>CM056591.1:31007812-32211875 GCA_029721435.1 Gymnothorax reevesii | reverse complement strand
GCTGAGATTGATCAGCAGCTTGCAAAGGCAGATGCTCTGACATCAGAGGAACAGAGGGACGCCCTTCGAAGATTATTCTACGACTTCCAGCCAGTTTTTGCGAGGGACTCGCAAGACTGTGGAGTCACTGACCTCCATACAGTTCGCATTCCAACTGATCCAAATGCACCACCAACGTTTGTACGCCAGTACAAAATCCCGCTTGCAGCCTATGAGTCGATCCAGGACATTCTTGATAAGCTCCTGGAAAAGCATATTATCAGGGAATGTAATTCCACCTATAATTCACCAATCTGGCCAGTGCTAAAACCAAATGGTAAGTGGAGGCTCACCATTGATTACCGCCCATTGAATAAACAAGTCCCCTTGTCTCGCTGGCCAATGATCCACTTGGATCAAGAACTGGCTAAGGTAAAGGGAGCCCGCTTCTTTTCAACTGTGGACGTAGCCAATGGGTTTTGGACCATGAGGGTAGATCCGGCAGACCAATACAAGCTCGCCTTCTCTTTCGGCAACCGCCAGTACACGTGGAACCGCTGTCCCTTTGGGTACTCCAACTCCCCAGCTGAGTTCAACATCTTTCTCCACAAGGCGATGAGCGATTCCACTACACGTGGAAACCTCATCTATGTGGACGACATCCTCATGAGGAGTCAAACCTTTGAGGAGCACATGGCTGAGATCCGTCATGTACTTGACCAGCTCTCTTCTGCAGGAGCCAAACTGGCGTGTTCGAAGGGCCAATGGTGCCGCACAAAAGTCGAGTATGTGGGTCTAACAGTGAGGGCAGATGGTATTGAACCCCAGGCTGGGAGGATTCGTGCAATCCAGGATATCAAGGCTCCAACTAATGTGTCCCAACTCAGGAGTTTCTTAGGTGTCTGTAGCTACTCGCGACAGTTCATTGAGGACTACTCAGAGATAGCGAAACCCCTAACAGAACTCCTCCGCAAGGATAAGCCGTTTGAGTGGGCAGAACCCCAAGAGCAGTCCTTCTGCCAAATGAAAGAAAAGCTCTGCCGGGCTCCTTGTCTGGCTTACCCAGACAAGGACAAGGAGTTTTATCTTGAGGCAAGTTTTTCCCCTCAATGCCTCAGTGCGGCTCTAGCGCAGAAGTATGATACCGAAAAGCGGGTCGTTGCCTATGCTAGCCGACCTCTCAGCGGCGTTGAAGTAAAATTTTCGGACTGCGAGAAAGCCCTCCTCGCCACTGTTTGGGCAATAGAACATTTCCGCAGCTACATTGGGGGCCAAAAGGCATTCATTGAGACCTGTCACCAGCCGGCCACCTTTCTAAACAGTCAGAGGCTGAGAGAAGGACGAGTTTCTAATAGCCGCATTGCCTCTTGGATGCTGGCACTACAGGGCTATGACATTGAGGTCAGATATGCCCAGAACCACAAGATGAACTTGGGCCAGGGTCTGGCTGAGTGCCATTACTGTGAGGGTGAAGAACACCTAAACTCATTGTCCTTGCTCGTCACTATGCCATCGCTCCCTTCAAGTCATCGGTATTACGATGACAATGTTTGCCGAGGCCTCCCAAGGGTGTATGTGGATGGCTGCTCATTCCGTCGTGGGAGCCAGATACGGGCGGGAGTTGGTATCGTGTGGACCAACCATGACACAGGGGAACCGAATCACTACCAACTTGGACCTAAGACAAGTCAGTATGCGGAGATTGCCGCAGTGCTCATTCTCCTCCAGATGGCCGCCAAGCTGGCCATCACGCAGCTAGTAATTTGTTCTGACTCCAACTATGCTCGCCACAGCTTTGTTACCCACTTCCCCACCTGGAAAGAAAATGGTATGAAAAATGCCCGAAACAAGGAAGTCAAACACTCCGAGCTATTCTTAGCTTGTGACCAACTTACTGTGGACCGAGGGATGACTGTACTGGAAGAAAGTCAAGGGTCACTCTCAGATCTCTGGTCCTGACAAGGATGGTAACGATGAAGCTGACCGCCTGGCCAAACTGGGTGCTGAGGAGGGCACACACTGGGAGTTTCAAGAAGACTGGGTGCCGAAGCCTGAGACTCGCACGGTAAATGCCATCACCCGCCGGCAGGCGAGAGAACAACGCGAAAATCCCCAAATTGGCGCCCAAATCCTGCACTTGGGCCCTGACCCCAGTGATGCAGATTTGGTCACTATGCAGGATAGAGACCCAACCATTCGAGCTATACGGGAGCTGGTGTTAAATCCTCCCCTTCCTGGAGACTCCCCAGCCCCACAAATCGATTCAGCGGAGCAGCGAGCTCTCTGCTCCAATCGGTAACATTTGAAACTTGAGAAGGGTTTGTTAGTCTACAGCCACAATTGCCAGGGACCGGCCCGGTGGGTTGTCCCAACAGACCATAGGGGGGTAATGTTAGCCTATGCTCACGATTCTCCCATCGGAGGCCACCGAGGCTACAAAGCCACTCTCAGAACCCTCCAGCAAGTTGCTTACTGGCCATCAATGGCTAAGGACATCAAGTCCTATGTTCAAGGGTGCCTGGTCTGTTGCCAATTCCAGCCCTCTCGATCCCTGGGCAGAGCCCCGCTTCAGCTAAGGGGGGTCACCTTTCCATGGTCCCACCTCCAAGTTGATTGGATTGGACCGGTCCCCAAGTCCTCAAGAGGGAACAAATACCTCCTGACTATCACATGTGCTTTCACTAAGTGGGTCGAGTGCCTCCCAGCACCCAACGACACGGCCACAACAACTGCCGTCCTGCTGCTTAACCACGTGTTCAGCCGCTGGGGGCTACCCCTCTCTGTCGACTCCGACCGAGGCACCCATTTCACTGCTAGTGTCATGACTTCATTGTATGACATCCTGGGAGTGGAGGTAAAGTTCCACATCCCTCATCATCCCCAGTCATCTGGTCAAGTCGAACGTGCCAACCGAACCATTGTTAACATGCTGAGGAAGTATGTTGGCAGCAATGGTAAGGATTGGGATGTAAAACTTCCCTTGGTACTGATGGCCATTCGGTCGACTCCGCACCGATCCACAGGGGTAACACCCTTTGAGATGATGACTGGAAGAGAGATGACCCTACCACTGCATCTCTTGTACCACCCGGAGGACGTCAGTGTTGTGACTGCCTATACGGCTCACCAATACGTGACGGACCTGTGTGACCATCTTCGGACTACATTTGCATGGGCCCAGAAGAACTTGGAGGCTAGCGTTAAAGGAGCTAAAGCCTACTATGACAGGAAAGCATCTGGTCATGAGTACCAAGTAGGAGACAAAGTCTTCTATTTCAGATTTTCCAACCCAGTAGGAATGTCCAAAAAGTTCCTCCCAAGCTGATCGGGCCCCTTTGAGATCGTAGGTAAGCTCTCTCCGGTAGCTTACCGCATGGTGTCAAAGTCAAAACAGATGCCTTCCTACAAATGGGTCCATGCAAACCAAATCAAACTGTACAAGCCATTCACACTCGCGGGAGGAAGTGGGACATCTACACCCAAAAAAAAGCAGCCGCCTCCACTCCAAGAGGGTGAGGGTTCCTCTCAGTAGAACTATAGAGATAGTGCATGCCTCAACTCACCCCGTCAGCATGCGCTAACCCCTAGTCCTAAATCCCGGTTCTTTTGTAACCAAAACTCTGGTTAATTTCAGGATGGAACTCCCTTGGATCCTTGGCATCTTCCTCAGCCTGCAAGTTGCCCTGTCCATGGAGGTGGTCGAACTTGGCCCGCCAACTGGAATTGTCTTGCAAGGCATTCCTGGACTGTTAATCACCCGTTGTGGCCTCTTCTCCCAGAGAGTTCATGTTCGCCTGGATCCCTGGGATGTGTACCGCAAGCACGTCCACCTACCACCAAGATTAGCGGAGGGAAGGCTAAGTGGGATCCAAACTCATGACACCATCGAACATGCTAAGCAGACAACTGCCCACATCCTTGAGCAGCTGCAAAAATTTCTAGTTACTGAGGAAGACCTCAGTGGCACGAAAAGACATAAGCGATTCTTAGGCAGTCTGCTCACTGCGGCGTCAGCAATTGGGTCACTGTTCTCCATTGGCCTCTCAGCCACCAACTCGGTTAGCCTCAGCGCACTTCAAAAACACGTAGGTGAACTTCAGTAGGAGATGCCAGAAATCCAACAGAGACTTCTTTCCCAACAAAGTCAATTACAAGACTGGGCAAGGTTAGCTTAGTGCTTGTATCATGGCGGTCATGGGACAACAACATCTTTGGCTCATACTGAGGTACCATACCAAATTTGGTGAAGCTGCGATGATTAGATGCCGAGTACTGACCCACGAAAGATTTCCAGGCTGAAGGTCACAGCGCTAAGGTCAAAGGTCAAATCCAGCAAAAAACCTGACTTGCACATCTATGGGTCATAGTGAATTACTATACCAAATTGGGTGAAGCTGCGATCATTAGTTGCTGAGTACTGGCCTGGACAAAATCATGGACGGATGACAGACAACTGACGATGGAACAGACAGACACGCAGGTGACGACAATAGCCCTCCGGGCCAGAGTCGGCCGAGGGGTAAAAAATGGTGTACGCTGAAAAGTCATCCCGTAATAATTAACACTTTTTATTTCTTTGATTTTCAAAAAAGGGAATTCCGTGAACTGCAGTAGAGTGCAACTTTAGTGTGACTAGCCCAGTGGTGGCTCTAGAACTGGGAATTGGGGGGGCACAGACACATCCCTTTTAGTCCTGGCTAACTCTCAATCATTTTCTTTTACTGGTGCGTTTTCCAATTATCGTAATAGGCAAATGAAGACAGTTTCTCTCCATATGCAATCTAACAGCAATTAAGTCATGCCCCCCCCCCCAAATTCCCAGTTCTAGAGCTGAAACAGGGAAATAGATTCCAGAGGTACTAACTATGACAAGCTGCTGACATTGTCAAGCAATATCCCCCGCAACTGGCATTGCATTTTTGAATAGAGAATGTTTATATGCATTTAGATTTCTAAAGAACTGTACTAATAGCAAAGCTGTTAATTTCCTTGCAAAGAAAATAGGCCGGAGAGTATGCATCGGAAACATTATACCAAATTGTTTTCATGACGCACCTTTATGTCACCCGATGCGAAATCACGATCGGATGAATAGTTTCAAAGTTATAGCCAAGACAGGACACATTACAGATTTCCCACAAATCTGACGCTTTTTGAGCCAAAAGGCAAACAATTGTAAAGATGTTTTCAAAATTGTTTTTCATGACACACCCTTTATGTGTTTTTACACCTTGATGCCAAATATGATCACAATCTGATGATTATTTTCAAAGTTATAGCCCGGACACGACACATTACAGATTTTCCACAAATTTGTCGCTTTTTGCCCCAAAACGTGAAGAATTACAAAATTATTTTCAAAATTGTTTTTCATGATACACCTTTATGTGGTTTTACACCTCGTTGCCAAATATGATCTGTATCGGATGATTAGTTTCAAAGTTATGGCCCGGACAACAAACGTTTCGGACGGACTGACGGACGGGCGGGCCCCATTTTTATATCCCCCGCAACAACGTTGTTGCGGGGGATAAAAATAGCAGTGGATTGTCTGTGTCTGGTGATGGTTTTTGACATTTCCTGCTTTATGAAATACCGCTCCTGAGCATGTGAATAGTGCATAACAAACCCTTCGTCCTGGCATTTTGAACGCCAAAGAATGCCTAGGCAGAGCAAAAATCCATCCAGAATTGCCAGTGAGTGACCACTCTCGGAAAATATGTCAAACCAAACAATTATCTTTGCATTTCATAGTATTGTTAGTGTTTTATAGGGTATTCTGCGCTTTGCTTCAAAACAAAAGGTTCAAGTAAACGGTCACTCACCGAGCAAATTTGACAGAATTGGGCTGGGTTCGTGGGAAATTTCTAAGGCGCCCAAGTTCATAATGATCAGATATTCCCATAGCTTGTATTAAATTCTGTTTGATGCGGTTGTACCTGAATTGGAGAGGGTATGATGTATTTATGCCTGAATTGGAGTGGGTTTGTTGTTCTTTTACCAGATTGGAGAAGGTTAAATGTTATCGTCCAAGAATTGGAGAGGGTCTGATGTTATTTTGCCGAAAATAGAGAGGTTCTGGTATGTTATTCTACCTGAATTGGAGTAGGTTTGATATTATTATACCTTAATTAGGGAGGGTATGATTTCATGATCGCCAAATTGTAGAGGGTATGATGTCACTAGACTTGAAGTGGAATGGGTTCAATGTTACTCTACCTGAATTGGAGTGGGTTTGATGAATCCCACTCTAGCGATGTTCTCCATTATGCCGGGGTATGGTTCGAATGCCTCCTCAAAGCAAAAAATGGGGTTTGGGATGGAGCGCTTCTCCTCATCCTTCAAGTCATCCACAAAAATGTCATTGTTCTCCTTTCTGCATGTAAAAATCAAGACGACACAGGAACAAACAAAACATAAATCCATCTCCAAACAGAATTTTCCAGTGAAATATCCTATTTAAAGCAATGGCTCAATTTGGCCAACTGGCTGGATCAACTTGCCCAGATGACCGCCAAATTTCAAGGGTCTCGTACTCTGAAGAGGATAATGTTTCTTGGCAATTTCAAACAATATTTACTGAGTCATTGATGCTCATTGAGACCCCACAGTGAATAGCAGTCATGACAGGAAATGCTCCCACATAAAAGGCAAAAACCTAAAAATGGCTGACCATGCCCCAGGTCTCCCCTACGGTCTTAATTGCTATCATTTTTTTTCCCCTATAAGAAATGGCAAAAAGTATCCAGCTGTAATTTATTACCTGTGACAAAGGCCAGGAAAATTGAGCTTTAGGCCCTAGTCCTTGGCAATGGTAACCCGTGACTGTGTGCTCCAAGCATCTCTGGACTACTATTCTCCCCAGACACACTGATAACAGTAAAACTTTGCACATCTCACCAAACGTTGCATCCATCAACCAGCTGTTCGAGCAGACTCTGGAAAATTAAATGTTTGGAACTTTATTCTTGGCCTCATGATGTGATGATTAAGAGTTCATCGCGCTATACATGTCCTCTCCATGTTTATTCCTCCGTGCATCACTAAACATCACGCAATTTCTCAACACAGTTCTTGCACTTTATTTCATATTCAGGTCGAAAACCTTAAAGTTGTTGCTGCTGCATACAGCCCAACTTGATTTGTCCTGTTCAGATGAAGTACCGTTGTTTTTACCTTTGATAAGGTTTTTAAGTACTTGCACTTTAATGTCAAATATTTCATTCCAACCTAATGAAGGTTGCACTCCTACATTTATTTGTATGTAAACCTACTGTTAAAGTAAATGTGGAATACAATATTTGTATATTTTTTGCTCATTTAAATGAGCAGTGCTGTGTTGTCTGCTGCAGCTTCAGTTAACCTTACAAAAAAACAAACAACTCTAATAATAATAACTAGGGTTGTCCCCGACAACACTTACGGTCTCCAAGACGCGCCGCCTTACGCCCTTACGTTAACGACATGACTGTCCTTTGCGTACATTCCGCAATGAAAGAATAAATAGTGAAATATTATTTATGTATGGTAGAAGAAAGTTTATCCTTATTTTCAGGAAGGCACAGTTGAAGCAAAATAATGTCGCATTTTCACTTGAATAAGACTGAAAACATAAAACCGGGCTCCTTCGTTCACTGTGTTAGGTAGCATTCTTTCATCCCCAAAAAGTTAATATAATTTGGGCCAACGGTTACCCCAAAAGAATCCACACAAAATCTATCACTTTTCACTTTTTTCACTTGACTGAGAGTGAAAATGCAAAACCGGGCCTTGTGATTCACGAGTTTAGGTAGCAATCTATCATCCCTGAAGAGTTAATTAAATCTGATCCAATGATTACCTCAGAATGCAACTGACACGGCCCAGTAGTTACTTCAAACGAAAGCGCACAAAAAAGTACAAATAATAAGAATAAAAACAGGACGATAACAATAGGTCTCCACGACTTTAGTCTTTGAGACCTAAATAATCACAAAAATTAGCGTGGGTATTGGATCACCATTTGCAGATATTGAAATTCAGGAACGGGAAAAAAAAGTGGATCAATGCATCCCTAATAATTAGGCTGGGTGTGGTGCATAATGTCAATGCATGTGCCAGATGAGCAGAAAATGAATGCTCTGTGTATGGAGCATAACTAGACAGGATGTGGTGCATAGCCATGGTAAATCGAACTCACTCCATAATAATGCAAAGTATGTGCGTGCAGCTGTACTTTGTGCGTGGGAGTACGTGCACATGATTCCACCCATTCAACAGTTTCATTTCCTCGATAAACTACGATGAAGAGAAAACTGAAAGCAAGACACTTCAATTGAAAACAGGAATGAACAGACATGAATGAACACATACTACCATGAATGAATAACATATTTTGCATATTCTTGTAGTTGCCAAAGTTACCCCGAGTCTGCATAAGTCAACAGGGATCAAATTTCGACCACAACCTTTTTTTGAAAGACACCAAAGAGCCACGGTAAGAGAAGCACTGTCCACAGGTTTTTTTTTTTTGTTTTTTTTTTCCCCCCAAAGAGCAAATTGCATTCTTTCTCCCAACTCAGGATAGATTACTTTTCAAAACCAATTAATTTTTTTTTCCAAACTAGTTTCAATTTCTGGCATAGGATGTTAGTGGAGCGGGGTAGTTGGAAAAAAAGTGCAAAGGTTGATACCAGCAACAGACTTCGCATGAGAACTCTTAATATCCCCATAAATCAAAATCAACCTCCAGCCACTTCAATTTATAGTTATATCCAATATGGCATACACGTTGTCAAAATGGTGGCAGATTTGCTCAATATTTTGAATATTTTCAGCCTATAAGCAACAGAAATTGCATATTTTTTACACAATCATTGTGAATTCATATATCTTGGCATTCTTACATTCATAAAGAGATAAACTAAACCAACCCTTCTAATCCTTATCCTTTTACCACCTATACAACATGTAAGCACTTTCAGATATGGGATACAACTAGGCTCAGACATGTTACAATCCCACCCCTAGCCTGATCATTCATCCAATGCTATTTAATTCCCGTGTGATCTTTACACCTTCCAAAAGACTATAGCCCCGTCTTCTTTGGCTCAGCTCTCCCTCGCTGGCACATCCTGTCAATTCAGGTGCGGCTGTTTAACTTTAAAATGGGGCTAGAGAAACAGCATTTGGGAAACTAATGACCAATTTCTACCATTAGCTTTTCACAGCTAGTGTCAACCAGTGTGCCCTGGTAGTGCAATGACACTACCCTATTACAATGTTATATTTACCCCTATGTTCATGTTTTCAAATTAGAATGAAAATTAATTAAAAAGAGCTTAATTATTTTCTTACTTGCGAAAATAAACTGATCCAACTAGATTTACCCCAGATCAATCTATTACCTGACCTTTTAGCGCACATATGAACTTATACGCAAATATTTTGCTCTTTGGCGGCCATTTTGGATATGATGACAGCCATCTTGGATGTTACTAGAAGCTATTTTACATAATGTTAGTACTTGTAGGCTTGCTCTCAATATTTTAGCATAAACTTACAATGATAAAGAAATGTATAAGTGATTAAGGAATTAAATGTCCATATTCATATATCGGAAGGAAGCCATTTTGAAAAACTGCCAAATTCTGTGTGGCCGGAGGTTGATTATGAGACAGGAGACAAAGAACAATAGTTATGCCAAATTTCATGCTTGTATCACAATTTGCACTTTTTCCCTGCTATTCTCAAGTTACCCGCTCCACTATGTCAGTTATTTCAGGCAGTCTTTCGTATGGGATTGGAATCTCTGAATTTCCTGCTCAGTATTACGGAGATGGGAGTGTCTAGGCATTCTAGGGCTTATTTTATTTCCTGACATGCATGGTATCCCGTCCTATCTACATTTTGCTTACATTGTTCCTCAGGATGCTTAAATACCTTCGCGAAAAACCTTCAGTCAATACAAAGGTCACCAAATGACGGTTCATGTATGACTTCCTAGATGTTTCTCTAATGCAAACCTATGAACGTTCTGGCAATACAAGTCATTGTAATTGTATTATGACAAGTTTGACCTTCGAAAGTCACCAACAGTCAAGTTGAATGTCACCAAATGAAAGTTCATATGAGACTTCCTATATGTCTCCAATGAAAACATATACTGTGTTACAATTTTGCTGATATAGATCATTGAAATTTCACTGTAGAATTTTATTTGGAGGTTTAACATATGGCTACCAACCTGGTGTAGGAAAGAGGGGTACAGGTTTATTGAGCACCGGAACTTTGTCTGGGACAGGGGAGACCAGGTTCTAGCCATTGTGTCGTAGCAGTTAAAAATGCTAATCGGACGCTGGGATATATAGCCAAAAGTATTGAGATAAATCAAAGGAGGTCATACTTCTCTTGTGCAACACATTTGTCAGACTACATCTGGAGTATTGAATACAGTTCTGGGGACCATTCTTGAAGAAAGATGGAGGCTCTAGAAAGAGTTCAGAAAAGAGCCACTAAGCTAATTCCAGGTATAAAAGATTAAAGCTATGAGAAGATCCTGAATCTCTTTAGTCTTAGGAAAAAAAGACTTAACGGTGATCTGATTGAGGTCTTTAAACATGCTCCAGGGTCATTCCATGTCAAATGATCCAGATTTTGAGACATTTTCCAGGTCACCTCCTCAAAATTCTTTGAGAAAATTCACGAGTAAATATTCACACAAAATGAAAAAATAGTGCCAGGGGCCCTGTAGCTCACCTGACCACTCAAAGGTGTGTAAGAAGCAGTTTAATTCAAACTAGTCATCAAAAACCCAGGGACTTTCTGGCATGCCCTTTTTTGACCAGTAGCCAAAGGCAAGATTTCAACTTGTTTATTACCTCCAGTGACCTTGACATTTAAAACCTGAATTATATGTCATGTATCTTGCTGCCTACTACCTACATAGCAAAATTGAGCTGAATACATGCATAAATAGCTTTCAGATGGAGATTAATATCATTTTCAAAATGGCCACCGAAGCAGCCATATTTGTAATCGGATCGAAACGTCTTGAATAAACTTTAGTGTCCTTATGGGTAGGAAGATACCTGCCAAGTTTTAGCTTCATTGGCCACATAGTTTCGGAGAAGATGATTTTGAAAGATTTCAATGTAACTCACAGGGGTTGTATAAAGTTGAAGGTCAAAGTAAGGTCAAATTCGAAATATGGAAAAAGCTGTATAATATGTGATGTATCTTGCTACGTACTAATTACATAGCAAAATTCAGCTGAATATGTGCATAAATGGCTTTCAGATGGCCAATTATGAGATTTTCAATATGGCTGCCGTGGCGGCCATGTTTGAAATCGGATCGGTACGCCTCGAACAAACTTTGGTGTCCTCATGGGTAGGAAGGTACCTGTGAAGTTTCAGCTTCATGGGCCCAGTGGTTTCGGAAGAGATGTTTACGGACGACGACCGACGACGACGACAAACGACGACGAACGACGGACAAACAGGCCATGACATAAGCTCATCTGACTTCGTCAGGTGAGCTAAAAATGCCAAATATTAGGCCAGCATTTCAAATAGATTTCAAGTCATAGCCCTTTGAAATTTGAATAATATTTTAATTTTTATGGCAAGCCCATTTTCAGCCTACTTCGGCAACTTATTGCTCCAAACTGATGAGTTATACAAGGCTGAAATTGGGTATACTAACTATATTCATCCCCTAGACTCTGAAAATGAAAAAATCAAAAAAAGAATTTTGAGGAGCTGACCAGGCACCCCTTGGATGATTTGACGTGGAATGAACCGAAAGGGATCAACAAAGTAAATTATGTAGGATTCCTTCGGCCAAGTTTTGTTAGTAGAAATCGGGGTCACAAATGGAAGTTGACCAAAAGTAAATTTAGCGCTGATATCAGGAAATATTTTTTTCCCGCAGAGAATAATTTCAATGTGGAATAGCTTGCCTGAGCATAATGTTGAGGCAGAAACCTTGGGCATTTTCAAGAGAAGACTTAATTTAAAGCTAGATACCACTGAGTCAGAGTACATGAAGTGATATATTCACAATAGTAAAATGAAACTGGTGAGCCTAGTTGGGCTGAACAGCCTGTTCTCACCACTCATGTTATGTTATTTTAAAGTTTGGCAGTTGAAGGTCACTGAAGGTCAAGTTCAAGGTCACCAAATTAAACTTCATACATTACTTCCTACATGCCCACAATATAAACAAACTCTATAACAGTTTTGGTGATAGAAATCATTGAAATTTCAAAATGTGACGTTTGACTTTCGAAGGTCACCAAAGGCCAGGTTCAAGGCCACCAAATGAAATTTCATGTATGACTTCCTACAAGTGTTCAATACACATATGTTCCCAACCTTCAATATTTTCAAGCCTAGAAGCCTACAATTTTGCTTTGACCTCAAGTTCGACCTTTCAAGGTCATCTGAGGTCAACTTTACCGCAACCAAAATATAGGTCATATATGCCTTCAAATCAAAATGGCACTTGCAGTGTAAATCAAGAGTATCAAGGAGAGTTGATTGTGAGAATCAGAAAAAAAAGTTCAGGTAGTTTGAGAAATAATTTGTTGAAATTTCAAGTCCGATCCTTTAACATTGTTAATATTTTCCTTGACCTTCAGTTTGACTTTTCAAAATCATCTGTGGAAATTTTGATAAAACAAACTTAATCTCTATCTGCAACATTTTGGCCTCCACAGTCCATCTTGCATATTCTCCATGAGACCCAATTTTAAAGTACAGCGCCCCCACTAGACCCATTCTGCCGATTCAATCAAAAAGGTGCTCCCATTGTACATTGACGGTACCAAGGTAAGTTGTTTGCCTGATTTAGAAAAAAAATCTATCACACTGTTTGAGAAATAATTTCTTAAAATTTCTCAGTCCTGTATTAAACATCAGCACCATAAAACAGACAAAAATGATTCAATCAAAAATCAGGAAAAACTAGAGATATGGTCTGGGAGTATGTAATGGTAAATTTACAGGAAAATGCATCAGGCCAAAAAAAAAGGTAAAAACTGTTCTGGACGACAGACAACAGACGCCACACCACGATAATGGCTTATCGGTCCATACGGTCGGTAAACTAAAAAAAAAAAATATTATATATATATATATATATATATATATATATAGATAGACACCTGGATTCAATTTTCAATTTCCCTTGACACACCTAGGCATCATCATTGCCAGCCCTGCTGAATGAAAATCACCTATAGGTCCCCCAAGTCATTTTCAGACAAAAATGAAAAAAAAAATAAAAATCTAAAAGTGTGTGACAACCCCAATTCTAAAACAGTTGGGACGATTCAACATCAAAATGTAATGACTTTCAGATCACAGGAGTCAAAATGTTATTCAACCTCTTTGCGCAGAAGCCAAATCCGGCTTTTCAGGCGTTACCTGATTCAAGGCTTTATAATTCAAGATTGCAGCTTCACAGACAGAAAAACTTTGGCTCAATTGAGTCTAGACACTTGAAGCATTTAGTCTCCCATCGTATTTCAGTTCATTTTTATGATTTTGGTGGAGAAAAGGGGCTGCAAACATAAAAAATCTTCATGAGAATTCACCATTGAAATAGCAAAAAAATAATATTGACAAATGAAAAACTGCTTGGGTTTAAATCTATACATTTCTGGGATCATAAACTTCTTGACCACAAGTACAATTCATCTTGACCATTACATTCTAGATTACCCGCTTGCTATAAGCTAAATTAGATAGCTATCCAGGTGTCTCCCCAAAGTCTGAGATCCATCAAAATGGTTCACTGTCAAATCATATATTAATCATATATTTAACACAAATTAACTTTTGGGGCATGAAATTCAGCATGAACTAATGATTTTCTGGTTGAGTTTAGCATGAATTTATCAATATCAGTGCAGTTGAACATCACTGGTCACCAGTAACCTCTCCAAACACAAAACATGCCTTTTCTCCATAATAAAGTTAACAATATTGTCCATTTTTCTTCGAAGTCCCCCAAGCATTAAATAAAGTGCTGATTAAACAGCTATAACATTCACGCTGCAATGAACAGCTAACCGCTCTCACATCCGAGCTCATAACCTTACACCTTATAAGGGTAAAAACTCACTAACTCAGTAATATCTGAATTCTGAAATAAGGTGTATTTTAACAGAACAGACATGTCACTTTTAGGAAAAATCAAACAACATGTGCCTCCATATTCAACAGAATGGCGTAATGAACGTACCGAGGGATCTACAGACGTGCGTGGGCGGCATGCATTTGGAGAAACGAAAACCTCGGCATTCAATGTCTTTAAACGCGGTTTAAATTCTACAGCAAAAAGCCATAATCAGCAAAATGCAAACAGAGAAGAAATATAACCCGTTTTCTTTTTGATGCCCTCCTCCAGAGACCGATGTATCGGGTAGAGGGAACCCTCCAGTACTGTTTCATTCGGAATAATTCCCATTGACCGCGTCCATACAACATGTATCTCGTAAATGAAACTGAACACTTCAGACCAGTTTCCAGTGTCTTTGTTTCTTTGATATCGCATCATTTTTAGCTGCGCAACCGTGGCCAACATTCGCAGAACACAAAGGACCTTACTTTTATGCTTAGCTTTGTATCCTATTCTTATGGTCTGATCAATGTATTTCAGTTATTGAGGAAAGTTTAAACACTCGGGAATTGGATAAGAAACGAGTCTATCAATACATCGTTACCGGGGAAGCTCACGAGGGCGTGAACTACAACTGTAGAGTTACGCAGATGAATCTGAGTATATAATTGAGTGACTGGCTATCGACACCAGTACTTGGGTGGATAGAAGGGAGCGGTGAATTTGTCAATGGAGGAATATACGCGTTAATCCATGGGAGGGAACTACACATATTTTGTGTGTGATGACTGTAATTGACAGTAGAATGTGAGAGAATCAATACTATGTCGGATTTTTTGCTTCACAAAACGTATTTTTTTAACCACTAATTGGAATACTGTTGGCTCACTGTAGTTAAAATGGTTGCGATAGAGTACTAAGTTTTATTTCTGTCGCAAGTGACAATTTTTTAAACAACTGGATCGATACTATGGGCAAAGATATTGACTAGTTTGCACATCAGGCTTAGCTGAGGAGTTTAATTCATGCTACTCCTGAAAAACAGGGATTTGAGGGAACTTCTCCATACTCTTATTCGCGTTTAAGCTCTGCCTGCTTGTGAATATTCAATAGCTGATCCGGGGGTGCCATCTCGTGGTCGAGTACTGTAACTAAGTGCTTAAATTTGCATATCTACAGACGCGAGCGTCTACATCTGCAGAAAGGGGTTAAAATAGAATAGATAACATTTCAAATGTTGAAACTGAGACATTTTACATTTTTATCAACTCAATGGGCTTATTTTAAATTTTCTGGCTGCAATAGGTCTTAAAAAAGTTGGTACACATGCAAAAAAGGCTGAAAAAGCAATTAATATACAAGAGAATCAGCTGAAAGAACATTTAGCAAGTAATTAAGTTAACTGCCATCAGGTGTGTAACATGATTGGCTGTAAAAGGCCTGTCTTAGAGAGGCTGAGTCTCTCAGAAGTAAAGATGGCCAGAGGCTCTCCAACCTGTGAAGTTTACGTAAAAAAAAAAAAACTGGAATACTTTAAAAACAATGTTCTTCAATGTCAAATTGCAAAGGCTTCGAAGGTCTCATCATCGACAGTGCATAACATCATCAAAAGATTCAGAGAAACTGGACAAATCTCTGTGCGTAAAGGACAAGGCCGATGACCTTTACAGTGGTAAGTATTCTTAGGGTCATTCCAAGTGAAAGGACCAGATATTCCTTGGGAGATTTGCTGCACCATTTTCAAATTAGTCTCAAATTTACATGCCACTAGATAGTCACAAAAGTACTTTCTATGCAAAATTGTAGGCCTGTAGCTCAAATAGTTATTCACTGATAATTTGTACCTGGTCATTGTTTTTAATTGTTTCCTTTCTTATTGCTCTTGTGTTTGCTTCTGCTGATGTAAAGCACTTTGTGACCTCTGTCTGTGAAAAGTGCTCTATAAATAAAGTTTACTTACTTACTTTACATCTGTGGATGGAATGGGGAACTGCGTTTACAGACAGTGGTTTCTTGAAGTATTCTTAGGGTCATTCCAAGTGAAAGGACCAGATATTCCTTGGGAGTGTTGCTGCACCATTTTCAAATTAGTCTCAAATTTACGTGCCACTAGATAGTCACTGAAGTACTTTCTATGCAAAATTGTAGGCCTGTAGCTCAAATAGTTACGGAGTTATGGGGTTCTGAAATTTTCAGAACGGGCTATAAACAGCCAAGAAAAGCCTTGCCAGGGTTTTTTTTTGCATCTTTAAGTGGTTAATTCTCAGCCTCAAGACATATCAGTGAGCTGTAAGTTGGTATACAAGGCCTCTGCATGTAGCTAGTGCTCCACAAACATCCCCAGGTAATTCCCTACACTCTGCAGGCCATGGGGGTTTGGGGCCTTAAAAGGTACTAGAAATACTGCACAGAAGTGTTCTGATAAGTGTTCCAGTCTACACAAACTTGTGTGATAACTTAGCAAACTGGAGCTTTCTCGGTACCTCAGTTTGGAAAATATGAGCTCTCAAAGTTGGACGAGATTTTTAATTGGCTGTTTTTGGTGGCAAAAATCTCCATGTGGGACAGGTGCCAGAGACCCCAACTTTTTCACTGTACATAAAAGCAGCAGGGTTATATTTGTAGTTTCTGAGATATTCTCACTCAAAATGGCATGGGTGATGCCAAAATAATTTTTTTGCATTTCAGTGTTAGAAGTTGAGACACATGTATTAATGTTAGTTTCAAGCACTTGTTTTACTAAATTTATTATTCTCTTTTCAGCAACTAATTGGTGGTGGTAAGTACATGTACTTTCAAGAAAATTCCAATTTTGTAATAATTTTATCTATAAAATTAGACCCGCACCTCACACAACCAGAAGAGCAAGACAATACAAGCTTGACTCAAAAGCAAGAAAAGAAAAGTCCTTTCAGAGCTTCTTATCTAACAGACTAACATAACTTAGGAACAGGTTATTTTGCTTGTAAGATGACATTGTACAATTAAATTTAACATGTTTAATCCCTCTGCACTGATACTGAAACATTCAAAATTATTGTTGCTATTTTAAAATTAATCAATCATGAAAATTCAAGTTAGTACATGAAATTTGTATATGTATATGTATGCTATAATTACATGTATGTACATGTATGCATTGCAAATCGGTGTCAACATATCTACAGGGATGCCTCTAAGCTAGACCTTGTGACACAAAAGGGCATTATACTTTTTGAAAGTAGTCATCTTTAACAATTAACATTTCAAAAACAACAAAATATACATAATACTGCCATTGGAATGACTACTAATACTTGTATCCCAATTTAAAGTACTGAAAAGCAAAAAACGATTTTGACATCACCCATGCCATTTTGAATAAGAATATTTCAGTAACTACAAATATAAACCTGCTGCTTTTTTGCACAGTGATAGAAGACAGATGGAACTGTCCTTTATAACAAGAGTTGTCAGAAAGACAACAAAGACCGCAGGGGGCAAGGTTAAAGTTTTTCTGCACGCGGACGGACGAGGACGCCGGGGGTACGACAATAGCTCTCCGGACGTTATTCGTCCCGGCGAGCTAAAAAGTTGGGGTCTCTGGCACCTGTCCCACATGGAGATTTTTGCCACCAAAAACAGCCAATTAAAAATCTCTCGTCTCATGGGAGCTCATATTTTCCAAACTGAGGTACCTAGAAAGCTCCAGTTTGCTAAGTTATCACACAGGTTTGTGTAGACTGGAACCCAGGGGTATCAGAACACTTCTGTGCAGTATTTCTAGTACCTTTAAGGCCCCAAACCCCACTCGCGAGTAGGTTTTTCTTAATTTTTGGCATTTTTAGCAAGCCCCCATGGCCTGCAGAGTGTAGGGAATTACCAGGGAATGTTTGTGGAGCACTAGCTACATGCAGAGGCCTTGTATATTAACTTACAGCTCACTGATATGTCTAGAGGCTGAGAATTAACCACTTAAAGATGCAAAAAAACCCTGGCGAGGTTTTTCTTGGCTGTTTATAGCCCAAATTCTGAAAATTTTAGACCCCCATAACTCAGTAACTATTTGAGCTACAGGCCTACAATTTTGCATAGAAAGTACTTCAGTGACTATCTAGTGGCACGTAAATTTGAGACTAATTTGTAAATGGTGCAGCAACACTCCCAAGGAATACCAGGTCCTTTCACTTGAAATGACCCTAAGAATACTTCAAGAAACCACTGTCTGTAAACGCAGTTCGCCATTCCATCCACAGATAGTGAAGTAAGTAAGTAAACTTTATTTATAGAGCACTTTTCACAGACAGAGGTCACAAAGTGCTTTACATCAGCAGAAGCAAACACAAGAGCAATAAGAAAGGAAACAATTAAAAACAATGACCAGATACAATTTATCAGTGAATAGATAAAAATCAATTATAAAACAATGACAAAGTACATGATAAATAATCAAAAGCCTGTCTGAACATGTATGTTTTTAACTGTTTTTTAAAAGACTCAACCAAGTAAGAGCAACGGATCGACATGGGTAGGGCGTTCCATAGTTTTGGTGCTAGGGCCTCAAAAGCTCGGTCACCAAGCGTTTTAAAATTTGTCTTAGGTACAGACAGCAGGTTACTTGAGACGGATCTTAATGAGCGGGTAGGCAGGTATGGGTGAATGAGTTCTGTTAGATACTCAGGCGCCTTTCCATGAAGTGCTGTAAAAGTGACGGTGAGAACTTTGAATCAAATCCTGTAAATAATGGGAAGCCAATGTAAAGATTTTAGTATGGGAGTGATGTGAGTGCGTTTGTTTGACCTGGTGAGTACACGAGCAGCAGCATTTTGTATTAACTGTAACCGGTTTAAGGCAGACATACTGAGTGAGGTGAAGAGGCTGTTACAATAGTCAATACGGGATGTGATGAGTGCGTGAGTGATCATTTCAAGTTCTGTAACTGTAACTAATACTCTAAGTTTGCTGATGTTTCTTAAGTGATAGAAGCAAGATCTTGTCAGCTGCTTTATATGAAGGTCGAGTGAAAGTGATGAGTCAAAGATGACACTAAGATTACGAATATTGGGGTGAACTGTTGTTGTGAGAGGTCCAATGTGTTGCATAATTGTAGGAACGTTTGTCTTTAGCAATAAGAACTTCTGTTTTGCTTTCATTTAATTGTAGATAGTTGGCTGTGGTCCAGACCCTAATGGCATTTAGGCAGTCAAGGAGCTTGGACAACCTAAAGGCCTCACTGGGTTTAAAAGAGAAGAAATATTAAAACTCTTTATAATCTGCCCTAGGGGAAGCAAATAAAGGGAAAATAGTAGAGGTCCCAGGACAGAGCCCTGAGGGACACCACAAGATGAAGGAGCGGGGTCAGTCATGTGCTCATCGACAGAAACAGAGAAAGTCCTGGCAGAGAGATATGAAGAAAACCAATCCAAGGCTATTCCTGATATTCCCACACAGTCTCGCAGTTTTAATAAGTGTAGGATGGTCGACCGTGTCAAATGCAGAACTAAGGTCAAGCAGGACCAATACTGAGCAGTCGCCTCCATCAACAGACATTAAAATATCATTGGAGACCCTCAACAGAGCAGTCTCAGTGGAGTGTCGCTTCCGAAAACCTGACTGGAACCTGTCATAAATATTATTACTCTCCAACACAACAGTGAGTTGGTTGGTCACAACTTTCTCCAGTATTTTTTACATAAATGGCAGTTTGGAAATGGGCCTATAGTTCACAGGTAAGCCTGGATCTAAGTTTGTTTTTTTCAGGATTGGTTTGATCAGGGCATGTTTAAGGTACATGGGGACAAGGCCAGAGGACAATGAGAAGTTTACAATAGATAACACAGCAGGACCAAAGGTGGGTAAGAGCTTTTGGAACAAAGAAGGTGGGATGATATCTAAGGGGCTGCTAAATAGTTTTGTTTTATTTATTAGGACTGTCAAATCAGCCAAGCTGATCAGAGAAAAGGAGTCCATGACAGTAGGGGGAGATGGTGGACTAGCAGTAGGAGGGTTATGGTTATGTTGGAGGTTTGACCTGAGAGATTTTACCTTATTAACCCCTTTCTGCAGATGTAGACGCCGGCGTCCGTAAATTCCAAAATTTAATTCCTAAACAATTCTGTAATTAAATTTCCAAATGTCTAGCTTCACTTGAATAATTTTCAAAAATCTCTGTGTCACAAATCCTCAGTTCTAAAGCTTAAATAGGCTCATGCACAACAGGAAAAATTGGCAAAATTTTGTATTCTGCGCAAAGGGGTTAACAAAGAAGGAAAAACTTGTTGCAGTCATCTGCTGTGAAGCATGGTAGGGTAGATGGCCGTGGTGAAACAATATTGTTGACCGTGTCAAATAGAACTTTTGGATTACTTCTTGTGGACGCAATCAAACTAGAGAAGTAGGCAGTTCTGGCTTCCTGCACAGCCAAGTTAAAAGACTGGCGCAAATCTTTAAGATAAAGGCGATGCACCTCTAGCCCAGAGGATTTCCAAAGCCGTTCAGACCTGCGACATTGCTGTCTCAGGCAGCGTATGGATTCTGATATCCAGGGTGAGTACATTGAAGTGACTTTGGATCTCACCTTTAAAGGTGTCACTTTATCTAATAAAGTGGTGCAATAAGCATTAAAAGATTGCATTAAAAGACCAATATCATTAAAATGTAAATCAGAATCCCAATCAATGTTTGCCGCAAACTGGTCGGCTGTATCAGATGTAAGAATACGGGAGTAAAATGTTCTTTTAACATGGGGATGATCAGTAGGTAAATAAAGATCAAAGAAAATGCTTTTATGATCACTAATTAGTAGTTCTTCACAAGGAACATTATCAATATCTAGCCCCAGGGAAAAAAATCAAATCCAACATGTGGCCTTTTATATGAGTGGGACCTGAGACATGTTGCTTAAGGTTAAAAGAGTCTGTAATATTAAGAAATTCAGAGGCTGCAGAGTTTGTATCATCATCTATGTGCAGGTTAAAATCACCAACTAAAAGTATCCTGTCAAGCTTAATGATTGTGGTTAAGAAGTCAGAAAACTGATAAAAACTGACCCACTGAGCCAGGAGGTCTGTAAATCAAAATACAATAAAAGGGGTCTGTTCCGTTTACTTTGGTTATTTGTATTTCAAAAGTGTTGAAGCTGTCTGTGTTCATGAGCTGACAATGAGAAGTGTGTCTTCAGACAACTGCCAGACCACCACCACCACGGCCAGATAACCTTGGGGTCCCCATGACAGCACAGTCTGGGGGACACAGTTCATTCAAATGGATAAAATCCTTGTTTCTTTGCCATGTCTCAGTTAGGAAAAGGAAAGACAATTTTTCTCTTAAGAATAAGTCATTCAAGATGTGAGACTTATTTGCCACAGAGCGGGCATTAATTAAACATTAATTAACATTAATACATGAATCTGCACCAAGAACATTAAGGGTAGTTTGAGAGCGTGCAATAGGACGGATCACTCGCCCACGAAAGATGCCACCTAAAACTCGGTCATGTAAAAACGAAGACATCGTTGAGCATGATCGACAAACCCCGCCGAGTTCTGCGGTCCAAGGCTCATTTAAAATGGACTGCAGCAAAGTGGCAAAGTGTCCTGTGCTCAAGCGAGTCCAAATTTGACATTCTTTTTGAAAATCAAGGGCGACGTGTACTCCGGGCTAAAGGGGAAAAAGACCACCCCTCCTGTTATCAGCGTTCAATTAAAAAACCAGCATTTCTGATGGTATGGGGATGCATTAGTGCACATGGTGTGGGACACTTGCATGTTTTAAAAAGTGCCACGAATGCTGAAAGGTATATAAAAAGGTTTCAGAGCAACATATGCTTCCCTCCAGATGACATCTATTCCAGGCAAGGCCTTGTGTATTTCAGCAGGACAATGCAAAACCACATACTGTAGCCATTACCGCAGCGTGGTTTTGTGGTCGAAGAGTCCTGTGTGCTGAACTGGCCTGCCTGCAGTCCTGATCCTTCACTGATCGAGAACATTTGGCGCATAATTAAACGAAAAGCCCGTCAAAGGAGACCCAAAACTCTCCAGCAGCTGGAAGCCTGTCTTAAACAAGAGTGGGATCAAATTCCAATGGCTCAACCCAAGAAACTTGTTTGCTCAATGCTCAGACATCTCCAATCTTTGTTAAAAAGAAGCGGGGATGCTACACCATGGTAAACAGGCCCATGTTCCAACTTTTTTGAGACCTGTGTTACATATGAGTGTTTTATGTACAGCATTGGATATCATTTGTATATGGAGATTTGTTACATGCCATTTTTGCTGCATTGCTGGTCAGCTATTTCTTTTTTTCCATTTGGCACCCTCTGGTGGTGTGTCTGTAAAACATGATCTGATGTAAAATCATTTGAAATAGACTAGGGCAGTGGTTCCGAAACTCTCTGCTGGGCCCCCCTTTGGTACTAGGGGTGGCACGGCTCACTAAAGTGGCGGTTCGGTACGTATTGCGGTTTGAGGTCTGCGGTTCGGTACGTATTGCGGTTTTTTGTTTTTTTTTTATTTTAAGTACTCTATATTTGGGCATATACTATTTACCTTAAGTTACCATAGTTTTAAAGCATTTAAGAGAGGTTAAAATTATAGTTAGAATGAAATAGTCATGCACAAACAAAGTTTGAGTTGACATAAGCATATTTTATGAAAAATCTCAGATGAAAAGCCAGGTAGTATTTTGAAACAGCAAGAAGAAAGACATGGATGATTTCACCAGCTTTTTTTTTTTTATTTACTACAGTATTTATACAAAGTGTCAGGAGCGTTTGCTGCCATGTTGTGGCATCTAGAGGAACCAGGTGTCTTTTGTCACACACAGTTTTCATAACTGGAAGAAAGAAAATGAGTTCTTAAAGCTTACTTTTGAACAGATGTGTGTTTTAAAACTTAAACTTTTATGGGGCGACCAACCAACCACCTTTATGCAAAAACAAAAATCTTCTAATCCCTGACAGTGAGGATGTATTTTTTAACTTTAAAATTAAAGTGCAGTGTTTTGAAACGTATGGCTGGATTTCTTATCTAATCTGCACTGCCACTGTATTCTTAGAAGGATTTATAACAAAATACATTTGGATTTGAATGCCGCAGTGATCCGAGTTCGCGTTTTGGCAGGCTCTCTCCTCATCTCCTCTGATACACCCGGGTGATGTCTCTTTAGATGCGCAGACATATTTGAAGTATTCCCACGATTGTACGGCATTCGTGCTTTACAATGCTTGCATACTGTGACGATTTTGTCAATTGATTTTTTGCCGGCGTCTTCGTATGTAATGGGAAAACCAAAATGTTCCCACACACCTGATTTGAATGACGCGGGGGCATCCTCAATGTACGAGATGTCTTCTCCACTGTCACTTGCCATATTTGCACTTGTCGTCCACAGTCCGCTGTCGCTTCAATTGTTTCGCGTTAAAGACAGCCCCGTGGTTTCATACGGGCATTCGCCTTTTTTTTTTTTTTTGCGAACCGAAGTCTACACACGTATTGCACCGCAACAGGCGTATCGTTCGGTTCGGTTTTTTTCCCAGGACCGTGCCAAGCCTATTTGGTACATAAGAAAATTTTTGCCCCCCCCCCCCAAAAAAAAAAAAAAAAAAAAAAAAAACTGGTAATATACATATTTTGTTTTCAGTCCATTGCAGTTTATTTCACACATTGTAATTAATATAAAACTTCAACCTTTTGTGAGTAAAAAAATAAATAAATAAAAATAGGCGTGCAATGCACGGAATACCCCTCAGCCCGATGTCGAAGTTTTTGGAGACGCCCACCCAACCGCACAAAGGATAGCAATACCCCGTTAGCCTTGAGGGCTGAGGGGTAAAAAGTAAACTGCCATAAACTGTAGGTAGTCAACTACAACTAGGCTACTTTCAGAATGAGAAATGAATGACAAAATAACGAACCACCTTTTTTTTTTTTATTAATACTCAACAACATTGCTATTAATGCATTTTCCAGACACCAACAGAAACTTTCTTGCCAATCAGCGACCTTGTGCCGGACCTCTGAAGGAGTGTCTCGAGACAGTTACATTTTTCTCGTTGTACTGGCCTTGCACTTATGAAGTAAAAATAACTGAGATTGCGTAAGCTTATTGTAGAAAATATGAATGCTCTGAACAGATGATTTTTGTCTAGCCTAGCTGGAAACATTAAAAATGATCGGCAGGTTTGGAAATGGCCACTGTAATTTTCAAATGAGGGACACGAAGATTTAATAATTCTAAACCTCTTTTAAAGTATAAAATCATTAGGCTGTATCACTCCCCTCTGCCTGAGTAAAGCAGTCTTCTTAAAATTATGTTTCTATGATGTAGAAAGAAAGCACCATAATCAACCTATATTAACAGCCGACAGCGAAGTGCGAAAAAAATTCACGAACACCACTTGCCAAATCTGCGGATATGTTCGTAACGTTCAGTAGCTAGGCTAGATAAAAATAATCTGTCGGCCTACAGAACATTCATATTATCGAGAATAAGATGACGCAATCTTGGTTACTTCTGCTTTATATTCATCGGATTTTGTTTGGTGTCACTGACTAGTTTATTGTTAATATGCCAGATCAGTGCAGGATAAAAAAGCGGCGAGTTGGGTATCGCTAGACTACAAAACCCAAAACCAGTGAAGTTGGCACGTTGCGTAAATCGTAAATCAAAACAGTATACAATGATTTGCAAATCCTTTTCAACCTATATTCAATTGAATACTGTAATGTGAATATAGGCCACTGGATGGCAGTATTTACCTTTTTTTTGTTAAACTCAGACTGGGATTATGTTTAGACATGCCCTGGACATGTCTGGGGCAAGTCCCGGAAAATTAAAAAAAAGAGGTCTAAATGTGGGTGGGGTCTGCAAAAGAGTATACAGTGTATCACAAAAGTGAGTACACCCCTAGCATTTCTGCAGATATTTAAGTATATCTTTTCATGGGACAACACTGACAAAATGACACTTAGACACAATGAAAAGAAGTCTGTGTGCAGCTTATATAACAGAGTTAATTTATTTTCCCCTCAAAATAACTAAAAATATTGCCATTAATATCTAAACCCCTAGCAACAAAAGTGAGTACGCCTCTTAGTGAAAGTTGTCAATATTAACATACAACATGTCAACTGTCAATATTTTGTGTGGCCACCATTATTATCCAGAACTGCCTTTACTCTCCTGGGCATGGAGTTTACCAGAGCTTCACAGGTTGCCACTGGAATGCTCTTCCACTCCTCCATGACAACGTCGTGGAGCTGGCGGATATTTGAGACTTTGCGCACCTCCACCTTCCGCTTGAGTATCCCCCAAAGATGTTCTATTGGGTTCAAGTCTGGAGACATGCTTGGCCAGTCCATCACCTTTACCCTCAGCCTCTTCAGTAAAGCAGTGGTCGTCTTGGAGGTGTTATGGCCCCAATTTGTTATTACATTTAAAACAACACAACAGCAACAGCAACAGCAAGGGATGACAGACACAGTTTTAACAACGAAAACACATTTAATTTTTAACAAAGACAATAATGACTAAACAACTAACAACTAAGACCAAGATTGATTATAACAAAAACAAAAGAAATATTTACAGTCCCTTTTTGTGGGGCGGCTTGGTGATGTCCTGGGTGAGAAAATGCTCAGACACAGGCAAAGAAATCCACAAAAGAAACGTCACAGGTCTTGAACAGAATGGTAGGTCTGGTCATCTTCTTGCAATTTCTCCTCCCACTTTACTGTCTCAATTCTTTTCCTTATATACTCTTTTGCAGACCCCACCCACATTTAGACCTCTTTTTTTTTTAATTTTCTGAGACTTGCCCCAGACATGTCCAGGACATGTCTAAACAAAGCTCCAGTCTGAGCTGAAGAAAAAAAAGGTAAATACTGCCATCTAGTGGTCTATATTCACATTACACCTCCATTCCAAAAGGGAAAAATTTTGACTCAAAGGCAAAATTTTTCTTTTCAATACAAAATGGTTAAGTGAACACTTGTCTATATATACATATCATACAATATTCAAACACATGATAAATATATACACATTCAAACACGGGATAAGCAATCAGCAATTACATTGTCTGTACCCTTCACATGCTTAATTTCCAAGTCAAACTCCTGTAAAATCAAACTCCAATTCAACAATCTCCGATTCTTGTTTTTCATCTTACTCAAAAACATTAACGGATTGTGGTCAGTGTACACAATCATTGGCTTTTGTCCTGTACAAACATAAACCTCAAAGTGTTGTAATGAAAGGACCAGAGCCAACAGTTCCTTCTCTATTGTGGAATAGTTCCTTTGGTGGCGATTGAACTTCCTGGAGAAGTATGCCACGGGATGCTCAATGTCATCAGAGTCACTTCTCTGTAGGAGCACAGATCCACAAGCTTGGTCGCTAGCATCGACCGCGATGGAGAACGGTTTGTTGAAGTCAGGAGATTTGAGCACGGGGAAGTGACACAGCAGAGACTTCAGGCGATCGAAGGCTCTCTGGCATGCATCATCCCAGGTGAACTTTACGCCTTTCTTCAGTTGGTTAGTTAGACTGAGAGCAATCTCAGCAAAGTTCTTGCAGAACTTGCGGTAGTACCCGATCATTCCAAGGAAGCGGCGCAAAGCTTTTTTGTTGTCAGGAACTGGAAAGTCCATGATGGCTTGGACTTTAGCATTAATGGCTGCCACCTTACCCTGGCCTGTGACGGAGCCAAGATAGGTGACAGTAGCACAACCAAAGTCACTCTTGCTCAGGTTAACAGTCAGGTTAGCCTGGGTCAGGCGCTGGAACAACGTCTCTACATCTTTTAGATGTTCTTCCCAGGAGTCACTCCATGTGATCAGGTCATCGATGTATGCACCCGTGTGTGGCAATCCGGCGATTGTAGACTATCATCCTTTGGAACGTGGCTGGGGCATTTTTCATGCCAAAGGGTAGGACTTCATACTGGTACAATCCAGATGGTGTGGCAAAAGCAGAGATGCTCTTGGCCCTCTCAGTTAAAGGCACACACCAATAACCCTTCAATAAATCAATCTTGGTCAGAAACTTTGCTTGCCCTACACTATCAATACAATCATCAATCCTAGGTATTGGAAACACATCAGTTCTAGTTACAGCATTGACTTTGCGATAATCTGTACAGAATCTAGTACTTCCATCAGGTGTTGGAACTAGCACACAGGGTGAACTCCAATCTGAGTTGAAGGGTCTGATAATATCGTGTTTTAACATGTACTCAACCTCTTTCTCAGCAATCTTTCTCTTTTCAGGATTCATCCGGTATGGATGCTGTTTTATTGGTTTGGCATCAACATCTACATCATGAGAGGCTATAGTAACTCTCTTTGGAACATCAGGAAACAAATCCTCATATTTCTTGATCAACCTTTCAAACTGATCTCTCTGTGAGGGTTCTAAGTGCTGGAGTTTTACATCAAGATTTTGCAACACTTCAGTGTTTGACAATTTACATGAAAGAACTTCAGCTTTAATTCTTGGTTCATCATCTTGAAACTCCCCCTCATCTTCACACGTTTCGACCATTGGAGAATCTGAAGTGACAGCTGCAACCCTAGCATTTCTGTCATGATAAGGCTTTAGCATGTTAATATGACACAATTGTTTTGGTTTTCTCCTATCTGGAGTCTTCACAATGTAATTGAGATCATTGAGTTTTGTCAGAATTTCATAAGGACCATGAAATCTAGCCTGCAATGGATTGGACTGCAAGGGAAACAACACAAGGACCTTGTCTCCTGGTTTAAACTCACGGCTTCTAGCCTTATGATCATACTAAGTTTTCATTTTTTCCTGACTCGATTTCAAGTTCTCTTTGGCAAGGTCACAAGCTGCACGCAATCTTTCCTTGAACTTGCTAACATAGTCTAACAGACTGATATGCGGCTCTTTCTCTTGCCATTGTTCACTCAATAATAGCAAAGGTCCTCTCACTTCATGACCAAACACTAGCTCAAATGGACTGAATCCAGTAGACTCCTGCACTGCTTCTCTAGCTGCAAACAACAGCAAATGAACCCCTTCATCCCAGTCTTTCTCATGGTCATAACAATAAGCCCTCATCATTGTCTTGAGAGTGGAATGAAACCGCTCTAAGGCACCCTGACTTTCTGGATGATAGGCACTAGAAAGAATCTGCTTTGCACCTAGTTCATAAACAACCTGCTGAAACAATCCTGAAGTGAAATTGCTACCTTGGTCTGACTGAATTTCCCTGGGAAGGCCAAACAACGTGAAGAACTTTATCAAAGCCTTCGAGATTGCAGTTGCCTTGATGTTACGTAGAGGTATGGCTTCGGGGAATCTGGTAGATGCACACATGATTGCCAACAAGTACTGATTTCCAGATCTAGTCTTGGGTAATGGACCAACGCAATCAACAATGACCCTAGAGAATGGCTCCCCAAATGCTGGGATAGGCTGCAATGGAGCTACAGGTGGGTCTAACTGGTATTTTCCAACTACCTGACAAGTGTGACAGGTTTTGCAAAAGTTGGAAACGTCTTTCCAAAGCCCAGGCCAAAAGAAGTGTTTCATGATCTTATCAATAGTCTTGTTAACACCAAGATGACCTCCTAAAGGTAAACTATGAGCCATTGTCAAGATCTCATTCCTGTAGACCTTCGGAACAACAATTTGCCTGACCACTGCCCAATCTGCATTGGCAGGGATATCAGGAGGGCGCCACTTTCGCATCAACACACCATCCTTGAGATAATACCCAACTGGAACTGCGTCTATTTCTTTATCAGGAAGGGCTCTCCTCTTTAGTACACAAATTTCAGGCTCATTATTTTGCTCCTCAATCAACCGCTTTCTGGACAGAGACAAGTCTCCAGACACATCAGAATCACCAGACCCATCCGGCTGGCTGAATAGAGAACTGATAAAAGTATCTGATAAGTCCTCAAACGGAGAAACCATAGTAGGCCAATCAGAGTCATGAGGCGAACCACCTGAGTCCTGACTATTCAATGTACTGGACGGCACCACAACATCATCTTCTTTAGCCTTCTTGGCCATAGCACGAGTCACTGCGCAAGAAGGATACAGAGATGGGTCCTCATCCCCATTTTCAGTGCTCGGCTGTGAAGTAAGATGTACAGGGGGAACTACTTTGCCCCCAGCCAAGTCATTGCCTAGCAACAGAGAAACACCCTTTATAGGTAGACTTGACATAAGTCCCACCTTTACCTGTCCTGTAACTAAATCTGACTTCAAGAATATAGAGCGCAGGGGTACAGATACAGTCCTCCCTTCAATACCTTGTACAAGTATGAAATCCCCTGAAGCGGTCTCATCACGTAACTCCAAGGAGTCCATCAACAAAAGTGACTGAGAAGCTCCGGTATCCCTTAGGATATATATGGGGACAGGAGTAGTATGCTCATTCAGAGCCACAAATCCCTCTGACACAAATGGAAGAAATTCCTCCCTCACAAAGTCAGCTGTATTAGGCTTTTTAGCCCCACAAGAAGCAGGCAATTTAGCAGATTGGTTATCTACTACAGGGGTTTCTAACCTTGTTTTCACAAAGGCATTTGGTTTGGTATCCTTTTCTTTTTCTTTCTTAGCTTTAAGGAACCAACAGTTAGTTGTAACATGACCAGATTTCTTGCAATAACTGCAAACTAGACCACTTTTGTCACTGTCAGCTTTCACACTTTGATCAGACCGGTTACTGGATTTCTGAGCACCATCACCAGATTTGTCTTTGTCTTTGGGTGAGGAATCTTGGGTATCACCATAACCCTTTTTCTGAAATTGGGACCATCTATTATTACTGCTAGACTGAAATTTGGACTTATGTGTGAGAACATATTCATCTGCAAATTTGGCAGCTGATTGCAAATTCAGTGCTTGCTTCTCATTAAGGTAGGTCTTAACATCATCTTTAACACAGTTCTTGAATTCTTCAACTAACACCATCTCTTTTAGTGAGTTGAAATCATCCTTGACCTCCATAGAAGTACACCAGCGCTCAAAGCAAACCTGCTTTTCATTAGCAAATTCAACATAAGTCTGATTTTCAGATTTCTTCAGACCTCTGAATTTCTGTCGGTAAGCCTCTGGAACCAACTCATAAGCTCTCAAAATAACCTTTTTGACAACCTCATAATCAGAGGAATCATCTGCAGACAAAGCCGAATAGGCTTGTTGAGCTTTACCCTTGAGGACAGTTTGCAACATCAGAGGCCAGTGTTCCTTTGGCCACTGGCAACTCTTTGCTACCTTTTCAAAACACTGGAAATAGTTGTCAACATCCTTTTCCGAAAATGGAGGCACCAGTTTTACCTCCTGGCTAGCCCGAAATTTATTTTCAGTTTGAATTTTTATTTTTAGTTGCTCCATTTGGAGTCTTTCTTCTCTATCGAATTTCTCTAATTCAAAATCTCTCTGTCTTGCAAATTTTTCTAACTCAAATTCTCTTTGTTTTTCTTTTTCTTCCCTCTCAAATTCTCTTTGTTTCTCTTTTTCCTCCATTTCAATCTCTAGCATTTTTAATTTAAGTTCCATTTCTATATTTGGATTTTCCACTGGAAACTGTTCCAGATCTCCTGGTGCAAACACATTTTCATCAATGTAATATTCAACTATCTCTCTAGCCAGTCTTGCTTTTCGCATGGCTGGTTTCACCTCTGTCAGCTCTAAATGTCTGCAAATTTCTAGCAGTTCTGTCTTTTTAAAAGACTTCAAAACCCCTACGGTTGGTGATGCCAAGAAATCATCCATTGCTGTTGTCAATATATATGTATTCAATTAAAAAAAAATCAATTTTACAATTTGAAATGTTAGATTTTTAATAAATGACTCACAAAATGGTCTATCCCGGACGAGCCCCCAGTTTGTTATGGCCCCAATTTGTTATTACATTTAAAACAACACAACAGCAACAGCAACAGCAAGGGATGACAGACACAGTTTTAACAACTAAAACACATTTAATTTTTAACAAAGACAATAATGACTAAACAACTAACAACTAAGACCAAGATTGATTATAACAAAAACAAAAGAAATATTTACAGTCCCTTTTTGTGGGGCGGCTTGGTGATGTCCTGGGTGAGAAAATGCTCAGACACAGGCAAAGAAATCCACAAAAGAAACGTCACAGGTTTTGAACAGAATGGTAGGTCTGGTCATCTTCTTGCAATTTCTCCTCCCACTTTACTGTCTCAATTCTTTTCCTTATATACTCTTTTGCAGACCCCACCCACATTTAGACCTCTTTTTTTTTTAATTTTCTGAGACTTGCCCCAGACATGTCCAGGACATGTCTAAACAAAGCTCCAGTCTGAGCTGAAGAAAAAAAAGGTAAATACTGCCATCTAGTGGCCTATATTCACATTACAGAGGTGTGTTTGGGGTCATTGTCATGCTGGAACACTGCCCTGCGACCCAGTTTCTGGAGGGAGGTGATCATGCTCTGCTGCAGTATTTCACAGCACATGTTGGAGTACATGTTTCCCTCAATGAAATGTAACTCTCCAACACCTGCAGCAGCCCCAGACCATGACATTCCCACCACCATGCTTGACTGTAGGCATGACACACTTATCTTTGTACTCCTCACCTGGTCGCCGCCACACATGCTTGAGACCATAGGAACCAAACAAATTAACCTTCGTCTCATCAGACCATAGGACATGGTTCCAGTAATCCATGTGCTTTGTTGACATGTCTTCAGCGAACTTTTTGCGGGCTTTCTTGTGTACCGTCTTCAGAAGAGGCTTCCTCCTGGGGTGACAGCCATGCACACCAATTTGATGTAGAGTGCGGCCTATGGTCTGAGCACTAACAGGCTGACCCCCCACCTCTTCAATCTCTGCAGCAATGCTGACAGCACTCCTGCGACGATCTTTCAAAGAAAGCATTTGGATGTGACGCTCAGCACGTGCGCTCAGCTTCTTTGGACGACCAACCCGAGGCCTGTTCTGAGTGGACCCTGCTCTTTTAAAACGCTGGATGATCTTAGCCACTGTGCTGCAGCTCAGTTTCAGGGTGTTCGCAATCTTCTTGTAGCCTTGGCGATCCTCATGTAGCACAACAATACGTCTTTTAAGATCCTCAGAGAGTTCTTTGCCATGTGGTGCCATGTTGGAACTTTCAGTGACCAGTATGAGAGAGTTTGAGAGCTGCACTACAAATTTGAACAGACTGGCTCCCTATGCACACCTGGACCTAGTAACACTAACGAGTCACATGACATTTTGGAGGGAAAATGACAAGCAGTACTCAATTTGGACATTTAGGGGTGTAGTTTCTTAGGGGTGTACTCACTTTTGTTGCCAGGGGTTTAGATATTAATGGCTATATTTTGAGTAATTTTGAGGGGAAAATAAATTAACTCTGTTATTTAAGCTGCACACAGACTACTTTTCATTGTGCCAAAGAGTAATTTTGTCAGTGTTGTCCCATGAGAAGATATACGTAAATATCTGCAGAAATGCTAGGGGTGTACTCACTTTTGTGATACACTGTATAAGGAAAAGAATTGAGACAGTAAAGTAGTAGGAGAAATTGCAAGAAGGATACGTGTGACCAGACCTGTCATTTCTGTTCAAGACCTGTTAAGTTTCTTTTGTGGATTTTTCTCACCCAGGACATCACCAAACCGCCCCACAAAAAGGACTGGAAATATTTCTTTTTGTTTTTGTTATAATCAATCTTGGGCTGTACTTGTAAATAGTAGTTTAGTTTTTGTTCATTAAATGTGTTTGAGTTTTTAAAACTGTGTCTGTCATCCCTTGCTGTTGCTGTTGCTGTTGTGTTATAAATGTAATAACAAATTGGGGCCATAACAAATTGGGGGCTCAAGTCCGGCACAGACCATTGTGTGAGTAATTTATTGAAAATCTAACATTTCAAATTGTAAAATTGTTTTTGTGAATTTTCCTAAAAATATTGACAGATCAACAGCAATGGATGATTTCTTGGCATCACCAACCGTTGAGGTTTTGAAGTCTTTTAAAAAGACAGAACTGCTAGAAATTTGCAGACAGTTAGAGCTGACAGAGGTAAAACCAGCCATGCGAAAAGCAAGACTGGCTAGAGAGATAGTTGAATATTACATTGATGAAAATGTGTTTGCACCCGGAGATCTGGAACAGTTTCCAGTGGAAAATCCAAATATAGAAATGGAACTTAAATTTAAAATGCAAGAGATTGAAAGGGAGGAAAGAGAAAAAGAAAGGGAGGAAAAAGAGAAACAAAGAGAATTTGAGAGGGAAGAAAAAGAAAAACAAAGAGAATTTGAGAGAGAGAAAGAGGAAAGAGAGAGACAGAGACAGAGATTTTGAATTAGAGAAATTCGATAGAGAAGAAAGACTCCAAATGGAGCAACTAAAAATTAAAATTGAAACTAAAAATAAATTTTGTGCCAGTCAGGAGGTAAAACTGATGAAAAGATGATGTAAAAGGTAAAAAGATGATGAACCTAGAATTAAAGCTGAAGTTCTTTCATGTAAATTGTCAAATTCTGAAGTGTTGCAAAATCTTGATGTAAAACTCCAGCACTTAGAACCCTCACAGAGAGATCAGTTTGAGAGGTTGATCAAGAAATATGAGGATCTGTTTCCTGATGTTCCAAAGAGAGTTTCTATAGCCTCTCATGATGTAGATGTTGGTGATGCCAAACCAATAAAACAGCATCCGTACCGGATGAATCCTGAAAAGAGAAAGATTGCTGAGAAAGAGGTTGAGTACATGTTGGAACATGATATTATCAGACCCTCCAACTCCGATTGGAGTTCACCCTGTGTGCTAGTTCCAAAACCTGATGGAAGTACTAGATTCTGTACAGATTACCGCAAAGTCAATGCTGTAACTAGAACTGATGTGTTTCCAATACCTACGATTGATGATTGTATCGATAGAGTAGGGCAAGCAAAGTTTCTGACCAAGATTGATTTATTGAAGGGTTATTGGTGTGTGCCTTTAACTGAGAGGGCCAAGAGCATCTCTGCTTTTGCCACACCATCTGGATTGTACCAGTATGAAGTCCTACCCTTTGGCATGAAAAATGCCCCAGCCACGTTCCAAAGGATGATACAGTCTACAATCGCCGGATTGCCGCACACAGGTGCATACATCGATGACCTGATCACATGGAGTGACTCCTGGGAAGAACATCTAAAAGATGTAGAGACGTTGTTCCGGCGCCTGACCCAGGCTAACCTGACTGTTAACCTGACTGAACAAGAGTGACTTTGGTTGTGCTACTGTCACCTATCTTGGCTACGTCACAGGCCAGGGTAAGGTGGCACCCATAAATGCTAAAGTCCAAGCCATCATGGACTTTCCAGTTCCTGACAACAAAAAAGCTTTGCGCCGCTTCCTTGGAATGATCGGGTACTACCGCAAGTTCTGCAAGAACTTTGCTGAGATTGCTCTCAGTCTAACTAACCAACTGAAGAAAGGCATAAAGTTCACTTGGGATGATGCATGCCAGAGAGCCTTCGATCGCCTGAAGTCTCTGCGGTGTCACTTCCCCGTGCTCAAATCTCCTGACTTCAACAAACCGTTCTCCATCGCGGTCGATGCTAGCGACCAAGCTTGTGGATCTGTGCTCCTACAGAGAAGTGACTCTGATGACATTGAGCATCCCGTGGCATACTTCTCCAGGAAGTTCAATCGCCACCAAAGGAACTATTCCACAATAGAGAAGGAACTGTTGGCTCTGGTCCTTTCATTACAACACTTTGAGGTTTATGTTTGTACAGGACAAAAGCCAATGATTGTGTACACTGACCACAATCCGTTAATGTTTTTGAGTACGATGAAAAACAAGAATCAGAGATTGTTGAATTGGAGTTTGATTTTACAGGAGTTTGACTTGGAAATTAAGCATGTGAAGGGTACAGACAATGTAATTGCTGATTGCTTATCCCGTGTTTGAATATGTATATATATATATCACGTGTTTATTTGAATATTGTATGATATGTATATATAGACAAGTGTTCACTTAACCATTTTGGATTGAAAAGAAAAATTTTGCCTTTATGAGTCAAAATTTTTCCCTTTTGGAATGGAGGTGTAATGTGAATATAGGCCACTGGATGGCAGTTTTTACCTGTTTTTTGTTAAACTCAGACTGGGATTATGTTTAGACATGTCCTGGACATGTCTGGGGCAAGTCCCCGAAAATTAAAAAAAAGAGGTCTAAATGTGGGTGGGGTCTGCAAAAGAGTATATAAGGAAAAGAATTGAGACAGTAAAGTAGTAGGAGAAATTGCAAGAAGAAGGATACGTGTGACCAGACCTGTCATTTCTGTTCAAGACCTGTTAAGTTTCTTTTGTGGATTTTTCTCACCCAGGACATCACCAAGCCGCCCCACAAAAAGGACTGTAAATATTTCTTTTTGTTTTTGTTATAATCAATCTTGGGCTGTAGTTGTAAATCGTAGTTTAGTCTTTGTTCATTAAATGTGTTTGAGTTTTTAAAACTGTGTCTGTCATCCCTTGCTGTTGCTGTTGCTGTTGTGTTATAAATGTAATAACAAATTGGGGCCATAACAATACACTGCAAAGACAAGTTACTTAATGTTCGAACAGGTAAACTTTGTAATTTTTTGCAAATATTAGCTCATTTGGAATTTGATGCCTGCAACATGTTTCAAAAAAGCTGGCACAAGTGGCAAAAAAGACAGAGTAGAGGAATCCTCAAAAACTTATTTGGAACATCCCACAGGTGAACGGGCTAATTGGGAACAGATGGGTGCCATGATTGGGTAGAAAAGCAGCTTCCCTGAAATGCTCAGTCATTCATAAACAAGGATGGGGCGAGGGTCACCACTAAGTGAACAAATGCGTGAGCTGATTGTCGAACAGTTTAAAAACAACATTCCTCAACAAGCTATTGCAAGAAATTTAGGGATTCCATCATCTACGGACCGTTATATCGTCAAAAGGTTCAGAGAATCTGGAGAAATCACTGCATGTAAGCGACAAGGCCGAAAACCAACATTGAATGCCCGTGACCTTTGATCCCTCAGGCGGTACTGCATCAAAAACCGACATCAGTGTGTTAAGGACATCACCACATGGGCTCAGGAACACTTCAGAAAACCACTATCAGTAACTACAGTTCGTCGCTACATCTACAAGTCCAAGTTAAACCTCTACAATGCAAAGCAAAAGCCATTTATCAACAGCACCCAGAAACGCCGCCGGCTTCGCTGGGCCCAAGCTCATCTAAGATGGACTGATGCAAAGTGGAAAAGTGTTCTGTGGTCTGACGAGTCCACATTTCAAATTGTTTTTGGAAACTGTGGACGTCCTGTCCTCCGGACCAAAGAGGAAAAGAACCATCCGGACTGTTATAGGCGCAAAGTTCAAAAGCCAGCATCTGTGATGGTATGGGGGTGTATTAGTGCCCAAGGCATGGGCAACTTACACATATGTGAAGGCACCATTAATGCTGAAAGGTACATAAAGGTTTTGGAGCAACATATGTTGCCATCCAAGCAACGTCTTTTTCATGGACGCCCCTGCTTATTTCAGCAAGACAATGCCAAGCCACATTCTGAACGTGTTACAACAGCATGGCTCCGTAGTAAAAGAGTACTAGACTAGTAGTAGTACTAGACTGGCCTGCCTGTAGTCCAGACCTGTCTCCCATTGAAAATGTGTGGCGCATTATGAAGCGTAAAATACGACAACGGAGTCCCCGGACTGTTGAACAACTTAAGCTGTACATTAAGCAAGAATGGGAAAGAGTTCCACCTGAAAAGCTTCAAAAATTGGTCTCCTCAGTTCCCAAACGTTTACTGAATGTCGTTAAAGGGAAAGACGATGTAACACAGTGGTAAAAAGACCCCTGTGCAAACTTTTTGCAACGTGCTGCTGCCTTTAAATTCTAATTGAATGATTATTTGCAAAAAAAATAAAAAAGTTTCTCAGTTCGAACATTAAACATCTTGTCTTTGCAGTGTATTCAATTGAATACAGGTTGAAAAGGATTTGCAAATCATTGTATTCTGTTTTTATCTACAATTTACACAACATGCCAAATTCACTGGTTTTGGGTTTTGTACATTCATAAATTATTTATGAAAATGGCAGGCTTCATGAACGATTTGGCTAACAGTTATGTTGAGAGTAAGGTGGGCATTTACAATGTAATCGCAAAATTCTGGGCAGCGAATGGACTGTGCAGTCAGTGGTTCTGAGACCGCATCTCGGTGCAAGTCCACTAAAGACAGAAAATGTTAAACTGTCTCAAGACACTCCTTCAGTGGTCCGGAGCAAGGTTGCCAATTTGCTGTATGCAAATAATTTTCTGTTGGTGGGAAAAAAAATAAATAAATAAAAAAATCTCTTTCCGCACCCCGCGCCCCCCCCTGTAATTGCTCTGCACGCCCCCCACTTTGGGAGCCACTGGACTAGCGCTCTCTCGAAGCTTCTGGCACCTTCCTGTCTGGAGGGGGCGGGATTACCCAGGAATCTTGTAGATCTGTCCAGAATGTTACTGGTCTATATACAGTAAATGAAGTGATTTTCAGCACAGCAGAGCAGAAGTAGAGTTTTGTTTTGGCAACAGAGTTAATTAGTGGCATTAGTGTGTTATTATAGAATTAAATAGTGGATTTTTTTTTTGTAGAACTTTTTTGGTGAAGAATATATTTGTTTAAGTTTTCATTGCAGGTTTTCTTTGTTGTGATTTTTTCCAAGTCATAACACCTGTAGCAGCCATCAAATTTTAAATGAGCTCATAGTGGATAAAATTGTAAAATTTCTCAGTTTGCTATGTTATCTCTGTTCTATTGTGAATAAAATACTGGCTGGTGTGATTTGAAAGTCATTGCGTTTTGATTTTATTCACAATTTACACTTTGTCCCATGTATTTCAGAATTGGGGTTGTATAACAAAAATAATAAAAGCAAACATTTACCTATGTACTGTTATGGACCAAATGTGTTATGACATATCAGACAGCAAGGGATGACAGACAAAATTGTAAAAGTTTAACAGATTTAATAAAACAAAGCCTGACCAAGATTGAAATATAAAAAAATTGAGATAGTTCAGGCCTGGAAATATACGACGGCACTCCCGGCATTTGCTGCCGAATTCGACAGAATCACCGTAGATTGTACTATTAAACGACGAAAACCTTTTGCCGGCGAAAAAATCTTGTTTGTCTTTCTTCTTCATCCCCATTCTTTGGAATCTGGATTAAAGTACAGTATTATAACTGATCCGAGTGTGCCATCTAGTGATAAAATATTTTAACTGCGTGCATAAATTTGCAGCTCCATCTCCGCTGGCATCAACATCTGCAGAAAGCGGCTAAGATACCCTGCAAACACCGTTGCTCTACTCGAACGCGCCATATGCAGATAATCCTTAAATGAGGAATTACATTCATATTTTAATGCGTAACGTGTAACGAAGTGGTCTGTGTCAAAGAAACGAAGTGAAAGTATATTTTTTATCTTTTAAATGTAGTAGAGTAAAACCCCAGTTAAAAAAAAAAAAAAAAAATCAAGTAGAATACAAATCCTCATTAAAAAAAAAACGAGTTAAGTTTGCAACGAAGCACATGTACACCTCTGTATGATGTATATTATAGTCTCTTCATTGCACCAGTTTTCTCTCGTATCAGTAGTGAGATTCAATACGAAGATTAAGCTTATTCTCAGTAGACGACCCGGTACCGACCCAAATGCCGTCGAACGATAATTGAAATGAGGGAAAACGAATTGGAACGCAACCCATCATGAAATAATATAGTAACAGCGCATATCATTGGAAAGCTGCGAGTCTTGGGAATCTATATAAACATAACTTAGTGAAAAAAACATGCTTTGTTCGCTAAAACAGTCAAATTGAAATGTCACGTTTCAAAACACCCCCGAAACTCCCCCTTGAATCGCATCATCCTACCTTTAAACCGATGTTTACATCCGAAGCCTGCAACCGACCCTGGCATGCTTGGTCTTTAAATGTCCGTAAAAACCCAGCAAATTCGAATATCCACCGTGTTTTGCTGATATTACGTATGGTAGATGCATTATCCAACTCAAACAAAACAGTTTCATTATAAAAAAAAACAAATGCGAACTTTTCTCCGGTAAAAAACAAGACACTTTGAATAGTTCTCCGTTATGTACACTGGATTGACGCTGTTCGCCGTGTTTAAGACTCTCACGATCACGTAGACACCCCATGCATTTCTGTAGGACCTATCCTTGTCGAGTTACAAGTCTTGAAAGCCAATGGGTGCATCTCAAAGCATAGGCAGCATCCTTCGAAGGCTGCATTTTTAGGGGCCGTCACTTACGTCCATCCACTAAACTGACATTTAGGGAAATAGACAAGGTTAAATTTAGGGCCAGGTTTAGGCCCAGGGGTTAGAGTTATGGTTAAAGTTAGGGAAACCAGCGGTGACTCGCTTAAAAGAAAGCAGTTTAACGGAGATGATATGGCGTTACATTTGTTTGGCGGATGGAATCAAATGACGACCCCTAAAATGCAGCCTTCAAAGGATGCAGCCTAGGCTTTGAGATTCACCCAATGGCCGTTTCTCAAAGCCTAGGCTGCATCCTTCGAAGGCTGCATTTTTAGGGGTCATCACTAACTACCATCCACTAAACTGATATTTAGGGTAAGGGACAAGGTTAAATTTAGGGTTAGGTTTTGAGTGACAAACCAGTGACAACTCACTGAAACCAAAGCAGTTTCACAGAGATGAAATGACCTTACGTCAGTTCGGCAGATGGAACTATGTGACGAACCCTAAAAGTACAGCCTTCAAAGGCTGCAGCCTACGCTTTGAGAAATTGGTTTGGTTTGTTTCCTCTTGTTTCCTCTTGATGCTTGTTTTCTCTGTTGCCGGTTGTGAGATTCCATAGAGATAGAGAAATGTAACATCGTACCAATCTAGCGTGAAAGAATCATAACAATGGTCGGAATGTGTTTTTAATTTCCCCATTTAATCTCGCAACCGATACGACAGTTAACAAGCATGGAGGACAGTATTGACAAGCAGTGAGGACAGTATAATCTCGGTTGCGAGATTGAACAGGGAAATTAAAAACACATTCCGACCATTGTTATGATTCTTTCACGCTAGATTGGTACGATGCGTTATATTCCTCAATCTCCCTTTTGAATTTAGCCGGTGTTCTGTCAAATTTTGCTCCCTTATCAAAAAATGCTACCGTAATGCAAAGCGAGCGTAAAGCCTTTGTTTTCGCCTTGATATTGCAATATGAATCAGGTTACAATAGCAACTGTGTTGTTTGTTAGCTTATTATAACAAAAGCAGATGTTATAATGAGTTGGATAAGTTTGTTTGAAGATATATGCCAATATACGCCATGATCATCCAATTTCTGCATTTTCAGGAAAACCCAGCATGTACATGCAAATATGTACGCTTACAGGTTGAAATGTGCACTGAAAATAAATCTATTTTTATGATTTTTGAAGATACTTAAGATATGAACGAGGAAACAGCCCGAGATTTCAGGTTTATGCAAGCGCAGAACCGCGAGGTGGCATATTTTGATAGGTAGCATAATTTCTCAGAACACCGGTCCCAGAAGTATTTCCTTGCTCTTCCTATTGAATCTCGCAACCGATACAAGAGAAAACGGGTACAATGAAGGGACATGAAATACATCATCATACAGAGGTGTACATGTGCTTCGTTGCGAACTTGACCCTCTCCGGGCTCATGTTGCAAATCTGCAACAATAAATCAACTGATGACTGATTATGAAATATAAAGACCACATGGGAAATGGTTTGATAAAGTTACCTTACCAGCTCAGTATTGCAAAAATACAACGTTAGTTCCACCTGCAGCCAATAGTGTATGAGAACTATTCTACATGAATAAAAGATTTTTCATATCTCAAAATAAAAAGTTGGGCTGGAGAGGGTTAAGTCGTTTTTTCTTTTTTTTTCCTTTTTTGAGGATTTGTAGTTTACTTGATTTTTGTTTAAACTGGGACTTTTACTTATACTCATTTAAAAGATAAAAAGTATACTTTCACTTCGTTACTTTGACACAGACCACTTCGTTGCACGTTACACATAAAAATATGACTAATTCCTCATTTAGGCATTATCTGCATATGGCGCGTTCAAGTACAGCAACGGTGTTCGGCAGGGTTTCTTAGCCACTTTGTGCAGATATTGATGCCAGCGGACATGGAACTGCAAATTTATGCACACAGTTACAATATTGTATCATTCGATGACACACCCGCATCAGTTATTGTACTGTACTTTAATTTAGTAACACATTTGCCACTCTGTGCTTGCACTAGGGAAAAATGTGTAGCCACTGCGGCTAAAGTCAGAAAAAAATTGTTTAGCCACAATGTTGGTCTGGGTCCATAATGCAGCGCACAAAGTGAAATTTTTAAAAAATGCAAGAGGGGAATCATCATATAGTTTAACAGGCATTTTTTGCTTACCATTACCTTTGTAAAATATTTTTTAACATTAAAATAAAATCATACAGGAAGGAAGTGACTTGTCAATGATGGAACGTAATAATAATAATAATGACTACTCATTCGTCGTATGAGTATCAAGAATACGCGTTGTTCAAGTCTTTTCATACTTACTTAGAGGAAGCTAACGCAATGCCATTAACAAATATCAAAACCTTATGTGGCGTTCAATGAGTGGTAAATATGTTTACGATAATATTTCCCTTGTTAAACACATACTTTCTAATGCCATTTTAAAAAAAATAGGGAGTTTATTTTCAGTCTTTTTTTCATAATCCGATAAACAAAAAATCAAAACAATATACGGAATTACCGAGACCTGAAATTTTTCCCTAATAAATTAAGATTTACTTCCTAGCAGCCTTGAATCAGAATAAGGGTAAATTAATCTTTTTGTCACCATCACCTCTTAATCATTAATAGCTTAATTAACCAGAAAAAAAGGTCAAATTGATTGATTGACCATCATGCATGGTAAGTGGAAACGAGTTGACAAAATTTAGCGATAAAAAAAAAGAAGTCACTGCCTACCCTGACCACATGTCCCTGGTTTACAGGTCCCTGGCGATGTGGCAAATGGCTTGCACAAGCAGAGCTACTAGTGGTAAAGGTTGCCGAAAAAGCAACACTGTTGGTTACTTGTGTTTCATGGTAGCCCTGTAACGTTGTTACTAGGAAGTAAAACACATTTTAAAAATAAAGACTTAAAATTCAGTTAGCATGATTTTCAGTCTGTACAAAATTTTATCATCTCAAACTTTTTTAAAAAAACATTTATATTGGTAAATATTGGTTATTAGCCATAACAGCAATATTAATATCGGATATCAGTATCGGCAAAAATGTTCATATCGGCGCATCCCTAAATTACAAATTATTTAAAGCAGTGGTTCTCAACCTTTTTTGAGCAAACGGCCCCCTGACCTTACCATGATCCTCAGATGATGATCTGGCAGATTTACTATAAGCATAGGAGACATGTTTGATAAGAAAAAAAAACCAAATTATTAAAATTGGCCGTAATAATTAATAGGCCTAATAGTAATAATAGTAGTATATATTTGTAGTAATAATAGAAGGCCTATATATTTTATTATAGTATATTGTAATATTAGGTGTTCACCTTTTGCTGCTCAGTACGAGAAAGTATGCATTCATTTGTGTGAAATGGCGACCAATTTCACCAAGAAACATTTATCAGCGCCAAAAATCGAACATTTCCGCGTACCGTAGAAAGTCCATATTCGGAGAGTGAAATCCTCCCCAGAACTTTGCTCCAACCACCTGGATTTACTTTTGACAGGAGATAGAGCCAATTTGAGTGATGAGCTCATTCTGAGGGAGAGAGAAAAACCGAGCTGGATTTTTGCTTTCCGACCCCTGGATTGTCCACCTCTGCAGCAGATTCAGTAACGTCATTGGCATTTTAATTACTCCTTTTTGGGCAATCTTTAGCGTCATTCGGCATACAATAGGCCTACAGCAAAAAAACTTTAATTTGCTTCAGTATGAAAGGCATTAACACAGTCTAACATTTTTATCATACCGTTTGACTATCAATACCATTTCTGGACCGCGTTAGTGCGGATAATTCTTTAATTCTTGCTGATTGTTCCAAATGACTTTAAAGACGGTGTTGATGCCTTTCACATGAACGCAAATTGAAGGATTTTTTCTCTATTGTGCGCCGAATGACGCTAAAGAATGTCCAAAAATGAATGATTATAATGCAAAGAAGTGCGGCAAAGAAAAAAAAAAAAAAACTAAAAATGGTTTTTAAATGTATAAACAGATGTCTCCCCCTTCCCCCATTTCACATTTTAGAGTTATGGTCCGCAAACGAGTCCCACCCTTCAATATGCCTAAATCCAAATTGTTGCCATGGAAACAGAAAAAATATTAAAGCTGCAAGTAGCGTTGGACGGGTCCTCGCCCTCCCGCGCATGAGGAAACGGGGGCGAGACGCGTTCGAGCACCGTCGAGCATTGTCATTCGTTGGACAGCACGAGACTGAGGAAAATGTTTTATGTTGAGTTGAATGCAAACCATAGACAGGGCTCGCGCTACTCGTTCGTCAATTCGCAATTGACGATCTCTCCTGCAGTTTGGCGATCTGTAAGTCACATTTGACGATAAATTTGACGCAGACCCAGCGTACCGCACTCCGTCTCCCATCCGGGGCGAAAACTCCAGGAACGTCATGAAGAAGCGTGAAACAAACCGCGTGTAGCCTACTGTACCCTTATTAGGACGGAATACTCCACCCACCCAATCATGCTCGAGCCAATAGACTACGCAGCTGTTAGCTGTGTTGAAGGGATCGCGTAGTGACGTGAAAAAGCATGCAACTAGTACGGGAAATGAGGAAGGCGAGGCTAATGTATATCGCATGCGTATTTTCGTTTCGGTTCCCATGTTATTCAATGAGAGCGGCCACACCATGTCGAATCTGCGCGACTCGCGCATGCAAAAGCCGTACTGCTACCTTGCGGAAAATAGACTCGGACTCTTGCCAAATTTTTCCGCACTACACATGCAGAAGGCGGCAAAGGAGAGCTGAAAACGACTGTCTGAAACAGTCATATCGCCATAAATGCATGAATTTCGCTAAATTGCCGAGGATGCGTGTCTGTTGCAAGCATGAAGCAGACAAACAAAATGTAAAACACTTCCGGCATGTTTATCATATTAAAAGCCCGTTTATATGGACATAATCCCTTCCGCTCAATTCAGCAATGCTTCGTGAAATATTGAAACGTAGTGGGAAATTCGTGACTTTCATCGTAGGCTGCTGTCATTAAAGGGGATATATGGAAAAGTATTTAGTCATTCTTAACTTATTTCAAAAAGACTTTAATACGACGTTGCTCGTTTTATTTTGAATTTAGATGTCTATATTTAGCGGGTATATGCCATTAATTGCGGTGCCAAGGCAATGAACATAGCTTATTATGTTGATGATTAAAGAACGTGCAGCAAATCAAGCCAGTTTCTGAATTGTCTGAACTGATCCTTTCACGGTTGTTCAGCGCCTAGCCTAGATGGATGATTTCAGCCTCGACTAATGTAAATTAGATCGCTTTCGAAAGCACATTCCACATCCCGACACCCTGCCCCCACCCCGAAATTACCTTCGGAAAGAGCAAGACCAATTCAGAAGGGTTTGCTGTGTATTGTAACATGATCGTGTAATTAGATTAGTTTGTATGATACGCTCAAGCATGCTTCCCCCACTGTCAATACAAAATATAAATCACTTGTAGTGGGCTATAACGATGCGAGACGAAATAATATTATTTTATAGTGATTTCTTGGAAAAAGTCGGGCAGAGACAGAGTTGGAAGGAGGAGCCCGCGGCAGTCCTGACGCTGCAGATACCAGGGCTCTCAAGTTCTGAATGCAGGCTAGAGTTCGATTTTTTTCGGGGGGAGCATGATACTCCCATTTTCAAAGGTGCATAGTACGATGTGCATGTACTTCGTTACAGTATTTAAGCAGTATACTTTCACTTCGACACTGGCAACTTAGTTACTCGTTTCAAATTCAAATATTAACTTAATTCATCATTTACGGATTATCTGGATTTGGCGTGTTCGAGACAACGGTGTTTCTTTGTGCAGATGTGTCCGCCTGTGGACGTGGAGCTGCAAATTTTTGCACGCAGTTATAATATTATATCACTAGGTGGCACACCAGGATCAGTTATTGAATATTCACACAACTGCCAATAAACTGAAATAAGAAGCGACTCTTCATGCCCCCCAATAGCTGTCCTTTTTTGAATTTCAATGGGACTCCACAATATAATAAAAGATTCATTTATAAATGTAATAATTCTTTTGTGTATTTGTATCGTTTTGTCAGTCTCAAACTGGAGATGTTGCGGTGCCACCTCTGACAGTGGATCGGAGCAGGGTTTGTTTTCAGCCAAAATACTCTACATGGAGGGCAGAGAGCCCCCACTCTCCCCGTAACAAGTCACAAGTCAATTCATCTAACCATAACCGCCCAAAGCTGCTAAATTGAGGTAAAAAATGATCCATAAAGCAAATATCCTACATAGTTCCTCAACTTTAATAAGCAGTTATTGAAAAAAAGAGTGATGAAGAGATTACCCAATTTTGGGCTTCCAATTCTAGTTCTTTTCTGTCGCGAGCCGAACAACAGCATTCGCGCGCGTGTGGAAGCCGTGTTTACGGCGCTGCTATTTTACCTGGCAACAAGAAATGCTATTTTTCTGATTGGCTGATAGGTTGCTGATTCAAGCAGAGCCATCTGCCTTTGCCTCATCCATTCATAGATTACTAATCTCTCTTATATACAGTCTATGTTACTGATGTGCGGCAATTTTATCACTTCTCAGCGTGAGAAATGTCATGTGTGGCGTGAGAGTGTGTGAACTTATTGAAATGCGTGAGACTTGAGAGCCCTGAGATACGCAGGCAGTGTGACCGAGCTGCATGCGACAAGCGGTTGCAGTGTTCCGCTTGTGGAATACGCATCACAACTGCAGGCAGTGTGGCCCGGGCCTAAGTCAGAAAGGACAGAGGAAAGCACACGGTCAGATAGGACATTTAACAGCACGTGGTTGTAAGTAAATGCATGATCAAAATAATACGACGACGGTGCAACAAAACCTACAAAAAATTGACAGACCTTCACAACTGGACATCAGATAAAAAAGTGACTAGGGGTAAAGTTATTTGACTAATTGACATTGCTTTTTGGCTAATCATTTGACTAATAGGTTTCAGATGCCAGCTCTAGCCCTGCATAGATATACTCAGCAACAAAAGTTTCTCTGACACCATTTATGTGTACGTTATAAATGACACGCAAAGATCTCAATGCAATCAATATGTTTATTTAACAGGAGAAACACTGACTTTTCAGTGCCAACGTCACTCAAAACGAAAAATGTCATTTTCATGCGTCATGAAGCACTTGTCTGACGTCTAATCAATTGTGACCTTCACACTTCAATACCGGGTGTGACTTCCTCGTGCCATGATGCAAGCAACGCATCTCCGGCGCATGGACCGAATCAGATGTGCCAGAAATTGCTGTGGGATGTCATTCCAAATCTGACGTAGACGTTGTCGCAATTCCTGGAGTGTAGCTGGCGGGTTATCCAACCGCCGCAAACGTCGATCCATCTCGTCCCAAAGATGCTCGATTGGGGACATGTCTGGGGATCTGGCTGGCCATGGCAGGACATTGACATGTTGTTGCATCAGATACTGCTGTACAATCCTTGCAACGTGTGGTCTGGCGTTATCATGTTGCAGCGTTATTCCAGGACCATGTTGCATCAAAAACGGTACCACCAATGGCCGTAGCACTTCATCGCGATATCTTTGACCTGTCAGATTTCCATCAATAACAAGCAAATCTGTTCTGTTTCTAGCCGTGATCCCTCCCCAAATCATGACACTACCACCTCCAAAACGATCAAATTCCTGAACACAGTTGTTGGCATAACGTTCTCCACGTCGACGGTATACACGTAAACGACCATCACATCGGTTAAGCATGAATCTTGATTAATCAGTGAAGAGTACAAGATCCCACTGACGTTGGATCCACCGTCGATGTTGTTGTGCCCACTGTAGACGCAGTCGTCGGTGTTGTACTGTGAGTATTGGACGTCTTGCTGGCCGACGTGGGACAATGCCAAAATGACGGAGACGGCGACAGATTGTCTGTGCAGACAGTCGCCTCAAACCAGGTATCGTTCTTGCAGTTATGGTTGCAGGTTGGAATCGATTTCGGAGATGGGTTGTTCGAATCCAGTTGTCCTGTCTGGGAGTGGTTACTCGTGGACGGCCGCTGCGAGGATGGTCTCTGACATGTCGTCTGCTGATGACGCTGCCATAAGTTCCAAATGGTGTTTCGGTGGACATTCAGGCGATGAGCAACTTCCCTCTGCGAGGTTCCGGATTCAATCATCCCAATGGCCCTCCACCGATCATTTTCAGACAGTCTTGGCATTTAGAGGGTAGAGTTCCTGATCCGAAATGGCTGTGTTTTCGATAAGTGATGCTTCCGTCGTTCATCAGGCACAATGTGAACATTCCAAAAATTCTCCTCTTTTATTGCCATCCACAAGCATGATTTACGCACATTTTCACGTGCAAAGTAAATTTCTCGCATTTTCATGATTTCCATTTCAATGTTGTGTTTACGTGTACTGTTTCAGTGTGATATCACCATGTATGACAATTTCATAATTGCGTTATGAAAAATAATTAACAATATTGGTGTCACAGAAACTTTTGTTGCTGAGTATATATACAGAACACTAGATTGCTGATAGGGCACGTTTGCGCTGTTTTGCCATGAGCCTCTTTCGGGCCATCCTTGCTGCCCTATTACCAGCAGCACTGGTAGACGGCTGGAAACCAAATTCGGCCCTTACGTATTCCCTCAGCGCATGACATTACATTAGGCAGAGGCTTTTGAACCTAAAGCGACTTTTCTCACTCTCTCTCTCTCTCTCTCAGATGCGAGTCTTCATTAGGGGGTGTTCAGACCAGATGCTTTTTTTTTGCAGCCGCCGGTGGATGCTTTGCATTATTTTCCTATGATACCCGGTGTTTTTGGAAAAATAAAACGTCCTGGACGCTTTTTAAAACATCGCCGCTGGATGCTTTGCTGACCAATGAAAGACGATAATGAAGTTCGTCTTCAGAAAAAGAATGGCAACCTATAGATCAATACCACACAAATGGTAATGTTCGGTGCCATCATCGCTAGCTTCTAACGCAAAAACAAGGGCTAATTCGCTCATCCTTGTCATGGTAAATAACAATAACAGTTACTAGCTGACGCCGATAAAAGTTAGCCAACTCCAAGAAAAAAGAAAAAAAAAAAAAAAAAAACACTCAACGTCAGGGGCTTTTTGGTAGCCTGGTAAACCCGCCCCAGTGAATTTCGAAGGACGGGTTTATCAGGCTACTTTTTTGATAGCTGACCATGAAGATAGTTAAGTTCTTCCAACAGAAAAAAAGACAGTTTACCGCACTCAGTTAATGACATAAAAACACAAACAGTAATTGTCATTCTCGCCAAAAACAAGGGCTAATCACTCGCCCTCGACGTGGTAAAGAACAGTATTAGTTGCTAGTTGACGCCGATAAAAATTTAGCTGTTGTCTTTGATACGATAGCTTACTTGTGCTTAACAAGTGCTACTACTGCTGCATGTGCAACAACTGCTAAAACAAGCGGTTGTCATGGGGATTTGAAGAGACTCTAGGTTGCTTACTTTAGAAAAAAAAAAACCTGTCTGCTCTCTGTCTCTCAAAAAAAAAAACGCTCTGATCGAGTGCTTCCAGTATTTGAAAAACATTCAATGTGACAAGGGAAATCCAGGGTCACACCACTGAGCTTATTAGCTGTTCGTTTTCAAATCTGACGAGTAGGATATCATCTTCAGACGCCTGGAGCTAGCTGACATATTATGTCTTAAATTTGATGTTTAGCACGTATAAGGTTAAAATATCCTTTATGCACATATTTCTGGCACTATACAAGACTTACTCAGTCCACGTAACAGCAACAAAATCCTTTGTATTTCATCCCAGAGCAGTTGTTCAGGCTGGCACTACAAAGTCGATCAAAAGGCGACTTTGCCGCAGAGACAGTGAAAGTGACAGGGGTTTGTTTGCGGTCTGAGTCTGGAATATTCGTAAACAACCAGAACTCCAATGAAAAGGAAGCGCGCGTTACTGCGCAAGACTAGGCTCTAACTTTGTAACTGGCAGTCATGGAACAACAGGCTGACCAACATTATAGAATGCTGCTCAACAATAACGTCCGTAGTCTGTCTGTCTGCCTGCCTGCCTGCCTGCCTACCCCCCCCCCGCCCCAAAAAAAAAAAACTCTTCGGATCTACACGATTCACGTAAGTGACCAATATTGGGATCAAAACGGCGAATTTCGCTGAAAGGTGACTAGTTTGCAGGTAAAATAATGGAGCTATGACCCATGCAACCTGGTCAAACTTTCAGAAGCAGATTTTATCACTGCTGTGTATTGTGCTATCTTTCACCATTCATGAACTTAGTGAAGGGAGATGAGCCATGTGATCCTACTGCCACCCGGTGGTCAGAATGTGTAGCAGCACAAAGAAAAACACAGAAAATCAATAATAATCAAGAAATTAATAAATGCTTCTTTCAGGTAAATCCTAGAAAGCTGAAATTTCAGGAGCATGTTGACTGAAGAAAGACAAAAGTTTGATACACTGCAACTTATGGTGAATTCAGAAGTGCGTCACTGTATATTTTTCAAAATATGAATATTCATAACATGTTTATATCTCAAGTAATATCGATTGTAATGGTACCACACTAGGCAGTTTGTTTGGCGACATGGAGATCATGAATTATACCAAAGGACATTTTGATACGATGAACGATTGTCCGCAGCAAGAATGTATATCTTACTGTACAGTGTTTTATGTACGTAAAAATTTTTTATTTCAAAAAGTCTCCAATGGATATTTACGAAATTAGGTGTCAGTACAGGGCATGGTACAGCAATGATGAGTGATTTTTTTCAGAATTTTATGACATTGCAAGAGGCTGTGGTGAAAGCGAAAGTCCCATTTTGGCGTATTTAGGTGGCGCTAGAGAGCCATTTTTTGTCGTTGGTGGAGAATTTTCAGATTGTAAGAATATTTGAACCCATGTAGAAATTACTGCAAAATTTGGTTTGTTTTCGAGCAAGTTTAAGGGGTCAAATAAAGGTTGGAAATTGCCTAGGCATCGAAAAAAAGGCAGTGAAAGTGGCTGGGGACCCCATTTTTGACGCCTCATAAAATCCGAACCGTTCGACTTTTGAAAAAGTTTTTTTTGGCTTTTTTTTTTTAATTTGGCATCTCCAATCCCACCCGAATCTGGAATGCCCAATTGGGGAACTATGTACGAAGCTTGCTCGTATGCGACCCCTTGCTGCCAACTCAGGATAGTGAGACAGTTCACGGCTCTCCTCCGAAGCACGTGCCTGTCTGCCACTGATTCTTATACACTCATCGGTTGAATCTTCGCAAGTTCAGAACTAGGGCGAAGGATACCCGGACATGAACCAACCCGGAGTCTTCCTGACGAGCGCCAGTCTGGCCAACAGGAGTTCGTCTGGCCAACGAACAAAGCTGTTATCATTATATACCCAAATCCGGCAGTCCCTTCCCAATTTGAAACCCTACAGCGCGATAGCCAATTGTGCGCTACTCAGAAAAAGCTGCCGACCGGGTACACCGGGGCACGAACTCACGACGTGGTGATCACCTCTGCACTGCAGAGCAGTGCCTTAACCGAGTGAGACACCCGGCAGCTTTATGACTTTTGAAAAAGTTGTACAGTAGTTTATCGGCAGAGTGTGCTTTGTCATCTTATAGCATTTGGGGTCTATACGATGACCGCCCTTAAAGGAGTTCGCTTTTGTTCGAGGGCAAATTTTGGCGAAATTTAGGGGAAAAAGGAAATTTTGATATGCAAATTGCGGACTTCCTGTTCGATTTAGGTAATGGGTGTTGATTCTTCATTTTTAGGCCTTGATGAGATGAACAATACAGTGTTGGCTCCATCTCTCCATGACTTTCCTACCCGTCGTGGTGGCCGTCTAAGTGTAAAAAGGAAATGTTTCTTGGTGGCGCTAGAGAGCCATTTAAATTCAAAAGCAGTTCAAACCCTCAAAAGGCACACCTACATGTTATGGAGAGACACTATATGAAATTTGGTGAGAATCGGTCACAGTTTCTGAGTTATGCTCCAGAAACAAATGTGAACGCCGATGCCAACGCCGACGCCAACACCAACGAGAATTCAGGCAAAAACAATATGTCGCCCCCCCCCCCCCCCAGGAAGGGGAAGACATAATTCAGCATTAACCACACGATAAGTGCGAGTAACCTCAACCTATTATTCAGTTGTGTGGGGCGAGTCCTATCAAATTAAGCTATCTGTCAATGAATGTTGTATTGGTACATTATATGGAAAGGAAATTTGAAAAAAAATAAATAAAAAATAGGCGCGCAATGCACGGAATACCCCTCAGCCCAATGTCGAAGTTTTTGGAGACGCCCGCCCGCCCAACCGCACGAAGGATAGCAATACCTCGTCAGCCTTGAGGGCTGAGGGGAAAAAAAAGCAAATTGGTGGAGTAAGAAGTTTTTTTTTTTTTTTCCCCCCCAAGATCATCAAAATCACTTTGTGAAAGTTTTCTCAAATGTAACAAATGCCACAGTCATGAACCAAAGTGTACATTGTTTAAGATGTTGTGCATGCTGTGCGTATAGAAGTACCATTTTGAAATTTTGCGTGATTAGTGAAAAAACTATTGTGTTTTAAGCCAGAATTGGGGTCCCTTCCTTTACTTTTGGTCCCATTTTCTTAGAAAATCAAAAATCGGTGTGTAATGTGAATATAGGCCACTAGATGGCAGTATTTACCTTTTTTTTTTTTGTGAAGCTCAGACTTTAGTCATGTTTAGACATGTCCTGGACATGTCTGGGGCAAGTCTCAGAAAATTTAAAAAAAAGAGGTCTAAATGTGGGTGGGGTCTGCAAAAGAGTGAATAAGGAAAAGAATTGAGACAGTAAAGTAGTAGGAGAAATTGCAAGAAGATGACCAGACCTGCCATTCTGTCGAGACCTGTGACGTTTCTTTTGTGGATTTCTTTGCCTGTGTTTGAGCATTTTCATCATCCAGGACATCACCAATGTATGTATGTATGTTTTGTACATAATTCAATCTTGGTCTTTAGGTTAGTTAGTTGTTATTGTCTTTGATAATTAAATGTGTTTGAGTTTTTGAAGCTGTGTCTGTCATCCCTTGCTGTTGCTGTTGTGTTATAAATGTAATAACAAATTGGGGCCATAACAGGTGTTTATACGAATATGCATCACAATAATGTCGAAACAGACGCGCTTTAAAAATTTATGAAATATTTTATTTGGAAAGAGAGAACTTGCGGGAGAAATTCAAAGCAAATGGTGAAGATATTTTTTGTAACTTGCACTCCATTCTGCCACAATCGGGATTCTTTGCGGTCTAATCAATTTACATGCATGACGTGTTCATCGCGCTGGAAAAAAAAAAATGCCAGGATGGATATAAAATTTTTGAACAGTGTATAATGCAGGAAAATGACTTTGAGAGAAACCAATTGGGCCATAGATGGACGTCGAGCATAAATGTAAATAAAGCTGTGTTTGTATTGAAATCTTATTATATTCACGTTATTTCATTCATATTCTGATTGACATTGATGCTATTATTACACTAATTTGAAGCAAGGCAGTGGGAAAATTCAACTGGCATTATTAGAAAAACGGTGCCCTGTGCGCAATGCAAGCCAAATTTTTGGGTGGACACAGCTGAGCTATACTGTACAATTACTGCCTTTAAATTCCAGCGAACAGCTTACCAAGTAACCACGTGCGTAAAGGGTACAGCATGCGCGTCAAAAGGTCAACAAAAGCATGTGCTTGATTCTTATTGGCTGTAAGCTAATGAGATAAAATTGGCATTGAGAAGTCCGGTGGGGGAAAAAAAATAAATGATAAAATAATAAAAAATAAAAAAAAAAAATCGCTGCCAGCCAACTAGCTGCATATGTAACCGACGCGTATCACGAAACGTCATGCTTCAACGGTGTCGCCTTCGATTTTAAATAATAGTTTGTACTTTTTGCGGTAAACTCTAGACATCTTTTGGGGATTTAGTACACATATTTTCAGCATTAGGCAAACAGTATATTTTTCCAAACTTTTCCAAAACAGTTTGTCAATTCCATAACTTTTCCAGACTGGAAAACATGTTTTTCAAATTTCATAACTTTTCCAGGAATTTCATGACCGCGGGAACCCTGATAAATACAGGAAATTATTTTTAATTCAAAGTCAATGCAAAGACGCAAATACACGCGTTTCGCCTGTATTTGCGTCTTTGCATTGCCATTGAATGTAGTCTGTCATGCGAAAAATTAGTTTCGCATTCGATGTTGAAAGCAGCTTAACTCAGACTTGATCAACCAAAGAAAGGGTTTTACAGGCGGAATGTGTGTTCGACTTGCTTTGCAAAAAACTATGGATGGTAGGTAGGACTAGCTTGCAGACTTGTTGATCAAAAAGAAGTGGTCTGCTCGTCTGCATCCACGGAACTGCTCTAACAGCGGATAATTGTGGAAACATCACTGATGATGTTCCTGATATAGCTGATATGTATAATGATGGAATTGGATTTTCCTGCTAGATATTTTACAATCAACTAAAAAAAGTTTCAGAGCTGGAATGTTTTGAACAGTTTTCTTAGCTTGCGGACTCGTTTTGATCATAAAGAATTGGCCTGCTCGCCTGCAGCATCTAATATTTACTCTAACGCTTGTGGATTATCATGGACAAAATTCCACATGAGGTGGCTGGCAAGGATTTTATCGGTTTACAAGAAAAGGTAGGATGTGCATTTAATTGTCTATGGGCCTGATCACAGGCAGGCTAGCTGACAGGGAGGTGCGTGAGTGAGACTTAGGCCCGTATTCAGAAACAGCACTCACACTCACCCTCCACTCACCATATAGTGAGTACGACTGAAATGTAACTGGAGTGTGAAAGAGAGATCGACCTACCACATAGCAAGGGAGCGGTCCCACTCCTCGCCAGTTGCTACTCATAAACGCCACTCGAGCATAACTGACAGTAGTGGGCACTGGGTACCAGGGGCGGTGCGTCGGCTGCTGCAAAGGGATGCTCAATCTGCACCCTTCAGTGCTGAATAATCTAAACCTGACAAAGTTTACTTTTCTTGATTAGAAAGTTTCTAAGACTAATTGGTAAAAAGAATCAAATTTATTTTTATAGCGTCGTCATACATTGATTTACAAAATTGCGGCGTTTCTTTCGCACATAAAAAACGACGTAAAAGATCAGCATGTCTTCATAAATTCTGTGGCTGAGTGGCTCGCGAACGGCGCAGGACAGCCCGCGAGGCTCACTAAGCAACAAGCTGTGAAACGTGCCAGACATTTCCTTCTATATTCAGCAATTAAGAATGTAGAAAAGGATGGATTCTCGTGACTTACAGCAACATGAGCCTCACAGACCAATCCACACGCGCCCCACGAGCCGCTGAGCGCAGAATTTTCCAACCCATGAGTAAAGAAAAGCACGAGAAATGGGAATGCGTGACAGTTGACAGATATGCGTCATTAATAAGAACTGGCCACATCTGATAATGTTGAGAGTTTTCGGAGTTCTTGCAATGGTAATTTAAATGAATTGAAAACAGGGCGATAATTATCAATGCTCATTCTAACTTAACAAGTAGAATTGGCGACACATGATAATCCTTCGGATTTTTGTAGTTCAAGTAAATTAAATTTTATTAAATGATTGGATATAACCTTTTTTCAATCATTATCTTTAAGGGATAGTTTTGAGCTTCCCCTATTGTCAGTTCACCAGTAGCTACTGGTGGGTACACAAATGCTAACCTCGAGCTCACCACAGTGCAGTTCGTAAACACTGAAACCAGGTGGTCAGTCAGCAAATTACCGGTATCGTTATCATCATTAGAGTTAAAATTTGCATAGTTGCGATTGCGTTGAGCACGTGGCTGTAAATGATCCAGAGTTTCTAATGTCTGTAACCACCTGAAAGTAATGACAGTGAAATACCGGCGCACGGTAGTGCGGCTCAAGGGAGACGTTCCCTGCACTCAACTTTCACTCAGAAAGAGTTTCAGTGAGTAAGGTCACTGAAAGCAAGTGAGTGTTAAGGCAACCTCGGACTCATTTAGTATAACCTGACACTAACTAAGTTTTAGTACTCACTCGCACTCAATTAGTATGAGTGTCGTTTCTGAATACGGGCCATAGGCGAGCCTGCTCTGACTATCACTGACTGCAACTTCAGGGCTTTACAGTAACAATGCCTTGATGCACGGCTAAACAAAGCCAGAGTACCTTATCTCCATGTCAGCGTCCCAAAACAAAGCACAGTAACTGCATTTACAGCATTCTGTCATGGTTTCTGGAGGGATTTTCAGAGTTACTGTTGACACAAATCTTGATTTTCCCATAAAAACAATCAAATCAACTCAAAATATTCATACACATGATAAAGGTGGTCTTCAATACCTCCAAAATGACAATAACTCATTTTCGACCAAATGTGATGTTACGCCGTTTTGCCTTTGCACGGCAGCATAGAACGTGCAGCCATGCTGCTGACCTGAACTAGTCCTGCACGCACACCCAACCGCTGTACACGCAGGCATCTTGTTTTCTCTTTCGGCCTTCAAACAGCCTTCGAGAATATTTTCACTAATAGTAGGGTCTGTTTGTGACTAACAATGTCCTCTGGCGCAGAAAAATTACTCAGTGTTGTCATCATTTAACAACTATCCCAATGCTTGTGTAGTCTCACTCGCCATGTATAGCTTCAACCTGCTGTGCCCATGTGACGTCAGAGCATCTCCATGAGGATTCTTCTGATTGGTTGAAATATTTTCAATGGCGGCATCTACAAAATCGTCAGTTCTACTTCAGAACCGACTTTCGGAGATGGATAGCTTAATTGTATGAGCTCTATATGTTCAAACATTCGCATGAATTGTTGGTTTATGACATGATCTATCTTCCAAACTGTATTTTGAAATTCCGTTGTGCATTCCTTTAAAGCAGTCTAGGCGGCAACACAACAAGTGCACCTCCTCCATCTATGCGCCTTTTGTTTGTTTTCTTTTTGAGGTAGTATAAATACTAGATACTGTAAAATTGCACATTGTCAAAGCAATATTTACGATACTATCGCAGACAATATTTATCATGCACCTCTACTCCCAAATATTTCCCCCCTGACCTGGGGTTGTGGTTTAGCACCTTCGCCACAGAAACTAACAAGAAAGCCGTTGCTGCGGCGAACCCCCCGTCGCATCTTTCTGAACTTTAAAGTCAAATGCGATTGGCGATTGGGGTAAAGGTCATCTTCAAGATCTTTTGGCTTCCAGATGATCTCCAAGGAAAAGGACTAGCTGCTGTAAAGATTTCAGCCACCTAACTTCATCACTCAGCTAACAATGGCCATAAATTTAACCCCATGACCTAATTATTATGCAAATTAGGTTAAGGTCACCATGGTCACCCTTCCCCCACCCCAAAGTATTATGGTACCAAGTTTGGTTGGATTCGGCCCAGGAGCTTCCGAGATATAGTGCAAAATGTTTGGACGGACGGACGTACATACGTACGCAGATCTCCACTAGACCCCCCTTTCGGGGCCTGTCGGCCCACGACGGGGGGTAACAAAGTGGTTGTGTTGATAGACTCAGCCAAGCGATGTCATGCAAGCAGAATGTTATCCTGACAAATACATAAAATCAAATGCTGGGTTTCATCTTTCAATTTCATAGGCATGGGTTGGAGGGTTCATTCTTGTGTGTGAGAAAATCTTAAGATTTGCAGATAATAAAAAAAAAATCTGAAACTTGAGGAATTAAATTAAAGCAAGGCTAGCAGCATAAGGGTAGAATCTGTAGCACAGGAAGGGCCACTCAGAACTGAGCTTTCATTACCTCCACTTCTGCACCTCCTCCTTACTCCGACGAGCCACACACTCTGCCTCAATATAGAACTCTTTCAGGATGGGAGGGAGATCTGCAAGTATCAAACTGCATTCACACTTGGGCCACAAACTATGCAAACCCAAAGTAATGGCATCTCTGGAGTCTGCTGGCCAAAATCAAAAGTTATGCGTTGGCGTGAAATCCAGAGGCATTACTCTTCCCAGGGCTCAGCTATTACTGCCAGAGCTGTACTGACTGAGGGCAATTTCATAGGCAAAGACAAATTAGCGTGAACAGCTGTAGTCTGGGCTAGGCTAATTTAGTCAGACATGCAATTCTCTGAGCTCAGCCAATTATATCTGAGCCATTGCTTTCAGGGCGAGGCCAATTTAGCCAAAGCCGTGGTTCTCTGGGCAAGACCGGTTTAGCTTGAACAGTTGTTCTCTGGGCAAGGCCAATTTATTCAGAGCTGCTGTTCACAGCACTAGGCTAATTTATCCTCAGCCAATATTCCAAGCACTAGATTAAGTCAGTCAGAGCCACTGTTTTCTGAGCTAGGCCAATTGAGTCAGAGCTGCTGGTCACAGTGCTACGCTAATTTAGCATGAGCCAGTGTTACCTGCGCTAGACTAATTTATTCAGAGCCACTGTTCTATGGGCCAGGCTAATTTAGTCAGACCAGCTGTTCTGGAGGCTAGTCTAATTTAGTCAGTGCCGCTGATCTCTGGGCTCAGCTGGTGCTGCCTGGTGTACGGTTTGCTGTGGCTGGCCAATGACTCACCTTGCCACTTCATGGCCTCGTACTTGTGCCGGTTCTCCCGCAGCGATACCCAGTCGATGGCCGGCTGCGGCGGCTCAGCAGAGTCTTGCATAGCTGAAGCAGGCCAGAAGGAGTCGCCTCGCTCACTTTCGCCTGAGCGTGCAAACCCTGTGATCCCAGGAATTACATGACAAACGTGACTGACGAGCGCACATAATCACTTTGGGATTATCCGGTCGCACATATAATCACCTTAATATTAATAATTACCTATCAAGTGTTATTACATCACAAGTTTATCAATCATTTCACATTGTCACCAAGCAGACTCTTTCATCCCACCACCTGATCATCCCCCGATTCAATTAAATGTGCGAATTACCCTCTCCCTCACCACCTCAGCAGGTGTGCTGAGCATTCTGGCACAAAATGGCTGACATGCATCGCCCAGGTGGGGGCTATACCCGGGTGGCGGTGAGATTCCCTCATATGACTGTAAAGCCCTTTGAGTACATGAGTACATATGAGAAAGCACCCATTATATGTTCATTCATTCATAGCTCAAATAATCATCTCCAAACAATCCTCCCATAATAATCACAGCAATATCGGCCAATGTACTGTAATGTACTGTGGATTATTCCCTCTCCCTTTCTCAGCCCCAATGTCTCATTCCCAAGCTTCACCTCCACCACTGTATCCCCGCCCATTCCATGAATCCTGGGAAACCAGCGCATCAATCATCTCTCGGGCTCTCTTCTGAATTTCACTGCTACCGAATATCTGCACTTGTCCTTCATAGTCCCCTCTGTTGATCTGGGGGGGGGGGGGTATACAAGCACACCAATACGAACACCAAAACAAGCAAAAGGTACACTTTATCCCTACCGATTATGCAGTGTCGCCACATCCAATTTTACTGAAAAGAAATAAGTGAAGTAGTAAATCAAAACATCACATTGTCCTAAGAAATGTGACATAGCACCATCTGTTCTTCAAGATTGACACAAAGGAGAAGATAACAGATAGGGATACACAATCCACTTTTCAGTTCCGATCTGATTTAAACGCTTGAATTTAAATATGTGCCAATACTAATACTATTCTTATACCAAAGCATATTTCCTGGAATATTATTATTATATCCCCGAACGCTGAATGGCGTTTCGGGGATATTACGTTTTTGGTCCAACCGCCGCCGCGGCCGCCCTACGTGTTAACGCGATAACTTCAATAATATTTCAATTAGAAATTTTATGGTTTTCATATAAATAAGTATCATAAAGAGGAAGAACTGATTCGATTTTGGACAATGGTACACGAGTTGTACAGACCATAAAATTCTGTTCCATTCCTGTTGTTTTTCTGCACATTGACAATACAAGAAATTTGAAATTCTGCTGGGCACCATGCATACTCACAACTAGGCCTGTCACGATGACAAATTTTGCTGGACGATAAATTGTCCCAAAATTTATTGCGATAAATGATAATATTGTCGTTTCGGTGAAATTTTTGAAATATAATGATATTCTATAAAAATGCAAATTCACCCTTTTTAAAGATCAATGAGCTCCTTGGTTTTAGTGACTTTTAGTGCCCTAAGTGTGCAAAGAATTCAATAAAATAAAATAAAATAAAAAAGCAGAATTATTATCCAATGTATATTCAAGCCAACAAACACATGTAATCTTTCATTTCTAAGTCAAGTCAAAATTAGTCACAAGCTCCAAGCTTGTAAAGAATTTAATCTGCCACTATTGCACTCAGATAAAAGTCAAATAACATTCATTGAATATAGCCAATATATCAATACCATCATTGACTTCACATTCAACTCCAAAATCATACCACAAAGTCACATGCTCATGGGATTTTATGAATTTAGACTACCCTGAATGTACTGTGTAATAGCGCAAATGAACATTGTCACTATAGATACACGCCACAAATAAATCTTTTTTCTTTTTCCAATCATCTGTAGAAACCATCTATGAGTTCTGTGAGTATTTTCAACATCCAATTATTGACTAAAAACACAATCCTGATGGAACTCCTGGAAATATGCATTACATATTACGCATTACAAATTAACCTAGTGCAGTGGTTCCCAAAGTGGGGGGCGCAGAGCAATGGCAGGGGGGGCGCGGGGTGCGGGAAGCGAATTTTTTTCCCCGACTAAAGTTCCGGACACCAACAGAAAATTATTTGCATTCAGTACATCAGCAGCCTTGTTCCGTACCACGGAAGGAGTGTCGAGACAGTTTAACTTTTTCTGTCTTTACTGGACTTGCACCGAGATACGGTCTCGGAACCACTGACTGCAGTCCATTCGCTGCCCAGAATTCTGCGATTACATCGTAAATGCCCGCCTTACTCTCAACATAACAGTTGGCCAACTGGCCTGCCATTTTCATAAGTAATTCATGAATGTAGTTGTTCAAATATTTGAAGCTGGTAAAATGAGCTGGTTACAATCAAAGTAGTCTAGCGATACCCAACTCGCCGCTTTTTTTATCCTGCACTGATCTGGCATATTAACAATAAACTAGTAAGTGACACCAAACAAAATCTATTGAATATAAAGCAGAAGTAACCGATATTGCGTCATCTTATTCTCGATAATATGAATGCTCTGTAGGTCTACAGATTATTTTTATCAAGCCGCGCTACTGAACGTTTCTAACATATCCGCAGGTTTGGCAAGGGGTGTTAGTGAATTTTTTTCGCACTTCGCTGTCGGCTGTAAATATAGGCTGATTATGGTGCTTTCTTTCTGCATCATGGAAAAATAATTTTAAGAAGACGGCTATACTCAGGCAGAGGGGTGTGATACAGCCTAATGATTTTATACTTTAAAAGAGGTTTAGAATTATTAAATCTTCGTGTCCCTCATTTGAAAATTACGGTGGCCGTTTCCAAACCTGCCGATCATTTTTAATGTTTCCAGCTAGGCTAGACAGAAATCGTCTGTTCAGAGCAGTAATATTTTCTACAATAAGCTGACACAATCTCAGTTATTTTTACTTCATAAGTGCAAGGACAGTAAAACGAGAAAAATGTAACTGTCTCGATACACTCCTACAGAGGTCCGGCACAAGGTTGCTGCTTGGCTGTATGCAAGTGAGTTTCTGTTGGTGTCCGCAAAATGCATTAAAAGTAGGGCTGGGACTTTAACGCGTTAATTTCGATTAATTAATTACAGAAAAAAATAACGCGTTAAATCGCACCTTTCTCAGTTCTCTCATTTCTGGCACGCCAGTAACACTGATGCACACACTTCAGCCCGGTAGGTGGCGGTAATTCACCTAAAGTCATAAAATGTTGAATTTCCACTGTTTGGAGCACAATGGTGATATGTCCAAATTCTGTGATTTTGAGATTTTTACCTCCTGTCACACATTTCTATCAGCTTATTATTGAAGCACAATAATTATATGTCCATGCACTTCAGATTTAAACAGAATTCACATTGTCATTGTGTGGTATGTCCATCAAAATCTGCTTAAATTAGTTAAACATTGACATTTTGATTAATAAACATGAATAGTATTACTGAGTCATCTGTCTATCATTGCAAAAAAACTTAACACAATGGTGATAGATTGAAGTTATGTCACATCAAGTGCTGGAATTGTTGGAGCACGGAGGTGACATGCCCATTTTGGCCATGATGTCACAGTTCCACACTTAAGAAAACTTGCATGTTCAGTATACTTCTGAACCATGCAGTAAAAGAGTGACTGGCATAAAAATGATGTACCTGATTTAATAGAACATTTACCTAAAAATTAATTTTTCTCAAAACCTCTAAAATGGACAGATAACCATTGCACTCCAAACCCTCAATATAATGGCTATAATTGCACTTTGAGTTGGCACTTTTCTGTGAAGACAGGTGAAAAATGCACAGATAAATATAGATGAAAAATAAACATTTTTGTTGTTTAAGTTCACATATATGTCTATTCATTGATTCAGTTGTCAACCAAAATTTATTTGAATTGAAAAACTTTGCTTATTGTGTCAAATATTGCTATTTGATAAAAAATGCAATTAATAGAGATTAATTAATTACAAAGCCTCTAATTAATTAGATTAATTTTTTAACAGTTTAGTTTTTTTTTTTTCTTTCAAAAAAAGGGTGTAGTATTAATTGCAATGTGTGAAATAAACTGCAATGGACTCTGAAAACAAAATGTGTGTATTACCTGTTTTTTTTTTTGTTTTTGTTTTTTTTTGGGGGGGGCGCAAATATTTTCTTATGTACCAAAGGGGGCCCAGCAAAGAAAGTTTGGAAACCACTGACCAAGTGAATAAGCCAAACGACAACGGAAAACAGTGTCACTGACGGAACATTCACATTGGCGCGGCGCGTCCGTTGACGGCTACGCTTACCCATACATTTGCTATGAAAGGCGGCGGGCGCGTCCGAAGCCGCGGCGCAATGCATGAAAAATTAAGTTTATGGTTACAGAGATATAATTAATTATATATATATTAATTAATGTATTTCTTATATCTCTGTGTTTATGGTAATGAATCCGGCAAACGGAACGCGTATATGCAATCAAGAGGTTGACGGCAGTGTGTACGTTGTCTTCCAGGAACGTGGGCTACGAAATAATGGTTCCGCTTATTGCAAGTGATTCGGGAACACAATGCATTCCGTTATTGTCACGGAGTTTAATCATTACCATGGATCAGAGAACGAGGACAGTTCAGATAGTCGCCATCCTGCATCTTCGGCTAAAACAGCGCCGGTCTGGGCACGTATCTGGGCCTGTAAAAAACGCGACTTTGCCGGGCGCCGGGTCTCTGATTTGAGCAGCACAATGCCGTATTTTATTTCAGTTTTAACAGTGACAGAATGCTCAAACCCACCAGAGACACCAACAATCTCTGCTACCTTCCTCCATGCGCAGTTGCGTATCTCATTGTCCCTGTAACTAGACAGGGAACCGTCATATAAAACAGGAAAAGATGGCGACTATCAGAACTGTTCTCGTTCTCTGATCCATGACAATGATTAAGCTCCGTGACAATAACGGAATGCATTTATACACAACTGCAGTCCATCAAAAATTCAAAATCCAAGCGGGAAAAACGACAATTGGGTGAATTAATATCGCTGTCAATGAAAACTTGCTTCAGCCAGTTGACAGCTGCATTTCGCTTCCAGTGACGTCAGTAGAAAACTGGACCGCCCAAAGGCGGCAAAACCAAGGGGATAGAAGCGTCTGCAGGCGTTGACGCGCCGCGCCATTGTGAATGTTCCGTAACTGGCCACATTCGGCTAACGTTATATTCCAGTGACGCTCCATTTACATGAAAAATACAAAAGTGGAACTACAAGGAAGGGCTTAAGTACCTTTAATATTAGCGTACGATACCACTAACTTTTACCTTTACGACACGATAGAAAAGTTAGTGGTATCGTTCGCTAATATTGCTAAAGGTCATGGATTAACAGGGCAGCTGATGAAATATCCATGTTTTAGCTTCGGAGCGAGACGCCCAGCTGCGTTAGCACTGATAACCCGTGCGTATGCTGGCCACAGTAACCAATTAATTCAGCATCACCGAAGTCAAAATGTAGGGTGATAATGCTTCATATTAAAGTGTGTGAAAGTGAGGTAGGAAAATAAAGGTCCATCAGGTTTGTTGGTATTGCTTACGTAATGCAAAGTTATGGTTTGACTGGCCATACCACCATGAATGGGAGCAGGCGAAAGTGCCTGAAAGAGCCAAGACGAGCACCCGCTCGCACTCCCGGGGGATACGGATACACACTGAACCAACCACGCAACTTACCCGCGGTGTACAGTGTTTGTCTCGACGAAGTACATAAAGGGACGCAGCAGTATTCAACCGTCAACCACTGAACCACCGCTGAAATTTAGGCTACAAGACTGCTTCATCCTCGCTCCACTAGCCGGATGGGCTACACAAAATACAGGTATACGGACTATTAATTATCATTATTATACTACAAGCGATCTGTCGTCCCGAATATCCGCAATATTCACGTCGTTTCTTTTGACATTTGACCGGTATGCCTTACCTGCCTAATTTATAAACGGAAGTTCTGTAGAATACATCGCGCATAAGATCAATTCAGTTACTGGAATACTAAAAGTCGGAATTCTGTAGATATGAAATCGCATTTTCATGACTGAAAAATCAGTTTTTTTTTTTGTTTTTGTTTTTTTTTTTATTTTGAAGATAAAAAAGCGGAATTCCGCGAATTAGCGGGAAAAAAATCACAGCTCGACAAAGAGTGAGTGATTGACAAGACGGTTCACTCCACCGAGAAGTAAGGAACCGCGAGTAATCAGTCAAGATCAATGCACTGGAGTTAACTCTCTTGACATCCAGTGTCCTTCATAAATGAAAATTATCGACCCCAGAAAACTTATCAACCTCATTTTTTGTTATCGTTAGATTAAGTGATTTATCGATTATCGCGACAGGCCTACTAACAACATAGAGAAATCATTTGAAAGAAAGTGGCAAGGAAAATTCTAATAATCTTACCTCAAGTACTTGTAAGAGGCATCATCAAATTTCTGCAGGCATCAAGTTTTCGAACAGGCGCGACAGTCAAAGAGGAAAAATATTAGCTAAGACGAAGCCAACAGTCGTCCGGAGTCTATACCCTGACCCAGGTAATGTACCTGTGAAGTTTTCTCCCTATCGGCCAGAAGGCTTGGACACAAATTGGTGGACAAAGGTAATTTTGGTATAAATTTGACCTTTGACCTGGATGTGTGACCTTGACCTTGGAATGACCGAGCCGAAAGTCGTCAAGTGTCTAGACCCTGACCCAGGTAATGTACCTGAGGAGTTTTGACCCCATCGAACAGACAACTTAGACACAAACTCGCGGACAAAGGTAATTTTGGTATAAATTTGACCTTTGACCTTAGAGTGTCGACAGTCGTCCGGTGTCTAGACCCTGACCCAGATAATGTGCCTGTTGAGTTTCGTTCCAATCGGTCTGAGGGCTCCAACACAAATTCGCGGACAAAGGTAATTTTGGTATAAATTTGACCTTTGACCTCGATGTGTGACCTTGATCTTGGAGCGACGGAGCTGACAGTCATTCGTTGCCTAGACCTTGACCAAGGTAATGTTCCTATGGAGTTTCGTCCCGATCGGCCTGAAGCTTCTCACACAAATTTGCGAACAAGGCAAATGTTAACAGACGGACGGACGACGCCAATATACGACCGCCTCTGGCGGCGTATAAAAAAAATCACTGTTTTTATCATAGCTCTGGAAATATTTGTCTAATTGACCTCAAATCAAGTGCAAATGAAAGGTCATGACCTGAGGATGTGTCCCACGATGACATTATACCTGTTTGGTACAAAATATTAACACTAGGTGGAGCTTTGTCACATAAAATTCGCCATTTTTGCCATATCTTTGGAACCATTTGTCCAATTAACATGAAACTATGTGCAACTGCAAGGTCATGACCTCACAACGTGTCACGTGATGACATCATACCTGTATGGTTCAATATTTTGCCACCAGGTGGCGCTTTGTGATGGAAAATTACCATTTTGGCCATATCTTCAGAACCACTAGTACGATTGCCCAGAAATTAAGTTCAAATGAAAGTCTATTCAAGGTCTCTTCAAGGTTTGGGGAATTGGAGGATTGGGGGGCATTCGGGGATATACCCCAATCCGTCGCCTCTGACGGCATAAGCCTAGTTGTTATTATTATTATTATTATGATTATCATCATCATCTCTTCATGCGATGCTTGATTCATCCTGTAGAGCTGGGTCCAAACAGTGGTCCAAAGACCCTACAGGGAAGGTCTCACTATATTGACAGTGCCCTCCACAATATGCATGCTCCAAGGAGGGAAATCCTCTGGACTTCACAGATGCTGTCAGGGCTTTGGTTGGTGAATTTCTCAAGTCCCTTCTTTAGCAGGACTAATGCTCCAATGACCAGTGGAGTTGTTTCTGTCTTCATCTCCACACATCCCACCAATTTCCATCTCCTTGTATTTTGGATAATTTCTCAGTTACTTTAACAGAGGTGTTTCATTCTGATGGGATGGTCACATCAATGAGCATGTACGGTATAAACATTTTATAATGTTCAGATTTTCTGAAGCCATTTGCTTACACATACATCCCACGTGTATGAATCCAGTTCATGCTTCAACTATGATACTAGGTGCTTAGACTATTACATCTGATAGCGTCTACAGTATTACACTAGGACGGTGTCAAATGGGCATGTACTTCAGAAAATTACTAAAAATGCAAGGAGCTGATTGACAAAGGTAACTGGCACAGAGTTAGACCTGACATGTTTCTTAATGGGGTAAAAATTTTAAAACACTGGATAGTTGAACATTGTCAGACACTCCAAAAGTGTGATGAGCTTTTTTCCCCCATTTTGATTAAAAAAAACATTTTTAACTCACTTTAATTACTAGTAAAGTGTCTTGATTCCTTCTTGCATTTGCAAATCAATAGCAGTACAACAAAGGACCTCTGAAGATGCTGGAAGGTACCTACCAGGTACCTACCTATGTCCACGGTAAAATCGACATAACCTGAAAGCCTGCTCAACGAGGAAGAAGGCATTGCCCCAAAATCACCATAAACAAGTATTTGCCACTAACGTGTCTTTGTCCCCCGCCACAAGGCTATCAGTGTGAAAATGCACGATGTCTCGTTGTGACCTTGAGAGTGACGCGAAGGTCACCGAAATCGACTGGCGCTGGGGTATCACCCTAATACATGTCGACACGAAATTTGAAGGAAATCCGTCAATTCGTTCTTGAGATATCTCGCTGACAAGGATTCGGGACGTACAGACAGACGGACGGACGATCGTGAATACTATGTTCCGCGCGGCGGGGGACAAAAAGCAAGAAAAATGGAAGAATATGGTTTGTGACAGCATGTGGGCACAAAGATCTGACTTTCTGGAGAAATGTCCCCTGGTCTGATGAAACAAAAAACTGGAATTGTTTTGTATTTACCATCACTAATTTTGAAGGGAAATGGGAAGGCTTGCAAGCCAAAGAACACCATCTGCATCCGATATTCGCCTTTGCATTGACTTTGAATGAAATCTCTGATGCGAAAAATTTCTTTCGCGTCCAGTGTGAAAGCGGCATTAGTCAGAGCAAAGACACACAGTATACACAAACCACTTCCTGACCAGCTAGTATTAAATGTTCATCAACAATGCCACCAACCTTTATTCTCGCTCCACTACTTTCCTCAAGTTCCCGAATCTTTGCACCTCCGCGACCTGTTTCACCGCAACATAAAACATCGACATAGCAAAATCATAATTTGCTCAGTTGAACGAAATAAGTAGCGTTAGCAGCTAACGCTATGCAAAATTGCATGTCGATTTTTGAACGACATTCGCAAAAACTCTACACCAACTTCAGCAAGCCAGCGGCCAAAAAAAAAAAAAAAAAAACTCGACAAACAATGTTAAGCCGCTTTCACAGGAGGCGCGAAACGATTTTTTCGCACGACGAATTACATACAGTCAATGCAAAGACGCGAATGCACGTTGCGCGTGTATTCGCGTGTTTGCATTGATTTTGAATGTTATCGGTCTTGCGAAAAATTCGTTTCGCGTCCGGTGTGAAAGCAGCTTTATTCTAAACATAGCATATGTTCGCCAGATGACAGGCAACACCCTCCATACCTATAATTGCCCCAATAGCAGAATTTTGGACAGAAAAGGACAGCGGTGGTATTGGACTTGATCCCACTCGTGCTCTGCCCCGATCCCCTCGCGCCCTTCCACGCGACCCAGACACCGTCGTTCTGGATGTGTTCAGCTCGCACGTGTCTCCGCCTCCCCAGTTGTACCACAGGGACCCAGGTCTGTTCGCTGGCACTGACCGATTCCATTCAGTTTTGCGTTGATAATTCCGAGTGTCGTTCCCTGCACCTGGCGGTGATATATTTTCATTCTGGCGGACCTTGCCGGTAGATTTTTTCACTTCGACACCCACGGCCTCGTACTCATCCTCCCAGTCAGACATCACAGGCACCTCTATGGACAGCACATTTAGCCAACAGTCGCTATATCATCTGTTTCAAATCCTGAAGAGCAAGTGAAATTACGATAGAGGGCGAGTTCTTGGATGCTGGAAGCGCCAATAATCCTCCAGATCCACCTACTTCCTACTTCCTTTTCTTTGTACCTTGAAATCCGGTTGTCAGCAAGACGTGGTTCGCTTGTCTCCCGCTGCCATCTTTGCTTCTAAGTTACCATTGCTTACAGTTACAGTTCCAACCGTAGAGACGAACAATGTACTTTTTCAAGCGGAAGCAATGAAAACTTTTGTAAATCAAAAAAATCATATTTCGATCAACATTTACTGTCAAACTTTTGATTTCTTTATTGAGTAGCCGTGTAATAGGCCTAAAGCTATGGGTCCATTAATACGGCTGAAGTTCGGCTGCGACAGGCTGCGGGGCAGACACGGGACATCGCATGCGTCCCATGGTGCGTCCTCTGTATTTCCATATAAACGGCTGAACTACGCTATTCATCTGCTATTATGAAATTATGTTGAAACTCCGTACAGATGTCGCATGAAAACCACTACTCTGTTTTCATCTTGCAACCAACTGAAGCGTGTGATACACAGGAACACTTCTTATATTCAGAAATCACAAAGGTATCATGGCATTACAAAGGTCAGATCATAATTTAAATCAATTCACTGAGAATGGTGAATACATATGTTGCTGCAGAAACCTCTCTGCTCTGAACAGGGCAATAAACTACACATTGCTTCAAAGGTACTCATTTTGTTAACAAAATAATAGTCCAGATGCCATGGTGGGGTACCTCACAAAAATACCCCCAAACCAGGTTATTGTTGATTTTGGTAGAGGAAATTATGCAGAATCAGAATGATGCCAAGCTAGCATCGTTGAGCGTTTTGAGAAATTCAAGATGGCAGCCAACATGGCCGCCATAACATGGAAAAAAGCTAAAAATGAGAAAAGTTGTTAATTTTCTTGGCTATTTTGTGAAAGATGACCCTTGATACTTTGTAAATATACGTATATAAGTCTACAGAAACATGTTTCAAAATATTTTAGATGGGAATATGATTTAAATAATTGTGAAATAATAGTTGGCTCGGATCCAAGCTGATTTCACTGACGGAAAGAAGATTCAAGATAAGTTGGACCAGTGTATTGATCCATGGAATCCTAGAGGCCATCCACCCTGTTAGTTCAACATCGTGTCTGTAAAACTAGCAGCTCCATCATCCAATGTCCATAACTCTGTTCAACTAGGTATGGGTTGAATGCACCAGTTTGAGTTGAAATTGCCACAGGGTTTCCATGGCAAAATAACCTGCCCTATAATCAACATGGCTGCAAATAGGAAACAAACTAAACTGGGAGAAACCACAACATATGACACAAATGTCATTCTGAACCGAACTCTAGGGATAATAGGGTCTGGAGAGATTGACCTACAGCTGCTATTTTCCCATGAGTTATCTCCTATCCCAACATCTTTGTTTGCTGATGATGGTAACATGAGGCCAGCTTCAACCAAGTCAAAGCTGAAAACACTTCTAGCAGTCGATCAGTCATCTCGCACTGTTAGCACCCCAGGCATGGTAATCCTTGATGGTTGTGCTGTTCTATGAACTATCCACTGGCCGATATCAGGCACACTTCTAGATCTAGCTGATGCTGTTGCAGCATATATCCAAAGGAGACTGGTAAATAGTGATGTGTACCTAATATGTGACAGGTACTTTGATTTCAGTCCCCAGGGATGCACTTGTGGACGGAGAGCATCAGGGACAGAAGACACCAGACACCTGTCTTTGAATTCACCCTTGCCTCCGCAGTCTGTGTCACTAACTGTAACAGAGAGCAAGATTCAGATAATTGATGTCATCTGTGCTAGACTTACTGAGCATTTCCAAAAGAAAACATTTGAAAACAGACTCCTTATTGTTGGATGTGATTTTGTTCCTGATGAGATCCACAAAGGCATTCATATTAAGAGGCTAGACAGACATTGCCACAAAACATGAGGAAGCAGATCTCATCATTGTAAACCATGTCATAGCTGCTGTGGACCAGGACTGCTATAAGACCATTAACATTGTGTGTGATGACACAGATGTCTTTGTACTTTTACTACATTTCTATAAAGTACTGGACATGAATACACAGCTGTTCATGGTGCCTACCAGTATTAAGAGATGCGTAGTGGACATTGGAGCAACAGTAAGAAGGCATAATGCCATCGCTCATCACATTCTTTACCTTCATGTTCTCACTGGATGTGACACTGTCAGTACAATCTGTGGCATTGGAAAAGTTAAAGCAGTGAAGGCCCTCCAAAAAGGTGACATACCCCTCAAATTAGGAGAGAAAGAGGTAGACATGGATACCCTAATCAGTGGAGCCACAAATTTTGTTGCTGCTTGTTACAGCAGTAAAGCAACTGGATCCATGTCTGATGTGAGGTTCAGTGTATGGCAGCGTAAAACAGGACACAGCCAGTCAAAATCTTCAACTTAGCATCTCTCCCTCCAACATCAGAGGATTTCAAGTTGCATGTACAAAATGCCCATTACCAGGCATGCATATGGAGATCTGCAGTCAATTTAGATCTTCCAGATCTTAGTGCTACTGACCACGGATGGAAAACTGATCATTCCACAACCCTCCAACCAGTTGCTTTACCAACTGAAGTCTTACCTGCATCAACACAAGTCATGAGCTTGTTATGTTCATGTAAGTCAACTGAGCCATGTTCCAGTCGGAAATGTTCATGCAATCGTTCTGGAATGGCATGTAGCACATTTCGTAAGGGTGATGGTACTACCCAAGTAGTTTGTAAAAACCCGAAGAACTTCAGCAAATCAATAGTGGATCTCACAGACAGTGAGGAGGACAATGAAGATGAAAATGACACAAGTAACAAAAATGAATTCATTTGAGAAAGCTTTGTGTTACACAATTTATTCAATAAGACCAACACATATTATCATGTAGTCAGTATAAGTCAATCATCACATGTCTCTATGAGATTGTCAATAGAAAATTAAACTAATGTGTAGTAGTATAGTAGTAGAGCAATTTCATGCAATATTAATGGGAATTTGTTGAATTTCTCTATGTTTGACATCAGATTCTTTTGTCTAAAGTGCTTAATTTTGTTAACTTAATTTTATGTAAGTACATGTAGATGAAAATGAGTGCATTTAAAATATGTCTTGAATAGAAAAAGGGGCACATGACATACAATGCCCTAAAATGTGACGATTTTCGTGTAATTCAGTTATGTTTCACATCATTATTTTCTTCATATCATCTTAAATATGCTAGAACATGTTTCTGTAGACTAATATATGTGTATTTTCCAAACATCAGTGTTAATCTGTCATAAACTTGCCAAAAAAGTAACGATTTTTGTGATTTTTGTTTATTTTCTGTATTATAGCGGCCATCTTGGCCGCCATCTTGAATTTCTCAAAACGCTCAACGATGCCAGCTTGGCATCGTTCAGATTCTGATTCTACATAACTTCCTCTACCAAAATCAACAATAACCTGGTTTGGGGGTATTTTTGCGAGGTTAGGCTAAAAATCACCCTCTGGCAACTGGACTATAAAGTGGGGGAACCTCTTTAAACTATAGGGAATTCCTTGTGCAATTTGTGTGCGCCGGAGCTGGAATCGCTTCCTGGTCCGATCGGCAAAACACGCGTGCGGCTCCGCTCTAGGAGCCGGGTGAAAATTGCGTGGATGGACACACTTCGTCTCAAGACAATGATATGCGATTTTTGACGTACCCGTGTCTGCACCAGTGCCTGACTTCAGCTGTATAAATGGAAACATAGTTTAAAGTAGGGACTGTAGGGTGTCCTCATGCGGTTCCTGTGCGTTGGAGCTGGAATCGTTCCCTGGTCCCATCGGAAAAACACGTAGCCTATGCGGCTCCACTCCAGGAGCCGGGTGAAAATCGCGTGGAAGGAAACACTTTGTATAAAGACAATAGTATGCTATTTAAGATTTGCTTATGATATGCTTTTTAATTGTAGCTACTTTTTGAAGAGTTGGAGTGCCTGGATTTCATCTCTCTCTGGATTTATCTATACATGTAACTTTGTTGTAAAATACGAAGAAATATTGTTACAAAAAAAACACCACAGAGAGGAGTTTGGCTTCAAGAGGGTTTAAATACAGAATATCAACTTTCAACATGATCTGTTGGTTTCCATATGCATATTATATATAGGGACCTACCCATCGGAACCAGACATATTTTACTGGGGCACGTGCCCCAGTATTGGTCTGCAGTGCCCCAGTATAATTTTCCCCAGGGGATTAAAAAAAAAATCACGTTTTAAGTCTACATGTCCACATAATCTACAGCAAGAAAATCAACAGTAACAGAAAGTGCATAGGCACACAACTACTTAATATGATAACTGTAACTCATTGCTACTTTATTCACTTCACTCCTTATAGTACACAATGGCATGTGGCTACTTAATAGTCGCGTGGCTTTGGATGTGATTCGGCTAGTGCTCACTTCAGAACTTCGGAACACAAGGTCACACAACGGCGTCTGTCAGTGCTGACTGCTCTCGCCGTCATTCTTTCCATCTGTCTTCAGGTTTGTGCTGGGCAACTGCCTGTCCTTATTGTTTGTTTTCTCCTCTGTGTCGCCATTTCCATGGGAATTTAAATGTCACAACTTTGCTTAAACTTTCAGCTGCCGTCTCGCCAGCTAGCTCTGGCTGTAAATTGAAGTAGTTTAGTGCAGACGTTAGCTGCTGCCTTATAGCTAACTGGCTCATCATAGGCATAATGTTGATTCATAATGGTTAGCTTAGCACTGTCAACTCAGTTTCTTGAGATTGCTATCGATGTTTGATGAGCATATATGAGCTATTTCACGTTAAAACATGGGTTCTGTATGAACAGAGAATCGGACTCATCGAGTACTTTGGTTATGAGACACTGAGGATAACATAGGAGAGTATACAGTTTTGGTAAAGACTTAAAGATAGCCTACCGTTATAGCCGACATTGATTGACTGCTTTGGAAAAAGGAAAATGAGACGTTACAGCTTACTTCTCAAAAAATGATTCTCTGATTATTGATTAATGCGCTACTATATGGCTTTATTGTTTTGTGTATTTTTTTAAAATAGTTTTGTGTACTGTATGTGCAGTAGCATGGGCTACTTTACTGAAATAGAAATAAATTTAAAATGGGGTGCTTTAGTTTTTTGTTTTACTGTCCTGCTACAAATGCTCAATTTTGTTTGCTACAATAAATATTTCATAATGATTCATTGCGATTCCTTTTTTGCTTGTACCCGGTTTAGAGGTCAAGAGTAAAGTGCACAAGTTGGCCACATGCATCAGTCCACTTCAGGTGGTTAGTCATAGATCCAGACAAGATAATTTGACATTAATGCATAATTTGAAGCACTATTTATGCTTTATGATAAATTAGGGCAAAAAAAAAAATTGCTTGCGCGCTTTGCACGCTCGCGTTGTTTGTGCCCCAGCTGTGCCCCAGTACAGTATTAGGTCTAATGACGCCCCTGGACCTACCAATTAGAGCTGAGTAAACGTAGTGTGTTTCTTTGAACGTGGGCAAAGTCGATGAAAACTACATTTCCTATAATCCTTTTTCTCATTTTCTAATCCTAAATGCAATTAAAGAAAAAAAAAAAAAAAAGCAAAACCTGAGCAAGTCGATTGTATCAGCTGGCAGGACGCTGCGCTGACGTTCCGGGTTGAGAGACACAGCTGGCGTAAAATGAAGTCGCGATCATGACGGAACAAAACCAAGCCGCTGCGCAGGTGCTGAAATGCCGGGTAAGTGGGATAATGTAGAGCAAGCCGGTCACCATAGGCGTGCACAGATAGACGCTAGGTGGTGCTACAGCACTTGCCTCTTTTCCCTTTATCAATGAAAGAACCCTATTGAAACTTCGTTTTTTTTTAAAAAATTATTATTAACACTTTAGTGGGGTCAATGTTGAGGATTGTCCACTCTAGTTTTCTGACATCCCTGTGGATGCGCTGCAGGAACATATCAGCTGAGCGACTGGGAGCCACAGTCTTGTGCCCCGCCAGCCAGGTAACACACAGATCAAGTGAAATCGTACAGCCCAACCTGTAATCATTTTGTTGTGCAGTAGCATGTCTCATACACAGTGATGGTCCGTCGGCAGAAACACAGGGCCAGCAATAACCTCACCTTTCACTTCTTAATAATGACAGACACCTCTCGCAGTTTACCTCCCCGATTAGCAACCGTTGCTCAGACTGATTGGAGGAACCGACGAGAATCTAACTTGTTTTTGAAAGCCTTGCTATACATTGCAGTACGAAATTAAACGGCGTTTAACTTACTTCCGCACACCAATGGCTACGGAAAAAATATCAATAGCCTACGTCTTTATAATTTCCGAATTTGCGTAAATTAATTCACGACGTTCATTGAGCAATTAGCCATGAGAAACCGTTCTATACACTCTGAATGTGACAGCTAAAGTGCGTTGTTAGGTAAGAAGCACAGCTGAGTGAAGAGGAAAATAATTGCGAAAGTATAAGTCCGCGAAAGTTTCGGATTATTTGCAGACTGTCATCCTTGCGGATTCACATCAATTATATCAACATAGCCAACAGGCAATCGCTTTGTAATTAGCATTTCTTAATCATAACGTGTCACGCATTGGTGGTAGCTATTCTGTTAATAAACTGTTTGATTGTAAATCAATCAAACCTGATCGCAAACAGTTTAAGAGCAATTATCCAGGAAAGGGTGATGTCACTGAAGGCCTTCTTGGCATCTGACGGTACGGTACGCCACTGCTCATACGGCACCAAACAACTGAGCATTTTTTAGCCGACTGGTCATCTGATTAGCTAGTTTAATGCTATATCCCAAATCAACGATAGATAACGTGAGGACGACCACCACAAACAATGTCGGTCGACTTTGCAAATCTATCTGTTAAGCTGAACATTTTCTTTTGTGTAGGTTTTGTTAGGCAACATAAATGAACACAAAGAAGAATCAGGCAGTTCCCCATTGCCTGAGAGAAATATTCCCGTAAAGGCTACCCATGTGCCTTCTTGTAATGAATGACAGTAGTCATGAACTGCATTGAACATGTGGGTGTAATGTTTATTTTATTTTTTTAACCTCACACTATAGTAACATGTTCCTCGAGTGCAAAAAAGTGCCCTCCCCCTCCCCCCTGAGCACTTGCCCCCTATAATGTCTGTGCACGCCACTGCCGGTCACTATGGAAATCACCCTGGAATCACTGTAGGAATCACCCTGTCGGGTTTCATTTCCCTATAGTGACCGGCTCGCTCTACATATCCCTTACATTGCGCCACTCAGTTGCTGGAGTGAGCACGTGGTTCGAATGTAGTTCCAAACAAACGTCGCGCTGACATCTCCTATGGGACAGATAGCAGTGATTCCGTCACTGAACGGTAAATATTAAATTAATTTGGGAGAGGGATTTGGGTTGTGAATACATCGAGGATGATTGGCAGGAAGCTGTTAACTGTGTTACAGTCTTTCCTTGTAATAGACTTAGGGAAACTCAATATAAAATCCTTGACAGACTACATATTACGCAATTTATTTGCAACAAGATGGATTGTAAATTATCGGCTCTGTTTAAGATGTCGTAGAGAAATAGGAAAAGGCTTTAATCTTTTTTGGCAATGTAAATATATATCTTGTTTTTGGACCCCACTGTGGAACTTAGTAATATTTTCAAAACTAAAATTAAGAAAGACCCTGGGCTTTACCATGTAAAGCTGAAAGGAACGGGCTTAGACTCCATATGCAGTTCAGCATCGGCAGGGCGTTTTTTAGGATTCACACAGCTCATGGTCAAAAACAAACAGATCGATAGCCAGGCAACAGGGTGTAATGTGAATATAGGCCAGTGGATGACAGTATTTACCTTTTTTTGTTAAGCTCAGACTGGAGCTAGGTTTGGGCATGTTTCGGGCATGTCTGAAACAAGTCCAAGAGAAAAGAAAAAAAAAGTCTAAAAGGTGGGAGGGGTCTGCAAAAGAGTATATAAAGGGGAGAATTGAGACAATAAGGTAGGAGTAGGAGAAATTGCAAGAAGAAGGATACATGTGACCAGACCTGTCATTCTGTTCAAGACCTGTGAAGTTTCTTTTTGTGGATTTTTGCCTGTGTTAGAGCATTTTTCTCACCCAGGACATCACCAAGGGACCCAACCAAAAAGGGACTGTAAATATTTCTGTTTTGTTAATTCAATCTTGGTCAGTAGTTTAGTTAAAGTCCTTGGTTTGTTCATTAAATATGTTTAAGTTTTTAAAACAGTGTCTGTCATCCCTTGCTGTTGCTGTTGTGTTGGAAATGTAATAACAAATTGGGGCCATAACAAGGGTAATGCAGAATAGTCAGAATCAGTCAGGGGACTAGCTGAAATTCAGTAACCAGGAAATCAATCCGCACAAAGACAGTAACAAAAGGGGTAGATCTGAGGGAATGGAAGGGGAAGGAAAAGGGAATAAGATGGGACATAGGGCAGCACGGCGGCACAGTGGTTAGCATTGCTGCCTTACAGCAAGAAGGTCGTGGCTTCAAATCCGGCCTGGGGCCTTTGTGTGGAGTTTGCGAGCAATCAACATTCAAATTCAAGAGAGCGCAGAAATAGGACGTAAGATGAGCTATGGGAAGAAACGAGTCAACAAGCAGCTTCTTTCTTGTTTTGTGGTGGTTTAGCTCCTGAAACATGGGGCATTACCGGCTTCTACTGAGTTGACGGTTATGGCGAGAGATCAGGCAGCTACGGACTATATTCTTGTTGCTCGGCATCTCCTTAAATGCCCATTTTTGAACTTCACTATAAGGTCACCTGACCGCCGCCAAACCCTCTCCAAAATCCCTTGAATTTCTTCCCCTTTAACATCCATTATTCCTAAAAATTTCTGTGCAGCATCTATCACCATTTTGATTCTCTCAGTTCTAGTTTCCAGGTCTCTAAAACATATCACCACCATAGCAATAAATGCCAAAAAGTGTCTTCTTTCCATCCTTATGAAATTCTCATCCCCTTTCCCAATTTCCTGAACCCTAGCCTGCTCTTTCCCCACCTTTGCCTTTTCCATCTGCACTCTTAACAGCCTCTGCATATGACACTGCCCTGTGTTCTTATTCTTTCCACCGCCTGTTCCTTTTTCCTTCTTTTACACTCCAATGCTCCAACTTCATGGTTTCCCCCACAGTGAAAACACACTCTGAGCCTTAGTACACTCATCCTCCACACAATTTTCTCTCCCACATTTTCTACATCTGTGTGACCTACTTCTACATACTGCAGCCACGTGCCCATACGCCTGACACCAATAGCATCTGAGTGGAGCCCTTACATAGTCTCGAACACTCAATTAACTCAGATTTAAATTCCAACAGAACAGATAGGCTTTCCTTCTCCATTCCTTCCCTTCATGTTTTCAGCCTTCTTGCCTCACAAACTCCTTCAAATATCAAAAAAAAAAAAAATCACTGGCCTGAACTGATAGCAGCACGCCGCTGATGACCCCCTTAAAATTTGCATTTCTTTTCAATGGAAAACAAACCACTTTTGTCAAATCAAACAACGTAATCTTCAATGATTTCTCATATTGCCTGTAACTTTTACATTCCACCTCTACCGTTCCACCCCGCGTCGCTCTCACTGCCTTCACATCTCCGATTTCGCATTTTATAAATCTTCCTACTTCGTGCATATCACTAAAAAGACCGTTTGCACGACATCCAATTGCTGCAACCTTCATTCCAACAACGTATTCTTCTTCCTCACTTTCATTCCTACTACCCTTTTTCCTTTTCTTTTTTGAACTTTCTGTTACATCGCACTCCATATTTCAAATCTCGCCTCTCAAACAATTAGTTTCCCTCTCAGCGTGCTCCTCCAGAACGCTCCTGAGCATTCAAGATCACCCCCCACCTCGCCAAGAAGCTGGGGGAAAAGTGGGTCTTTTAAACACAAACTAATTAAGTGGAATCCCAGCTAAACACAGGACATCTGTAGAGAGAGGCGGAACTAGAAAAGCAAGGACAGTGATAGGAGAGAGAGGGGAAACAGGTGGAGTTCTAACTCTGATCTAACTAATCATCCGTGCCTCTCTAAACTACTCTCAGGTGTGGACAGTCAATGAGAACAGCAAGAAAGAAGGAACTGGAATTACCTCACCAAAATACTGGGAAGAAAGTGTGATGTAAAAGACAAGACACCACGAGACAGAAACGAGAGGAAAACATTCAAGACCAAAGACAGCACAATCTTGCAAAAACATACATACTCTAAAAGAATAAATATGATAAATAAATAAATAGCAACTAAAATTACTAAAACATACTAAAAACAAACAAACAAATCAGCGACTCACAACAAAAGCTTTGTTATTTTCATCTTTGAAGTCTAAACTGTTGGATAAATTACTGCTTTTAGCAAGAAAATGCATTTTGTTAAAATGGATTCAAGAAAGCCCTCCCACAGTTACTATGTGATACAAAGAAATTCATAATGTTTTGCCACATGAGAGAATTAGCTCCATGCTTAAAGGTAATGATCGGTCTTTATTAAATGTATGGAAACCATTTATGGATTATCTCCCTGCTGAAAATGTTAATGTATTGAGGAAAGGATTTTTGTTTATGACTTGGAAACCTTCAGGATGGAATGACTAAACTGTATAATAGACTCAGAGTGGAAAAACTAGGGATGACGTACACAATGATGGATGGATTTGAATAATGTCATAGTAGAAGATGTGGGGTGTAATTTCCTTTTTTTTTGGTTTTGAGATTTACTTTATGTGTATGTTTGTGTTGTGTAATTGTGTAAAATTATATTGCACACACACCTCCCCATATGTTGGTTTTAGGGGGTGCTCATCTAAATTTGGCCATAATTTTTCAATGAATGATTCAGATTATGAACAGGGGAGGGTTTTATGAAAAGTTGTCCCCTGGGGAAATGGAGACCTGTACATATATTTAGACCTGTATTGATGCGAGACCAGTTAGACACCAGGAGCAAGATGGAGGAATAAGGTGTTTATTAAAAACAAAGAAAATCAGGCACGAGGGCCAACAAAAAACTTGGCCCAAAGGGTTGCAAACATTCAAACTAAAGAAAGCTTCACAGAGCTAAGAACTAAAGGATTAAAAATGACAAAAACAAAAGCCACTGGAAACTCCTGGCATTAGTGATGTGACAAGTGGAGCGAGGCGCCGGAGCCTGTATCGAGCAGAAAGGGGCGTGCCAGATGAAGCCCCGATTCGAGGCTTGCGTCGTTACCGTAAAAATCACGTGACTGACGACAAACGAGGCCTCGGTTTTTTGGAGACCACGCCATTGGTTCGTCCAGCGTATCGCCTCCTCATAAATACGCTTCGAATTTCGCGCCAAACTGTGGCTGTTGTACGGCGTTTGTATAAGATGGAGAGAGGTGTAGTGAGTTACATATTATTATTATTTGCCCCATTGTTGGACATTGACCTGTGAGTGTCAGTTATGTCATTTTTTAAATAATGTCACTCCTGTATTTGCGTTTTTGAATAAAATGATTTAAAAAAGCAAAGTATCGTGATTATTTCCTTGCTATTTTAATAATGAATAAATATTGCTACTTACACAATTATGTCCATATACTTACACACGCACATGCAATAGAAATATATCCATTGTTTATTGTTACTGCACACAAAAGTTTTTCATACATTTCCGCTCAGATCATGGCACTGTTCATTTGACTGTCATATGTTGTTTTGGCCAGCAGATGGCAGCATTCAATGTTTCATTGAGGCCTCGAGTACTGAACCTTTTGGTGAAGCAATGGGCTGGAAAGTCTCAGTGATTCATGAGGCTTCATTTGACCATCACTACCAGGCAGATAAACCATAAACAGAAAAGAATAATGATACTAGGATTTCAAAACAAGATTAAGCAATGACAAGATTTGTGAAGGCTACTATATACAAGAAAAGACAAGAACTGAGATCGCGAAAAGTGCTGACAAACTTGGACATGAACTAGGAGTCTATTCTCCCATTTGCGCGTAAATCCTTTTTTACGCGATTCGAATTAAGCGCATTTGAGTTATGCGTATTCTCCCCTACGCGCTTCGATCACGCCCACAGCGCTTAACTTCAGAATGTAGGCGGCCTTATGAAAGAGGTGTGGCTAATGCAAAAGAGAGCCAGACTCTGTACAAAGCTCATTGATTATGGCTATCAAGAAAACATGGAAAAAGGATTTTCTGATTAACAATGAAAATGCATTTGTGGTCCATGGAAAATGCAAACCAGACTTTAAATTTGAATATCGTCGGCCTGCTGATAAAACCTCGTAGCCTATCTCCAAACTGATAAGAAACAAAAACTCGTATGCCCACTTTTCTTACATGCAGAATTAAACATGTTTTATTTTATTTATATTTGAAATTTATCAATTTATATATGTTATTTATTTTATGTTTATTTATTTTCCTGTGAAGTTTATCATTTTGAAGATACGAGGTTTTATCAGCAGGCCCACGATATGCGGCTGCAATAGTAGGCCTGTGTGTGTCTGTGCCAATTACAAGAAGTAGGCTATTGCAGTTATCTGTTTTTTATTTCTTATGCTCTAGCCACCATGGCATTAAAGCCATGCAAACAAAGCAACTGCCGCAATAACGAAATTATTAATAAAGAATCTAGCGCTTCTCAACCAGCGTAATCAGAGCATTGAAAATGTGCCCCTCCTACAATAGCCTGTATGTTCCGTGGAAGACAGCAAAGAAGCGGCAGTTTGCAATTGATTCACTGACGATGATAAATACATGTATGTCGCTGCAGAAACCTCGGCTCTGCTCTGAACAGGGCAATAAATACTACACATTGCTTCAAAGGTACTCGTTTGTTAACAAAATAAAGTGGGGAAACCTCTTTAAACTACCGGGAATTCCTCGTGCGTTTCGTATGCGCTGGAGCTGGAATCGATAAGATCAGAAAAATACGCATGCGGCTCCACTCCAGGAACCGGGTGAAAATCGCGTAGATGGAAACATTTCATATAAAGACAATGATATGCGATTTTTGACGCACTCATGTCTGCACCGGCGCCTGACTTCAGCCGTATAAATGGAAACATAGCTTAATGCTGTGCCGACGTCTACGGTCTCTGTACATATTCTTATTAGTGGAAGGGGTTCTGATTGCAACGTGAGTACAATCAATGGCTCCCACAACACTGGGGAACCTGGCGACCTGGTAGAACCCCCTTAACTCTCCGTCTTTCAGCTGGTGTTTCGGGGAATTTTAAAGTGGCTAACGTGGAGCAGCATAGCGTCAACAGTGTCAGACACCTTGACAGACGCCGCGATATGTGCATGACATCACCAGCCACTCTCTGGAACGAAGCAGATGCCAGGACCGACAGCGCAGTTGTGACGTTGATGACCACCGGTATGTTTGTAATGTGTTTGTAATTGAACTAATTGGAGAAGAGGCTGTAGCGTAATATCATGTGATGATTTTGTTTGATAATTTATGGCTATGAGAAATGTAGTTTAGAAATAAGGAAGAACAATCAAATATTGAATGTCTCAACCTTTACCATGTTAAATAAAATAAAATTAATGTTAAAATTCGGCCGAGAACCGACATCAAACGCAATATTCCATTTCGCCTTATGTTGGCGCTTGACCTTAATACAGCCCTCAAAAGCGCTTAACAGAAAAAGCGCGTAAACCAGGGGGAGAATACGCGTGTTATTTACATAAGAAACGCCCTGATTTTGGCCTTGCTCCGCCCCATGCGCGTAACTGCCTTCGGGGCGCGTAATGCACAGACTTAAATCGAGGGGAGAATACGTGTAGGCTGAAAAAGCGCGTAGCTACTCGCTTTTTTCAACTTACGCGCATGGGAGAATAGACCCTTAAGAGAATGAGCGTGCTCAGCTTAAGTACCAATGAAGTATGCAGATTGAAGGAAGCATGAATGTTTCTAGAACAGAAAAGCACAGCAAGATCTTGAAATAGCAAAGCAGGAATCATGACAAATTCCCTATCTAAATTAGTAGGATTAGTAATGTGCCTGTCTAAGAATTACACCCCCCTGTGAATGTTAGTAACTTAATAACAGTTAATTGTCAAATAAAGGGTTTGTGAACAATAAACTTAATGTTTTTAAAAAGTATATTTTGTGTAGGGATTTACGAAATGAACCAAGTGCGACAACCACTAGAATACAAAAAGGAGGCTTTATTTCTGATGGGGGAAACCCCCCCCAACAGAGCTGGCAACAGTACAAAGTCCGCAATCCAAAATCAGAATCCAAAGGGCGAAATCCAGAGTCATACACAGGGCACCAATCACAAAAATCGTAGTCAGACAAAAGAGGTCAAAAAACAAGAATGCGGCAAAAGTACAGGGAATAGGCAAAGCTCGATATCAAGGACGGCCCAGTCAGAAAGATAAACACTGAGAAATCAAGGCGAGAACCAGTGTGACAAGAAAGTGTTCCAAACAGACATCTTATATACACACCCGGGGTAAACACAAGACCAGGGAGAACAGGTGCAATCAATGGTAACAATGATCAGGGAGAGACACATGAGGAATAAACTAATTACACGAATTTGGCTGTAGCCAAAACACAGACAGGGATCACAAGACAAAGTACAAAACAACAGCTCCAGTTAAGGAGTACTAAAGTGCCAAGATAAAAGAAAAGGAAAGCACAAAGTATAAGTGGAAATCCACAGAAACTTGCAGCAGAGATAATTAGGGATAGGCAAGGAGGCGGAGATTAGAATTGAGCGACTGCTGAGAGATTGTTAGTCAATTAGTATGTGCAGCTATACAATCCCAAGTGCGTGTTAGAAAGTCAGTAAAAATATACAAGATTAGTGTGGTTAGTAATTAGCAAAAACAATAAACTGTTAGTATGTGTTAGTAAGACAGTAAAAGAGAGAGGAAGGAAGAACACAAGATATTGAAAGAAGATTGAAACCCAGAAACCAATAAATCACCCGAATGAGTGGCACGCAAGACAAGGGACCGTGAGCAAAGATACACACCTGACAAGACAGGGGAGACAAAGTGCAAAGCATGGAAATGAAAACATGGCATGGAAAACTGAATGATGTAAACATGAAAAATAATAAAGAAATCTAAATAACCAAAACACAATACACAATCCTAAGAATAGTCAAAGGGCAGGCAGTGGTCACTAAACACAGAAATCCTAAACATGGCTAGGCCAGGCACAGAACTTAAACATGACATGCAGAATGCACAGATCACAACAATTTTGTATATACAACCTCATTAAAATCAATAAAAATATATATAGGCAGTTTATCCTTTCTATAAATGAACAAAATAATGTCTGTGTCTGCACAGCCACAAAGTTAATTAGGTGCCCGTGACATCATTTGATGACGTCAGAGAGGTCTTCATCTTGCCTAGCCGCTATCAAGGTCTATAGTCGAGGTGGTGTTATAGCGTGTCTGATCGTCGGCGTGTGCAGAAAATAGGGGTGACTCCGTAGGCACAGGTGAAATAAATCAGAGAGAGTGAGAGAGATTTTCCCCACAGACACACGTCAAATGTCCTGAGAGAGAGAGAGAGAAAGCTCCACCCCAGAGTTTCTACGAAACACTAAGGATATCGACATCATTATCCTCCAAGAAACCTGGTGTTGATCAGATTGGTTCTCTCACTGCCTCTTTGGCTATGAAGAATTCACAGTCCCTTCCATCAAAAAGCCCACTGTTAGCAGAGGAAGGGACTCCAGTGGTATATTAATTTGGTTCAAGTCAGAGCTGAAAAATTACATCCAAATAATGAGGAGAGGAGAGTCATACATCTGGCTTCAAATAAGTAAGAGAATCGTGAAAAATGACAAAGATACTTTCCTTTGTGCAATTTACATCCCACCTGCTGACTCCACCTACCACAGAGAGGAAACGTTCCCTAATCTCCGCAATGAAGTCAGCCATTTCCAAGCCCAGGGAAGTGTGCCGATATGTGGAGATCTAAATGCCCGAACTGACACACAGCTAGACTATATCAATACCAAAGGAAATAAACACATTTTTGGTAATAATTCCCCAAATATCAAAACCATTCCACCCAGAAACAGCTCTGACCACCATATCAACAATAATGGCAAAAAGTCTGCTTCAGCTCTGTCAAGACCTAGGCCTGTACATTGTCAATCGCAGGACCAGAGGGATCTTTTTGGGAAGATGTACCTATAGCTCACCTCTTGGCAACAGCACAGTTGATTATGCGGTTACTGACCTTGACCCTTTCTCTTTCAGAGCCTTCACGGTCAAGCCACTAACACCGCTGTCGGACCACAGCCAGATTACCCTGTTCCTAAAAAGGACAGACACTAACACCACACCCACACAGCCCAGCAAGCTGTACCATCTAAATAAATCCTACAGATGGGCTCCAAATAGCACTCAAGAATATCAAAGAGCAACTGAGGACCAAACCATTCAAAATTTATTAGGCTGTTTCATGACCACTGCATATCCTCCCAGTACGTAACTCTAGCAGTACAAAACATCAACCAAATCTTTGAAAAAGCAGCTAAAATAGCACATTTGAAGACCCAACAGATTTCAAATAAGAAAAGGAAAAGAATTAATAAAAATTGGTTTGATAAAGAATGCCATGACTTGAGAAAAAACCTCCGAAAACTTTCCAAACAAAAACATAGAGATCAACACAATCAAGAGCTACGCCTTCGGTACCACGAGGAACTAAATCACTACAAGTGCATACTGAGAGTGAAGAGAGAACAACACACACGACAGCAGCTGACAGTAATGCAGGAGTCCATCAACACTAATCAGTTCTGGGAAAACTGGAAACGTATAACTAAATCTAAACATGAAACAACAATTATTCAAGATGGAGAAATATGGAAAAAACATTTCCAAAGCCTCTATGAACAAATTCCTATTGGCACATCAGAACAAACCTCCATCTGCGAAAAACTAGATAATCTGGAATTAATTATTAAAAACAACCAAAATCCCCTGGACTCCCCCATTACTGTCCAGGAGCTCAGAGGTACACTGCAGGCCCTCCGATCAGGAAAAGCATGTGGGCCTGACGGCATCCCCAACGAGATGCTAAAATACAGCAGCAAAAAACTGCAGGAATCGCTGCTAAAACTGTTTAATCTCATTCTCAGTGTGGGCTACTTTCCTGAGATCTGGAGTCAGGGACTAATCACCCCCATCTTTAAGAGTGGAGACCGATTCGACCCCAACAATTATAGAGGCATTAGTGTGAACAGTAATCTGGGGAAGGTTTTTTGTAGCATTATAAATAAACAAATTTTGGACTTCCTTAATGAACACAATGCCTTAAGTAAGAGTCAAATTGGCTTTTTACCAAAACATCGCACCTCAGACCACATTTACACCCAACACACTCTAATCAAAGATTATGTCCACCAAAACAAAAAGAAAATATTTGCTTGCTTTATAGATTTTCAAAAAGCTTTCGACTCTGTTTGGCATAAAGGATTATTTTATAAGCTTATTGAAATTGGTGTAGGGGGTAAAATATTTGACATAATTAAATCAATGTATACAGAAAATAAAAGTAGTGTTAAAATTGGCAACCAAAAAACTGAATTCTTCACTCAGGGGCGAGGAGTCAGGCAGGGCTGCAGTCTGAGCCCAACCCTCTTCAACATTTACATCAATGAACTGGCCACAATATTGGAAAATTCCTCAGCCCCTGGTCTCACTCTACATGATAAAGAGATTAAATTCCTGCTCTACGCAGATGACCTGGTCCTGCTGTCGCCAACTGAATACGGACTACAGCGGAACCTGGATCTGCTTGAGCAGTACTGTCAGACCTGGGCCCTGGCAGTAAATTTAAAGAAGACTAAAATTATAATTTTTCAAAATAGACCAAGATCTCAGGACAGTAAATACAAGTTTAATTTAGGATCAAAAACAATTGACCACTGCAGAAATTACACTTATTTAGGCCTCACAATCAGTTCAGCTGGAAGTTTTAACTTGGCTGTGAAGGAACTGAAAGAGAAAGCCCGAAGAGTTTTCTATGCCATTAAAAGGGGAATAAATTCTGACATCCCAATTCCAATTTGGCTTAAGATCTTTAAATCAGTAATACAACCCATTGCATTATATGGCAGTGAAGTCTGGGGTCCGCTTTCTAATCAGGATTTTTCAAAATGGGAAAAACACCCAACCGAATCTCTGCACGCAGAATTCTGTAAAATGATACTACACGTACAAAGAAAAACACCCAATGATGCATTCAGGGCTGAATTAGGCCAGTATCCTCTCATAATTGACATTGAAAAAAAAGCAATAAAGTTTTGGGAACATCTAAAGCACAGCAACCCCGACTCATACCATTACAAAGCCCTGAAATGCCAAGAGATGAGCATAGTGTTGTGATCTGTGCATTCTGCCTGTCATGTTTAAGTTCTGTGCCTGGCCTAGCCATGTTTAGGATTTCTGTGTTTAGTGACCACTGCCTGCCCTTTGACTATTCTTAGGATTGTGTATTGTGTTTTGGTTATTTAGATTTCTTGTTTATTATTTTTCATGTTTAGATCATTTAAGTTTCCATGCCATGTTTTAATTTTCATGCATTGCACTTCGTCTACCCTGTCTTGTCTTGTGTAGGTCTTTGCTCACGGTCCCTAGTCTTGCGTGCCACTCATTCGGGTGATTTATTGGTTTCTGGGTTTTCAATCTTCCTTCATTATCTCGTGTGCTTCCTTCCTCTCTCTTTTACTATCTACCAACCGTACTAACAGTTTATTGTTTTCGATAATTACTAACCCTTATTAACATTGTATATTTTTACTAATTTACTAACATGCACTCGGGATTGTATAGCTGCACATACTAATTGACTAACGATCTCTCAGCAGTCGCCCAAATCTCCGCCCTCCTTGCCAATCCCTAATTATCTCTGCTGCAGTTTTCCACTGATATCTCTTGCTCTCCTTTTCTTTAGACTGTACACTTTAGTACTCCTTAATCGGAGCTGTTGTTTGTTCAAAGGTTTGTCTTGTGATCCCCGTCTGCATTTTGGCTACAGCCAAATTCATGTAATTAGTTTATTCCTCATGTGTCTCTCCCTGATCATTGTTACCATTGATTGCACCTGTTCTCCCTGGTCATGTGTTTACCCCGGATGTGTATATAAGATGTCTGTTTGGTTCGCTCTCTTGTCAGATCGTTCTCCCTAGTTTTCTTGTGCTACGTTTCTTGCCTCGATTTCTCAGTGTTTATCTTTCTGACTGGATTGCCTGACTTTTGATTTTTGCCTCTGTGTTTTTGGATTACTGTTGCATCTGTGTGTTTTGACCATTCTGCCCGATTACGAGATCTGTTTGCTGCCCTGGTAACGATTCGGATTACGTCCTGTGGATTCTGGCTTGCTTCTGATAGAACTATTCCTGTGTACCAGACCCATTTCTGTCCGACTATGATTACTGTGATTGCTGCCCTGGTTTTGATACTATTTTTGCCCAACTGGATTTTGACTTTTGGATTGTGGACTCTGTACTTTTGCCTTCTGCCCTGCGGGGGTCCTCCCCCTTTATAAATAAAACAAGCTCTACTGCATTTCCTGGTTCTCGCGACTGGTTCCTGATCGCACCATTACAAATAGAGAAGTGCCCTCAGTCAACTGGTCCTGAGGCTAACCTCTCTAACACCGGCTAACATAAACCAGCCTCAGCGCGGCACCACCAAAACAACTATTAGAGTGAACCAAATTATAGCACAACATAAAGAAAATTCCAGCTGAAATATTTGAATGTGCCTGCTGCTCTACGAGTACGGTGTTGGAGGTGCTTGTCAGCGTTCTGGCACGCAGTTGATATCATGTTCCGGGTGGTTGCTAAGGCATTGCTGGGCGGTTGCTATGGTGTTTTGGGTGGTTGCTAGGCAGTTGCTATGGTGTTCTGGGTGGTTGCTAGGGCGTTGCTATGGTGTTCTGGGTGGTTGCTAGGGCGTTGCTAAGCGGTTGCTATGGTGTTCTGGGTGGTTGCTAGGGCGTTGCTAGGCAGTTGCTATGGTGTTCTGGGTGGTTGCTAGGGCGTGCTAGGCGGTTGCTATGGTGTTCTGGGTGGTTGCTTGGGCATTGCTAGGCAGTTGCTATGGTGTTCCGGGTGGTCGCTTGGGCGTTGCTAGGCAATTGATATGGTGTTCTGGGTGGTTGCTAGGGCGTTTCTAGGCAGTTGTTATGGTGTTCTGGGTGGTTGCTAGGGCATTGCTAGGCAGTTGCTATGGTGTTTTGAGTGGTTGCTCGGGTGTTGTTTGGCGGTTGCTATGGTGTTCTGGGTAGTTGCTCGGTGGTTGTTATGGTGTTCTGGGTCGTTGCTAGGGCGTTGCTAGGCGGTTGCTATGGTGTTCTGGGTGGTTGCTAGGGCGTTGCTATGGTGTTCTGGGTGGTTGCTAGGGCGTTGCTAGGCGGTTGCTATGGTGTTCTGGGTGGTTGCTAGGCGGTTGCTATGGTGTTCTGGGTGGTTGCTAAGCAGTTGCTATGGTGTTCTGGGTGGTTGCTAGGGCGTTGTTAGGCGGTTGCTATGGTGTTTTGGGTGGTTGATAGGGCGTTGCTATGGTGTTCTGGGTGGTTGCTAGGGCGTTGCTAGGCAGTTGCTATGGTGTTCTGGGTGGTTGCTAGGGCGTTGCTAGGCGGTTGCTATGGTGTTCTGGGTGGTTGCTAGGGCGTTGCTAGGCGGTTGCTATGGTGTTCTGGGTCGTTGCTAGGGCGTTGCTAGGCGGTTGCTATGGTGTTCTGGGTGGTTGCTAGGGCGTTGCTATGGTGTTCTGGGTGGTTGCTAGGGCGTTGCTAGGCGGTTGCTATGGTGTTCTGGGTGGTTGCTAGGGCGTTGCTGGGCGGTTGCTATGGTGTTCTGGGTGGTTGCTAAGCAGTTGCTATGGTGTTCTGGGTCATTGCTAGGGCGTTGCTAGGCGGTTGCTATGGTGTTTTGGGTGGTTGCTAGGGCGTTGCTATGGTGTTCTGGTTGGTTGCTAGGGCGTTGCTAGGCAGTTGCTATGGTGTTCTCGGTGGTTGCTAAGGCGTTGCTAGGCGGTTGCTATGGTGTTCTGGGTGGTTGCTAGGCGGTTGCTATGGTGCTCTGGGTGGTTGCTAGGCGGTTGCTATGGTGTTCTGGGTGGTTTCTAGGCGGTTGCTATGGTGTTCTGGGTTGTTGCCAGGGCGTTGCTAGGCAGTTGCTATGGTGTTCTAGGTGGTTGGTAGGGCGTTGCTAGGCAGTTGCTATGGTGTTCTGGGTGGTTTCTAGGCGGTTGCTAGGGTGTTCTGGGTTGTTGCCAGGGCGTTGCTAGGCAGTTGCTATGGTGTTCTAGGGGGTTGGTAGGGCGTTGCTAGGCAGTTGCTATGGTGTTCTGGGTGGTTGCTAGGCGGTTGCTATGGTGTTCTGGGTGGTTGCTAGGGCGTTGCTAGGCGGTTGCTATGGTGTTCTGGGTGGTTGCTAGGGCGTTGCTCTGCAGTTGCTATGGTGTTTTGGGTGGTTGCTAGGCGGTTGCTATGGTGTACTGGGTCATTGCTAGGGCGGTGCTAGGCGGTTGCTATGGTGTTCTGGGGGGATGCTAGGGCGTTGCTATGGTGTTCTGGGTGGTTGCTAGGGCGTTGCTAGGCGGGTGCTATGGTGTTCTGGGTGGTTGCTAGGACGTTGCTAGGCGGTTGCTATGGTGTTCTGGGTGGTTGCTAGGCGGTTGCTATGGTGTTCTGGGTGGTTGCTAGGGCGTTGCTAGGCGGTTGCTATGGTGTTCTGGGTGGTTGCTAGGCGGTTGCTATGGTGTTCTGGGTGGTTGCTAGGGCGTTGCTAGGCAGTTGCTATGGTGTTCTGGGTGGTTGCTAGGGCATTGCTAGGCAGTTGCTATGGTGTTCTGAGTGGTTGCTAGGGCGTTGCTAGGCAGTTGCTATGGTGTTCTCGGTGGTTGCTAGGGCCTTGCTAGGCGGTTGCTATGGTGTTCTTGGTGGTTGCTAGGGCGTTGCTATGGTGTTCTGGGTGGTTGCTAGGGCATTGCTAGGTGGTTGCTATGGTGTTCTGGGTGGTTGCTAGGGCGTTGCTAGGCGGTTGCTATGGTGTTCTGGGTGGTTGCTAGGCAGTTGCTATGGTGTTCTCGGTGGTTGCTAGGGCCTTGCTAGGCGGTTGCTATGGTGTTCTTGGTGGTTGCTAGGGCGTTGCTATGGTGTTCTGGGTGGTTGCTAGGGCATTGCTAGGTGGTTGCTATGGTGTACTGGGTCGTTGCTAGGGCGTTGCTAGGCGGTTGCTATGGTGTTCTGGGTGGTTGCTAGGGCGTTGCTATGGTGTTCTGGGTGGTTGCTAGGGCGTTGCTAGGCGGTTGCTATGGTGTTCTGGGTGGTTGCTAGGACGTTGCTAGGCGGTTGCTATGGTGTTCTGGGTGGTTGGTTGGCGGTTGCTATGGTGTTCTGGGTGGTTCCTAGGGCAATGCTAGGCGGTTGCTATGGTGTTCTGGGTGGTTGCTAGGCGGTTGCTATGGTGTTCTGGGTTGTTGCTAGGGCGTTGCTAGGCAGTTGCTATGGTTTTCTGGGTGGTTGTTAGGGCATTGCTAGGCAGTTGTTATGGTGTTCTGAGTGGTTGCTAGGGCGTTGCTAGGCAGTTGCTATGGTGTTCTCGGTGGTTGCTAGGGCCTTGCTAGGCGGTTGCTATGGTGTTCTTGGTTGCTAGGGCGTTGCTATGGTGTTCTGGGTGGTTGCTAGGGCATTGCTAGGTGGTTGCTATGGTGTTCTGGGTGGTTGCTAGGGCGTTGCTAGGCGGTTGCTATGGTGTTCTGGGTGGTTGCTAGGTGGTTGCTATGGTGTTCTGGGTGGTTGCCAGGCGGTTGCTCAGGTGTTCTGGGTGGTTGCTAGGGTGTTGCTAAGCGGTTGCTATGGTGTTCTGGGCTGTTGCTAGGGCGTTGCTATGGTGTTCTGAGTGGTTGCTAGGCATATGCTATGGTGTTCTGGGTGGTTGCTAGGGTAAGGTAAGGTAAGGTGACTTTATTGATACCCAAGGGTAGATTTGTTTGCAGGTAGAAAGTACAAGCTGACACAACAACACACAAAACAATAACAAAACGCAGAAGACAACAAGATAAAAACAAACAACACTGATAAACAGACAGATGCTCCATGCTTGATATGTAACAATGAATTGATAAATAAATAAATAAATAGATTAAAAAAAAAATTTTTTTAAAAATAAAAAAAAGAGGAGAGGAGGGCTGCCCCTTGAGGTGGATGATCATATGGTGTTCAAGGCCTTAATGGCTGATGGGATAAAGCTACACCTGTACCTTTTAGTTTTACACACAGGCATTTTGAACCTACGACCAGAAGGGAGAGGCTGGAATTCACCATGTAGTGGGTGGAGTATTTCATCTTGGATGGACCTAGCCAGTCTCTGTAATTGCCCATTATATAGAGATTCTAAATTAAGCTGTTGCTCTCCAATTAATTTACTGGCCCACCTCACTATCTGATTAAGTGTGTATTTATTTTTTAGGGGTAGGTTGCCAAACCAGGACACTAGGCTAAAAGAGATGATGGATTCAATAAAACATCTGTAGAACATAGTAAGCAGCTTTTTGTCAACATGAAAGGATGACAGCTTCCTTAGGCAGTGTAGGCGCTGGTTTGCCTTTTTATAGACAGACTCACAGTTTGCCACAAAAGTAAGTTTACTGTCGATAATGGTCCCAAGATATTTATAACTATCCACACATTCCACTGCTTGGCCTTTTATGCTGACTATTTCCTTGTCACTTGAGTGTCTCCTAAAGTCAACATGCATATTTTTTGTTTTTGAGATATTCAGTTGTAGAAAGGACTGCTCACACCAATCTACAAACTCCTGGACAATTGGACCATGACCTGTCTCATTGTCTCAGCAGGCTGACAATAACAGAATCATCTGCATACTTCAAGATGTATCGATCATCTCTGCTGCTGCGGCACATATTAGTATCAAGAATAAACAAAAGAGGGGACAAAACACAACCTTGAGGCGAGCCGGTGGAGGAGCATATCTGGTCAGACAGGACTCCATTGACACGCACTCTTTGTGTCCTGTCAGTCAAAAAATGTAGCACCCAGCCCACAAGGTTTCTACTCAGATTAAATTGCTCTAGAAGTCTTTCTATTAAAATATGGGGTTGAATAGTATTAAAAGCAGAGGAGAAATCAATAAATAAAAGTTGGGCATGTGTTCCCTTACCTTCCAAATGTTTTAAAAGCATATTCATCAATGATATCGTTGCGTCTTCGACACCTCTGCATGGCCTATAGGCAAACTGAAATTGGTCTATATCAGACTGAGTCTCCTTTAAGATTTCATTCCTCACTAATTTTTCAAAAGTTTTCATGACTAGTGAGGTCAGAGCAATAGGCCTGAAATCATTCTGGACTTTGGGGATCTTTATCTTGGGAACAGGGACAACCACTGCGTCTTTCCAGCATTTTGGTATGTGCTGGGTTTGTAATGATTTGTTAAAAATATAATGAAAGATTGTACACAGCTCTTTAGAACATAACTTAAGCAGTTTACCACAGATATTATCAGGACCACAACTCCTATTCGCATTAGTGGAAAGTAATGCTTTTTTGACAGTGTCTATATCTATTAAGGAATGATTTTGATCTACTAAATTGTCACCAAGTTCCTTTATTTCTCTGCTAAAATCATACGTATCAAAACGGGAAAAAAATATATTAAGAGCATTAGCAAAATCAAAATCTGAGTCAAAATTTTCTAACATGACAGTGCTTACATTCTTTAAGTTACTGATACCTGCAATTGATTTCATGCTTGACCAGGCTGAACCCAGATTGTTAGAAACCATTTTATTTTCCAAGACTGTTTTATAATCACGTTTAGCTCTGAGAATTTCAACCTTCAAGTCTTTGGTGGCTGTATACAGTTCAGAAGCAGTCCCATATTTGAAAGCTTGGCTCTTAGCCTGTATGCAGGCTTTCACTGATTTTGTGACCCATGGTTTGTTATTTGAATATATTTTAACCGTTTTGCATGGGATAATCATGTCTCTACAGAATGCTACATAAGAGCATGTTACATCAACTAGTTGATCTAAGTCCTCTCCACAGTCCTCTATGAACACATCCCAATCAGTACAGTCGAAACAGGCCTGTAAACACTGCACAGACTCTTCATTCCAGTCCTTAATGTTCTTAAAATGGACCTTTTCCCTCTTCAGAACCGTTTTGTATGTAGGCATGAGGTACACGAAATTGTGGTCTCCACGGCCCAGAGGGGGCAGGGTGGCCGACTTGTATGCGTCATTCACTGATCCATAACATTGGTCAAGAGTCTTTTCCCGTCTGGTGGGGCAGGTTATATATTGTTGAAAGTTAGGGATTATCTTTTTAAGGGAGACATGATTAAAATCACCCAGTAGGAAGGACGGCGATTCGGGGGATATAGATTGCAGCTTTTGTACTACGTCATACACAGTTTTACAAGCAGAGGGGGCGTGTGCTCCAGGGTGTATATAAAGGACTGTAATAAAAATCTGGGGAAATTCACGGGGTAAATAGAACGGCCGTAGTGACACCGACAAAAGTTCCACATCGGGGGAGCAAATGCGCACTCTCACAGTTACAGCAGAACAGTACCTTTGGTTGATGTAGAGGCACACGCCTCCACCCTGAGTTTTATTTGTCACCTCACTGTTCCGATCCAAGCGGTGAGGTGCTCCAAAGCCGGTGATCATCAGATCCGCGTCTTGATCACGCTTTGTTAACCATGTCTCTGTGAACGCCAGCACGCAGCAGTCTTTATAATCCTTTTGGAAGCGGGCATTTCCCTGAAGTTCGTCCAATTTGTTCCTGATGGATTGGATGTTCCCCAGGATGATTGAGGGCAATGGGAGCCGATTGGACTGCACCTTTCTCAGACGCAGACGCACTCCTCCTCGCTTCCCCCTCTTTCTCCTCCTTTTGCCTCCTGGCTCAGCAAAAATGTTTTCTGGATTTCTTCGTATTAAATCCGGAATCTGTAGCGTGATGTCTGACGCGCTAGCTGGACTTACACGGTTAAATTGCAGCAACTCACTCCTGCTGTATTGCCTCCTGGCAGGGCAGGCAGAGATGAACTCCAGGTACAACAGGAGAGATAAGATCAGCGTTGCGGCACGTAACAGATCCATATCGTTTCAGTCAGGAGCAACATACACAGTTCAAATGTACCGACACGGACAAACGTAAAACAATAAAACACGATAAAAACATTAAAGCGTTGTCAGCCAAACTTTACCCGCCGGTCGCAGCGTGCGCATGCGCCCGTGACGAATCAATGTGATGGTAACTCTTGTAATTTCAAGAGGGCGTTGCTAAGCGGTTGCTATGGTGTTCTGGGTGGTTGCTAGGGCGTTGCCAGGCAGTTGCTATGGTGTTCTGGGTGGTTGCTTGGCGGTTGCTAGGTGTTCTGGGTGGTTGCTAGGGCATTGCTAGGCAGTTGCTATGGTGTTCTGGGTGGTTGCTAGGCGTATGCTATGGTGTTCTGGGTGGTTGCTAGGGCGTTGTCAGGCTGTTGCTATGGTGTTCTGAGTGGTTGCTTGGCGGTTGCTAGGTGTTCTGGGTTGTTGCTAGGGCGTTGCTAGGCAGTTGCTATGGTGTCCTGGGCGGTTGTTAGGCGGTTGCTATGGTGTTCTGGGTGGTTGCTAGGCGGTTGCTATGGTGTTCTGGGTGGTTGCTAGGGCGTTGCTAGGCAATTGCTATTGTGTTCTGGGTGGTTGCTAGGCGGTTGCTATGGTGTTCTGGGTTGTTGCTAGGGCATTGCTAGGCGGTTGCTTTGGTGTTCTGGGTGGTTGCTAGGGCGTTGCTAGGCAGTTGCTTTGGTGTTCTGGGTGGTTGCTAGGCAGCTGCTATGGTGTTCTGGGTAGTTGCTAGGGCATTGCTAGGCAGTTGCTATGGTGTTCTGGGTTGTTGCTAGGGCGTTGCAAGGCAGTTGCTGTAGTGTTTGGGGTGGTTGCTAGGGCGTTGCTAGGGCGTTGCTAGGGAGTTGCTATGGTTTTCTGGGTGGTTGCTATGGTGTTCCTAATGTTGTTTGGGCAGGCTTCTCTTTGTTTGAGAGCTGGAAAAGAGTTTCTTCGTGAGTGTATGAGTTCAAGGCGAGAGGGTGAAGATGAGAGCGATTTTCTCATTGACTTCCATTATAACAAGGTTTCAGAGGTCCATGTTTTTTGGGAATTGTGGGAAATCTCTAAGTCGGATCGCTGAATAAAGTCATAGCACATTCCTCACAAGCGAGCCGCACGTTTTGACGTGTAATTTGTGGGGATCGGGTGAAAATTGTGGGAGAAGTAGCGAACCGCGCGATTTTGGAAGACCGATTTTATCATTGACTTCCATTATAACAAGGTTTCAGGGGTCCATGTTTTTTGGGAATTGTGGGAAATCTGTCAGTCGGATCGCTGAGTAAAGTCATAGCACACTCCTCACAAGCGATCCGCACGTTTTGACGTGTAATGTGTCGGGATCGGTTGAAAATTGTGGGAGAAGAAGCGAACCGAGCGATTTCGGAAGAACTTGGAATAATAATAATAACTAGAAAATTCCAGCTGAAATTTTGAATATGCCTGCTGCTCTACGAGTACGGTGTTGGAGGTGCTTGTCAGCGTTCTGGCACGCAGTTGATATCATGTTCCGGGTGGTTGCTAAGGCATTGCTAGGCGGTTGCTATGGTGTTTTGGGTGGTTGCCAGGCGGTTGCTCAGGTGTTCTGGGTGGTTGCTAGGGTGTTGCTAAGCGGTTGCTATGGTGTTCTGGGCTGTTGCTAGGGCGTTGCTATGGTGTTCTGAGTGGTTGCTAGGCATATGCTATGGTGTTCTGGGTGGTTGCTAGGGCGTTGCTAAGCGGTTGCTATGGTGTTCTGGGTGGTTGCTAGGGCGTTGCCAGGCAGTTGCTATGGCGTTCTGGGTGGTTGCTTGGCGGTTGCTTGGTGTTCTGGGTGGTTGCTAGGGCGTTGCTAGGCAGTTGCTATGGTGTTCTGGGTGGTTGCTAGGCGTATGCTATGGTGTTCTGGGTGGTTGCTAGGGCGTTGTCAGGCTGTTGCTATGGTGTTCTGGGTGGTTGCTTGGCGGTTGCTAGGTGTTCTGGGTTGTTGCTAGGGCGTTGCTAGGCAGTTGCTATGGTGTCCTGGGCGGTTGTTAGGCGGTTGCTATGGTGTTCTGGGTGGTTGCTAGGCGGTTGCTATGGTGTTCTGGGTGGTTGCTAGGGCGTTGCTAGGCAATTGCTATTGTGTTCTGGGTGGTTGCTAGGCGGTTGCTATGGTGTTCTGGGTTGTTGCTAGGGCATTGCTAGGCGGTTGCTTTGGTGTTCTGGGTGGTTGCTAGGGCGTTGCTAGGCAGTTGCTTTGGTGTTCTGGGTGGTTGCTAGGCAGCTGCTATGGTGTTCTGGGTAGTTGCTAGGGCATTGCTAGGCAGTTGCTATGGTGTTCTGGGTTGTTGCTAGGGCGGTGCAAGGCAGTTGCTGTAGTGTTTGGGGTGGTTGCTAGGGCGTTGCTAGGGAGTTGCTATGGTTTTCTGGGTGGTTGCTATGGTGTTCCTAATGTTGTTTGGGCAGGCTTCTCTTTGTTTGAGAGCTGGAAAAGAGTTTCTTCGTGAGTGTATGAGTTCAAGGCGAGAGGGTGAAGATGAGAGCGATTTTCTCATTGACTTCCATTATAACAAGGTTTCAGAGGTCCATGTTTTTTGGGAATTGTGGGAAATCTCTAAGTCGGATCGCTGAATAAAGTCATAGCACATTCCTCACAAGCGAGCCGCACGTTTTGACGTGTAATTTGTGGGGATCGGGTGAAAATTGTGGGAGAAGTAGCGAACCGCGCGATTTTGGAAGACCGATTTTATCATTGACTTCCATTATAACAAGGTTTCAGGGGTCCATGTTTTTTGGGAATTGTGGGAAATCTGTCAGTCGGATCGCTGAGTAAAGTCATAGCACACTCCTCACAAGCGATCCGCACGTTTTGACGTGTAATGTGTCGGGATCGGTTGAAAATTGTGGGAGAAGAAGCGAACCGAGCGATTTCGGAAGAACTTGGAATAATAATAATAACTAGAAAATTCCAGCTGAAATTTTGAATATGCCTGCTGCTCTACGAGTACGGTGTGGGAGGTGCTTGTCAGCGTTCTGGCACACAGTTGATATCATGTTCCGGGTGGTTGCTAAGGCATTGCTAGGCGGTTGCTATGGTGTTTTGGGTGGTTGCTAGGGCGTTGCTAGGCAGTTGGTATGGTGTTCTGGGTGGTTGCTAGGGCGTTGCTAGGCAGTTGCTATGGTGTTCTGGGTGGTGGCGAGGCATTTGCTATGGTGTTCTGGGTGGTTGCTAGGGTGTTGCTAGGCAGTTGCTATGGTGTTCTGGGTGGTTGCGAGGGCGTTGCAAGGCGGTTGCTATGGTGTTTTGGGTGGTTGCTAGGGCGTTGCTAAGCGGTTGCTATGGTGTTCTGGGTGGTTGCTAGGGCGTTGCTAGGCAGTTGCTATGGTGTTCTGGGTGGTTGCTAGGGCGTTGCTAGGCGGTTGCTATGGTGTTCTGGGTGGTTGCTAGGGCGTTGCTAAGCGGTTGCTATGGTGTTCTGGGTGGTTGCTAGGCGGTTGCTATGGTGTTCTGGGTCGTTGCTAGGGCGTTGCTAGGAGGTTGCTATGGTGTTCTGGGTGGTTGCTAGGGCTTTGCTATGGTGTTCTGGGTAGTTGCTAGGGCGTTGCTAGGCGGTTGCTATGGTGTTCTGGGTGGTTGCTAGGGCGTTCCTAGACGGTTGCTATGGTGTTCTGGGTGGTTGTTAGGCGGTTGCTATGGTGTTCTGGGTGGTTGCTAGGGCGTTGCTAGGCAGTTGCTATGGTGTTCTGGGTGGTTGCTTGGCGGTTGCTATGGTGTTCGGGGTGGTTGCCAGGGCGTTGCTAGTCAGTTGCTATGGTGTTCTAGGTGGTTGTTAGGGCGTTGCTAGGCAGTTGCTATGGTGTTCTGGAAGGTTGCTAGGCGGTTGCGATGGGGTTCTAAGTGGTTGCTAGGGCGTTGCTGGGCGGTTGCTATGGTTTTCTGGGTGGTTGCTAGGGCGTTGCTATGCGGTTGCTATGGTGTTCTGGGTGGTTGCTAGGGCGTTGCGAGGCAGTTGCAATGGTGTTCTGGGTGGTTGCTAGGCGGTGGCTATGGTGTTCTGGGTCGTTGCTATGGCGTTGCTAGGCGGTGGCTATGGTGTTCTGGGTGGTTGCTAGGGGGTTGCTAGGCGGTTGCTATGGTGTTCTGGGGGGTTTCTAGGCGGTTGCTATGGTGTTCTGGGTGGTTGCTAGGGCGTTGCTAGGCGGTTGCTATGGTGTTCTGGGTGGTTGCTAGGCAGTTGCTATGGTGTTCTAAGTGGTTGCTAGGGCGTTGCCAGGCAGTTGCTATGGTGTTCTGGGTGGTTACCAGGGCGTTGCTAGGCAGTTGCTATGGTGTTCTGGGCGGTTGCTAGGCGGTTGCTATGGTGTTCTAAGTGGTTGCTAGGGCGTTGCTAAGCAGTTGCTATGGTGTTCTGGGTGGTTGCTAGGGCGTTTCTAGGCAGTTGGTGTGGTGTTCTGGGCGGTTGCTAAGCGGCTGCTATGGTGTTCTGGGTGGTTGCTAGGGCTTTGCTAGGCAGTTGCTATGGTGTTCTGAGTGGTTGCTCGGGCGTTGTTAGGCGGCTGCTATGGTGTTCTGGGTAGTTGCTAGGCGGTTGCTATGGTGTTCTGGGTCGTTGCTAGGGCGTTGCTAGGCGGTTGCTATGGTGTTCTGGGTGGTTGCTAGGGCGTTGCTATGGTGTTCTGGGTGGTTGCTAGGGCGTTGCTAGGCGGTTGCTATGGTGTTCTGGGTTGTTGCTAAGCAGTTGCTATGGTGTTCTGGGTTGTTGCTAGGGCGTTGTTAGGCGGTTGCTATGGTGTTTTGGGTGGTTGCAAGGGCGTTGCTATGGTGTTCTGGGTGGTTGCTAGGGCGTTGCTAGGCAGTTGCTATGGTGTTCTGGGTGGTTGCTAGGGCGTTGCTAGGCGTTGCTATGGCGTTCTGGGTCGTTGCTAGGGCGTTGCTAGGCGGTTGCTATGGTGTTCTGGGTCGCTGCTAGGGCGTTGCTATGGTGTTCTGGGTGGTTGCTAGGGCGTTGCTAGGCGGTTGCTATGGTGTTCTAGGTGGTTGCTAGGGCGTTGCGGGGCGGTTGCTATGGTGTTCTGGGTGGTTGCTAAGCAGTTGCTATGGTGTTCTAGGTTGTTGCTAGGGCGTTGCTAGGTGGTTGCTATGGTGTTTTGGGTGGTTGCTAGGGCGTTGCTATGGTGTTCTGGGTGGTTGCTAGGGCGTTGCTAGGCAGTTGCTATGGTGTTCTGGGTGGTTGCTAGGGCGTTGCTAGGCGGTTGCAATGGTGTTCTGGGTGGTTGCTAGGCGGTTGCTATGGTGTTCTGGGTGGTTGCTAGGGCGTTGCTAGGCGGTTGCTATGCTGTTCTGGGTGGTTGCTAGGGCGTTGCTCTGCGGTTGCTATGGTGTTTTGGGTGGTTGCTAGGCGGTTGCTATGGTGTACTGGGTCGTTGCTAGGGCGTTGCTAGGCGGTTGCTATGGTGTTCTGGGTGGTTGCTAGGGCGTTGCTATGGTGTTCTGGGTGGTTGCTAGGGCGTTGCTAGGCGGTTGCTATGGTGTTCTGGGTGGTTGCTAAGACGTTGCTAGGCGGTTGCTATGGTGTTCTGGGTGGTTGCTAGGCGGTTGCTATGGTGTTCTGGGTGGTTGCTAGGGCGTTGCTAGGCGGTTGCTATGGTGTTCTGGGTGGTTGCTAGGTGGTTGCTATGGTGTTCTAAGTGGTTGCTAGGGCGTTGCTAGGCAGTTGCTATGGTGTTCTGGGTGGTTGCTAGGGCGTTGCTAGGCAGTTGCTATGGTGTTCTGGGCGGATGCTAGGCGGTTGCTATGGTGTTCTGGGTGGTTGCTAGGGCGTTGCTAATGAGTTACTATGGTGTTCTGGGTGGTTGCTGGGCGTTGGGAGGCAGTCGCTATGGTGTTCTGGGTTGTTGCTAGGGCGTTGCTAGGCAGTTGCTATTGTGTTCTGGGTGGTTGCTAGGCGGTTGCTATGGTTTTCTGGGTTGTTGTTAGGACGTTGCTAGGCAGTTGCTATGGTGTTCTGGGTGGTTGTTAGGGCGTTGTTAGGCCGTTGCTATGGTGTTCTGGGTGGTTGCTAGGCGGTTGCTATGGTGTTCTGGGTCGTTGTTAGGGCGTTGCTAGGAGGTTGCTATGGTGTTCTGGGTGGTTGCTAGGGCTTTGCTATGGTGTTCTGGGTAGTTGCTAGGGCGTTGCTAGGCGGTTGCTATGGTGTTCTGGGTGGTTGCTAGGGCGTTCCTAGACGGTTGCTATGGTGTTCTGGCTGGTTGTTAGGCGGTTGCTATGGTGTTCTGGGTGGTTGCGAGGGCATTGCTAGGCGGTTGCTATGGTGTTCTGGGTGGTTGCTAGGCGGTTGCTATGGTGTTCTAAGTGGTTGCTAGGGCGTTGCTAGGCAGTTGCTATGGTGTTCTGGGTGGTTGCTAGGTGGTTGCTATGGTGTTCTGGGTGGTTGCCAGGGCGTTGCTAGGCAGTTGCTATGGTGTTCTAGGTGGTTGTTAGGGCGTTGCTAGGCAGTTGCTATGGTGTTCTGGGTGGTTGCTAGGCGGTTGCTATGGTGTTCTAAGTGGTTGCTAGGGCGTTGCTGGGCGGTTGCTATGGTTTTCTGGGTGGTTGCTAGGGCGTTGCTATGCGGTTGCTATGGTGTTCTGGGTGGTTGCTAGGGCGTTGCGAGGCAGTTGCAATGGTGTTCTGGGTGGTTGCTAGGCGGTTGCTATGGTGTTCTGGGTCGTTGCTATGGCGTTGCTAGGCGGTTGCTATGGTGTTCTGGGTGGTTGCTAGGGCGTTGCTATGCTGTTCTGGGTGGTTGCTAGGGCATTGCTAGGCGGTTGCTATGGTGTTCTCGGTGGTTGCTAGGGCGTTGCTAGGCAGTTGCTATGGTGTTCTGGGTGGTTGCTAGGCGGTTGCTATGGTGTTCTGGGTGGTTGCTAGGGCGTTGCTAGGCGGTTGCTATGGTTTTCTGGGTGGTTGCTAGGCAGTTGCTATGGTGTTCTAAGTGGTTGCTAGGGCGTTGCCAGGCAGTTGCTATGGTGTTCTGGGTGGTTGCCAGGGCGTTGCTAGGCAGTTGCTATGGTGTTCTGGGCGGTTGCTAGGCGGTTGCTATGGTGTTCTAAGTGGTTGCTAGGGCATTGCTGAGCAGTTGCTATGGTGTTCTGGGTGGTTGCTAGGGCGTTTCTAGGCAGTTGCTGTTGTGTTCTGGGCGGTTGCTAAGCGGTTGCTATGGTGTTCTGGGTGGTTGCTAGGGCTTTGCTAGGCAGTTGCTATGGTGTTCTGGGTGGTTGCTCGGGCGTTGTTAGGCGGTTGCTATGGTGTTTTGGGTAGTTGCTAGGCGGTTGCTATGGTTTTCTGGGTCGTTGCTAGGGCGTTGCTAGGCGGTTGCTATGGTGTACTGGGTCGTTGCTAGGGCGTTGCTAGGCGGTTGCTATGGTGTTCTGGGTGGTTGCTAGGGCGTTGCTATGGTGTTCTGTGTGGTTGCTAGGGCGTTGCTAGGCTGTGGCTATGGTGTGCTGGGTGGTTGCTAAGACGTTGCTAGGCGGTTGTTATGGTGTTCTGGTTGGTTGCTAGGCGGTTGCTATGGTGTTCTGGGTGGTTGCTAGGGCGTTGCTAGGCGGGTGCTATGGTGTTCTGGGTGGTGGCTAGGGGGATGCTATGGTGTTCTAAGTGGTTGCTAGGGCGTTGCTAGGCAGTTGCTATGGTGTTCTGGGTGGTTGCTAGGGCGTTGCTAGGCAGTTGCTATGGTGTTCTGGGCGGTTGCTAGGCGGTTGCTATGGTGTTCTGGGTGGTTGCTAGGGCGTTGCTAATCAGTTACTATGGTGTTCTGGGTGGTTGCTGGGCGTTGGGAGGCAGTCGCTATGGTGTTCTGGGTTGTTGCTAGGGCGTTGCTATGGTGTTCTAAGTGGTTGCTAGGGCGTTGCTAGGCAGTTGCTATGGTGTTCTGGGTGGTTGCTTGGCGGTTGCTATGGTGTTCTGGGTGGTTGCCAGGGCGTTGCTAGGCAGTTGCTATGGTGTTCTAGGTGGTTGTTAGGGCGTTGCTAGGCAGTTGCTATGGTGTTCTGGGTGGTTGCTAGGCGGTTCCTATGGTGTTCTAATTGGTTGCTAGGGCGTTGCTAGGCAGTTGCTATGGTGTTCTGGGTGGTTGCTTGGCGGTTGCTATGGTGTTCTGGGTGGTTGCTAGGGCGTTGCGAGGCAGTTGCAATGGTGTTCTGGGTGGTTGTTAGGCGGTTGCTATGGTGTTCTGGGTCGTTGCTATGGCGTTGCTAGGCGGGTGCTATGGTGTTCTGGGTGGTTGCTAGGCGGTTGCTATGGTGTTCTGGGTGGTTGCTAGGGCATTGCTAGGCGGTTGCTATGGTGTTCTCGGTGGTTGCTAGGGCGTTGCTAGGCAGTTGCTATGGTGTTCTGGGTGGTTGCTAGGCGGTTGCTATGGTGTTTTGGGTGGTTGCTAGGGCGTTGCTAGGCGGTTGCTATGGTGTTCTGGGTGGTTGCTAGGCAGTTGCTATGGTGTTCTAAGTGGTTGCTAGGGCGTTGCCAGGCAGTTGCTATGGTGTTCTGGGTGGTTGCCAGGGCGTTGCTAGGCAGTTGCTATGGTGTTCTGGGCGGTTGCTAGGCGGTTGCTATGGTGTTCTAAGTGGTTGCTAGGGCGTTGCTAAGCAGTTGCTATGGTGTTCTGGGTGGTTGCTAGGGCGTTTCTAGGCAGTTGCTGTGGTGTTCTGGGCGGTTGCTAAGCGGTTGCTATGGTGTTCTGGGTGGTTGCTAGGGCTTTGCTAGGCAGTTGCTATGGTGTTCTGGGTGGTTGCTCGGGCGTTGTTAGGCGGTTGCTATGGTGTTCTGGGTAGTTGCTAGGCGGTTGCTATGGTGTTCTGGGTCGTTGCTAGGGCGTTGCTAGGCGGTTGCTATGGTGTACTGGGTCGTTGCTAGGGCGTTGCTAGGCGGTTGCTATGGTGTTCTGGGTGGTTGCTAGGGCGTTGCTATGGTGTTCTGGGTGGTTGCTAGGGTGTTGCTAGGCGGTTGCTATGGTGTTCTGGGTGGTTGCTAAGACGTTGCTAGGCGGTTGCTATGGTGTTCTGGGTGGTTGCTAGGCGGTTGCTATGGTGTTCTGGGTGGTTGCTAGGACGTTGCTAGGCGGTTGCTATGGTGTTCTGGGTGGTTGCTAGGTGGTTGCTATGGTGTTCTAAGTGGTTGGTAGGGCGTTGCTAGGCAGTTGCTATGGTGTTCTGGGTGGTTGCTAGGGCGTTGCTAGGCAGTTGCTATGGTGTTCTGGGCGGTTGCTAGGCAGTTGCTATGGTGTTCTGGGTGGTTGCTAGGGCGTTGCTAATCAGTTACTATGGTGTTCTGGGTGGTTGCTGGGCGTTGGGAGGCAGTCGCTATGGTGTTCTGGGTTGTTGCTAGGGCGTTGCTAGGCAGTTGCTATTGTGTTCTGGGTGGTTGCTAGGCGGTTGCTATGGTTTTCTGGGTTGTTGTTAGGACGTTGCTAGGCAGTTGCTATGGTGTTCTGGGTGGTTGTTAGGGCGTTGCTAGGCCGTTGCTATGGTGTCCTGGGTGGTTGCTAGGGCGTTGCAAAGCAGTTGCTGTAGTGTTTGGGGTGGTTACTAGGGCATTGCTAGGGCGTTGCTCGGGAGTTGCTATGGTGTTCTGGGTGGTTGCTATGGTGTTCCAAATGTTGTTTGGGCATGCTTCTCTTTGTTTGAGAGCTGGAAAAGAGTTTCTACGTGAGTGTATGAGTTCAAGGCGAGAGGGTGAAGATGAGAGTGATTTTCTCATTGACTTCCATTATAACAAGGTTTCAGAGGTCCATGTTTTTTGGGAATTGTGGGAAATCTCTAAGTTGGATCGCTGAGTAAAGTCTTAGCACACTCCTCACAACTGAGCCGCATGTTTTGACTTGTAATTTGTGGGGAATGGGTGAAAACTGTGGGAGAAGTAGCGAACCGCGCGATTTTGGAAGACCGATTTTCTCATTGACTTCCATTATAACGAGGTTTTAGGGGTCCATGTTTTTTGGGAATTGTGGGAAATCTGTCAGTCGGATCGCTGAGTAAAGTCATAGCACACTCCTTACAAGCGAGCCGTACGTTTTGACGTGTAATGTGTCGGGATCGGTTGAAAATTGTGGGAGAAGAAGCGAACCGAGCGATTTCGAAAGAACTTGGAATAATAATAATAATACTAACTAGATAATGTAATTCCGGGTAATTACGTGTGCATTGAAAATGCAAAGTGTAGTTGCATAAGGTGGAGTTTGTAACATATCATTGCATTATGATATTGGTAGCTACGTTTTTAGAAGGATAATTATGGTAGTGGTGAGGACTTTTATTTTGAAACAGATGTGGACTGAGGAAACAGTTTGCGGGAGTCATAGTTGATGACAACTGTCATATGGAAATTTTTAATAGTGACATTTTTTAATAGTGAAGAATTGTAGTAAGGACTTATATTTTGAGACAGGATTGGGCAGAAGAAACAGTTGCCGGAAGTCATAGTCGAAAACAATCAGGAGTTGGAATGGCTGAAAGGTTGATAAGTTAAGTAGCTTAAAAAGTTACATTTTTTTATTGTAATTTGACATAATGAGGACTGGCTGTAACAGTTGTTAGGCAGTTGCTATGGTGTTCTGTGTACTTGTGAGGGTGTTGCTAGGCAGCTGCTATCGTGTTCTGGGTGGTTGCTAGGGCATTGCTAGGCAGGTGCAATGGTGTTGTGGGTGGTTGATAGGGCCTTGCTAAGCGGTTGCTATGGTGTTCTGAGTGGTTGATAGGGCGTTACTAGGCGATTGCTATGGTGTTCTGGGTGGTTGCTCGGCGGTTGCTATGGCGTTCTGGGTGGTTGCTAGAGTGTTGCTATGGGGTTCTGGGTGGTTGCTAGGCGGTTGCTATGGCATTCTGGGTGGTTGCTAGGGCTTTGCTAAGCAGTTGCTATGATGTTCTGGGTGGTTGCTAGGGCATTGCTAGGTGGTTGCTATGGTGTTCTGGGTGGTTGCTAGGGTGTTGCTAGGCAGTTGCTATGGTGTTCTGGGTGGTTGCTAGGGCGTTGCTAGGCAGTTGCTATGGTGTTCTGGGTGGTTGCTAGGGCATTGCTAGGCAGTTGCTATGGTGTTCTGGGTGGTTGTTAGGGTGGTTGCTATGGCGTTCTGGGTGGTTGCTAGGGCATTGCTAAGCAGTTGCTATGGTGTTCTGGGTGGTTGCTACGGCGTTGCTAGGCGGTTGCGATGGTGTTCTGGGTGGTTGCTAGGGTGTTCCTAGGCAGTTGCTATGGTGTTCTGGGTGGTTGCTAGGTGGTTGCTATGGTGTTCTGGGTGGTTGCTAGGGCGTTGCTAGGCGGTTGCTATGGTGCTCTGGGTGGTTGCTCGGGCGTTGCTAGGCGGTTGCTATGGTGTTCTGGGTGGTTGCTAGGGCGTTGCTATGGTGTTCTGGGTGGTTGCTAGGGCGTTGCTAGGCAGTTGCTATGGTGTTCTAGATGGTTGCTAGGCGGTTGCTATGGTGTTCTGGGTGGTTGCTAGGGTGTTGCTATGGTGTTCTGGGTGTTTGTTAGGCGGTTGCTCTGGTGTTCTGGGTGGTTGCTAGGCGGTTGCTATGGTGTTCTGGGTGGTAGCTAGGCGGTTGCTATGGTGTTCTGGGTGGTTGCTAGGTCGTTGCTAGGCAGTTGCTATGGTGTTCTCGGTGGTTGCTAGGCGGTTGCTATGGTGTTCTGGGTGGTTGCTAGGCGGTTGCTATGGTGTTCTGGGTGGTTGCTAGGGCGTTGCTAGGCAGTTGCTATGGTGTTCTGATGGTTGCTAGGCTGTTGCTATGGTGTTCTGGGTGGTTGCTAGGGCGTTGCTAGGCAGTTGCTATGGTGTTCTGGGTGGTTGTTAGGGTGTTGCTAGGCAGTTGCAATGGTGTTCTGGGTGGTTGCTAGGCGGTTGCTATGGTGTTCTGGGTGGTTGCTAGGGCGTTGCTAGGCAGTTGCTATGGTGTTTTGGGTGGTTGCTAGGTGGTTGTTATGGTGTTCAGGGTGGTTGCTAGGGCGTTGCTAGGCAGTTGCTATGGTGTTCTGGGTGGTTGCTAGGCAGTTGCTATGGTGTTCTGGGTGGTTGCTAGGGCGTTGCTAGGCAGTTGCTATGGTGTTTTGGGTGGTTGCTTGGCGGTTGCTATGGTGTTCTGGGTGGTTGCTAGGGCGTTGCTAGGCAGTGGCTATGGTGTTTTGGGTGGTTGCTAGGTGGTTGCTATGGTGTTCTGGGTGGTTGCTAGGGCGTTGCTAGGCAGTTGCTATGGTGTTCTGGGTGGTTGCTAGGCGGTTGCTATGGTGTTCTGGGTGGTTGCTAGGGCGTTGCTAGGCAGTTGCTATGGTGTTTTGGGTGGTTGCTAGGTGGTTGCTTTGGTGTTCTGGGTGGTTGCTAGGGCGTTGCTAGGCAGTTGCTATGGTGTTCTGGGTGGTTGCTAGGCGGTTGCTAGGGTGTTCTGGGTGGTTGCAAGGGCCTTGCTAGGCGGTTGCTATGGTGTTCTGGGAGGTTGCTAGGGCATTGCTAGGCTGTTGCTATGGTGTTCTGGGTGGTTGCTAGGGCGTTGCTATGCGGTTGCTATGGTGTTCTGGGTGGTTGTTAGGGTGTTGCTAGGCAGTTGCTATGGTGTTGTGGGTGGTTGCTAGGCGGTTGCTATGGTGTTCTGGGTGGTTGCTAGGGCGTTGCTCGGCAGTTGCTTTGGTGTTTTGGGTGGTTGCTAGGTGGTTGCTATGGTGTTCTGGGTGGTTGCTAGGGCGTTGCTAGGCAGTTGCTATGGTGTTCTGGGTGGTTGCTCGGGCGTTGCTAGGCAGTTGCTATGGTGTTCTGGGTGGTTGCTAGGCGGTTGCTATGGTGTTCTGGGTGGTTGCTAGGCAGTTGCTATGGTGTTCTGGGTGGTTGCTAGGGCGTTGCTAGGCAGTTGCTATGGGGTTCTGGGAGGTTGCTAGGCGGTTGCTATGGTGTTCTGGGTGGTTGCTAGGGCGTTGCTAGGCAGTTGCTATGGTGTTCGTGGTGGTTGCTAGGCGGTTGCTATGGTGTTTTGGGTGGTTGCTGGGGCGTTGCTCGGCGATTCTTATGGTGTTCTGTGTGGTTGCTAGGGCGTTGCTAGGCAGTTGCTATGGTGTTCGTGGTGGTTGCTAGGCGGTTGCTATGGTGTTCTGGGTGGTTGCTAGGGCGTTGCTACGCGATTCCTATGGTGTTCTGTGTGGTTGCTAGGGCGTTGCTAGGCAGTTGCTATGCTGTTCTGGGTGGTTGCTAGGCGGTTGCTAAGGTGTTCTTGGTGGTTGCTAGGGCGTTGCTAGGCAGTTGCTATGGTGTTTTGGGTGGTTGCTAGGTGGTTGCTATGGCGTTCTGGGTGGTTGCTAGGGCATTGCTAAGCAGTTGGTATGGTGTTCTGGGTGGTTGCTGGGCGGTTGCTATGGTGTTCTGGGTGGTTGCTAGGGCGTTGCTAGGCAGTTGCTATGGTGTTCTGGGGGGGTGCTAGGCGGTGGCTTCGGTGTTCTGGGTGGTTGCTAGGGGGTTGCTAGGCAGTGGCTATGGTGTTTTGGGTGGTTGGTAGGTGGTTGCTATGGTGTTCTGGGTGGTTGCTAGGGCGTTGCTAGGCAGTTGCTATGGTGTTCTGGGTGGTTGCTAGGCGGTTGCTATGGTGTTCTGGGTGGTTGCTAGGGCGTTGCTAGGCAGTTGCTATGGTGTTTTGGGTGGTTGCTAGGTGGTTGCTTTGGTGTTCTGGGTGGTTGCTAGGGCGTTGCTAGGCAGTTGCTATGGTGTTCTGGGTGGTTGCTAGGCGGTTGCTAGGGTGTTCTGGGTGGTTGCAAGGGCCTTGCTAGGCGGTTGCTATGGTGTTCTGGGAGGTTGCTAGGGCATTGCTAGGCTGTTGCTATGGTGTTCTGGGTGGTTGCTAGGGCGTTGCTATGCGGTTGCTATGGTGTTCTGGGTGGTTGTTAGGGTGTTGCTAGGCAGTTGCTATGGTGTTCTGGGTGGTTGCTATGCGGTTGCTATGGTGTTCTGGGTGGTTGCTAGGGCGTTCCTCGGCAGTTCCTTTGGTGTTTTGGGTGGTTGCTAGGTGGTTGCTATGGTGTTCTGGGTGGTTGCTAGGGCGTTGCTAGGCAGTTGCTATGGTGTTCTGGGTGGTTGCTCGGGCGTTGCTAGGCAGTTGCTATGGTGTTCTGGGTGGTTGCTAGACGGTTGCTATGCTGTTCTGGGTGGTTGCTAGGTAGTTGCTTTGGTGTTCTGGGTGGTTGCTAGGGCGTTGCTAGGCAGTTGCTATGGTGTTCTGGGTGGTTGCTAGGCAGTTGCTATGGTGTTCTGGGTAGTTGCTAGGGCGTTGCTAGGCAGTTGCTATGGGGTGCGGGGTGGTGGCTAGGCGGGTGCTATGGTGTTCTGGGTGGTTGCTAGGGCGTTGCTAGGCGATTCCTATGGTGTTCTGTGTGGTTGCTAGGGCGTTGCTAGGCAGTTGCTATGGTGTTCGTGGTGGTTGCTAGGCGGTTGCTATGGTGTTCTGGGTGGTTGCTAGGGCGTTGCTACGCGATTCCTATGGTGTTCTGTGTGGTTGCTAGGGCGTTGCTAGGCAGTTGCTATGCTGTTCTGGGTGGTTGCTAGGCGGTTGCTAAGGTGTTCTTGGTGGTTGCTAGGGCGTTGCTAGGCAGTTGCTATGGTGTTTTGGGTGGTTGCTAGGTGGTTGCTATGGTGTTCTGGGTGGTTGCTAGGGCATTGCTAGGCAGTTGCTATGGTGTTCTGGGTGGTTGCTGGGCGGTTGCTATGGTGTTCTGGGTGGTTGCTAGGGCGTTGCTAGGCAGTTGCTATGGTGTTCTGGGTGGTTGCTAGGCGGTTGCTATGGTGTTCTGGGTGGTTGCTAGGGCGTTGCTAGGCCATTCCTATGGTGTTCTGTGTGGTTGCTAGGGCGTTGCTAGGCAGTTGCTATGGTGTTCTGGGTGGTTGCTAGGCGGTTGCTATGGTGTTCTGGGTGGTTGCTAGGGCGTTGCTAAGCCATTCCTATGGTGTTTTGTGTGGTTGCTAGGGCGTTGCTAGGCAGTTGCTATGGTGTTCTGGGTGGTTGCTAGGCGGTTGCTAAGGTGTTCTGGGTGGTTGCTAGGGCGTTGCTAGGCAGTTGCTATGGTGTTTTGGGTGGTTGCTAGGTGGTTGCTATGGTGTTCTGGGTGGTTGCTAGGGCGTTGCTAGGCAGTTGCTATGGTGTTCTGGGTGGTTGCTGGGCGGTTGCTATGGTGTTCTGGGTGGTTGCTAGGGCGTTGCTAGGCAGTTGCTATGGTGTTCTGGGTGGTTGCTAGGCAATTGCTATGGTGTTCTGGGTGGTTGCTAGGGCGTTGCTAGGCAGTTGCTATGGTGTTTTGGGTGGTTGCTAGGCGGTTGCTATCGTGTTCTGGGTGGTTGCTAGGGCGTTGCTAGGCAGTTGCTATGGTGTTCTGGGTGGTTGCTAGGCAGTTGCTATGGTGTTCTTGGTGGTTGTGAGGGCGTTGCTAGGCGGTTGCTATGGTGTTCTGGGTGGTTGCTAGGGCGTTGCTAGGCAGTTGCTTTGGTGTTCTGAGTGGTTGCTTGGCGGTTGCTATGGTGTTCTGGGTGGTTGCTAGGGCGTTGCTTGGCAGTTGCTATAGTGTTCTGGGTGGTTGCTAGGCAGTTGCTATGGTGTTTTGGGTGGTTGCTAGGCGGTTGCTATGGTGTTCTGAATATTTGCTTGGGCATTGCTCGACAGTTGCTATGTTGTTCTTGTTGTTGCTAGGGCGTTGATGTGTATTGTTTGGGGATCGAGTGAAAACTGGGAGAAGTAGTGAACCGTACGATTACAAAATTATTTGGAATATTAACAAGGAAGGAAGGAGGGAAAGAAGGAACTAATGAGGGAAGTAAGGAAAGAAGGAATATAGGAAAAAAAGAAGGAAATCAAAGGAAGGCAGGAAAGAACAAAGGAAACTAGGCGAGGATGGATGGAAAGAAACAGAGGAATGACGGAAAGAAGGAAGTAAGGAAGGAAGGAAAGGAAGAAGGGAAGAAGAAGGATTTAAGTAAAGATAGAAGGAAGGAAGGAAGGAAGTGAGGAAGAAAAAATGAAAAACACAAGGAAAGAGAGAAGGAAGGAAAGAAAAAGTAAAGAAAGGAAGAGGGAAGGAAAGAGAGGGAAAGCAGAAAGAAGAAAGGAAGAAAGATAAGAAGGAAATGAAGGAATGAAAGAAGGCATGATGGAAGGAAAGAAAAACTAAGGAAGGTAGGAAAGAAAATTGGTAGGGAGGAAGAATGGGAGGAAGGATGAAAGGCAGGATAGAAGGAAGTAAAGTAGGAAAGAAGGAACGAATAAAGGAAGGAAGGAACGAAGGAAAGAAATAGGAGGGAAAAAGAAAGAAGGAATGACAGAAAATAGAAGGAAGGAAAGCAGTAAGGAAGCTGTAGTCTCAAGAGAGCCAGATTGTAGTCTTACAGCCTGAGAAACTGACAGTTACAGCAGGTGGTCAGAACACCTGGCACAAGATTCCATTTGCTTAATGGCCCTATTGTGATGTCATAATGCCAATGTTAAGTCTATGGGGGGACAAAATTTATAGTTTTTTATTAATAACTCAAAAAGTATAAAAGTTACAAAGATGAAAAATACATTGCACAGGTGTCCTAAGCAAGACCTACGCAACGCAGTTTGAATGAAGTTTCTACGATAAACGGTTGAGGCCGCATTAAGTGTGTTAGAATAATAATAATAATAATAATAATAAGAAGAAGACCAGGATAACAATAGTGAGCATTTTCAATGCACACTAATAAAGAAGTATGCAGGATTTTAATATGTGTCTGCATTGCTGCAGGCACATAATTACATCAACTATTGGAGCAACCAAACCCAAACATGGAGTAAACTTAATTGCTATCTGGCCCTAAAAAGGAAATACATTTTGGCAGAATATCTAAACTTGGTCAAAAATAAACTGAGGGAAAACATTGAGCATGTACAGGCTCAGTGAGCACAGTCTGGCCATAGAGACCGGCAGACTTGGCTCCCTAAAGACCAAAGACTGTGCTCACAATGCCATCAAAATGAGGTTGAGACAGAAAATCATTTCCTCCTAAAATGCAATAAATTCCAAAAAGAGGCATAATTTTCAATAAAATCAGACAGATTCACCCAAATTTTTTAAACCTTCTCGATCAAGAAAAACTCCCCATTCTCCTGGGAGAGGAAAACAGCGTGATGCTGGCAGCACTATTTGTTTATGCCTGTCATAGCCTAAGAGGTAGTGAGTGACTCCAAAAAAAAAGATTAATTCAGCATTTTTTTTTCTTTCATTTCTATTATTTTTAGTAGAAATAGTATTGTTGTTCCAGTTACTATGTATTGTTAATGTGTATATTCATTGCTTTATGTTCACTTGTTATATGTTCAATACATGCTTTGGCAATATGTACAACATGTATGTCATGCCAATAAAGCACAAATTGAATTGAATTGAATTGAGAGAGATAGAGATGGTCACCGAAATAAAAAATTCAACTTAACCTACATGTAGCCTAGAGGCAACGAGAGAGCTCAAGTCGAGAACCTAGTTACAGCATGGCATTCGGCAACACTCGGTGAACTCGATACACTACAGTAAAGAGACTGCTCTGCTTGAATCAGCAACCTATCAGCCAATCATAAAATAGTATTTTTTGTTGCTAGGTGAAGTAGCAGCACCGAATCACGTTCTTCACTCGCGCTCTCCATGTAGTGTATTGGCTGAAAACAAACCCTGCTCCGATCCGGTGTCACAGGTGGTACCGCAACACCTCTTGTTTGTGACAGACAAAACGATACAAATACACAAAAGAACTGTTTAATTTAGCCTATATTACACTGGGGAGTCCCACTGAAATAAAAAAAGTACATGTATGGTGTTATGGCCCCAATTTGTTATTACATTTACCACACAACAGCAACAGCAAGGGATGACAGACACAGTTTTAAAACTTACACACATTTAATTTTTAACAAAGACAATAACGACTAATATTCTGACCAAGATTGAATATATACAAAAAACAGGAATATTTACAGTCCCTTGTTTTGGTGGGGTGGCTTGGTGATGTCCTGGGTGAGGAAAATGCTCAAACACAGGCAAAAATCCACAAAAGAAACTTCACAGGTCTTGAACAGAAATGACAGGTCTGGTCACATGTATCCTTCTCCTTGCAATTTCTCCTACTGCTTTACTGTCTCATTTATTTTCCTTATATACTCTTTTGCAGACCCCACCCACATTTAAACCTCTTTTTTTTTTATTTTCGGGGACTTGCCCCAGACATGCCCAGGACATGTCTAAACCTAGCTCCAGTCTGGGCTCAATAAAAGAAAGGTAAATACTGCCATCTAGTGGCCTCTATTCACATCACACCTCCATTCCAAAAGGGAAAAATTTTCTTTTCAATACAAAATGGTTAAGTGGACACTTGTCCATATATACATATCATACAATATTCAAATAAACACGTGATATATATATATACATATTCAAACACGGGATAAGCAATCAGCAATTACATTGTCCGTACCCTTTACATGCTTAATTTCCAAGTCAAACTCCTGTAAAATCAAATTCCAATTCAACAATCTCCGATTCTTGTTTTTCATCTTACTCAAAAACATTAACGGATTGTGGTCTGTGAACACAACCATTGGCTTTTGCCCTGTACAAACATAAACATCAAAGTGTTGTAAAGATAGAACCAGAGCCAACAGCTCCTTCTCTATTGTGGAATAGTTCCTTTGGTGGCGATTGAACTTCCTGGAGAAGTATGCCACGGGATGCTCAATGTCATCAGAGTCACTTCTCTGTAGGAGCACAGATCCACAAGCTTGGTCGCTAGCATCGACCGTGATGGAGAACGGTTTGTTGAAGTCAGGAGATTTGAGCACGGGGAGGTGACACAGCAGAGACTTCAGGCGATCGTAAGCTCTTTGGCACGATTCATCCCCAGTGAACTTTACGCCTTACTTCAGTCGGTTAGTTAGACTGAGAGCAATCTCAGCAAAGTTCTTGCAGAACTTGCGGTAGTACCCGATCATTCCAAGGAAGCGGCGCAATGCTTTTTTGTTGTCAGGAACTGGAAAGTTCATGATGGCTTGGACTTTAGCATTTATGGGTGCCACCTTACCCTGGCCTATGACGTAGCCAAGATAGGTGACAGTAGCACAACCAAAGTCACTCTTGTTCAGGTTAACAGTCAGGTTAGCCTGGGTCAGGCGCTGGAACAACGTCTCTACATCTTTTAGATGTTCTTCCCAGGAGTCACTCCATGTGATCAGATCATCGATGTATGCACCCGTGTGTGGCAATCCGGCGATTGTAGACTGAATCATCCTTTGGAACGTGGCTGGGGCATTTTTCATTCCAAAGAGTAGGACTTCATACTGGTACAACCCAGATGGTGTGGCAAAAGCAGAGATGCTCTTGGCCCTCTCAGTTAAAGGCACACACCAATAACCCTTCAATAAATCAATCTTGGTCAGAAACTTTGCTTGCCCTACTCTATCAATACAATCATCAATCCTAGGTATTGGAAACACATCAGTTCTAGTTACAGCACTGACTTTGAGATAATCTGTACAGAATCTAGTACTTCCATCAGGTTTTGGAACTAGCACACAGGGTGAACTCCAATCTGAGTTGGAGGGTCTGATAATATCATGTTCTAACATGTACTCAACCTCTTTCTCAGCAATCTTTCTCTTTTCAGGATTCATCCGGTACGGATGCTGTTTTATTGGTTTGGCATCACCAACATCTACATCATGAGAGGCTATAGAATCTCTTTTTGGAACATCAGGAAACAGATCCTCATATTTCTTGATCAACCTCTCAAACTGATCTCTCTGTGAGGGTTCTAAGTGCTGGAGTTTTACATAAAGATTTTGCAACACTTCAGAATTAGACAATTTACATGAAAGAACTTCAGCTTTAATTCTAGGTTCATCATCTTGAAACTCCCCCTCATATTCACAAATCTCGGCCATAGGAGAATCTGAAGTGACAGCAGCAACCCTAGCATTTCTGTCATGATAAGGCTTCAGCCTGTTAATGTGACACAATTGTTTTGGTTTTCTCCTATCTGGAGTCTTCACAATGTAATTGAGATCATTGAGTTTTGTCAGAATTTCATAAGGACCATGAAATCTAGCCTGCAATGGATTGGACTGCAAGGGAAACAACACAAGGACCTTGTCTCCTGGTTTAAACTCACGGCTTCTAGCCTTATGATCATACCAAGTTTTCATTTTTCCCTGACTTGATTTCAAGTTCTCTTTGGCTAGGTCACAAGCTGCACACAATCTTTCCTTGAACTTGCTAACATAGTCTAACAGACTGATGTGCGGCTCTTCCTCTTGCCATTGTTCACTCAATATTAGCAAAGGTCCTCTTACTTCATGGCCAAACACTAGCTCAAACGGACTGAATCCAGTAGACTCCTGCACTGCTTCTCTGCTGCAAACAACAGCAAATGAACACCTTCATCCCAGTCTTTCTCATGGTCATAACAATAAGTCCTCATCATTGTCTTGAGAGTGGAATGAAACCGCTCTAAGGCACCCTGACTTTCTGGATGATAGGCACTAGAAAGAATCTGCTTTGCACCTAGTTCAGACACAACCTGCTGAAACAATCCAGAAGTGAAATTGTTACTTTGGTCTGACTGAATTTCCCTGGGAAGGCCAAACAACGTGAAGAACTTTATCAAAGCCTTTGAGATTGCAGTTGCCTTGATGTTACGTAGAGGTATGGCTTCAGGGAATCTGGTAGATGCACACATGATTGTCAACAAGTACTGATTTCCAGATCTAGTCTTGGGTAATGGACCAACGCAATCAACAATGACCTTAGAGAAGGGCTCTCCAAATGCTGGGATAGGCTGCAATGGAGCTCCAGGTGGGTCTAACTGGTGTTTTCCAACTACTTGACAAGTGTGACAGGTTTTTCAAAAGTTGGAAACGTCTTTCCGAAGCCCAGGCCAAAAGAAGTGTTTCATAATCTTATCAACAGTCTTATTAACACCAAGATGACCTCTTAAAGGTAAACTATGAGCCATTGTTAAGATCTCATTCCTGTAGACCTTCGGAACAACAATTTGCCTGACCACTGCCCAATCTGCATTGGCAGGGATATCAGGAGGGCGCCACTTCCGCATCAACACACCATCCTTGAGAAAATACCCAACTGGAACTGCGTCTATTTCTTTATCAGGAAGGGCTCTCCTCTTCAGTACACAAATTTCAGGATCATTAGTTTGCTCCTCAATCAACCGCTTTCTGGACAGAGACAAGTCTCCAGACACATCCGAATCACCAGACCCATCTGGCTGGCTGAATAGAGAACTGATAAAAGTATCTGATAAGTTCTCAAACGGAGAAACCATAGAAGGCCAATCAGAGTCATGAGGCGAACCACCTGAGTCCTGACTATTCAATGTGCTGGACGGCACCACAACATCTTCTTCTTTAGCCTTCTTGGCCATAGCACGAGTCATTGCGCAAGAAGGATACAGAGATGGGTCCTCATCCCCATCTTCAGTGCTCGGCTGTGAAGTAAGATGTACAGGGGGGAACTACTTTGCCCCCAGCCAGGTCATTGCCTAGCAACAGAGAAACACCCTTTATAGGTAGACTTGACATAAGTCCCACCTTTACCTGTCCTGTAACTAAATCTGACTTCAAGAATATAGAGCACAGGAGTACAGATACAGTCCTCCCTTCAATACCTTGTACAAGTATGAAATTCCCTGAAGCGGTCTCATCACGTAACTCCAAAGATTCCATCCACAAAAGTGACTGAGAAGCTCCGGTATCCCTTAGGATATATATGGGGACAGGAGTAGTATGCTCATTCAGAGCCACAAATCCCTCTGACACAAATGGAAGAAATTCCTCCCTCACAAAGTCAGCAGTATAAGGCTTTTTAGCCCCACAAGAAGCAGGCAATTTAGCAGATCGGACATCTACTACAGGGGTTTCTAACCTTGTTTTCACAAAGGCACTTGGTTGGTGACCTTTTCTTTTTCTGTCTTAGCTTTAAGGAACTGACAGTTAGTTGTAACATGACCTGATTTCTTGCAATAACGGCAAACTAGACCACTTTGGTCACTGTCAGCTTTCACACTTTGATCAGACCTGTTCCTGGATTTCTGAGCACCATCACCAGATTTGTCTTTGTCTTTGGGTGAGGAATCTTGGGTATCACCGTAACCCTTTTTCTGAAATTGGGACCATCTATTATTACTGCTAGACTGAAATTTGGACTTATGTGTGAGAACATATTCATCTGCAAATTTGGCAGCTGATCGCAAATTCAGTGCTTGTTTCTCATTAAGGTAGGTCTTAACATCATCCTTTACACAGTTCTTGAATTCTTCAACTAACACCATCTCTTTTAGTGAGTTGAAATCATCCTTGACCTCCATAGAAGTACACCAGCGCTCAAAGCAAACCTGCTTTTCATTAGCAAATTCAACATAAGTCTGATTTTCAGATTTCTTCAGACCTCTGAATTTCTGTCGGTAAGCCTCTGGAACCAACTCATAAGCTCTCAAAATAACCTTTTTGACAACGTCATAATCAGAGGAATCATCTGCAGCCAAAGCCGAATAGGCTTGTTGAGCTTTACCCTTGAGGACAGTTTGCAACAGCAGAGGCCAGTGTTCCTTTTGCCTCTGGCAACTCTTTGCTACCTTTTCAAAACACTGGAAATAGTGGTCTACGTCCTTTTCCGAAAATGGAGGCACCAGTTTTTCCTCATGGCTAGCCCAAAATTTATTTTCAGTTTGAATTTTAATTTTTAGTTGCTCCATTTGGAGTCTTTCTTCTCTATCGAATTTCTCTAATTCAAAATCTCTCTGTCTTGCAAATTGTTCTAACTCAAACTGCCTTTGTTTTTCTTTTTCTTCCCTTTCAAATTCTCTTTGTTTTTCTTTTTCCTCCCTTTCAATCTCTAGCATTTTTAATTTAAGTTCCATTTCTATATTTGGATTTTCCACTGGAAACTGTTCCAGATCTCCTGGTGCAAACACATTTTCATCAATGTAATATTCAATTATCTCTCTAGCCAGTCTTGCTTTTCGCATGGCTGGTTTTACCTCTGTCAGCTCTAAATGTCTGCAGATTTCTAGCAGTTCTGTCTTTTTAAAAGACTTCAAAACCTCCACGGTTGGTGATGCCAAGAAATTATCCATTGCTGTTGATCTATCAATGTATATATATCATATATATATAGGAAAATAAAAAAAAACTATTTTTCAATTTGAAATGTTAGATTTTCAATAATTGACTCTCACAATGTTCCCGGAGTAGTGGCCTCTATTCACATCACAATGGCTAAACATTATCTTGTACAAAATCTATCAACTACTCCAGGGGAAAACGCAAGCAAGCTGATCAAATTTTTAAGTTCATGTCAAATAGCATTCGCGAATGCCGTAGCTGGCCAGCAAACTCACATTCGTGATGCTAAGCACAGCTGTTAGCTGTGTTGTAAAATGCTTGACGTTGCAAAGTAAAAGGAAATATACACGCAACATGCAGATATAAGATAGATAGTTGTATATCGCAACGTTTAATTGCTCGCCTACTTGAGCTACCACTTCTGACAATGAGACGCGACGGATAACGCGGTCAGCTTTCATTCTACAAATAGCCTACAACGCGCACAAGCCTTCCGCAACCGATCCTGGTGCGCCACCTAGTGATAGAATATTGTAACTGCGTGCAGAAAGTTGCAGCTCCACGTCCACTGGCGGACACATCTGCACAAAGATACACCTTAGTTCTTCGCGAACGCGCAATCCGGATAATCCGTAAATGATGAATTCAATTAATATTTTAATTTGACACAAGTAACCAAGTTGCCAGTGTCAAAGTAACGAAGTGAAAGTATACTTTTTATCTTTTAAATGTAGTAGAGTAAAAGTCCCTGTTTAAAAAAAAAGAGTAATGTACAAATCCTCAAAAAAAAAAGTGAAGTGCTGTAACGAAGTACATGCACTTAAATTGCACCTTTGAAAATGGGATTATCAACCCCTCCCCTCCCCTCCAGAGAATATCTCACGCGAGCCTGCATTCAAAACTTGAGAGCCCTGTGTTTCCATCAATGCGATTTTCACCCCGCTCTTGGAGCGGAGCCGCATGCGTATTTTTCCGATTAATTTCACAATAATAGCGTAGTTTAGCCGTTTATATGGAAACACTGTGGACGCACCGTGGGCCGCATGCGATGTCCCGTGTCTGCCCCGCAGCCTGTCACCAACCGGACTTCAGTCGACACTCAAAAAAACCAGATTAGGTGTCTGCTAAATTAATCTAAGTGTAACATGTTGCTTCTACCATATATAGTCATGTTTTGTGGTTGAACATAATTAAGTAATGTTATTTTAGCACGATGTGCAATAACTTAACATTTACTAAATTCAGTCATGCTGACCGAACCTAATGCTTTTTGGGCAAGATATCAAATGGCGTGTACAACTCCAGAACAGAGGGTTGTGTGCGAGCAGGGAGTGCATTCAACCTACCCCATTAACTTGGGTTGGGCACACTTAGGCACACCCACACTTGGGTGGCATGGTGGCACAGTGGTTAGCACTACTGCCTCACAGCAATAAGGTTGTGGGTTCAAATTTGGTCTGGGGCCTTTCTGTGTGGAGTTTGTATGTTCTCCCCATGTTTGCGTGGGTTTCCTCTGGGTACTCAGGTTTCCCCCACCCACAAAAACCCCCATGTTTGCGTGGGTTTCCTCTGGGTACTCAGGTTTCCCCCACCCACAAAAACATGCAATATAGGAACACCTGTGTGTGAATGCTTGGCGGAAGTACTTTGCATAAATTTTGTATGTTCACCCAACAAATGATTATTATGTTGGACTTAGCCCTTGTAATTGAGTAATAGTAACACCAACACCTTATGTTGAACCAGCATATTTACTTTTATGCCACTCAATAAAATAATTTGTTGCTAAATTAACGAAATATGATTGGGTGGAAATACTTTCCATAATTTTATTATGTTCACCCTACAAATAATTTTTTTGAGTGTATTAATGGAAATATAGCTTTATATGGCTGCCCCGGGTCATCAATTAAGGCCTTTCTGACGTCACTCGGGTCTCGTGACCTTGGTTCTTGCATAAACGCGACAGGGCGCACTGTCGTGTACATTTGGCCCGAGAAAAAAATTATTTTGAAAAATATGTTTCCAAAACAGACACATTTTGTACTTTTACTATACATATATTGGATTTTATGTATTAAATGCAGTTGTGGAAAGTTAGTTCAGAAACCCTTTAAGCTTAGATAGCCCCGAATCCAGCACAGCACAGAAGGAAGGGGGAAATACCAAAGCCAACCAGAGCTCTGAAATGTGCAACAACGAAGGCATGGGGCGGAACGCAGACAAGCGATGGAGTGGCTGGGCAGACCTGGCAAAAAACAAAACACGGAAAAGTAAAAACATGAACAATAAACATGAATAATGAAATGCTTGATCCTGAGACAAGAAACTGTTTAAACTTAGACATGAACTATGAACATGAACTATGAAATCCTGATACATGAAACTGTTAAAACCATAAACAATACTGCCAGGACCCCGGAACACAACATGTATGATGACATTACGTAACATAACATGAATGGCAAGAACAGGCTGTTCAGCCCAACTACGCTCGCCAGTTTCTTTATACTATTGGGAATATATCCCTTCAAATACTCAGTGGTATCTAGCTTTAAGTGAAGCCTGCTCTTGAAAACCCCCAAGGTGTCTGCCTCAACAATATGGTCAGGCAAGCTATTCCACATTGAAATTACCCTTTGGGTGAAGAAATATTTTCGAATATCAGTGCTAAATTTACCTTTGGTCAACTTCCATTTGTGACCCCTGTTGTGAATTAAGTATTTATGCTTTGTTTTTTGTATGTTTTCAGTTTCATGATGTTTAGAATTCTTTGTTTCTTTGTGTTAGATTTACTTCTAGTGTGATTGTTCATGAATGCTTGTCTTTTGTCACTCGCTCCCTTGTGTGTCTAAGTGTGGTGTCTTGTTTCCATTCACAGTCTTTTCCCCTGTCTTTTATGGTTGGGTACTTCCTGCTTCCTTCTTCCTGTGCTTGTTCACTGTCTGCACCTGAGAATAGTTTAGCTGAGGCACTGGTGATTAGAAATGGGTAGGACTACACATTAGAGCAGAGTAGTTAGGCACGGTGATTAGTTAGTTTGAAGAAGCAGGGCACACCTACTTGTTCAATCTGTCCTATCATTTTCCTTTGCTGTTCTAGATTCTGCCTCCTCTCAGCTGTCCTTCATTTCTTGGGCTGAAACACTCTAATTAGTTTGTTTATAAAGACCCCACTTTTCCGCTTGTCTTTGTCGATTTGTGACCGTTCCTTGCTCTGCCTGGTCGTTCCGTCGCTGCGCTTTTTCTCAGTGTGTTTTTGCGATTATTGAGAGTTTTTGTCCTTTGTGATTTTCTGTACTTGAGTTATTGATTGTATTTCGTCGAGTGAGTTTGAGTCTCCCATTTTCCCCAGTTCCCTTTATACTTTGACTGTTTAGTTCATTTCTGTGTCTCCCTCTTCCCTTCCAATTCCCCTCTCCCTTTTCCCCATTCCCTTAGGTTGGTTTCCCTTTGTTTCTGTATTCTGTGCTGACTGATTTCCTGGGTTATTTTTTTTTTTTGACATTTTGCCTGTCCCTGACAGAGTTTCTGTGATATTCCTGATTTCTGGCTATTGACCTGTTTGTCTGACCATGAGCAACGGTAATGTTAATAAAAGACGCTCTTCCGAGCTTGAACCGCGATTGGAGTCTCCGTACGTTCATTACAACCCCGAGTTCTACTCACAATACTTTGGTCGAAGGAATCCTACATAATTCACTTTGTTAATCCCTTTAACATATTTTGACTTCAGTCAAATCGCCCCTTTAGTCTCCTTTTCCTAAGACTGAAGAGATTAAGGATCTTCAGCCTATTCTCATAGCTTTCATCTTTTATAGCTGGAATAAGCTGAGTGGCTCTTCTCTGAACTTGCTCTAGAGCAGGGGTGTCAAACTCAACCTGCAGACTCTTGGCCCGTTTACGGGTTTCACTCCAACAATGCAGAAGCGCACCTGATACAACTAATCAGTTGTGCAGGCCTAGATCAGTTGATTAAATCCGTGCATTCAGGCGAGCTTCTGCTTGGTGGGATTGAAGACCTGCAGCCTCTTGGCCCGTTTACCGGTCAGTTTGACACCCCTGCTCTAGAGCCTCTGTCTTAAAGTATGGTCTCGAGAACCGTACACAATACTCCAGATGCGGTCTGACGAATGTGTTGTACAAAAGAAGCATCACCTTCTTAGATTTGTACTCAGTACTTTTGGCAATGTATCCCAGCATCCGATTGGCTTTTTTTAATTGCTATGGAACAATAGCTAGAGCCTGTGAGGGTTTGGTCAACAATCACTCCCAGATCTTGTGTGCAGCACATTCCAGTTTTAAACCTCCCAGGAAGTAATCTCATCTAATGTTTTTATTAGCTACATGTACAACTTTACATTTTGCTACATTAAATTTCATTTGCCACATTTCTGCGCAATTCTGGATTCTATCCAAAAAAAAAAACCCCGAATCACTTTAGTGGACTCAACTATTTGCCAAACCCCCCAATTTCATATTACCTGCAAATTTAATCAATCTGCTCTTTATTCCTATCAAGGTCATTAATAACTCTCCAAAATAATTGGATTTATACATTTTTCAAACATTCTTGTGAACATCAATTTCAACTTTTCAGTTCAAAGTGCTTTCTGATAGTTGTTGCTGCATTTAAGAAACATTGAGTCTGTTCAGGTATCTTTATTTAGGCTTGCAAATATTCAAAAGTATCATGGTACTTTGTGTGACCACAGTTTTGGCCTGCGCGCCAAACTTTTTCAGATTGAGAGCACATGCGCTCCTAGGTCCAAGAGTTAATCTGGAGGGTTGTGCTTCCATATGTGCACATTCAGCACAAAAAAAACTGCACAGCTCATAATTTATTTACCACTGCATGCCCCATTAATTAAAACAATTGCAGATGTGCATACTTGATGCTGTAACTTTTCGGCAACTTTTAAGACACACAATATGAAGTAGACCTATCTATTTGTAAGGGTTTGTCCTTGCAGTCCCTCCCCCTGCTGCATTCTTTGCCTCCACCATAACGGGCAACAGGTGTGGCTCGTTGAGGTGGAGGTGAAAGTTTGTTATTTAAGGAGTGGCTGTGCCTTAGTCCTGTGCAGCAGCATTTTGTGAAGGTAGTCCCTGGCGCGTGCACATCTTATGAGCTTTTTATATATTTCATTAGAGTTTCTATATTTTTACTCAGCTTGTGCATTTGGGTCCCTTCATTTGCTTTTGGGTGCATGGTCCCAGTGCCCACTGGCTTTGTCTTCAGCCGGTGGGGGCAAAACCATGACACTTGTTATGCATGTGCAGAACTTGAATGACTGCACAAACACAGTTCAGCCTTTATTAGCTAGAAGTGTTGAGTGGGTAGGAAACGCTGGACAAGATGAGGGGCTCTAAATTTGTTGATCAGGCGCAGTGCCCCCCCCCATCGTTGTGATTCTGTATTTGCTCTTGTTCTGTTTTACCCTTGCCCATGTTCATGCCTCGTTTATTTGGACTGACTTGTGTATTTTGATATTTGCCATGTCTGACTATTGGAATTATGTATTTGGTTCGTCTAGTATTGGTTTATTCACGTGTGTGTGTGTGTGTGTGTGTGTGTGTGTGTGTGTGTGTGTGTGTGTGTGTGTGTGTGTGTGTGTGTGTGTGTGTCCCCTTTTTCTGCCCGACCACGAGATCAGTTTGCTGCCCTGGTTACGATTTGGATTACGCCCATTGGATTCTGGTTTTGCTTCTTTGGTTCGCCGGTACAGGTATGTCAGACCCATTTCTGTCCGACTACGATTATTGTGATTGCTGCCCTGGTTTTCGATGCTATTTTTGCCCAACTGGATTTTGATTTTTGCACTTTTGCCTTCTGCCCTGTGGGGGTCCTTCTTTATTAATAAAACAAGTTCTACTGCATTGCCTGGTTCTGGTGACTGGTTCCTGATCGCACCCTCACACCCATACTATGCATGCGTGAACGAAGTCACACAGCGTATGTCTGCGTTTCTCCGGAAATAACGACCTATGTTGGCGTGCTGCGCCACTGAGCAATTTCCATTGAAATGAATGGGCAGCCATTTTCGGTTCAGTATCCAGTTACAAATATTATACATGAGCTAAACAGCTAAAATAAGGATTTGCACCTGCTTGAAGACAATCAATTTTACTGTAGTTTAGGCAAATATTGCATTGATATATTAAAATGAAAAAATAGCTTTTTTTTTTTTTTTTTTTTTACAGGGTAGGTTATTTTGCCCATAAAAATGTTAGCATTTTGCACATGACTGCTAACACCCTCCCTTAACGGGACCGAGAGTCTTCAGTTTGCTGGCAAAGTTACCTTTAGTCAAACTTATTTACTCAGCAACAATTTATATGGACAAAATCACAATTATGATTTCAGTTTCTGATTTTCATCTTCTGCATGACTTTTCCAAAAGATGATTATAACAGACGGATGTGTGGTTAAATGAGAACTTGAAATGTTTCATGGTCTACTGCTGTCAAGAGGCAGGGTGAATGCTATGAAGGGTATATTCGACTCCCTGTTCTGGTGCAGTGAACATGTAGTCTAACGAATCAAACAGCTAGGAGCGCATTCATGTATGTGTTCCTGTTCCCCAATCTCACACCACTGCAGCTGGTGATGCAGAGAGAACAAGCGGCATCCAACGTGTAGACAGTAAGCAAACTTGCAAAGAGTTCGTCAATTTTTCTCCCTTTTGCTCAAACTTATACCTAAGCGATAGAAATGTGCGCAACATTGGAATTTGAGCTCAATAGTCATGATATTTCCAAAAAGCTGAATTCAGTATATGCTAACAATAAATGCTATCTGTGGACATCATACATGATCACGGAACATGTATTTGAGGGTCCATAGATTTTGTGAATCCATGGTAACCTGCGCTTTCCTGTTCAAGACTGTGAACCTGTTTGCACATTTTCGGCACATTTCAGTCGGGAGCGGTGAGTCAGATAGACCCAAAGTGGCTCCCGTTGCATGATGTCACTATTCCTTACAAAAACATTTTACTACAATTAAAAACCTGGAAAAAATCTGAAAATGGAACTTTTCCTGTAATCTTGACCCTTTATATCAAAAATATAATGAAAACTGCCAGAAAAAAATAGTTCCATTTGGGTTTTCCATTTTTGGAGCTATAGCTAGATCATGTCCCAATCATTGTGAACTATCTAGTGAGTACCCCCAGTAAAACAAGAAAGCCTCTCTATTTCAAAATTCTCTGCTCCTACCCTGCTCTCACCCTTGTGTTGGACTTTCTTTCTTAGATATCACTGATTTGTTATCCCTTGTTTGACCATGTAGACCAGCGCCTCTCCTGGATGCCCACCTGTCCCGCATGTTTTAGATCTCTCCCTGCTCCAGCACAGGTGATTCAAATGATCAGCTCGTGATTAAACCCCTATAGCCGATTCATAAAGTCCTGATCCTGTGAATCACCTGTGCTGGAGCAGGGAAAGATCTAATATAGACAGGAGAGGCTTGACACAGGCATGAGTGAACATTAATAATTAGCAATGATTTGCTAAGGTCACTCAAAGATTTAATGGGACAATCTTGTGAATGTTTTGAATTTTTTTGTTTGAAAGGATTTTGAAAGTTTTTTTGCCATCCAGATTTCACTGATAATAATAATAATAATAATAATAATGAGACAACCGTACAGATTTACTTCAAACTAATGGTGGTGAATGAGATGATTTCAGAGAAGACATCTCAAGTAAAGTTCTAAGCAGTGCATAAAAATTTGCATTTTTAGCTGACTTCCTTATAAAACTAAAATGAACAAGGACGTACAGTTGCAATCAAAATTATTCAACCCCCGTTGCAAATTAGGTTTACTGGCAAAATTTACAAACTTTTAGCTGTTTGCAATGAACAAATCAAACAAGAACAATTTAAATGGCTCAACACAACACATATTACAAGTGGCTTCTCCAAATTCAACTCAAAATGCCACTTTTCATGACTACTGCAGGCTCAAAATTATTATAACCCCTTCATAACAAGCATCTTTAATACTTAGTAGAGCACCCTTTTGCTGCTATGACTTGCTGTAAACATGAGACATAGACAGTCAACAGCTTTTGGCAGCATTCCCAAGGAATCTTAGCCCAGTCCTCATGGACAATGGCCTCCAGTTCACCAACATTCTCAGGTTTGCATGCTGCAAATGCAACTGTCTTCTTCAAATTCTACCAGAGATTTTTTTATGGGGTTTTAAGTGAGGCGACTGTGATGGGCACTCCAGAATCTTCCCAGACTTCTTCTGAAACCAAGCCTTGGTGGATGTTGAGCTATGCTTTGGATCATTGTCCTGTTGGAGGGTTCAATGATGCCAAAGCGTCAACTTCCCTACAGACGGCATGACATTTTCTCCTTGGATATCCTGGTACTTGACTGAATCCATCTTGCCCTCCACACTGTGCAGATTTCCAGTGCCAAAGGAAGAAAGGCAGCCACAGAGCATCAAAAAGCCCCCACAATTCTTCACTGTAGGCGGGGTGTACTTTTCAGCATATGCTTCTTTATTCCTCCTGCAGACATAGCCCTGATTCATAAGCCCAAAATAATCCAGTTTTGTTTCATCACGGCTTATTTATATGGTTTTGAGCATATGGGAGCCTGTGGTTTTGGATCAGTTGTGTTGTATGTCTTGGAGTTCAGGCATGGAGACCTTTGACATTTAGTATGCGCCCTACTGTGCAAATTGAAACTTCAATGCCTCCTGTCTCCAAGTCTTGCTGTGGGTCTCCTGCAGTCTCTCAAGGGTTTTTTACTACCCGTCTCCTCTGGAATCTGGTGACAGCCATTAATAGCTTCCTCTTTCTGCCACATCCTGGTACTATAGCCACTCTTCCTTTAACTCTGAACTTGCGATCTATGCTTCCAACTGTATCTCTACGAACATTCAGTACCTGTGCTACCTCTTTGTATCCTTCTCCTTGTATGTGCCAGGCAACGATCTCCTCTATTAGCTTTTTGGACAATTCTTTTGACAGCCATATTTCTTACATGCAATCAAATGTCACTGTCAACAAACCCCTAGCCAGTGCAAGTATTTGATATGTTCTATCTCGAGCAAAACTGATGCAACTAATAAAGCTCTTAATTAGCTGCATAAGGTGCACCTTAGACACCTGAGACAACAACTGTCATAATATGCTCTTATGACAGATTCTATTTGGGGGGTTGAATAATTTTGAGACTGCAGTAGTTATTAACTAGAAGAGCACCGCCGACGGTGCATGATACGCCCGTCATGAACATGGATCAGGAAGTGGACAGACAACATGATACCAATATCAAAAAGACAACAGCCCCATGTGAGCTTTGACCTTTGTCCGTGACCTTGACCTTGGAGGGAGGGCCGTAAACATGGTACGTGACACTCCGCTCAGTGATGGTACACGTGTGTGTGAAATATCATGGATGTATCTGAAGCGGTTGAGAAGTTATGCTCCGGACAAGCCCCATCTGGGCCCCATGTAACCTTTGACCTTTGCCAGTGACCTTGACCGGGTGAACGAAATCATGGTGCGCGACACAGCGCCTAGTAATGGTGCACGTGTATGTGAAGTATCACGAATGTAGCTCAAGCGGCTCAGGAGTTATGCCCCGGACAAGAAATTGCTAACAGACAACAGACGGACGGACGGGGGTGATGACATAATACGTCCCGTCTTAAGACGGGCGTATAATAATAATAATAATAATAAAAATGGCATTTTGTGTTAAATTTGGAGAAACCACTTGTAATATTAGTTGTGTTGAGCTATTTAAAATGTTCTTGTTTAATCTGTTTATTACAAACAGCTGAAAGTTTGTAAATTTTGCAATTAAACATAATTTGCAGTGGGGGTTGAATAATTTTGATTGCAACTGTCTATATCGTTAGCAAGAGTGAGGGGCAAAGAGAACAGGACAAAGCAAATGGGGGAGGCCTATTTAAAGGAAAATATCTCAAGCGCTGCTCTTTTTGCTGTTGTGGCACCAGGGCCAACACCAGAACTGAAAATTAGGGGGCACAGATACAACTGTTTAAAACAACTATTTGTCCTGACTTTTTCTCAATCATTTTCTAAAATTACAATACTTTCTCTTCGAAAACACTCCACACTGTCAGGCAATGCTAGTTCTCCCCATTAAGGTGAGACGACAATCATTCATCTGGAAGCCAAATTTGGTGCATTTAAATCAGCATTATTCAAACTTGTATAGTTGTGAAGTCTCATGCTTTTTAGTGGCATATCACGTTCTCACGCCGCAGTCAGCAGTCTTAAACAAAAGTGATGATTGAAAAATTTAATTTGGCAAATAAAATTATATTTAATTGCAGAATCACACTTTTTAATCAACCCATACTGTACCAAGAGTGAAAGGCGATATTTCATTGGATCAGTTATTATTCAATCATAGTGTATTTAAGAGATTCTCATGCGGAACTGAAGTCCTTGTGCAGATTTCACCTCTAGTTGCATGGAATCTGATTATGACCAGGAACTTTGCACGCCTTTGTTTTCTCAGGTGTCAGAAGCTATGAAATTGCATTAACAAGTTTCAAATGGTCTTTTATTTCATTTCAACAATTTAAACAATCATGAAGCACAGGTTAGACCGGCTGATGTGCTGAAAAGGTAGCGTGGAAGTTCCAGTGCCGTTTATGTTTCATAAAGTATAGGCCTATTCATAAGAAAATTATTTTTCTGTACTGAATTTAGCCCATTATTTTGTCACTGCTTGAACACATTGGGGGAGAGAAGCCGTGTCTTCAATTGCCACTTGATTATTACTATAACTGGAAAATGTGTTAATAATGGAAAATGATTGAGAACAAGCCAGGACTACTTGTTATCATGAAGGGATGCATCTTTGCCCCCCAATTTTCAGTGCTGGCGTCAGCCCTGTATGGTACCATGTTAAAACCATGCAAAAACAAAAACTCACACCAGCTGAGTCTCGTTTGAAATTGATCACCGATAAATTAACTTACAAGAATGCAAAATTATTAACGATTCTGGTGTTTGATGTCAGAATTAACTGAAGCTCCAGACCTATACTTGCATGATCTTCTGCATTGCACAGGTACCACATGATTGGCTGATTGAATAATTGCCTGAATAAGAAGGTGTGCAAGTTTTCCCAATAAATTGCTCAAATGGTGTATTTATCTATATGGTCTCCTGAAAGCAGTCTGTTTCAATGTGATTCTAGCTCTTCGGTTCTCCTGGTCTCCGCACAAAAATGCAACAAGGCTGAGATAGGGAATAATAATAGCCAAATGGCAAGCAAGAGTTATTCTGTCATGTCCAATGACAGTCAGGGGCGAAGCTAGAACCGAGAATTGGGGTGGCGCAGACACGTCCCTTTATGACAATTAGGATAGTCCTGGCTAGTTATCAATTATTTTTCTTTATTGACGCGTTTTCCAATTATCGTAATAGGCAACTGAAGACACGGTTTCTCATGCGATCTAACAGCGATGAAGTCATGGGGTAAATTCCGTGAAACTGAGAATTGGGGTGGACGTGACATCTGTTTTAAAGAATTATTAGTCCTGACCTGTTCGCAGTCATTTTCATGATTAACAAAATGTTCACTCCCAGAGCGCTCCGCGCTTAACAGGTGCTGCTTGTTCCCCCCGATTAGGTAAGACGACAATCATTCATCTGGAAACGTTTGCTTAATTTAAATCAATGTTATTCAAAATTACTCTCGGTATTGAGTGGGGAAAAAAGTGGAACTTGGCAGTGAAATAGGCTATAAAAAGCATGCGGCTCTATTTGATTTTGATTTAAATTATGCAAACGCGTCCAGATGAATGATTGTCATCTTACCTAATCGGGGAGAACAAGCAGCACCTGTTAAGTGCGAAGCGCTCTCGGAGTGAACATTTTGTTACTCATGAAAATGACTGCGAACAGGTCAGGACTAATAATTCTTTTAAACACATGTTACGTCCACCCCAATTCTCAGTTTCACGGAATTTACCCCATGACTTCATCGCTGTTAGATCGCATGAGAAACCGTGTCTTCAGTTGCCTATTACGAGAATTGGAAAACGTGTCAATAAAGAAAAATAACTGAGAACTAGCCAGGACTATCCTAATTGTCATAAAGGCACGTGTCTGTGCCACCCCAATTCCCGGTAGCTTCGCTCCTGATGACAGTGAGTGACAATTTGTGCGTTAGTCACATACAGTTGCACAGCTCATTAAAATTAAAGTTCACTCAAACTGGGTAAATGTGCCGATAAAAAGTGTCAGCCATGTTTACTACCGACTGTCAGAATGAGGGCTTTAACCAAGGAAATCAGATGCTAATAGTCAGACTAAACAGATCTTCCAGCCCTCATGAAGCTGTGTAATATAGTGTGCATAATTAGAATAATTGACCCATTCAATAAATCAAAAACCTGAAGAGAGAAGTTTAGGACTGGACCTAATCACTTGAAGATCTTTAGTGAGGTAAGACTTCTTTGAATTTCTTTATCTTTTAGTGCGATTAAATCCTGGTACTAGGTGGCGTTAGAGACTCTTAAAAGGTCAATATCATGGCCAGTGCATGAACGTAGTGTTATTTTTGTATATTTCTTCACAAATGACATCAGACCACATAGTTCCTGCCCATACTAACTTTATATTTTCCATAAAGTGTTTAGCTACCCACGGGCATCTTAGTCGCAATAATCATGGCTGTGTTCATCGATAAGAGCCATCAGATTTCAACCATCTTAGTCAAACAATCAAAGAAAACATTTTCAAATCAAAAATGTCTTCTTAATAAGTTACATATCTTCCACACAATCTTTTATTTGTAAATAATAAAAATGAACTCTTTAATATAAAACATACACATCATTTGAGCCACATCTGTTATTACAAACAAGAAATGTAGTAGTTAATACTTCTTCTGTTTCAGTGGAACACGTGGATTGTAAACAATCAGCATTTCTTTTCAATAATACTGATAAAGTAAAGAAAGCCTCACTGGACATGGGAAAGTAAACTTAATTTAACATGTTCACATGACATTATTTTCCAGCTCATTTTGAAGCACACAGGACCATTCAGACTACTCTTAAGTAGGTAGTAGGAGTAGGCATCAAGTTTTCCAGCGTTCAGTTTGGCCATTTTGCAGGGTTCCTTTTGGGCAAGGTCCGCTCAGCGGTCCCAAAGTACATTGATTGGTTAAAATTTGAACCAGCCTCTGTAAATATCAACATACCACAGTTTTTTTATTCTTTTTTTTTTTTTTTTTACAAAACCTCTGTCTATGTTTGTTAGGGTGTGTACATACATTTCATATATTTATATATCTATATATCTCATTGTTTTGCTATAATCATACTTCATGTAGAGTTAGCTCTTGTTTTTACATCACTTCTACGCTAGTCCCAGCCCAAAGTAGTAGCCAACAGTGCACAGCAAGAACAAGGCCAGGGACTGTCCAGTACTACAGTAGTATACCACACTTTCTCCAGAGGGTAAAAAAGAAAAATAAAAGTATTTATAAAAATTCTGAAGATGTTTGGCACCAGAAGGAAGGCTATGGTCTAGACTGAGCTGGGCCGACAGTCTACACGTGATATGAATGGCTTCAGTCTCTTAGCTATAATTTTTACGTTATTTTCTCAAAAAAAATTATAGTTAGTACGAGCAAACTGTACAAGTACATGCAACATACAAGCTGGCCTACAGAATGTGGAACTAACACACATATTTAGTTTAAATCACTTGTTCGTCTGTCTTGTTTTACACTTGCATGCAGCTTGGACAGATCCGGTCATGCTGTCTCATCGGTGAAAAGGGCAGGTGGCCACTCCCCCTAACACACCCCCAGACAGTCTGACCAATCACATTCATATAAAAGACCCGTGGGGTTACTATGACTTTCTCCCTGAAATTTCGGCAGGTAATATGGAATGTTTGGTGGGGGGAAGCAAACAGCTGTTTGGTTTAAAGTATTTATTTTCCCAAACCAGTTACAAGTATGCATGTGGAAAAAAATACTGTGCTTGCATTAACTGATAGATGATATAAATTGAAGTTTGATTTAGCGTAAAACAAAATGAAAACAGACAATGTGCGTGACGATACTCAAGGAATGGAAACTTATTTGAAGAGAGAACCTCTGGCTGAGCTAGGGATGAGCCAAAAACTAACAGATGCTCACGCACACTCTTGCAGTCATGAGCAATACTCGCCACGTAAACGAGTGAGTGAAGGAACCCGGCAATAGAGTGAAAGAACAAAAAAGGAGTGGAAAATATCAGTGGGCGCAGCACACAGAGCTGCTGTAAACAGACAGAAGGGCCCTTTCTACAGAGGCCAAAGCTGGGGACCAAATGCTGGGGGCCCCAAAAGAGACAACAGCCAGCAATGCCATGTTGCAACGACTTCTGACCTTTCAGCTCTAACCTATCTTAGTCCAGGGCCTAAAAAGACAATCAAAATGGCAGCTTCAGCAGTGACTGAGAAACATCTTTTGCCACAGCACTTCAGCACTTTATTTACTCTTTCTATGCAGCTATAACAATCTCTGTTGGTTGGTTAAAACCAGCTTGAGGCAGCAACACAGATTTCTCTTAGACAGATTAATCCCAAGCAGCAGTCTGTTTCTGTCCAATATTTTTTTCCCAATGTTTTGCGACAGCCCTGTACTGTGAAAAAATATTCGGAATCAAACATATTAAAACCAAAAATGTAAAAAAAAAAAAAATTCAAGAATCTAAATAAAGCTCTTGTGTCAATAATGGAAACTAACTTTTGTGATTGTCAGGCTCCACAAAGCTTTGATCGTGGTTCTGTTGGGTTTTCACTGTATTCCAGCTGGGTTTCTCTGAACTCTCTATGATCGTACCCCCGCTGGCCCTGCGCTTTCCAGCGATGTCTGCGAAGCCCGCCGTGTCAGGGGGGCAAGTGTGGGGTCCACTAATGAGGAAGGCGGAAACAGTTTGTACCAGCCAATCACTGTACTCGATAGGTCCAGCTCCTCTAATAGGATCTGAGCAACTCCCATGAAGCATTTGTGGTCCATTCGCCCATAGTCCCCCCAGACGATCACCTGGGAAACAGACAGAATGTGAGCACTTGATGGTAACACGTGTGTAATTACATGCAATTGCATAAGATTTTAGTGGTTTCCACGCATTGACATGTGTCTACATAAGTTTAAAAGCATTTACATACACTGCTCAAAAAATTGGAAGCCTTAAATCACAATAAATTATTCAAGTAGAAAATCTTTACTGATGTACATTGTTTAATTTCTTAAGAACAAAATGGTGTAACAATGGTCAGTGGAAACCAAAATCATTTACCCATTTAGGGCTGGGTTCAAAATCCCCCAAAAATGAAAGAAAAAAAATTGTAATCATAGGCTCATCCGACCAGCATAAATTTTATAACAGCGAATCATAATGTGACTCAGTAGTACGTATGGTACCCGTGTGGCTGTGTGTACTGTACGAGCATGCTCCCAATGAGTTGGAAGAGGTGTCCTGGGGAACCTCCTCCCAGACCTGGATTAGGGCATCAGCGAGCTCCTGCACAGATGCACTGTGAATGCACTAATATATCACAAGTTGTAGGTGCTTAACAGGATTTAGGTCAGAGGAACGAGACCGCTACTCAATGTCATCAACTCCTTCATCATCCAGGCCCTGCCAACACAGTCTGGCCACGAAGCCAGGCACTGTCCTGCACCCGGGCGAACCCAGGACCCACAGCACCAGCATAAGGTCTGACAATCGCTCTCAGGATTTCATCCCCGTACCTGACAGCAGTAAGGGTATTATTGCCTATGACAGAGGTCTGTGCGACCCTCGAAGGATAGCCTCCCCAGACCATTGCTGACCTACCGCCAAATCGGTCATGTTCCAGATTCTTTCATGCCTGTCACATGTGCTGAGTGTGAACCTGCTCTCATCTGTGAGGAGAACGGGGCGCCAATGGCAGACCTGCCAATTCTGGTGTTCTATGGCAAATGCCAATTGAGCTGCATGGTGCTGGGCTGTGAGCACAGAGCCCACTAGAAGACACACGAGCCTTATGCCGCCCTCATGGAGTGTGTGTATGACAGAATGGATTTCAACCATTCTTTCCAGTCTTGTTTACTTCCTTCACCTTACTTTTCAATTTTACTAACAGTTTATTGTTTTCGCTAGAGTTACTAATCCAACTAACATTGTATGAGATACTGACTTACTAATGAGCACTAGGGATTTTATAGCTGCACTTACTAATTGATTAACAAGCTCTCAGCACTCACCCTGTTCTAGTCTCCGCCTCTGGTCTTCACTCTATTTACTTTGCTGTGCTTCTAGCAGATTCTCTGCACCTATTTAATCACTGTTCTGCCACTCACTCTGTGCACGTCGAAATCCCTAATCTGTTTGTTCTGTCTATAGGCCAGTGGTTCTCAAATTCGGTCCTGGCGCCCCCCTGTGTATGCTGGTTTTTGTTCCAGCCACAACTGCAATTCTAAGATCTTAATAAGCTGTTACTTTGTCTTAATTAGCAGCATTCCATGTTTAGAGTAGTTATTTACCATCTTAAGTCACATTTGGATGGACACATCCATTCTGCTATGGAGAATAAAAACCTTGAACATCTTGTGCTTAATTTTCAATATTTTCAGGTGAAAACTTTTTTAAACAGATCAAATTAGACTCTGAGAAAATCAATAAGCTCCTGAATAAGCTTTTGAATGCAGGTGTTTTGAGTTTTTCCCAAATAACCTGCCTGAACCAAATAAAATCAACAGAAAACACAACAGGTGTGACTCCATTGTTTGCCAAGTAAATTGTCGGGTTTTACCTCCATGTATTAAGAGTTTCACCAATGAGGAACCTGTGGATATTTGCATAAATGCACCTAATTAAAACAAATCAACAGCTTGTTAAAATCCTAGAATTGCAGTTGCGGCTGGAACAAAAACCAGCATACACAGGGGGGCGCCAGGACCGAATTTGAGAACCACTGCTTTATAGGCTGTCTTGTGATCCCTGTCCGCGGTTTGGCTTTTGCTTATTTTATGTGATTAGGTTCTCCCTCTTGTTCCTCCCTTTGTAATTAGTATCATTTCCTGCACCTGGGTTCTGTGTAGCATGTGACTTCCCGAGAATGTATATTAGGAGTCTTTTTACTGCACTTCCTTGTCAGAATGTTTCTCTCAGTTTGCTTGTGCCATGCTTTCTTTTGCCTTGTACTCTGTGAGTCTCTTCTGACTGGACCGTCCCTGTTTTCGATTTTTGGCTTTGTGATTTTTGGATTATTATTGTTGTATCTGTGTTTTTTGACCTATTTCTGCCCGACTACAAATTCTGTGATTGCTACCTTGGTTACAGTTTGGATTACACCCAGTGGATTTTGGCTTTGCTTCTGACATGCCTGTGTACCAGACCTTTTTTTTTTTTTTTTTTTTTTTTTTTTCTCCCCGACTATGAGAACTGTGATTGCTGCCCTGGTTTTCGTCTGTTTTTGCCCAACTGGATTGTGATTTTTGGATAATGGACTTTGTACCTTTTTGCCTTTTGCCCTGTGGGGGATGTACCCCTTGAGCAATAAAATCAGATCTACTGCATTGCTTGGTTCCCGCAACTGGTTTGAGTGACTCAGTGACCGCAGTGACTCCTCTCCAGCTCGTCCCAGACATCTTATTAGGTTGTGGTCAGGGGCTGGGATGGCCATGTCAAAACCTTGACTCAGTGGCTGGTATGATTTTGGTGCAGAATGTCATGGTTTTGGTTTTGGGTCATGTTTGTGCTGGTTTATTTATTCCTTTTTGGTTTTTGAAACATTTGTTTGGGGGGGGGGTTTTGGTTCATTCCATGTTCAACTCCATTGCACTTGTCTCCCCTGTCTTGTGATCTAGTTGGCTCAGTCTGTGTTCCCTGTCTGCGTGATCACTGACTTTGGGTGATTTAAAGGAGTTCTGGTATTTGAAATATTCCTTAATCTCATTTTTCTTCCCTTCTGTTCTGATTACTAACAACTTTTATTTTGTATCATAGTCCACTAACACCGTGTGTGTATATAAGATTACTAACTTAATGAGCACTAAGTTGTAAAGTTGCACCGCTACTACTTTAGACTACCTCTCTGCAAACGCCCTGTTCCATACTCCGCCCCTTGTCTGTATCTGTCCTCTCCTGTGTTTCAGCGAGAATCTCTCGCACGTGCTAAATCACTCTCCTGTGCTTGTTACCTGTGCACGTAGAACTCCTGGACCGGAACTATTTAAATGTCATAGGCGGTTTGTGATTCCCGTTCGTATTTTGTCTTGCCAATTTTTGTGGTTAGGACTTCCCTTGTGGTGGTTTTTTTTTTTTTTTTTTTTTTCCCCCCCCCCCCAAAATGTAATTAGCTCTATTCCCTACACCTGTCTCTGTACAGCATGTGACCTTCCCTGTGCGGATATTAGCAGTCTTTTCACGCACAGCTCTAGTCAGAATGTTGATCAATACTACTCTGTGCAGAGAGCCTCGCATGCCAGAATATTGTTTCGCTTCCACTGGAAAGTCTGACTTTGATCCTTGCCATGGCCCTTTTTGTACTGTTTTTGTCTTACTGGATTTTGACCACTAATCTACATAGAATAACTGGATTGCTGACATTATGATTCTGCAATTTTCTGCATGTCATGTTTAAGTTCTGTGCCTGCCTGGCTCTGCCATGTTTAGGACTTCTGTGTTTAGTGACCACTGCCTGCCCTTTGACCATTCTTAGGATCATGTATTGTGTTTGGTAATTTTAGATTTCATGTTTTATTTCTTCATGCCTCAGTTTTCATGCCATGTTTTCATTTCCATGCATTGCACTTTGTCTACCCGGTCTTGTGTGTATCTTTGCTCACGGTCCCTTGTCTTGCGTGCCACTCATTCGGGTGATTTATTGGTTTCTGGGTTTCAATCTCGTGTTCTTCCTTCCTCTCTTTTACTGTCTTACTAACAGTTTGTTATTGCTAATCACTAACCACACTAGTTTTGTGTATATATAGTCTTTTACTAACTTTCTAACATGCACTTGGGATTGTATAGCTGCACATACTAATTGACTAACAATCTCTCAGCAGTCGCTCAATTCAAATCTCCGCCTCCTTGCCTATCCCTAATTATCTTTGCTAGTTTCTGTGGATCTCCACTTATACTTTGTGCTTTCCATTTCTTTTATCTTGGTACTTTAGTACTCCTTAACCGGAGCTGTTTTGTACTTAGGCTTGTCTTGTGATCCCTGTCTGCGTTTTTGGCTACAGCCAAATTCATGTAGTTTATTCCTCATGTGTCTCTCCCTGATCATTGTTACCATTGATTGCACCTGTTCTCCCTGGTCATGTGTTTACCCCGGATGTGTGTGTGTGTATAAGATGTCTGTTTGGTTCACACTCTTGTCACATCGTTCTCCCTAGTTCTCATGCCACGTTTCTCGCCTTTTATTTCTCAGTGTTTATCTTTGATTGGATTGCCCGACTTTTTGATTTTTGCTTTTGTGATTTTGGGTTACTGCTGCATCTGTGTGTTTTGACCATTTTTCTGCCTGACTACGAGATCTGTTTGCTGCCCTGGTAACATCCTGTGGATTCTGGCTTGTCTCTCTGATAGTACTATTCCTGTGTACCAGACCCATTTCTGTCCGACTACGATTACTGTGATTGCTGCCCTGGTTTTTGATACTATTTTTGCCCAACTGGATTTCGACTTTTGGATTGTGGACTTTGTACTGTTTTTTGCCCTGCGGGGGTCACCCCCCTTTACCAATAAAACAAGCTCTACTGCATTTCCTGGTTCTCGCATCTGGTTCCTGATCGAAACACAACAGACGTGAAAGAACTGGGTTGCGAGGTTAAAGCAAGTGGAAGTGGTCGAGCAGCCATTTTAGTATGTCCGGTAGTAAGCAGCCGCTAAATAGTATTCTATGGCAGAGAAGTGCTGATGTGCAGCCTTGTAATGCAGAGCGCAATTTTTGGGGGATGTGGCGAGACAATGCACTGGCTGTAGTGAAGACACACACACACACACTTCAATGAATATATTGCTTATTATTGGCCACTGGCGATCTACCTTAATGGCAGATAATGTGTCAATGTTAGCCCAGCTAACGGTTATTACTGGAACAATTCAAATTAATGTTCGCTAACTTGATCCATCAGGTTAGCCTAAAGCTACCTAGATTACCGAACTGAAGTTAAACAGATCAATGTCACATGACATAAATTTGATAATCCAGTAAAACTGCTGTGTAATGCTGTCTATAATATTAGACCGAACTAACTAGACAAAACCAGGTGTCGACTGGTCTAATCATTATGGTAAATTTATGCCAGCACTAAAGGCTCTGCTGACAATCAATTACCGTTGACAGACAAATTTAATTCTTCCAGGTTATCAATGAGGATGTAATGTTAGAGCTACTTAAATAGATAATGTGATTCACACTCGACAATGAATGGCAGGCAGTTTCACAACGCAAAACTCACTTCTCATGTGAACGCTGATTTAGCGACCTTGGTAAGATTACATTGCATTCTCTTCAGCGAACACACTTTAGCTTCGTAGGAAAATTAGCCTAGCTTCATGGCAGCTACTGACTGAACACAGCGCAAGAGAACTCAATACAAGACATTCGTTGGGAGTTACATATGCGTTATGCGCGATTGAATCTAGCACCCAGTGTTTCTAAAATAAAGACAACGGTTGACAAGATGCGAGCTTACAGCTACTTTATTTTTTTCATGGAGTCTTTAAATCCCTCACACAGAATAATACATGCAGGATTGACATCTTGTCTTCAGTCTGAGACATTGGACTTCAATTTCGTTGTACCACTGCCCCACTCAGGCAAGATTTACAAAAATCCATATAGATTTCCTATGGAACGCACTAATTGGTCGCACTGTCAAATGCAGATATCGTCCATTGAAAATGTTAAAGGCACGTACAGCTGCTGTAGTACTTAACCACTGTAGTTAAATCTGTGGTGCTTGAGGCATTTTTTTTCATACAGTCAGGTCGATCTGAGGAGGAAACATAAAATACCGCCTCATCTTTTCACAGACACGGAAATCTTCTCAATTAATTATATGATTGGCTGCAATGTGTTCAATGTGAGTAATGTTCTGAAAGATTATAGTTGGGCATACCAATATGGCGGCACGGTTACTCCAAAATTATGACGTCATCAGCTATCCAGTTCTTATATATAGATCAGTGATTTTGACTCATTTTTGTATGACCACTAGTTCTGTGTTTGGATGCCCTTTGTATGACCATAGGCCTTGCTCATCGACTACGACTTTTTGCTTATCGTTTTTGTACTTCTGCTCATCTGTCTTACTGGTTCTGACCCCTGCCTGTCTAGTTGATACTGTTTTTTGGATTTCGTACTGTGGCTTGGCAATTCCTTTGTATTTTGGCTTTGGATTCCTGTCTCTCACGAGTGGTTCCTGAACTGTACCTCACAATTTGATGCATGGTTTGGATCATTGTCCTGGTGGAAGACCCAACCACAGCCCAGTATTAAACTTTCTGGCAGACATGATTTTATTGAATTTCTGCCAGTGCTTGATGGCATCTATGATACCATGAATCCTAACAGGTTGTCCAAGGCCTTAGGATGAAAAACAGCAACATCGAAGATCTGCCACCATGCTTCAGTGGGACTGAGCTTCATCACAGAATAGGTGTATTTCCCTCTCAGCCCCACCAAACCCATTTTTCTTGCCTCACAGCCCTGTTTCAGTTTAATCTCATTATAGAACCCAGTGCCATTGGGGTTTCCAGTACCATTTATAAAAGTACCCTTGCATCAATTTGTTTTTTTTTTGATTGCAACAGTTACTTTTTCTGGCAACCCAAAAATGTTGTTGTAAAGATGGCGCCTCATCGCAGTTCTAGGAATGTTCAATCCCACTTGAACTATGTTACTTTATAGAGCGGGGGCATTCAAGTTCGATTTTTACTGTTGCCATATATGAGGGACTGAGCACAAAAGGCAGCTATCTGTTAATTCTAGTTAAACTGAATTAGCTCCACATCACATTCAATTCAGTAGTAATTAGTAGTAATAGTAGTTGTGCATGACACACCCAACTGATATTAGTTACAATGTCTTCCAAAAGAGGGCTATCACACTTTTGTGTAACAGAGTCCTATGAAAACAGTGATGCAAAACAGAACCAGTCATGAGCAGATTGCTTAGAGATGATAATATAGACTCAGGGTGTGTTGTTGATGATTCAGACAATGATCCCTGCGATGAACCTGACAAGGATGGTGAGTATTAATAAAAAGTCCACTTCAAATATGCCAGGTTTAAGCTACATGAAGTACACTACACAGTACATGAGTAGGCCTACCTCGAATGAGGCTAGAACACAGCAACTGATTCTATAATAATATAAACCCCAATTCCAATGAAGTTGGAACGTGGTGTAAATAAAAACGTAATACAATGATTTACAAATCCTTTTTGACCTATATTCAATTTAGTACACTATAAAGACCATGGAGGTAATATAATAAAACTGGAGAGAGCGAAGACCACCCCTATTACTTTCAATGGGAAATGCTAGGCTAGCTACTTCAGCCCAGGAAGTATGAAATTAACCGACGGCATCTATAAAAATGGCGTTCCATGGGTGCTTATTTCCAGCACCATTTCATAAGATCGCCAATCTGATTACATGGCACAAATTGCCATGGAAGTGTGTCGTCTGTGCGGATTGGCGAATGCTTTCGAGGGGAAGTGATGAGCAAAGCTGTTAATCTGGAAAGCGCACGCACTTATCTCTCTTTGTTGAATTGCTGGAGTCAGAGCAACAGCTGGACAACTAAACTCGTGCACGAGCCATCATCAAGCTCTAAGTATCTGTTCTTATTTTATAGGCCCTCTTGAAGACATTGAACAGTTGCGTCAGACAAAGAGCAAAATAATGATGGATTACCAAATACATTTTCTTTTGTTTTCACTTTCTTTGGCAAGAAAAAAATGCACACTTTTAAATTGGTGTCTATGGAGCTGCTGTGTCTTTGGCCACAAAATTTCCTTCAGTGGGAAAAGTGGAAGCAGGCAGCCAACATGCTAACTGGCTGAAGCAAACTTCCTTGTTCTCTCTGGTTCTATTATATCCCTCAATGATAAAGACAAGGGGCTCTAAATTCGTAGAACAGGCGCAGGCACGACGAATGGGGGGTGCGCCGCACCAACGGGGTGTGTCCAGGCGTATGTTGCAATTTCGTGCCAGCGTAACCTGGCGCAAGTACTCCTCTGTCCCACCTCGGTCCCTCCTGCCGGCGCAAGTGGCAAAGAGGGAGGAGAGAAGGCGTGTTTGGGTATAACACAGCCGAGTCAAATCTTCACCAATCAAATGAGCTCCTCTCCTCAGCTTTAATGTGTTGGAATATAGAAGCCTCTGTCCTATCTCTACATGATGTGTTAATGTGGCATTTTACTTTGCTGCTTCAGGCATGTTTTCTGCACTACTAATGTCTAAATTAAGCATTACAAATATGAGTTAGCTGACTAGCTAGGGCATTCGTGAATTATTGCCATTAGTGAACTTAAATTGAATTTCAAAACGAAACTACGTCTGATCATTCAAACTCATGAGGTTGGAAAGAAATACGACGGTTGCTCATTTATTTCTTCTGCCTGCATCATTGGGAAGAGAAACAATGGATAGCGTGTTCTTATTATTACACCCTCTTGCTGCTTAAAATTTTGGGATTAACATGCACGGACAACAATGCAAGATACGTTACACATTTATTTTCAATACGTGAATTTAACTCAGTATGAGATCATAGCAATCAGGCTGTATTCCTTTCCTCCACTAGAAACGATAATCAGAAATCAGTCGTGTGAAAAATTTGTTTCGGGTCCGGTGAGCTAGCGGCTTTACTGAGCATAGAACACAAGCATTATATATATATCAGTTTGTGGTTGGCTAGGAAAGACGTGAAGTTGTTAGTTTGCATCACAGATTCAGCTGCGTTGATTAAGCCAGGTGGAGTTTCCATTATGCGAGCCAACTGCCTTTAATCTGACATCAGAACAATCAATATTGATACTATGATTTATGTCCTGATTCAGAGAGTTACATTAAATAGTGGTTGCTGTAATTATTTATTGCATTGAAATGTGCCTGACATTCTGGAAACCTGCCTGTGAAGTTTTGGTGACGTGTGCGCACTGTGCGCCGGTCAGCCAAATTACCACTGCACAGAAAGTAAACCAGGTTGGAGCTGGCGAGCTTTCTGCACAACTTCAGCGAAGGCTTTTTCTACAAAATTGTCACAGCGTCTTGATGAATATGTGACACCTCCCCCTACTACGCCGCCACACCCATCTCGGCGCACGTCCGTCTACCAAATTGCCAAAGTGGCTGCGCGCGGTGTTGCACCGCGCAAAATTACCACCGCACGGGTTGCGCCGGACAAAATTACCACACGCCAAGAAATTACAGCTCAAGATGTTCAGTGCTCAAATTGATAAACTTTATTGATTTTTTGGAAATATTCACTCATTTCGAATTCGATGCCTGCAACACATTCCAAAAAAGCAGGGACAGGGGCATGTTTACCACTGTGTTACATCACCTTTCCTTATAACAACACTCAATAAGCGTTTGGGAACTGAGGACACTAATTGTAGTTCATAAATTCATAAAAAAAATTAAGCTGAACATCAATCTGATTTTTCATCAGACACTGTTCACATTTATAAGATCGCACAGTAAAAATTTCAGTAAAAAAAATCATTTTTGGGGCAAAACTGGAAAAATTTACTTAGAAATTATTTCAGTGAAAACTTCTACAAACGATATTACTTGGATTAATGCATTTTTATAGAGATATATCACAAAATCATAAAAAAAATTAATTCTAGCCTTTTATCTTACTTAGTTCCTGAGTTACAGGTAATAAAATGTTGTCTAGTTTTTGGGCGTTTTACCTTTTCAGCTGATTTTGAGGCTTTACCATACAAAAGTGGATCAAAATACACAGAAGCTAAGGCAATTTTCAGATTCTAGGGGGTGAATATGGTTAGTATACCCAATTTAAGCCATGTATAAGCAATCAATTTGGAGCAATGAGTTGCCAGAAAATGGGTTCGCTAAAAAACTTAAAATATTATTCAAATTTTAAAAGGCTATAACATGAAATCTATTTGTGATACTGGCCTAATATTTTGAATTTTTAAATTTTGTGTGACTATTTACTTGTGAATTTTTTCAAACATTTTTGAGGAGCTGACCTGGAAAATTTTTAAAAAATCTGGATGATTTGAAAATGACCCAGTTGTATTTGGTGAACATTTATGCAAGCTGGCTTACTAAATAACAGTAAGTGACAGCAAACTAACCATTTACAGTTTTCTGTCAATTTATGCACAACAGATGTAATTAGCACACTAGCTGGCTTACTAGGTAGTTCACCAGCTTAGCTAGTCACATTGCATGCAGATAGCCAACAGCAATTTAGGTTACTGATTGACTTCCATCAAGTTTCGTTGTGAAAGTTTGCTGGAAGTGAGGTACTCCATTGGCCGTGAGCAACTCTTGAACTACTCGCTTGTTTGTGTAGTGGATATGTAGTTTGGAAAAGTAGACAACAAACTGTACTTAAAATGCAAAAGCACAACATTTTGGCAATAAACAATGAGTTTGATGTGATCGTTTGAATTAGGATAACCCGTGGGCTAATCTCTGAGCGAGCCGACTGAAAAAAATTCATTCATGTTCAAGCAATGCCGGAAAGTGTTCAAGCACCATTATAAATTTCTATTGGGGTTTTACTTCCAACAATAAAAGTTAAGAAGCTGTGACATAGTCACCTCAGTAATCTATATTCTTTCATCTAAACCATAATGATGTATGACAACAAGAGATTAGTAAGTGTTTCACCTCATACTCCCACTCCAATGTCTTGAGGTCACGGAAGTTTTCCTAATCATAATGGTGAACTTAAAATATGGATGCGAATAGTCATGTCCTCAGTGTTTCCCTAATTGTTACTGCAAAATCCAGCCATCCGTGTCAGTTTCCAGCTCTGTCTTCTTTGATTGATTAATTTGTCGTGGATCTCTCCCCTCCCTCCATATGTCTTTGTGTATTCACATGCTTTCCATTTCCTCATTGTTTATTAGTGCTGCGTGCATATACAGTCTTGTTCTTCTGTCTTCCCTTTGATAGATAGCTGGTATTTAGTGGAGGGCACTGTCTGCACAGAGCAGAACTTCTCACCTAATGCAGCTAATTTAAGAGAAAGGAAGTCAGTGAAAGAACAGTTTTGGATACGCCCTGTCTGCACAAGTAGCAGCGTCTTATAATGATGGCTGCATCAGCAGCTTTCCCACCATTTGACCTGTTTTGGACGAAAGGCTGAAGATAAGCAGGTGTGGGCGTGGTCCTTACTTGCATGGGAGACCATCTTGGAAAATGAACATTCTGCAAGAAGTGTTGTGAGTGGTCTGGTATAGATAGATGCCATGTGATCTCACTCTGTATTGACAGATGCTGCAATTTGTTACCTTCCATCAATGGATGCTGTGTACTGTTACGGCGTATAGATGGAGGCTACAAAATGTCCTATCTGATGCACTTTGCCCAGCCAATCAACCTTACTTGAAGCACTTGCCCCGCCCTAAGCCCTACCGAAAGCACTTTGCCCCGCCCATTGGCCCTACCCTCCAGCCCTACCTGAGTATTTGCCCTGCCCCTCAGCCCTACGTCAGCACTCGCCCCACCCCTCAGCCCTACTTGAAGCACTTTTCCCTGCCCCTCAGCCCAACTTGAAGCACTTGTCCCACCCATAAGCCCTACCTAAAGCACTTGCTCCGCCCCTCAGCCCTACCTGAATCCCTTGCCCCGCCCCTCAGCCCTACCTGAAGCATTTCGCTCTGCCCCCCAGCCCTACCTGAAGCACTATCCAGCCCTATCTAAAGCTCTTTGCTTCCCTCCTCAGCCCTACCTGAAGCACTTTGCCCTGGGGGCTTTCTTCAAACAACAGGGCCTGTTGGTACAGCGGGTCCAGGGTCTTGCGGGCAATCTTGGTTTTCTTTTTGGCTTTGCAGGCTCCATTATCCAGCAGATACACCTTTACATATGGAGCTGAAAAAACACAAAACTCAACACAATCACGCACAAACACAAGAAGGAGCCACGTCTCCTGTGAGAGGAAAAGCTACTGAGCAGAACAGTTCAGTTCGAAATGAGGAAGTAACGGCAGTTAAGTGCGCTAGCAAGCATTTCTAACCCATATTAAATCACCAGGAAAATCTACCAAACGCTCTTTGTCTTAAAGTGAAAATGTGACCAATGCCTGTATTCTAAACCAGCTTGGGGCTGTTATGTTCACTGAAAAAATATGCAGTGTTCTGAAGGTATAAATGAAAACGTAATGCTTCACTCACAAATCGCCGTAAGTGTTTAGGACACACACAGGTCGCAGAATTTGGTAGCTCGCAGCCAAGCTGCAGGGTCGAGGTGAACACGGGGCTAAGTTTGGGAAAGAGTATGGGCAAAGTACTTGTCAAGTACAGGTTGCACGCCGTGACTTGCTTGTGGTGTGGGACAAATGGCGCCGTTAGCCCGTAGAAAGCGTATGTCTGACGCACGTTATCAGTGCGTCTACAGTGAGTGTGGATTGTGTGTGACTTGCATTTAACTAGTTTCATGCACTAGGATTAGGGGCCACACTAGTGAAAATTGTGATTAGCATGTGACAATCATTCATGACTTGCATGTGACGCTACACGATCAGTTCCTTAGTTCCTCCCAAATATACAAAACCCAAAACCAGTGAAGTTGGCACGTTATGTAAATCGTAGATAAAAACAGAATACAATGATTTGCAAATCCTTTTCGACTTATACTCAATCGAATACACTGCAAAGACAAGATGTTTAATGTTCAAACTGAGAAACTTTTTTTTTTGCAAATAATGATTAACTTAGAATTTAAATGCAGCAACACGTTGCAAAAAAGTTGGCACAGGGGCCTTTTTACCACTGTGTTACATTGTCTTTCCTTTTAACGACACTGAGTAAACGTTTGGGAACTGAGGAGACCAATTTTTGAAGCTTTTCAGGTGGAACTATTTCCCATTCTTACTTGATGTACAGCTTAAGTTGTTCAACAGTCCAGGGTCTCCGTTGTCGTATTTTACCCTTCATAATGCGCCTTACATTTTCAATGGGAGACAGGTCTGGACTACAGGCAGGCCAGTCTAGTACCCGCACTCTTTTACTGCGGAGCCATGCTGTTGTAACACATGCAGCATGTGGCTTGGCATTGTCTTGCTGAAATAAGCAGGGGCGTCCATGAAAAAGACGTTGCTTGGATGGCAACATATGTTGCTCCAAAACCTGTATGTACCTTTCAGCATTAATGGTGCCTTCACATGTGTAAGTTGCCCATGCCTTGGGCAATAATACAACCCCATACCATCACAGATGGACTCGTCAGACCACAGAACACTTTTCCACTTAGCATCAGTCCACCTTAGACGAGCTTGGGCCCAGCAAAGCCGGCGGTTCTGGGTGCTGTTGATAAATGGCTTTCACTTTGCATTGTAGAGTTTTAACTTGCACTTGCAGATGTAGCGACGAACTGTAGTTACTGACAGTGGTTTTCTGAAGTGTTCCTGAGCCCATGTGGTGATGTCCTTTACACACTGATGTCGGTTTTTGATGCAGTACCGCCTGAGGGATCGAAGGTCAAGGGCATTCAATGTTAGTTTTCGGTCTCGTCGCTTATGTGCAGTGATTTCTCCAGATTCTCTGAACCTTTTGACGATATTATGGACCGTAGATGATGAAATCCCTAAATTTCTTGCAAAAGCTCGTTGAGGACTGTTTTTTTTTAACTGTTCGACAATCAGCTCACGCATTTGTTCACTAAGTGATGACCCTCGCCCCATCCTTGTTTGTGAATGACTGAGCATTTCAGGGAAGCTGCTTTTATACCAAATCATGGCACCCACCTGTTCCCAATTAGCCCGTTCAACTGTGGGATGTTCCAAATAAGTGTTTGATGAGCATTCCTCAACTCTCTCAGTCCTTTTTGCCACTTGTGCCAGCTTTTTTGAAACATGTTGCAGGCATCAAATTCCAAATGAGCTAATATTTTCAAAAAATTACAAAGTTTACCTGTTCGAACATTAAGTAACTTGTCTTTGCAGTGTATTCAATTGAATATAGGTTGAAAAGGATTTGCAAATCATTGTATTCTGTTTTTATTTACGATTTACACAACGTGCCAGCTTTACTGGTTTTGGGTTTTGTACAATTAGGATAGTCCTGGATAGTTCTCAATTATTTTTCTTTATTTACGCATCTTCCAATTATCGTAATTGGCAGCTGGAGACACGGTTTCTCTCCATACACAATCTAACAGCGATGAAATCGTGGGCTAAATTCATTAGAACCGAAAACTGGGGTGGACAAAACATCTGTTTTAAACAATTATTAGTCCTGACCTGTTCCCAGTCATTTTCATGATAAACAAAAGGTTCACTCAGAGAGCACTCCACACTTAACAGGTGCTGCTTGTTCTCTCCGATTAGGTAAGAGGACAATCATTCATCTGGATGCGTATTTGCTGAATTTAAATAAACGTCAAATAGGCATAGTTTGAGCTGCATGCTTTTGATAGCCTATTTTGTATTTCACTTCCAAGTGCCACTTTTTTTCACTCAATACCGAGAGTAATTTTGAATAACGTTGATTTAAATTAAGCAAACGCGTCCAGATGAATGATTGTCGTCTTACCTAATCGGAGAGAGGAAGCAGCACCTGTTAAGTGAGGAGTGCTCTGGGAATGAACATTTTGTTCACTTTTATTCACAGTTTTGAGTGCTGTGAAGACGAGCTGACAAGTGAGCTTGTGTTTACGTTGCTTTGGTAGTTACTAGTATCTTTGATCATTGTTGTTGATGGTGACATTCAAACTTTGCATTGTGTTTGTTTCTGAAACACTGGCCATATCGTGCTCCTAGTCACCAGGGACTACTAGGACTTCGGTATGGCACATAACCGAAAGCAAAACCCAAACATAAACACAAGTCCAAAATTAGCATTCATTTTGTGCAGTATACAATGCAATAACGCGTAAAACATTTGTATACGTGTTTACGACCAATGCAAACGTTTTGTTTTGCAATCCCAGATGAGAGCAGAGCTTTGTTTGCGGAAAAGTTAAAAACCCAAAAAATCTGGACAGTTTGTGTAAATCATTTCATTGGGCATGTAGAAAATGTATCGGTAAGAATATTTGGTCCAAATACAATAACCATAACTTGTCTTTCTTTCACAAATTGGCTGTTGAAATTAGGAGTGAAACAAGTCATTTTCTGCTCTAGCTCCGGTGCAACTTACTTTTCATACGTGGCAGCCGATTAGCCAATCGCTCGCGAATTTAAAGGAGAGGTCTCAAAATGTCTAGTTTCTTCATTTTTTTGCCAATATGACATACAATTACGAAAGTTAAATGTTGGATTTATGAATTACAGGCAATAATACATGTCTACACCGTTTATTTTTTTCTAACTTAGAAGACCATTAAGCATCTAATTGTAATTGTCTAAAAATTTGTGTGTTCATGGGCCCCAGGAAGATTAGCCACCGCTTTGTGGAAGCTAATGGGGATCCTTTGAACAATAAATAAGAAACAATGACCCTAAGAGGCCTATAACCCCAAGCCCACTCTGTATACTGAACAGGATGAGGATAGCAAAGGCCCTGGCATCAGACTAAGAATTGCAGTGGACTAAACACGCCCAGATGTACAGTGCTTAAATTTATTAGACCACCACCCGATGTAAGGTTTATGCCACACAGCTGCGCTTTATTAACAGTGTTGGTAATTATAAAAAATAATTTATGTTTCTGTATTGGTTAATCCACCAGTATGCACACGCTCTTTAACCGAAATTATATTTTTAATGCTAAAATAAAATTACTATTGTTATCCATGAATTCGAATTTAACGTTTTATAAAAAAAGCAAATAGTTAAGCACCTTATGATTTTTGATTAAGATGCCAAATAACAGTTCTTTTCTAGCATTCCTGAACATAAAAATTTGTTTTAGTGGTTGAATGCAAGAATGCAAGCTGTTATCAAGGCCAAAGGAGGCCATACAAAATAGTTTTTTTTTTGGTTTTTGTGTGTGAATAAGGACCATTTAGTGCAGGGGTCACCAACCCTGTACCTGGAGAGCTACCATCCAGTGGACCATCCAGAGCTGGTTTCTGCTCTCCCTCCTATTCAGCACACCCGATTCAACAAATTAGCTACTTAACAAGATCATGAGCTGGGCAATTATGCAGCCAATTAGTTGAGTCAGGGGTGAGACATTGGGGGTAGAGCAGAAACCTACAGGATGGTAGCCCTCCAGGAACAGGGTTGGTGACCCCTGATTTAGTGGTTTCAGTTTGTTATTTGCCAAAGAAATAACAAAATAATTTGTTGTTCTTAACAAGTTTTTGAAAATTTCTTAAATATTTGTGTTTTCTCCTTTTTTTATGAAAGGTGATCAAATAAATTTGTTAAGCACTGTATAACTGTATTCTTGCGCACAAAAGGTTTGATGTGGCACAGCTTAAGCGGTAGAAACAGGGCTATTGGTTTCAATACTGTGCCTTTTGCTACTCTTTATCTGCAAGACACAGGGACTTGTTGACAACAGTAGACCCAGGCAAAGCATATTTCCATGTTGCTTCCATATTCCATTTTAATTTTTATTTTCAAAGCAATGAGTGATATTAGGTTTACGCATTTTGTCTATCTCCAGTTCTCAACACCTTCACAAAGTTCAATATGGATGTGGAGCTTGTCCCACGCCATCATCAATGTGTTTCCTTATAGACATTTAACTAACATTTGATCCATCAGAACAGTTATCAGCAGTGATGCAGGGTCAGTGCTAGCCCATGTCTTCAGGTTGGACTCAACCCTGAACATGAAGACAGGCTGCCTTACTCCCTCAAGGACAGTGACTTATCTTGACTTGGGTTTGGATTCAACCCTGGGGAAAATAGTGACCATGAAGTCTTAAGAGGTTGTCTTGACTGATTGCAGTACCCACACTAGTGAACTGCTCTGGATGTGACAAATACAGCAGTGGTTTTCCCAAGGCTGAGAGGCTCTCTCAATTACATAAGTCTTTCAATTGGCTATTACCACAACAAAGCGCTAGAGTAAACCACATTGTCTGCGCACCCAGTATATCTGTGTTTGGAAGAGGAAGTCTCTGACTGAGGGTAAATATGCCACATGGTGAGGTTAGCATGGGGAACTGCTTAGTGTGAGCTGCCAAAAAAGAAAAAAATGCTGGTGAATTAACACCTGACTTTGTGTGCAGTTAGAGAGTGTGGTTGATTTGTGACAGTTTATCCTAACAGCTCAATCTCCGGGAGATCTTGGTCGCACGTTGACCGTCTCTTATACAATCTTGGTCCAGGAACGTCTTCGTTTTAAGATAAGGTGCAGTACTAGCTAGTGTTTTGAGGTGCTGAGATATTGTTGTCATGGGGTATAATGAAAGCAGGATTCTGGACTGTTGAGCAGTCAGTGTTTTGTGGTGTAGTGGTCTTCTGGGTTGCAGAAGTAGCTTTATTTCAGGGTATAGTAATGTTTTGAGGCATTTTAGGGTGTAGTACTGTTTTATGGTTTAGGGGTAATGTTGTTTTGGGATGCAGTGGTCTTTTTGGTTGTAGAAATTATGTTTTAGGGTGGAGAGGTGTTTTGAGGTGTAGCAGTATTTTGCAGTATAGGTGTAATGCTGTTTTTGGAGTAGAGGAAGTTGTGGCTGTATTTTGCAGTAAAGGGTGTAATGCTGTTTTTGGAGTAGAGGAAGTTGTGGCTGTATTTTGCAGTATAGGTGTAATGCTGTTTTTGGAGTAGAGGAAGTTGTGGCTGTTTTTTGCAGTGTAGGTGTAATGCTGTTTTTGTAGTAGAGGACGTTGTGGCTGTATTTTTCAGTATAGGTGTAATGCTGTCTTTGGTATAGTGGAAGTTGTAGCTGTATTTTGCCGTATAGGTGTAATGCTGCTTTTTGAAGTAGAGGACGTTGTGGCTGTATTTTGCAATATAGGTGTAATGCTGTTTTTGGTATAGAGGAAGTTGTAGCAGTATTTTGCCATATAGGTGCAATGCTGTTTTTCGTATAGTGGAAGTTGTAGCTGTATTTAGCAGTATAGGTGTAATGCTGCTTTTTGAAGTAGAGGACGTTGTGGCTGTATTTTGCAGTGTAGGTGTAATGCTGTTTTTGAAGAGGACGTTGTGGCTGTATTTTGCAGTATAGGTGTAATGCTGTTTTTGGTATAGAGGAAGTTGTAGCTGTATTTTGCCGTATAGGTGCAATGCTGTTTTTTGTATAGAGGAAGTTGTAGCTGTATTTTCCTGTATAGGTGTAACGCTGTTTTTGGAGTAGAGGATGTTGTCTTTTGTGATGCACTCTGAGCCCCACCTGGCAAGGATTTGGATCCAGGTTTGGGCGTGAGCCCCCGCGCTCTGATCACTTCCACCTCCAGGTGCCCCTTCTTATCCATCAGACCGATCTGAATGTCCCCTACAGCACAAGCAAGAGCAGAGAGCGGAAGCCTGAGTTCCGTTGCCAGCCAATACATACCCAGCACTCTACCATCAACAAAGACTGGCCCCAGTGTGAAAGGGACACAAGGTAAAGTCAAAAAAGACCAGCCTCATGTGGATACAGATTCAAAACTACAGTCACTATGGACTATATTTCCACAACACTGGCCTCGTGTGGACAGGGATTCAAATTACAGTTGACAAGGACTGAGCGCATTTTCACAAGGACTAAAACTACAGTCATTAAGGACTAGTTTCATTAGGATGGGTTCTCAAACTGCCGTCGGAAAATACTGGGCCAATTTGGACAGAGACTCAAAGTGTAATTTAAAGGGAGTGGCCTCATTTAGACAAGGAATTATACTACAGTCAATAAGCACAGGGCTCACTTCAACAGGGGCTGAAACTATAGTTAATGAGGACTGCCCTTGTGGAAAAAGGTCAATCCATGTCAAAACAGCCAAAATTGAGGTGCCTTGTGCATAAAACCTCTCAGATTTTGCTCAAACTTTGTCCAAAAATACTTTATGGTACCAAACAAAAGAATCCCAAGTTCCAGGTCAGTATCTCAGATGGTTTTCGTGCAAAACGCCCCTTTTTGACTTTTGTGAATTGGTCATTTTATTTTGTAGCATTTTGGAAGGACCATAACTTCTCATGTAATAGAGACTGGAAGCTAAAATTTCATGTGCTGGTGCATTCTGGCCCATATATCAGGATTCTGCAGTGAGAATCACCATTAGAGATCAGAGGGGTGAGAGGAGGGCCCCCAAAATTAACTTTTTTTTTTAAGGCGGCAAGTGATTTTTCTCTTTTTGGGGGTCCCTAAGATTCAGTTCAATGAATGTAACTGTTCGAAATGTGTTTCTCCTTCATATTTGGGAACTTTCCCACCATCAAACTAAGTTTTAGGATAACAGTACCATTGGTGGGGGAATTGTGGGGGTCAGAAAACCACTTCAGACCAAAATGATCCTCTCAGACCTTGGCCTTCAGACACCCAGATGACCCTGTGGGCACTCGATGATGGTAATGGCACTTAAACCAGACAAATAACATTAATACAGGTGTTTGAGGTAAGTATTCAAAATTATGCAAAAAGGGACTTTAACCCCTAGTACACCATAACATGACCATGACCTAATGTAGTGGGAAACTAGGTTACAACATACTGTCAACATGGTCAAGGTTGATCACTCCATGCAAGATCAGGCATCCCATGTTATACTACCATGTGTCCCAATAAATTATGTTGTTTATGATTCCTACCAAATGAGATATAGCTAAGGGTTATCATGTACGTATCGTGTCATCTACATGGGTGGCTGAGTCAACATGGAATGACCCAAAAGGACTCAAACCATAGTCAATAAGGACTGGGCTCATTTGGACAGGGAATCAAACAACAGTCAATAAAGACAAAGCTCATGTGGATAAACACTCTAAATACACTCAAGAAGGACTGGCATCATGTAGACAGGGACTTAAACTACCCCATTTAAAAAGGGACTCAAACTGCAGTCAAAAACAAAAGCCTATGTGGATAGGGACTCAAGTTACAGTCAACAAGCACCGGCCTCATTTGGACAGGGACTAAAGTAACAGTCAACATGCACTGGCCTCATTTGGACAGGGACTAAAGTTAGAGTCAACATGCACTGGCCTCATTTGGACAGGGACTAAAGTTACAGTCAACAAGCATTGGCCTCATCTGGACAGGCACTAAAGTTACAGTCATCGAGCACTGGCCTCATTTGGACAGGGACTAAAGTTACAGTTGAGATGCACTGGCCTCATTTGGACAGGGACTAAAGTTACAGTCAACAAGCACTGGCCTCATCTGGACAGGGACTAAAGTTACAGTCATCAAGCACTGGCCTCATTTGGACAGGGACTAAAGTTACAGTCAACATGCACTGGCCTCATTTGGACAGGGACTAAAGTTACAGTCAACAAGCACTGGCCTCATCTGGACAGGGACTAAAGTTACAGTCGTCGAGCACTGGCCTCATTTGGACAGGGACTAAAGTCACAGTCAACAAGCACTGGCCTCATTTGGACAGGGACTAAAGTTACAGTCAACAAGCATTGGCCTCATCTGGACAGGCACTAAAGTTACAGTCATCGAGCGCTGGCCTCATTTGGACAGGGACTAAAGTTACAGTTAAGATGCACTGGCCTCATTTGGACAGGGACTAAAGTTACAGTCAACAAGCACTGGCCTCATCTGGACAGGGACTAAAGTCACAGTCAACAAGCACTGGCCTCATTTGGACAGGGACTAAAGTTACAGTCAACAAGCACAGGCCACATTTAGATTGGCGCTCAAAGTGCAGTCAATAAAGACAGTACTCATGTGGAAAGGGACTCAGTCATTAAGGGAAAACTGACAGCCACCAAGTGAGTACAATAGTATTATCATAATCCAGTGTTTAGTTATGGAAATTTGGTTGTAGAACCCCACAAAACAATACAAAACATCTAGGCATAAACAAAGTATCATGAACCCAGGCTTATGTACACCACAGGGCCACTTAATGGGATCGGCCAGGCACCAGCTTATACGCCCAACGGTGCCCTTTAAGGCCGAATCCACAAGTCCACAAAAGTTTTATTGCTATTTGGCCTGGCTCTGGGCCGAGCTTATCAGCCATTTGTCATTTATATTTCCAGATTCAACATGGTAATATAATCCTTTGGCTAACTCAGTGGAGCTCATATTATCATGATATACAGGTATTTCATCCTTTTCTAAGTTGTTTTAAAGACAACTTACCTTAGAATTTGATATAGAAAAAGAAAACAGAAATAAAAAAGGAAGTAGGGTAGAAAAAAAACAAGCAGGCCATTTAAAGGGAAAGTAAGGCGGTGGTGTGGCGGGTTGGACATGAAGTGGAAAAACACTGGAGGAGCTGAATCAAGAAATGCTCTGAACTCACCCATTGCGGGAGTGGCCAGGGTCTGCCTTCCCACCAGCTGGGCAGGACCGAGCCCATCCAGGAAGTCACTAAACTGGCTGTCTGCACCCAGCCGCACACCTGAGAATATCAGACTGGGACAAACAAAATCCGCACAGATTACCCTGTGCACCAAGATGAACAAGCTCACCTTATATGTTGAGACTTCTCTAAGGTGTACAAGCATGGGGCTGTGCACTGGAAGAAATAGATTGTCCCCAGAAGTGTTTTAACCTTTTGGCGCCTGCCCTCTTAAATCATTCCATTTGGACTGAACCGGACAGTTGCTATGAAAATTATTTCCCATTTTGCCTTTTTGACTAATCAAACGTTCGATTTACAGCTCAACTCGATGCCAATATTAAGAGACATTGTAAAATTGACCCTGAAAGCGATGTTGATCATAAAACTGGGAACATTTCTGGGGGGGCGGGAACAGTTTGAAGAGGATCAAGATTCACAAGATGAAAGCAAGGCCGATTCAGAAGTGAGCAAGAGTGGAAAATGGGTCACCCAGAAATTGAATGTATGAGGAAAATTCTTTCTCCAGTTTTGTTCAAAGTTTTTGTGTTGCATGACATCCAAATCAGCATATATTAGCAGCCATAAATAACTGATAGTACCAATTTTTTTTTAATAATTCATGTGATCTATTTATTAAGCTTTCCAGTGATGTACAGATGCAATAAAAATTATTCAACCCACATTGCACTGCAAATTAAGTTTACTGGCAAAATTTACAAACTTTTAGCTGTTAGCAATGAACAAATCAAACAAGAACAATTTAAATGGCTCAACTCAACAAATATTAAGAAAATATTACAAGTGCCTTCTCCAAATTCAACACAAAATGCCACTTTTAATGACTACTGCAGGCTCAAAATTATTCAACCCCTTTCATGACAAGCATCTTTAATACTTAGTAGAGCACCCTTTTGCTGCTATGACTTGCTGGAAATGTGACGCATAGGCAGACAACAGTTTCTGGCAGCATTCCCAAGGAATCTTAGCCCAGTCCTCATGGACAATGGCCCCCAGTTCACTAATATTCTAGGGTTCGCATGCTGCAACTGTCTTTTTCAAATCCTACCAGAGATTTTTTTAAAAGGTTCAAGTGAGGCGACTGTAATGGGCACTCTAGAATCTTCCCAGACTTCTTCTGAAACCAAGCCTTGGTGGATGTTGAGGTATGCTTTGGATCACTGTCCTTTTGGAAGGTCCAATGATGCCAAAGCGTCAGCTTCCCTACAGACGACATGACATTTTCTCTTTGGATATCCTGGTACTTGACTGAATCCATCTTGCCCTCCACACTGTGCAGATTTCCAGTGCCAAAGGAAGAAAGGCAGCCGCAGAGCATCAAAAAGCCCCCATAATTCTTCACTGTAGGCAGAGTGTACTTTTCAGCAAATGCTTCTTTATTCCTCCTGCAGACATACCACTGATTCATGAGCTTGAAATATTCCATTTTTGTTTCATCACAACACAGAACAATGTCCTCAAACTGTGGCTTATTTGTATGGTTTCTAGCATATTGGAGCTTGTGCTTTTGGATCAGTTGTGGTGTATGTCTTGGAGTACGGGTATTAAGACCTTCAACGTTTAGTGTGTGCCCTACTGTGCAAATTGAAACCTCACTGCCTCCTGCCTCCAAGTCTTGCTGTGGGCCTCCTGCAGTCACTCGAGGGTTTTTGACCACCTGGCTCCTCAGGAATCTGGTGACAGTCATTGATAGCTTCTTCTTTCTGCCACTTCATGGGACTGTAGCCACTCTTCCTTTAACTCTGAACTTGTGAACTATGCTTCCAACTGTATCTCTATGAAAATTCAGTGCCTGTGCTACCTTTTTGTATCCTTCACCTTGTTTGTGCCAGGCAATGATCTCCTCTATTAGGTTTTTGGACATTTTGTTTGACAGCCATATTTCTCATATGCAATCAAATGTCACTGTCAACAAACCCCTAGCGAGTGCAAGTATTTGATGTGTTCTCCCTCAAGGAAACCTGATGCAACTAATTAAGCTCTTGTTTAGCTGCATTAGGTGTGCCTGAGACAACACCTGATTTGCAAATATGCTCATATGACGGATTGTATTCGGGGGGTTAAATAATTTTGAGACTGCAGTTGTAATTAAAAATGGCATTTTGTGTAAAATTTGGCATTTGTAATATAAGTTGTGCTGAGCAATTAAGAATATTCTTGTTTAATCTGTTTATCACAAACAGCTGAAAGTAAAATTTGCAAACTATTAAACCCAATTTGCAACGGGGGTTGAATAATTTTGATCGCAACTGTATATCAATGACAAAATATTTAAAAACGGGTAAAAATGGTTAGAGACTGCGAAATTAATTTTGCCAAAACAAGTCAGAAAATGCCATTTTTTCAGGAAAGCAACAAAGGGTTAATATTGCAATGAGACAAAAAGTCTTATTTTATATTTGTAGAAAATATTTCTGATTTTAATGTCCTATTTGCTTGTCAAGAGAAACTTGCTTACCACACAGGAAAATCTTAAAATGGATGTAACCATCTCAACTTACTGGCCTTTTGCCCTATTCAGCAAAAAATTATAAATTAGAACTTCGATCTAAATTTAAGAACAAAATACTTGTCGAAATTTCATTTTTTTTCAGCATGCCAATGACGCCTCAAAAAACTCAACACAGGATAAGAATTTTTAATCTAAACCATCCATGGAACCAACCTCTAAATGCTGGAATTGTCTGATGACATGTGAAAGCTGCATGCAAGAAATGTCACTGCATTACAGAAAAAACAGGGGTTTTTCCCTGATCTAATCACTTGGAATCTTAGACAAAGAGGCTAGCTATAACCATGATGCAAGTCTCAAGGCATTTTAAGGATCTTTTGGGAAAGTAATCGACCTGTAATTAGCTGTACTTCTGGTCCACTTAGACATGTATAATTTACTGTGTGCTTGTGTCAGGAATACAATGCTATTTTTAGAGACACGGGATCCTGTCCAGCTCCTTGAGGACGGCTGTTTTCATTCCCTGGGACTTAGAGAAGCAGCCATAGAATTGTCCTCACAAGTCAGCACTAAAACTGGGCATCTCTCTTTTCCTACAAGTTTGCAAAATGAACACCAAGTGTTATCACACTGACATACACGTACAGTGAGCATCAATATTCACTGAACTATTTACACATTTTTTTTCCTATTTTGGATCTGCACTCAAGCATTTGCTTTTGAAATGCCAGAATCACAATGACTCCGAAGTGCAGACTGTACGCTTTATTTTGAGGATGTTTTCATCCATAATGGATGAACCATTTAAAAATGACTGCACCTGTTGTTCAAAGCCTGCCCCCCCTCCCCCATTTTTGGGCACATAAAAAAGTATTGAACGGTACAACATAATATACATAGAATAATATGGTGATCTGAGAATTGGTCAACAGGACCAAAATATAGATCATATGCCCACAGTACCTGAGAGCACACATTGAAATGGACTACATGTAATGGATCATTGACACAAAATACACTCATTGGAATCATACATATGAACTACAAAGAAGGGACTTCTTCAACCCCAACTCCTGGTAATGCTGCCGTTAAGGGATTTGCCTGTCTCACACGACAGCTCACCACACCTCCCAGTTTGATATCGCCTGATTCACAATCAAACAATTTATAATTTGAATTAACAAGACCAATACATAATCGTATAATGATTAAGAAATTATTAATGAGGAAATGACCAAGAAACCACCGTCAGGCCACATTGAAAACATGCACGTAATTACAGGGATGACAAGTACCCCCCATCTCAGAAATAAAACCCTCCTAAATCTAATGGCGAGCCCCCTTTTAAAATTGTTCTGGAAAATAGAAAGCCTAAAAAAGTTGAGGTTGGATACAGAATTATTTCCCTATCTCTGAATTCCATCTCCCATTTCAGCATTTTTTACATTTAAAACAGAAACACCTGTCGCGCCCTAGAAAACATTAGCGCAGAAGGACGCGACTTTGTAAGCCTAGCTATTATGCGCCATTTCTTGTGCTACAGGAGGTCGTCAGCCCCAAAAATAAATAATCCTCGGACAAAATCCTCCATTTAAAAAAAGTGATTCATCTCATTACATTATGTAATTTTTAATTCAATCAACTATCTTTAATGAATATCGCCAATATAAATTCATCCAGGCAGCAGACTAATCCCATAAAAGGCGAAAATAATCGTTCTCTTTTGGATCATAATCAGCATTCTTAACATTTTCCCAAACCGGTGATTTTTTTTGTTTAACATCTTCTTTTCAGCGGGCACGTGAAAGCCTTTCTCAAGCTTCCGGTAATAAGTGCACTCTCTAACACAAGCTGCTACAGTGCGTGTCGAGATGACTGTGCCCTCTGAGCGGTATTCCTTCATGGCTCAGGAATTTAACGGATCTTTAATGTTATAAACATTTATAACTGAATAACAATGTCCTTGCAGCACGTTGATTTCAAGCTGCAAACTCCCAAAACATAGCACTGATTGTAGTTAGTTAAAGCATCTCTAACACACATAATGAATCAGAGTGCAGGTCAGACAACTCATGCTGACCAAGTTCTTTCTTTTGCCTTTTTCCAGTTGCTAAACCCCCTTTAGCAAACAAATTGTCACAGAGGTTGTGCAGATAAAGCAAAGAATGAGGTTGGTTTCTTTAACGCAATGCAACCATTGCCATTTTCAAACAAACCTCATTGAAACGATCTGTCAAATCACACCGTGCCAAATTTGCTTCCAGGAAATACAATGTTCTGTTGAAAGGATCCAGAATGCATGGCAGCGCTAAAGTGAGTGACCTGCTGCTGATCCTCTCTACCGGAGCAATAAGCTAGCTAGTCCTAAGGAAAAAGTCACACATTATTGCTGCTGAAAATGGCGCAGAAAACAATCTCTTGTTAGCTGCTGGGCTATCTCTCATTTTTACTTTTAACCTTAGAACGTAGCCTACATAAAAACACATTTTTAATACATGTCAGTCATTTTAATGCATTACTATTCTTATATTCTGATAAGAATTTCATTGTGTGATATTTTTAAATATCAGCTCAGCTCAGATGGCGAAATTAGTAATGATAAATACTTTTTATTCTGCTCAGTAAGGCGGTGCTCAGCACCCTCTGTACCACAGTAGGGGGTGCTGCAGCACCCTCAGCACCCCACTTCCCGTGCCCTTGGTTGAGTGGAATAACTCATGCTCTACATTTTCGGTAGCTCATCGGTCTAAGCGCGCGCTCCAGAAAGACTGTGTCCCTCCCATGGAGACCCGGGTTCGATTCCAGCTCGGGTCATTTGCCGCATGTCTTCCCCATTCCTCTTCCCAACCTTCTTGTCTATTTCCACTGTATAACTATCAAAATGATAGGGAAAAATCCCATAATAAAAAAATAAAATGCCTAATCTTGATTAATATTTATCCCCTCAGTTAGCAAGATTTAGCAAGGATAATCATGAAATAATCATGAATTAATCGTGTTAGCTAAACACAAGTTAGTGACCTAGACCACGCTTAAAAATGTCACTCCATTCGTCCATGTCCTAACCAAAGAAGTAGAAGTAAGCCTGTGCGAGCCTAGTGGCCCATCGGGCCGGTGCTTAACCCCAGTTTCCATGGCATGAAGCGACTAGGAGTATTGCTACTCCCCCTGGATGGGATGCCAGTCCATCGCAGGTACTCCCCCCAGCTCTTTGACAAGTTTCCCTGCCTATTTGCTGGTACCCATTTATACAAGAACACCCAAGAGCACACCGCGAAGGCCATGGCTGGGGCTTGAACTCAGGACCTTACGATCTCAAGCCTACTTGACCGCTGCGCTACCGCGTCTCCATGTCCTAACCAACCCCCCCAGTTTATATATCATCTTCATTCTACAATCCTAAGCTATTGCATTCACTGTGCCTCCCTCCCATTCCCCTCGACTTATCTCTCACCCCATCACTCTTGAGGATCCCCAGGGGACTCAAAGGAGCCTTAATGACCCCAAGAAGAGACGCTACCCCCACCCCGAGTCTCGTCGCCTGGGGCTCGCCGTTATCCTGCACTGGTCTCCATCAACTCAACTCCATTTCGTCCAGCATCAGCACAAATTTCCATGCCTATCCAATTCAATGTATATCATTACCTGCTATTTTAGATGTGGTCTGGAATTCATTAATGAGCGTACGTATATGCCTGCTGTATGTGTGTGTATTTTGGGGGGAGTAGGTTTCCAAAATATAAAATCAATCAATCTCAGTAAAGGCTGGAAACTCACACCAAGTCGAATACATCTATGTATCAGTCTGCACAAATATTTGTTAATAAGTTAATGTAAGCATGTGTTGAAGCCCCTTGGGGTGTTCTGCATAAAGAAGAGAGCCACTGAAGGACTCTGATCAGAATAAAATACCAGCCATCTACCATGCAAAAGTCTCCACAGGGCCACCATACAAACTCCACAATGATCCAATTACCACATACACTACCGCTAAAAAGTTTGGGATCACTTGGAAATGTTCTTGTTTTCCATGGAAACACACATGAAATTAGTATTAGAAAAAATTAGAAATTTTGTGTTGCAAATATAGCAAATGTGTGAGAAATATAGCAAATGAACAGAACATGCTGACATTGTCTGAGTTAGAAATAATGATTTTAATGGAAAATTATAAATATGCACTTCAAACTTTGCCTTCATCAAAAAAAAAAAAAACACCTTCACAGTTGATACTGAAACTGGTGTTTGACGGGAACTATTTAGCGCAGCTGCTAGTTGACAACCTGTGAGGCATCTTTGTCTTAAACTACACACTCTCAGATATTTGTATTCTTGCACAGTTGTGCATCAGGGCCTCCCACTCCTTCTTCTGTCCTTATTATTGCCAGTTTGTGCTGCTCTCTGAAGGGAGTAGTTGACAGCATGGTAAGAGATTTTAAGTTTTCAATTTCTCCCATTAAATAGCCTTCTTTTCTTAGCACAACAATAGACTGACAGGTCTTTAAAGGAAGTTATTTTTTTCTGGCCATTCTGAGCCCGTAAATGAACAAACAACTGCCGATGCTTCAGGTACTGAACCAACCTCAAGAATGCCACGCTCCCTTTTGCGCTCCCTTATTAGTTCAACGGTTTTCAGCTGTGCAACACATTTGCAGAAGGGTTTTCTAATAATCAATTAGCCTTATAAAATGCTTAACTTGTGTTAGCAGCCATACCAGGAGATTGATGCAGAGGACAAACAGTTGCTGATAAAAGGCCTCTAATCAGAAATGTAGATCATTCTTTGAAAATCATCTGATTAATTTGAATCGTTTGTGAAATGGATAAAAATGTTTGTGAAATGGATAAAAAGTCTGTGAAATGCATGAAAATGTATTTTTCTTTGGAAAACAAAGAAATTTGCAAGTGATCCCAAACCTTTGAGCGGTAGTGTACATCCTATAGCAGTGTTTACTGTGCTTTGGAACTAAACCAGTTGGGACATTTCAGGCAAGAGGTACTGACAGAAAGGGAAACAAAGATTCAGAGACAGAGAGAGACAGATGGAAAGGAAAGTGTAGTCATGGCAGGTTGAAAAAGAGACAGAGGAAGAGAGACTAACTTTCCCTCAGAGCTGTAGCTGTTCATGCTCCCATCGGTGGATTCGCGGCTTGCCTGGCGCGCCATGGCATTTCTCGGGAACTCCACCGCCATGCCCGTCTCCTGACTGCGCTGAATCTGGCCCTTCTGCGCCGCCGCTTGTGGCTTTGCCTTACTGGCAGTTTCTGTAAACACACACAAAAATTCAAATGTGAAAATGTGAATTTGAAAAACAGCAGGATGCTGTGGGAGAGGTAGCTCTAGGTGAGGCTGTCAGAGCTAGGTCTGCTCCGGGTAAGGCCAAAGTGGCTGATGAAACCCCCTCCCAATAAAGGGTGATAGGGATGGACATGCTGTACTTAAATCCCCCTGCCTCATTTCTCTCGTTAGCCTGATTTTGAAGCCTCCACCCATATCTTGTTCAAAACCGAGAAAAGGGAGAGGGCTTGAACTGAAGTCTTCAGCTAAGAAAACTGCCCAAGCTTCTCTGTAGGTCCTGCTAGAGTCCATTTATACTGAGAGTAGCGAATTAGGGGGTACCAAAAAAATTAGTCACGTGACACGTGGATCCATTTTGTATCCATCGGGCTGATCAATTTAAACTACTTCCTAGGAATTCTACTATGTCCCTGCATTTCGTGTTTTAAAAACACAAAAAAAAATTACTGGTTGTTGTGCCTTCGGGTGTACCAATAGATCTGAGAAGGGGTTTAAGATGTTTAATATTTATTCTTTCATAACTTTCTCATTCTGTTTATCTCATAACTGACTGTCGAAATTTAGTGGAAAGCAAATGTAATTTCCCCTAGCGCCCAATACATATGTTAGCACTGCGCTAATTATATCGCTCTGCTTACTCAGTCTCTGAGTCACAGACATTCGTGGCTGAACAAGCAACGCTTTGTGAATTCAGTCAACTGAGTAGCTAGCTAATGTTAGCTCGCTGGGTAACACACAAATGTTACATATTGGTTTTGAAAAAGTACTGCGTGTACGCTACCTAGCTAAGTAACATGAACTTAGTTATGTCAGTGGCGCCTAAATTTTCTGGTTTAAAAACTGTATCGGATTTTAGTCGCTGTACCACTACCAAAGTATGAACAACGACATGTACTTCCATTGACAGATCTGACAATAGTATACAATCAAACCTGTGGGACTGCATAGTCAGGCTAAGGGTTATTATGACACAGTTTGAAATGGCATTTTTGCTGTAGTGTCTGCACCACAAAATGGCTTCTGTGGTTAGAATGCTGAATTCTCACTCTTTCAAATCATATGAGTTTTTTTTTCTCACTGTGGTACAAATTAACCAGATTTTTGTCCATTCGATGCACATGTTAAACAATCGGCACCACCATTAAATTTTATTTATATTTTACTAGAACACTGCTTTTCCAATGTAGGGAAAGAAACAAAAAAAGCTCTGACCACTTCTGGAATATCATAAGAGAAAAATTTGTTCGATGAATAACAAAAGGTCGCAAATGACATTCCTGATGAAACCTGTTTTTCTGCACCACGAAGTACTACAGCGGCTGTAGAACTTTGTGGTGCAGAAAAAGTAGTTTCAACAGGAATGTCATTTGCGACCTTTTGTTATTCATGGGATGAATTCCCCCCCCTCCCCAAAAAAAATCACAGCAGACTAGACTCCATTGCAGTCTTATTACTCCGTCACATTTTAGGCAAAATTCCCACATTATTATCCCACCTGTTATCATTTCAGCTGCCATTTTCTAAATTTTCTCACGTGCAGTGGGAGTCAACAGCCTCAGAGAAATTATGATTCTCCATTCAGGAAGTGCAAAGAAATTCCAGTTTTGTGACAGAGCTGAAAATTCCATTTTGTGGCAAAATGTTATCAGTGGTACCAGTCTTTGTTGAAAGCTCATTAAGCTCTGCTGGTAGATGCATTGCATTAGTTATTCATGCCAGTTGCTGAAAAAAGCCCTGCTTGCTATTCATTGATAATTTCACCATGCATATTTGGGCTGTGCCATACTGTCCCACAGTGAGAAAAATACTCATATAGTTCTCTAAAGTAACACAATATTTTACGGTTTAAAAACACAAATATTCCTAGCAGCCTGCCATTGGGCACGGACTTCAATAAACAGTTAACATACAGTAAGAAGTGAGAAACACAATGAGCAACCATAACCAGAGATAGAAGACAGAGGCTCAGAAAGGGTAAGACCTGCCAAACATTTTGTAATTCACAGTTCTTCAGCCTAGGGATAAAAGAAATGCATTGCAGTACTTTCTGACCCGACCCATGGACTTTCCACCTGGAGAGAAACATGTTCAGAGACATTTTAGTAAATGAAGAGTCAGTCAATAAATAAATAATGGATGCAGGCTTGACTGCACAAATATTCCAAAATAAGTTTTTCAAATTAACAGCCAGACAAACACAGAACGCAGTGCGTGGAACCTCACTTGCTGACATATCTAAAAAATTCTGGCCAATGTATAGTCATGAATACAACTTACTTCCAGCAAGCTTCACTCTTAGAGCACAGCAATCTTGGACTGCAAAGTTCAGTCTTGAGGGAAGGACACTCTGAGCCGTTGTGCTTCAGTTACATAGCTTTAAGTCCGTTTACAAAGCCGAACTTTGAAACACCGGCTTCTACGGGGACTTTGACTATACAATCCATATAAGGCCAGTGGTGTGGGCAGAGAGCCCAGAACCCTCACTGAAGATCCAAGTTTGTTTAATACAATGCTGTGCGCCAGCTTACCAGCACACAACATGGCATTTCAATATGACCACTCAGTTGGCCACACAGCAGACAACTGGAACCAATCAACAGGGCACACATTAACAACCTCAAACAATGAGCTGGACACACGATGTACAACTGCACCAAATTAGATAGATCCGTAGTACATAACTGCACTGAATCTGCTGGGCACACAGTGTACACCTGTGCCAAATCAGCTGGGTACACAACATATACCTTTACCCACTGAACTAGACACTCAGGACACAGCTGTACCCAACCAGCAACTCACACGGGATACAACTGTATGCAATCAGCTGGGTACACTTTACATAACTCCATCCATTCATCTCACACTACACAGCTGTACCCATCTATCTACACATACAATGCACAATTGTATCCATTCAGCTGGGCACACAATGCACACCAGCACCCAGTCATCCAGACACACAATACATAACTACAACTAATCATCTTGACACATGGTACGCACCTGAACTCAATTATCAATACACACAATACACAACTATATGCAATCAGCTGGGCACACAATACACACTGGCACCCAATCATCTAGACACAAAATACATAACTACATTCAATCACTTGATACATATGCACCTGTACCCAATTATGTAGACACGCAATACACAATACACAACTCTTTCCAATCAGCTAGATGCAACATGGTATTTCAGTATGACCACAGAGCTGGGCACAAGTTCATGATGGTACCATATCAACAGTTTGTACGGCATACAATTTCACCCAATCAGCTGGGCACACAATGCACAGCTGTATCCAATCTCGCTGAGGACACAGAGTACACACCTGAAAACAATCAGCTTGGCACACTGTACACACCTGACCAAATCAGCTGGGCAAAGTGTATACTCCTGTACCCAATCAGCTGGGCACACTGTATACTCCTGTACCCAATCAGCTGGCCACACTGTATATACCTGTATCCAATCAGCTGGTCACACTGTATACTCCTGTACCCAATCAGCTGGGCACACAATACACCTGTACCCAATCAGCTGGGCACACTGTATACACCTGTACCCAATCAGCTGGGCACATTGCATACACCTGTACCCAATCAGCTGGGCACACTGTATACTTCTGGACCAAATCAGCTGGGCACACTGTAACACCTGTACCCAATCAGCTGGGCAAACTGTATACTCCTGTACCCAATCAGCTGGGCACACTGTAAACACCTGTACCCAATCAGCAGGGCACACTGTATACTCCTGTACCCAATCAGCTGGGCACACTGTATACTTCTGTACCCAAATCAGCTGGGCAAACTGTATACACCTGTACCCAATCAGCTGGGCACACTACATACACCTGTACCCAATCAGCTGGGCACACTGCATACACCTGCACCCAATCAGCTGGGCACACTATACACCAGTACCCAATCAGCTGGGCATACTGTATACTCCTGTACCCAATCAGCTGGGCACACTATACACCAGTACCCAATCAGCTGGGCATACTGTATACACCTGTACCCAATCAGCTGGGCACACTGTATACTTCTGTACCCAATCAGCTGGGCACACTGTATACACCTGTACCGAATCAGCTGGGCACACTGTATAAACCTGTACCCAATCAGCTGGGCCCACTGTATACTTCTGTACCCAATCAGCTGGGCACACTGTATACACCTGTACCCTTTCAGCTGGGCACACTGTATAGACCTGTACCCAATCAACTGGGCACCCTGTATACTCCTGTACCAAATAAGCTTGCCACACTGTATTCACATGTACCCAATCAGCTTGGCACACTGTATACACCTGAACCCAATCAGCAAGGTATACTCCTGTACTAAATCAGCTGGGCACACTGTATACACCTGTACCCAATCAGCTGGGCACACTGTATACACCTGTACCCAATCAGCTGGGCACACCGTATACTCCTGTACGCAATCAGCTGGGCACACCGTATACACCTGTACCCAATCAGTTGGGCACACCGTATACACCTGTCCCCAATCAGTTGGGCACACCGTATACACCTGTACCCAATCAGCTGGGCACACTGCATACTCCTGTACCCAATTAGCTGGGCACACTATACACCAGTACCCAATCAGCTGGGCATACTGTATACACCTGTACCCAATCAGCTGGGCATACTGTATACACCTGTACCCAATCAGCTTGGCACACCGTATACACCTGTACCCAATCAGCTGGGCACACTGCATACTCCTGTACCCAATCAGCTGGGCACACCGTATACACCTGTACCCAATCAGTTGGGCACACCGTATACACCTGTACCCAATCAGCTGGGCACACTGCATACACCTGTACCCAATCAACTGGGCACACTGTATACTCCTGTACCAAATCAGCTGGGCACACTGTATACACCTGTACCCAATCAGCTGGGCACACTGTATACTCCTGTACCCAATCAGCTGGGCACACTGTATACTCCTGTACCCAATCAGCTGGGCACATTGTATACACCTGTACCCAATCAGCTGGGCACACTGTATACACCTGTACCCAATCAGCTGGACACACTGTATACTCCTGTACCAAATCAACTGGGCACACTGTATACACCTGTACCCAATCAGTTGGGCACACTGTATACTCCTGTAGCAAATCAGCAGGGCACACTGTATACACCTGTACCCAATCAGCTAGGCACACTGTATACACCTGTACCCAATCAGCTGGGCACACTGTATAGACCTGTACCAAATAAGCTTGGCACACTGTATTCACCTGTACCAAATCAGCTTGGCAAACTGTATACTCCTGAACCAAATCAGCTGGGCACACTGTATATACCCTTACCCAATCAGCTGGGCACACTGTATACACCTGTATCTAATCAGTGGGGCACACAATGCACAACTAAACCCAATCAGCTGGGCAGACAGTACACCACCATGCCATAAAGCCAGAATAACAGAGAGGAGCTATCAAATAACAGAATGGAACTGCTGTACTTTATCAGGGGTCCAATTCTGGATGTCATCCTACACGCAAGGAGGGATGCAACTTCTGAACACCGTGTCTGTGTGGAGCCATTAGCCAATCAATGAATCACAGATCGACTGAATGCAGCAGACACTGCTGCCCTCTGCGCCTTGCGTTAGCCATTACCACATTTTTTGTGTGATGAGTGAAGCTCCGTAATTGGTGCTGCTACATGACCTTTAGAGATAGATGAGTATTAGAGGTCTGTGATTGCTGGAGCTCATCTTTGTGGGTATGCAGGTTTCTGTGTCATAGCGGGATTATGGCTCACCTGTGTGTCCAAGCTGGGAGGTGCTTCGACTGCGGCGGGAGGGTAGACCCACTATGGCAACCACACGTGCACTCAGGCTGGACCGGCGCTTTTTACCCACGCTACCCAGTGAACCCAGCGCTGTGTCTGATTGGCTGCCATCCGTACGCTCCAGCGAGTAGATCTCCCCACTCACACTAGTACTCTTCTGCATGCTGCGGCCCGACGGACGCATCTGGCGGCTGGGGCAGGAGGCAGGAGTGGATAAACAATTTTAAAGGACTTTCAAAAAATGTAATTTGTCTGGGAAACAAACAGTCAGCCATTTCAATGACGGGGGCTTTCTGAGAGAATAATTTGTCATGCAGCAACATGTGGGAAAATTAAAAGTGTTGATCAAATTTATTTCAAGTCATGTGACATTTATATAGAGCCGATAAATATATATTTATATATCCGCCTCTTTTCCGGACTTTACGGTAGCTACGTAACCGTGCATGTCGTGTGTGGGCGGTGCATGCCCTCTTGCTCCTGCAGTGTGGCTGCAGTTGTGTAAGAAAGTTGTGATAAGGAAATGCACTATAGAGAGGCAAGGCAGTGAGTGAACAGTGGTGAGAGAAAGGCTGAATATGTAAAAGTGAAGGAACGTGACATGGCTTGTTCTAAATGGCGCAAAGTGGACAGCGAAAACAGAACTTTTAAAGCGGAATGGACAGAATCTAAAAAGTTTATCCTCCCCGCTGGAAGCTCAAAGCCGCTGTTGCTCACATGCTCCGAGACGGTGGCGCGAATGAAAAGTGCAAACGTAAAATGCCACTGCGAAATTAAACATCATCTGGTGAACTGGCAGTGTGGGGGGGCTAAAACTCGTCCCTTGAAAATAAAAGTTGGTCATTACCTGTTTTCAATCAAATCTGAAGCAATGTATGTGTTTCATGATTGTTTAAATGCAACAAGATCATTTGAAATGTCTTTATTTCAATTCCATTGCTTCCAACCCCTGAGTAAAGAAAAGCGCGAGAGGTCCGAAGTCATTATCACCGTAACGAATGTGAAACTGATAAGCCTCCATGCACAAGGGCTTCACTTCTGCGCGAGAATCTCTTACATACGCGTTGATTGAATAATTGCTGACAACAGCACAGGAACGCACAAAACCCAAAACCAGTGAAGTTGGCACGTTATGTAAATAGTAGATAAAAACAGAATACAATGATTTGCAAATCCTTTTCAACTTATATTCAATTGAATACACTGGAAAGACAAGGTGTTTAATGTTCAAACTGAGAAACTTTTTTTTAATTTGCAAATAATCAGCAACACATTGCATAAAAGTTGGCACAGGGGACTTTTTACCATTGTGTTACATCGCCTTTCCTTTTAACGACACTCAGTAAACGGTTGGGTACTGAGGAGACCAATTTTTGAAGCTTTTCAGGTGGAACTCTTTCCCATTCTTGCTTGATGTACAGCTTAAGTTGTTCAACAGTCCGGGTTCTCCGTTGTCGTATTTTACGCTTCATAATGCGCCACATATTTTCAATGGGAGACAGGTCTGGACTACAGGCAGGCCAGTCTAGTACCCGCACTCTTTTACAGAGCCATGTAACACATGCAGAATGTGGCTTGGCATTGTCTTGCTGAAATAAGCAGGGGCATCCATGAAAAAGACGTTGCTTGGATGGCAACATATGTTGCTCCAAAACCTGTATGTACCTTTCAGCATTAATGGTGCCTTCACATATGTGTAAGTTGCCCATGCCTCGGGCACTAATACACCACCATACCATCACAGATGCTGGCTTTTGAACTTTGCGCCTATAGCAGTCCAGATGGTTCTTTTCCTCTTTGGTCCGGAGGACACAACGTCCACAGTTTCCAAAAACAATTTGAAATGTGGACTCTTCAGACCACAGAACACATTTCCACTTTGCATCAGTCCATCTTAGATGAGCTTGGGCCCAGCGAAGCAGGCGGCGTTTCTGGGTGCTGTTGATAAATGGCTTTCGCTTTGCATTGTAGAGTTTTAACTTGCACTTGCAGATGTAGCGACGAACTGTAGTTACTGACAGTGGTTTTCTGAAGTGTTCCTGAGCCCATGTGGTGATGCTCGTTACACACTGATGTCGGTTTTCGATGCAGTACCGCCTGAGGGATCAAAGGTCACGGGCATTAAATGTTGGTTTTCGGCCTTGTCGCTTACGTGCAGTGATTTCTCCAGATTCTCTGAACCTTTTGACGACATTACGGACCGTAGATGATGAAATCCCTGAATTTCTTGCAATGAGGAATGCTGTTTTTTAGTGGAGCGTGTAACTTGAGAATAGCAGGGGAAAAGTGCAAATAGTGATACAAGCATGAAATTCGGCATAACTATTCTTCTTTGTCCTCTGTCTCATAATCAACTTCCGGCCACACAGAATTTGACAGTCTTTCAAAATGGCTTCCTTCCGATATATGAATTTGGACATTTAATTCCTTAATCACTTAAACATTTCTTTATCATTGTCAGTTTATGATAAAAATATTGAGAGCAAGCCTGCAAGTACTAAGATTATGTAAAATAGTTTCTAGAAACATCCGAGATGGCTGTCATGATATCCAAAATGGCCACCAAAGAGCAAAATATTTGCGTATAAGTTCATATGTGCGCTAAAAGGCCAGGTAATAGATTGATCTGGGGTGAATCTAGCTGGATCAGTATATTTTTGCAAGTAAGAAAATAATTAAGCTCTTTTTAATTAATTATTCATTTTCATTCTAATTTGAAAACATGAACATAAAGGTAAATATAACATTGTAATAGTGTAGTGTCATTGCACTACCAGGGCACACTGGTTGACACTATAGCTGTGAAACTCAGCATGGGGTTCAATGCTAGCTAATGGTAGAAATTTGTCATTAGTTTCCCAAATGCTGTTTCTCTAGCCCCATTTTAAAGTTAAACAGCCGCACCTGAATTAACAGGATGTGCCAGCGGATGAGCCGAGCCAAATAAGAAGGGGCTATATAGTCTTCTGGAAGGTGTACAGATCAAACTGGAATTAAATAGCATTGGATGAATGATCGGGCTAGGGGTAGGATTGTAACATATCTGAGCCTAGTTGTATCCCATATCTGAAAGTGCTTACATGTTGTATAGGTGGTAAAAGGATAAGGATTGGAAGGGTTGGTTTAGTTTCTCTCTTTATGACGGTAAGAATGCCAAGATATATGAATTCACAATGATTGTGTAGAAAATATGCAATTTCTGTAGCTTATAGGCTGAAAAAATTCAAAATATAGAGCAAATTTGTCACCATTTTGAAAATGTGTCGACCATCTTGGATATAACTATAAATTGAAGTGGCCGGAGGTTGATATTGATTTATGGGGATATTAAGAGTTCTCATGCAAAGTCTGTTGCTTGTATCACCATTTGCACTTTTTTTCAACTACCCCGCTCCACTATTTCAACTGTTTGACAATCAGCTCACGCATTTGTTCACTAAGCGGTGACCCTCGCCCCATCCTTGTTTGTGAATGACTGAGCATTTCAGGGAAGCTGCTTTTATATCCAATCATGGCACCCACCTGTTCCCAATTAGCCCGTTCACCTGTGGGATGTTCCAAATAAGTGTTTGATGAGCATTCCTCAACTCTCTCAGTCTTTTTTGCCACTTGTGCCAGCTTTTTTGAAACATGCTGCAGGCATCAAATTCCAAATGAGCTAATATTTGCAAAAAATTACAAAGTTTACCTGTTCGAACATTAAGTAACTTGTCTTTGCAGTGTATTCAATTGAATATAGGTTGAAAAGGATTTGCAAATCATTGTATTCTGTTTTTATTTACGATTTACAAAACATGCCAACTTCACTGGTTTTAGGTTTTGTAAATATGAAACTTAATTCACACCAAATGCATGATAGCTGGCAGGTATGCGTTATTAATGAAAACTGACCACACCTGATAATGTTGAGAGTTTTCGGAGTTTCCCTAATGGTAATTTAAATGATTGAAAACAGGCCATGACCAATCATTATTTTTAAGGGATGATTTGAGCCCCTCTTGTTGCCAGTTCACTAGCTGCCACTGAACACAATACTGCATTTTAAATCCTGGCAGACAAAGCCAGAGCTCACTTCTCTCACTGAACAGGAGAAAGAAGGCAGTGGGAGGGAAAGAAATTCATTTTTATTATTATAGTCCTTAATATTATAATCCCCTGTTGAATATGAAGAAAGTTAAAACTATACAGTTCAAGAGGCTGTGGAGGGAAGAAAGGAAACTCAAGCTACACTTTTTAACTATTTTTTCTAAAATGTATACACAGTCATGTCTCACAGCTTTGATTTGCTTGTATGTTATTTTTCAAATGGAGATCTTATTTGACTTGAAGTGAGTGGATATACATTCTTTTTACTTTTTTATTATTTATGATTGTATGTAGCCTGTATGATTGTATGTGACAGTATTATGACGCAACTTAGACATGATGATGCTGCAGACCGTTATATGCAGAAAATTTTACTTTCTGGACCTCTTTGATTTGTAATTGAATACCCCTGATATAGAGCATTCATTCTCAAGGAAAAATATCCATATCCTATCATTTCATATTATGATCATATCCATATGATCATAAGAGGCTCAGTCACATAACAAAAAACGTTAAGGGCCCCATTTTAAAAACCTTAATGCATGGTGTGGTGCTGGTGACTTTAGAGCATTTGCAAATTCATTTTTGCTTGTCTAATGGCATGTTACCTGGGCGCAAAGTGAGGCACATGGTTCAAAGGGGTTGGACTTAAATATTATTCACAGGTGTATTTAGGGCATAATATGAAATAAGCCAGAGTGTCATCGCCCATTCCCTTTTAAAGCCCACAAAGAGAAAAAGTGCACGGGCAAACCACTGCAAAAAGAATGGAAACCTGATCACTGCAATCTCCAATAATGTTATTAAAAATATTTTTAAAATATTGTCTGACATTTTTTAAATCATATCCAGCTGAAAAAAATTCATCTGACATTCATCTTACACAGTGAATCCAGGAGTCACCTTTGAATGAGTGCATAAAACAGGCAAACAAATGAAAATAATAAGTTTTAATTCAGGGTCGCGGGTAATGATATTACTAAATGTGATAGAGGCATGGGCGAGAGAAATTGAAATAAGCAACAAAAAAAAAAAAAAAAAAAAAAAGGTAGGGGGAAAGAAACTAAAATGATTTCACTTTGAAAACACTACTGTAACTGCTGGAGTTATAGCTGGCAGGAGTGAACTATACTCGCTTCTGCTTTGAAAGGGAGGATGGGAAAGGAATGGATGACAACCTGGATTACATAAGAACAAAAATAACTTCTGGTTAATGTCAGATTGTTGACATCTCATCCTTGAGACCCAAGTTGGACATATGGAGGGTATTTGAATTAATTATAGATGGTGACTATAAGGTCACCCATCGCTTTGGTGCTTGCTAAAAGTGCTGCCATTTCAGGCTGCTTCGTTTGTCAACCTAAAGTGTAAATTATAATAACCACGTTTGAAACTAAATGTGACGCTGTATATTTGATGAAAGAATGGGGACAAACAGTCAGCATGTATAATATTACAGGATCTGGTCAGACTCAAAATTTATATTGAGATACACTGCCCATCCAAGAAACAGTTTTACACTATAATATTTTGTTGGGCCACCTTTAGCTTCGATCACAGGGCACATTCGTCATAGTGCCAAAATTACAAAAATTTACATAATGCCATGGCGTGATAGCCTAGTGCTTCTGGCACATGGTGCAAAAATCTATTTTTAGGAATTCATACGATAAAGTGTATTTTTTCGTGATCAAAGTTTGTGTTTAAAATGCAGTAGGCACCAACATAGAAAAAGCGGATTTACTCAAAATGAGTAAAATGGATATAGCATTTTAGAAACAAACTCCGCAGATCACGAGTCAGTATGTCATTTACAATAGAACATAAAACTGAGACATTTTACATTTTTATCCACAAAATGAGCTTATGTCAAATTTTCTTCCTGCAACACTTCTCAAAAAAGTTGGGACACAGGCAAACAAGGGTTGAAAAAGCAATACATATACAACCTATACGAGAATCAGCAGAAAGAACATTTACCAAGTAATTAAGTTAACTAGCATCAGGTGTGTAAAATGATTGGCAATAAAAGGGATGTCTTAGAGAGGCTGAGTCTCTCAGAAGTAAAGATGGCTAGAGGCTCTCCAGCCTGTGAAGGCTTGCGTGAAAAAATTGTAGAATACTTAAAAAACAATGTTCCTTAACATCAAATTGCAAAGGCTTTGAAGGTCTCATCATCGACAGTGCATAACATTATCAAAAGATTCAGAGAAACTGGAAAAATCTCTGTGAGTAAGGGACAAGGCCAAAGACCTTTACTGGATGCCCATATCTTCGGGCCCTCAGACGCCATTGCATCACTGACCGGCATGACTTACTAAATGGGCCCAGGAAAACTTCAAGAAACCTGTTTGCAAACACAGTCTGCCATGCCATCCACAGATGCCACCTAAAAGTCTGTCATGCAAAAAGGAAGCCATTGTTGAGCTTGATCCAGAAGCGCTGCTGTGTTCTATGGGCCAAGGGTCATTTAAAATAGACTATAGCAAAGTGGCAGAGTGTCCTGTGGTCAGACGAGTCCAAATTTGAAATTCTTGTTGAAAATCATGAGCATCGTGTCCTCTGGGCTCTGGGCATCCACAGATGCCACCTAAAATTCTGTCATGCAAAAAGGAAGCCATTGTTGAGCTTGATCCAGAAGCGCTGCTGTGTTCTATGGGCCAAGGGTCATTTAAAATCGACTATAGCAAAGTGGCAGAGTGTCCTGTGGTCAGACGAGTCCAAATTTGAAATTCTTGTTGAAAATCATGGGCATCGTGTCCTCTGGGCTCTGGGTGTCCACAGATGCCACCTAAAAGTCTGTCATGCAAAAAGGAAGCCATTGTTGAGCTTGATCCAGAAGCGCTGCTGTGTTCAATGGGCCAAGGCTCATTTGAAATCGACTATAGCAAAGTGGCAAAGTGTCCAGTGGTCAGACGAGTCCAAATTTGAAATTCTTGTTGAAAATCATGGGCATCGTGTTCTCTGGGCTAAAGAGGAGAAAGACCACGCTTCCTGTTATCAGTGTTCAGTTCAAAGGCCAGCATCTCTGATGGTATAGGGATGCATTAGTGCATATGGTGTGAGACACTTGCATGTTTTAAAAAGCACCATGAATGCGGAAAGGTATATGAAGGTTTTTAGAGCAATACATGCTCCCCTCCAGATGACATCTATTCCAGGGAAGGTCTTGTGTATTTCAGCAGGACAATGCAAAACCACATACTGCAGCTATTACAACAGCATGGCTTCGTAGTAGAAGAGTCCGTGTGTTGAACTGGCCTGCCAGCAGTCCTGATCTTTCACCGATTGAGAACATTTGGCGCATAATTGAACAAAAAGCCCATCATAGGAGAAACTTCAGCTGCTGGAAGCCTGTATTTAACAAGAGTGGGATCAAATTCCAATGGCTAAACTCAAGAAACTTGTCTCCTCAATGCCCAGACGCCTCCACTCTATGTTAACAAGAGTTGTCAGAAAGACAACAAAGCTCGCCAGGGGGCAAGGTTAAAGTTTTTCTGCACACGGACGGACGCAGACGCGGACGCCGGGGGTACGACAATACTCTCCGGACGTTATTAGTCCTGGCGCGTTAAAAAGGTCAGGTAAAGGTCATGGTCAAGGTCACCAGGTCAAAATTTCGGCATCAGTACGTAGGTCTTGCACCAAGGAGTATACATGCAAAGTATGTAAGCCCTATCTCTCACGGTTTAAAAGTTATAGACAAGGTTAAAGTTTTTGTTATGGGCAAGGTTAAAGTTTTTTAAAGGTCGGGTAAAGGTCAAGGTCAAGGTCATCAGGTCAATCTTCGGCATCAGTAGGTAGGTCTTGCACCAAGGAGTACACATGCTAAGTATGAAAGCCCTGTCTCTCACGGTTCAAAAGTTATGGGCAAGGTTAAAGTTTTCTAAAGGTTGGCCACAGGTCAAGGTCAAGGTCACGAGGTCAGAAATTTTGGCATCGGTGGGTAGGTCTGGCATCAAGGAGTACACATGCAAAGTATGAAAGCCCTATCTCTCACGATTCAAAAGTTATAGGCAAGGTTAAAGTTTTCTAGAGGTCGGTCAAAAGTCAAGGTCAAGGTCACGAGGTCGGAAATTTTGGCATCGGTAGGTAGGTCTGGCATCAAGGAGTACATATGCAAAGTATGAAAGCCCCATCTCTCACGGTTCAAAAGTTATAGGCAAAGTTAAAGTTTTCTAAAGGTCGGTCAAAGGTCAAGGTCAAGGTCACGAGGTCAGAAATTTTGGCATCGGTAGGTAGGTCTGGCATCAAGGAGTACACATGCAAAGTATGAAAGCCCCATCTCTCACGGTTCAAAAGTTATAGGCAAGGTTAAAGTTTTCTAAAGGTCGGTCAAAGGTCAAGGTCAAGGTCACGAGGTCAGAAATTTTGGCATCGGTAGGTAGGTCTGGCATCAAGGAGTACATATGCAAAGTATAAAAGCCCCATCTCTCACGGTTCAAAAGTTATAGGCAAGGTTAAAGTTTTCTAAAGGTCGGTCAAAGGTCAAGGTCAAGGTCACGAGGTCAGAAATTTTGACATCGGTAGGTAGGTCTGGCATCAAGGAGTACACTTGCGAAGTATGAAAGCCCTATCTCTCACGGTTCTAAAGTTATAGGCAAGGTTAAAGTTTTTCTGCACGCGGACGCCGGGGGTACGACAATAGCTCTCCGGACATTCGTACTGGCGAGCTAAAAAGAAGAGCATGATGCTACACCATAGTAAACAGTAAACATAGTTAACTTTTTTGAGACCAGTAGCAGCCGTCAAATTTGAATTGAGCTCATTTTGTGGATAAAATTCAAAAATTTCTTAGCTTCAACATTTGCTATGTTATCTCTGTTCTATTGTGAATAAAATACTGGCTGATGTGATTCATTGCGTTTTGATTTTATTCACAATTTACACTTTGTCCTAACTATTATGGAATTGGGGTTGTATTTACGGCCAGAGTTGTATTCATTTTTGGCTGAGATATTGTATTAACGATGGGTGAGTCAACCAGTCTGGTAAGCCCTCTCCAGCATCATCCCAAAGACTTTCAATTGGTTAAGGTCCAGACTCTGAGGTGGCCAATTAATTTGGGAAAATGATTCCTCATGCTTGATTGATTGATTACTTTATTGATTGGAATTCCTTCTGAAATCTGTCTTGCATCCAAGACACTTGTATCTCATAATTACAAAATATGTCATCAGACAAACATCATACAAAATATAACACCAAACATAGACATAGACTATGGACAATTATACACTCAAACATACAATGTGCTGACAACATTAAAGTGGCTGCAGTACCTCCGTGTCCCCGCCCCGACAACTGTTCAATACTCTGGTCTCACAGTACTCTTAAGACCCAGACTGATTCAACGTTTTAACGGACTGAGGGATAAAAGAGTTCCTCAGCCTGTTTAATCTAGTTCAGGGGACTCCTGCTGGATGGCAACAACTGGTACTCTCCAAATAAAATATGTGTTGGGTCAGATACAATATTGCCTGCCATAGACAGCATTAGTAGTCCATTAGTATATGCAGCATTAAAGATAGTGTTAAGTGTTAAACCTACAATCTTTGAGCAGATATTAATAGTTTCCCCAGTCGAGCTTTAAGTTGCACTGAGAGACAACTAAACCATGCGCTAACTCCATACTGCATAACCACTCTTTTATAAACTGAGCCCAATGAATGTTGGCATTCTCATCCTGGAATATGCCTGTGCCATCAGGGATTAAAAAGTCCATTGCTGAGTTACAGATCATTCAGTATATTCAGATGAATTTATTTTATCTCAGCAAGACAGTACTGAGCCTAGACCAGACCAAGTGAAGCAACCTCAGATCTTAACACTGGCTACAGAGGCTTGTACAGTGGGCACTATGCATGATGGGCGCATCGCTTCATGGACTTCCTTTCTCAATCTTACATGCCTATCACTCTGGAACAGGGTAAATCTGGACTGATAAGACCACATAACCTTTTTCTATTGCTCCTTAGTCCAAACTTCATGCTCCCTTGCATATGCCATGTCTTTAATAGGCCCCTGACAGCCATGCCTTTAGTGGGGATCCCTTTGAGGACTACAGCAATGAAAACCCACTGCCCCAGCAACGGTTGGGGGAATAGCCGCTTCGTTGCTATCTTATAATGAAATATTGTTTATCACTACCTCATAGTGAAATTATGTTTTTTACCATCTCTTAGTCAAACATTGTTCATCACTGTCTCACATTAAGTTGTTTATTACTGTCTCAGAGAAATTACTTCTATCACTACCTTATGGTAAAGTAACACTAACCACTATTTCACCAAACCTCACAGAGAATGGCATGACTTGCTCTCCCATAGGCTTTCAGCTGTGGCCCCCAGCAGTGAAAAGGTGGGTTGATTTTATTTAGGAATCAACTATAACCATACCTTAGAATTGAAGCAGAGCTGTTTATTGGAATAAACAAACAATTTGATGCAGTTCAAAGGCATTTTATAATTTAACAAAAAGGCGCAGCACCTAGCCTAAATCTCCAGAAGGCAAAATGAGGTTAATCATCCTCAAACAAGGGTGAGAGAAAAAGTCCCAATAGGGAGAGACCCCTCCAACAATGGTGAGAAAAATGTGGTGTATATATTCTACTGCTGTGACCCTGTGTTCAGGTGATCGATAAAAATCGTAGCTGGCCTAGCAGCGCACAAGGCATTTTGAACTACCCCGACAGAAGAAGTAGAATTGGGGCATTATAAATTGGAGGTTATACGAGGGCGAACAGTCTGGAGTTAAGCTCTTGTTCTTTGACTTGCACTAATATTAATTACAAAAAATAAGCTTTCATCTCAGACACAAAACACCACAGGGAAGTCAGAGAAGTGCTCAAGCAAAAGCTTTGACTAGTAATTTAAGCATTGTAAACCTGCAGCACCAAGCCTACCCTCACTAGTGCCAAAAGTACCCCTGAATCATGTGAAAGTGCAAGGTGATCATGCTTGATTCTGTTCCGAGTAGAGACATCGCGCAGGGCAGGCTCACCTAAGCCGGCCCCTTGGACGCTCTGATTGGATGGACATGTAGCTGGTGCTGCTAATACGAGAGGCACTGCTGGCGTGTGAAATGGCTGACACTTCGCTGATGTCACTGTCTGAAGACTTCGCTGAGACGTTATCACAGCTCCGCCTCTGTTCCTTATACAGCTGAGAAACAGGGCAAAGGAGAGATGTAGAGAATGAGAGAGAAAAAGAGCGAAACGAGACATTCAATGACCCTGCTGCGTAAATGGCTAACAGTGATTGAAGCCCATTAGTGACTGGCTGGGCCGGAAGTCACTTACCTCTCGTTTGTTCTTCAGATCCCTCCCCGGGTCCTGATTGGGCGCTGCAGGTGTCCTGTGGGTCTGAACCCTCACCTGCAGCTGTCGCGCTCTCTCCTCCATGGCCAGTGCTGAGCAGGCACAATACAGCAGATAGACATTCCATCAAGAAAAAGTTAAATCCTGGTATGAAAGATGAAAGCTATGTGGAGGGGAGGTAGATCCTTAATCTCTTAATTCTTAGGAAAAGGAGACTTAGAAGTGATCTGACAGAGGTCTTTAAATATGTTAAAGGGATTGAGGGGACCTATAGGTAAGCAAAATGCCAATTTTGGTTCAAAATTTTACAAAAGTAGTTTTGAGGTAAGAACATGAAGTGGTCCTTCAAATAGTCCGTAATATAGAGTCGTGTTCCGAAGGAAACGCTCGTCACTGTCTTGAAGGCTGGAACAGCTATGAGTGTGATGACTTTCAATGATGGCCAGTGAGGAATTGCCTCCATTTTTACGAAACTTGGCATAAAGGCAGGGGCACACTCAATGAAAGGCAATCACGAAATGGTCCGAAAATGTGTGAGTGAAAAACGCGCACTAGAACGGAAAAAAAACCCCAAATAGATGCTTGACAAGCGCGCAAAACTAGGGAGGAAACACAGATTGAAGAAGAGAGAGTTACTTATGAGGCTGGTGCCTTTGAAGGAGATAAAAAAAAATCCTAAATCCTAAAAACAAAATACTTAATATATTCCTCCTAAGAACATTACTGTCAGACTTCGATCACATTATTACTGCCACACTAAAATCACATTTTTCTAAAAATACAGATTTTCAGCAAAAAAAAAAGATTTCTCAGCAACTGTACATCCAATTAACTTCATATTTGGCAATTATTATCTGGCCCCCCTCTAGGGGAAGCCAGGTTAAGCAATGATCATGTCTGTGTGTGTGTGTGTGTGTGTGTGTGTGTGTGTGTGTGTGTGTGTGTGTGTGTTTCTGTCACTCTGTCTGTCAGCCCGTGGCTAGGGCCAGGTCTGCTATCTCTGATTGCCTTGATTTCATTTTGTGATGATCTAGGTCTGTAAAGAGCTCCTTTTGCAATAAGTACCTCTGAATATGAGTAAATCAAAATATGCATATTTAAATTAGCTGTTTCCTGCTGAAATTGATTTAGGGGGGTCAAAATCAATGCATAGAACATAGAAACCTGGGAAAAAAAGCTCTGTAGTGACATTAGTAATGTTTTTTCCTTCACATTGCAGCTGAAATTATAACCAAACACTGTTTAGTTATCTCAATAACTGTGTTTCTCTAAGTATCTATATATTCATTAAAACAGCCGTTGCCATGGCATCCACTGATGTGATGCTACAGGAACTCAGTGTTTTAAGTTGCAATTTCTAATTGAATTGTTTTGACAATAATTCTTAGTTTAAAAAGTGAATATCTTGGTTGCTTAACTTTAAGTCCCCCTAACAAAGGTAACCATATAGGATTACAAAGGCCAAGTTCTACAAGCAGAACTCGGGGTCACAAATGGAATCAACGCTGATATTAGGAAATACACAACAGGCCAGAAGATTGGAAACAAGGCCAATACAGGTCAAAAATTTGGAAGCAACTTCAAGTTTCTGTTCACAATGCCTTTTGTAAAAACTAGTATGAAATCTATGGACTTTTGGATGTATCTACTGCATGATTTGACTTTTCTTTCATTGATATGAACCATTTTCCTCTGTTTACCTTAAGGTACAGTATACATTGATGTTATCAGACCATTACTGAATAAATGTTAACAAAAGAAGGCCATTTTGTACAATAAGTACAAAACAAATCACAGTTTGCATTATTATCCCCCGTCAACACGAAGTGGGAGGGGGATATAGGTTTGACCTCTGTCCGTCCATGTGTGCGTGCGTGCGTGCGTCTGTCAGTCCGTCCGAGAGAAAGGGAACAACTTTTCTCAGAAACTATTACAGATAGGACAACCAAATTTGGTGTGTAGCTTCAGACCATAAAGGCCTTGATGGAGTTTGAAAATAAGAAGCACACGATTGGCGGGGGATGTTGTTGACCATGTCGACTTGTTCACTTTAGATCATGGTTTACAGGTGAGCTCTGGGACCATGGGCCTAGTAATATGGGCCTGATAATTTGAGTAAAAATGTATTCTGATAAGTGACTAAATAATAATCATGTTTATTTTGTTGCAGAGTATGCCAATGAAACTATGATCTTATTTTGTACCTATTTGATCTTGCTTCCAAACTTTTGGCGTGTAGTGTATGTTTACGAAATGTCTCATTCACTTATACTTACTCCCCAGCTGAGAGAATCATGTCCTTATTTTCTGCAGCTGTCCATCAATATGATCTCAAAATTTCATATCACCAGAGACCACCTGAGAGCCTTCTGTCATCACCACAGCTGTGGTTCAGCCCGGTTCTGTGAACAAGCTTTTAAGCGGTACATACTGACTTTGCCGGGTTTTTGGGCCGTCACTACGTTAACTCTTCAGTCAACAACCAAGACAAACTGTAAAGGAGTGAAATGCCTCGCATTTGTGGATATTTCATTGAATACCATAAGTGAGCGAGACGTTTTGGAAATCAACTAGTTATTGGACGAGAATCCATAGTAAAGTAGTGCCTCTGTTATGTTATAAAAGCTTTTCAAGAATCATGTATAAAATACACCCCTATGAACTGCACAGATGGGAAAGGTATTCTATAACAAGTGAAAAAGAAAATGACAGGGCCAAATACACCAAAGCGCCAATACTCTGAAACGGCAAAATGTTCTTACAGGGCCAAATGCACCTGCATGACATGATGCACCGAAGGACCAAAGCTCATATATGGCCAAATGCATGTGAAGGGCCAAAAGCTTCTTTGAGCCTGAAGAAATGAAGAACGTCCCAGGCCGAATACTCCTACGGTGAAATGCCTCTTTGAGATCAAGAGCACGAACACAGACCAACACATCTGTATGGCCGTATGCACCTAATAGGCCCAAAGCACCCACAGGCCCCATGAACCAAAAGAGCCAAATGCATATAGCGAACCTCACGTGATGCCTTCTGTATCTCCTCCCATTCATCAGCGAGTCTCCTTTGACTAGTTTGCGTCTTGTGTGCTTCCTTATCCCAGGCTGTGTCTTGTTTACTCGTTACCTCACCCCTTGTATCTGTGACCTATATTACAGTGCTGTGAAATAGCATTGGCCCCCTTACTGATTTCTTATTTTTTGCATATTTGTCACACTTAAATGTTTCAGATCATCACACAAATTTTTTATATTAGACAAAGATAACCCAAGTAAATACAAAATGCAGTTTTTAAATGATGATTTCATTTATTGGGGGAAAAAAAAGCTATCTAAACCTACTTGGCCCACTGTGAAAAAGTAATTGCCCCCCCCCCCCCCCCTGTTAAATCATGAATTAACTTTGATTAACCACATTTTTTCGTTCAATTTCACTAGCCACACCCAGGCCTGATTATTGCCAGACCTGTTGAATCAAGACATAACTTAAACAGAACTGGTCTGACAAAGTGAAGTAGGCTGAAAGATCTCAGAAAGCAACTCATCATGCCGTGATTCAAAGAAATTCAAGAACAGAAGAAAAACAAAGTCATTGCCATCTATCAGTCTGGAAAGGGTTACAAAGCCATTTCTAAGGCTTTGGGACACCAGCAAACCACGGTGAGAGTCATCATCCACAAATGGAGAAAACTTGGAACGGTGGTAAACCTTACCAGGAGTGGCCGGCCTACCAAAATTACTCTAAGAGCCCATCAATGATTCATTCAGGAGGTCACAAAAGAACCCAGAACAACATCCAAAGAACTGCAGGCCTCACTTTCCTCAGTTAAAGTCAGTGTTCATGATTCAACAATAAGAAAGAGGCTGGACAAAAATGGAATCCATGGGAGAGTTCCAAGGTGAAAACTACTGCTGACCAAAAAGAACACTAAGGCTCGTCTCACATTAGCCAAAAAACATCTTCACGATCCCCAGGACTTTTGGGACAATATTCAGTGGACTGACAATTAAAAACTTGAACTTTTTGGAAGGTGTTTGCCCCGTTACATCTGGCGTAAAACTAACACAGCATTTCATAAAAAGAACATCATACCAACAGTCAAACATGGTGGTGGTAGTGTGACGGTCTGGGGCTACTTTGCTGCTTCAGGACCTGGACGACTTGCAGTAATTGATGGAACCATGAATTCTGCTCTCTACCAGGAAATCCTGAAGGAGAATGTCCGACCATCAGTGAGATCAAGCTCAAGCGCACTTGGGTTATGTAGCAGGACAATGATACGAAACGCACCAGCAAGTCCACCACTGAATGGCTTAAAAAAAACAAAATGAAGGTTTTGGAGTGGCCAAGTCAACCTCTGGACTGAAATCTGATTGAGATGCTGTGGTATGACTTTAAAAAGGCCGTTAATGCATGAAAACCCTTCAATGTGGCCGAATTACAAAAATTCTGCAAAGAAGAGTAGGCCAAAATTCCTCCACAGCAATGTCAAAGACTCATTGCCAGTTATCACAAATGCTTGATTGTAGTTGTTGTCGCCGACAGCGGCTGTGGCAGGACGACCGACGGCGGAGCAGACGGACAGGAAAAATTCTCCAACAAAAATGATTTTTTTCCCCTTTTTTTAATTTTTCTTAAAAAGGTGCAAATATTTACAGTGCGCAAGAACAAAAATGTCAAAAGAATAGTATAAAGAAAGACTAAACAAAACAAAAAATCAACAAGCAATGAAGTTGCCAGGCTATATCCTTAGACCCTGCGCAAACTTATAGTACCAGCAGTACATTTACCCTCAGCAGTCCTCCTACAACTGAGACCATGGGGCCTAATACAGCCTAATCCCAGCTGTAGCCCCTCCCCCAGGCAAACACCATTTCTAATAATAGTCAAATCAGTTCATACAAACACAGTTGAAACTAAATGATGAATAAATTAAGCCCAACACAGAATAAACAAACATACAAAATAATTTTGACATACCCTAAAACATATGTGCAGATAAAATCCCCATATGAACAAAAACCCATGAAGCACCCCTTCTAAAGTGGTCTGTGCCCACGGCCGCCCGCAAAATCCCCCTATTTACAAAGTGTAGTACAGGCCACTCGGTTTTTCCGGAAGTATACTGCTGAATGTATCGCTAGTCACTGCGGTGAGGTAATTACGAAATATTTAACCAATGTATGAATATAAATTAAGCAGCCAGCGTGAATAATTGTATTTGCGGATACCAAAGATGATACAGATGATGGGGGAACGTGACAATGGATACGGAACATTTCTGTGAAAGGAATAATGAATACACAATGTGAAAATGCAGGTAGGCCTTTCCCTGTAAATTCAACAATGTAATTTGCTGACCGATTTATTGCAGAAGGTGGTTCGTGGAAACAATGAGCAATAAACCCAAAATATTAAATGTAGGAAACGGTGATAAGGTTATATGAAAAATGCCTACGTCAGTAGCGCCCGGTCAGCTCTCCTGTAATAATGCCAGCAAGCCGTCTCCGCACGAACTATGAGCAGACCACGTCATCGCTCACTGCGTGACAGCGGCACAACCAGTTATTTAGTTTAGGGGGCAATTACTCACTCACATAAGACCAGGTAGGTTTGGATAGCTTTTTTCCCATAATAAATTAAACCCTCACTTAAAAACTGCATTTTGTATTCACTCGGGTTATCTTTGTCGAATATTAGAATTTGTGTGATGATCTGAAACATTTAAGAGTGACAAATATGCAAAAACATAAGAAATCAGGAAGGGGGCTAAAACTTTTCCACGGCACTGTATATGTTATTAATTGCTCATTTCCGTACTGCCTTGTTATTGGCCTGAGGGTCGCCATTTTGGGGTTGCGACCCAAAGACCAATACCAAGGCAATGCGAAAATAAGCTATTTATAATATTTTTATTAATTGGTTACACATGTTGCACTATCATGACAATATTATGACTATGACTTCTGAAGTAGGCAACTTCAAGACTCATTCATGAGCTAAATGCTAGGTCTGCTTCTCTGAAGAGAGCGAATGCCACGCTTGCCAATGGTTACCTGTGCCTGTGCTGATCTCGGCCAATACAGGTTGGCAAAAACAAGATATATTGGCAGGCCGTTTTTACTGTATGCGGGCTATAACCTACATAGCCAATTATGTACCCCTCTTTTCAGTTGCAAGTTGCAGGATTATAATTCGCAACAAGCTCTAAGATCCAGGGCCATAATGAACTGTACTCACGGGCATAAGACTTCTGAAGTATTAACAAGTCCATGAGGTAGTTATTAATGCAATGCTGCCAGACAGCTCAAAGGTCACATGCATCCAATATTGGTATTCAACCTCATCTTTGAAGCATGTATATTAATGCAGTTTTTCAGGATTCTAGGAATCTTTTCCCTATGGACTGTCAATGGGGAGATCACATTTCTTAATCGCGTGTTGAGGAACGTTGTTTTAAACTGTTGACTATCGGCTCATGCAGTATTTGGCAAAGTGACAAACCATGAATCAACATTCTGACAAATTGCAGTGCCGTTTCTGACTGCTCATTATGTACCCAATGATAACTGAATCACCTGTTACCGATTTGCCTGTTCACTTGCTGATTTGTTCCAAACAGTTGTTTTTCTTAAGATTCCACAACTTTTCCAGTCTTCCCATTCCACTGTCCCCAATGTTTTGGAACACGTTGGCATTCAAATTCTAAATTCACAAAAATGAATACAGTTGATGAGGTGAAACCTCAATTTGTTTTTCTTTTTGGTGATTTCAACTAAATGAAGGCAAAAGATAATTTATAAATCGCTTACATTTTCATTTTACATAGTTTCATAATTCTTTCACAAGCTATGCAGGCTGACACATACATATGCAGACTCGCGTAGAAACACACACACATACATGCAGACCGAGAGATACAAATACAGATGTGCACACACACACACACACACACACACACACACACACAGTGTACCTTGCTCTATGTTGCTGCTCTTTGCAGGGACCTGAGGGAGCTGCCGGCCCCTGCGGCTCTGGGCAGGAGTCCCTGTACCAGAGGGGTGGGCTGGGCTGCTGCGTGGATGTGGCCTTAGTAAGAGCAGACAAATGCCACATGCTGTAAATTTATATTGTACCAATACATACCACTCTTATTTATACCACACCAACATATGGCATATTATTTAAACCATACAAATATATGCCACTTTAATCTATTCCACAGCAATATATGCCACTCTAATTTACACTGCCCCATACATTCCACTTTGATTCATAACACACCAATATATGGCAGTTTAATTGAAACCACGAATACACACATTTCTCAACATATACCTTGTCACTCTGCACACCCCATTTATATACACCATATCAATATACAATCTTGATTAAGAAAAAGATGGCAAACTATGCAAAATATAGTGGAAATAAAAAAGGACTGACTTCAGAAGTCCACTCACCCTCTACTACAATGAAAACAATACAATACATTTTTTGGCTGTCGATCATGTAATTTTAATTGCTAATTGATAAAATACAGCATGATGACTGCGAGAAAGTCCAGAAAAACTTGGCACAGTCAATGATTTACCTCTGGGAAACAATACATCTTTCAAACACACTCTTTCAAGCGTTTGGGTACTGAAGACTGTAATGAACGTACGGAGACTCCAATCGCGGTTCAAGCTCGGAAGAGCGTCTTTTATTAACATAACCGTTGCTCATGGTCAGACAGAAACAGAGGTCAATAGCCAGAAATCAGGAATATCACAGAAACACTCACTCAATCTTAGTCAGGGACAGGCAAAATGTAAAAAAAAAAAACAGGAAATCAGTCAGCACAGAATACAGAAACAAAGGGAAACTAACCTAAGGGAATGGGGAAAAGGGAAAGGGGAATTGGAAGGGAAGAGGGAGACACAGAAATGAACTAAACAGTCAAAGTATAAAGGGAACTGGGGAAACGGGAGACTCTCAAACTCACCACACTCACTCAACGAAATACAATCAATAACTAGAGTACAGAAAATCACAAAGGACAAAAACTCTCAATAATCGCAAAAACACACTGAGAAAAAGCGCCGAGACGGAACGACCAGGCAGAGCAAGAAACGGTCACGAATCGACAAAGACAAGCGGAAAAGGGGGGTCTTTATAAACAAACTAATTAGAGTGTTTCAGCTGAGAGGAGGCAGAATCTAGAACAGCAAAAGAAAGTGATAGGACAGATTGAACAAGTAGGTGTGCCCTGCTTCTTCAAACTAACTAATCACCGTGCCTAACTACTCTGCTCTAATGTGTAGTCCTACCCATTTCTAATCACCAGTGCCTCAGCTAAACTATTCTCAGATGCAGACAGTTAACAAGCACAGGAAGAAGGAAGCAGGAAGTACCCAACCAGAAAAGACAGGGGAAAAGACTGAATGGAAACAAGACACCACACTTAGACACACAAGGGAGCGAGTGACAAAAGACAAGCATTCATGAACAATCACACTAGAAGTAAATCTAACACAAAGAAACAAATACTTCTAAACATCATGAAACTGAAAACATACAAAAAACAAAGCATAAATACTTAATTCACAACAGAACCCCCCCCCCCACGGTCGCCACCTGGCGGCCGAACAACTCGAGAGCGGTGAAAGTCCCGAATAAGTCTCTTATCCAAAATGTGCCTAGCAGGCACCCAGGAGCGCTTCTCACGGCCGTAGCCCTCCCAGTCTACTAAGTACTGAAGTCCGCGTCCACGGCGCCGGACGTCAAGCAGCTTGCGTACGGTGAACGCTTCAGCACCATCGATCAGACGTGGGGGAGGAGGTTGGTCCGGGGCAGGGGAGAGGGGGGAAACAGAGACAGGCTTAATGCATGAAACATGAAACACAGGGTGAATGCGGGACATGGATTGGGGCAGTTTCAACTGAACAGAAACAGGATTGATGACTTTAACTACAGAAAAAGGGCCTAAGAAACGGGGCGGTAGCTTGCGACTAGGGACACGGAGGGGAATGTCTTTAGACGAGAGCCAGACTTTCTGGCCAACTTGGTACTCGGGAGCGTTGGAGCGGTGGCGGTTAGCTTGCTGAGCCATTTGGTCAGATGCCTTTAGGAGAGCATTGCGGGTCTCCTGCCAGGTCCGGCGGCATCTTCAAACGAAGTCCTGCACGCTGGGAACGTTGACCTCGGCTTCCTGGGAGGGAAACAGGGGGGGCTGATAGCGGAGGCAAGCCTGGAGGGGGGGAGACTCCAGAGGCAGCAGCGGGCAGACTGTTAATGGAGTACTCCTCCCATGCCAACTGGTCACTCCACTTGCTTTGGTCACGGGAGGTGAGACACCCGAGAACCGTCTCCAGCCGTTGATTGGTTCTTTCAGTCTGCCCATTGCTCTGAGGATGGAAACCAGAGGACAGGTTAACTGAGATCCCCAGCGCGGAACAAAAGGCCCTTCACACCAGGGAGACGAACTGGGGACCACGATCAGAGACCACATCAGCAGGAATGCCGTGAAATCAGATCACATTTTGGATTAAAAGGTCTGCAGTTTCTTTCGCGGAGGAAAGCTTGGGTAGAGAGAAGATGAACAGCTTTGGAGAATCGATCAATAATTGTCAGAATGACCGTGTTACCTCCGGAGGGCGGTAGTCCTGTGACAAAATCCAGGGCAATACTGGCCCAGGGTCTAGATGGCACTGGGAGTGGATGGAGGAGGCCGGCTGGAGGGGTGTGAGTGGCCTTATTCTGGCCACAGACAGAGCAGGCGGCAGTGAACTCCTTGACATTCCTCCGAACCATGGACCACCAGAATCTTCGGCGAAGCATGGACAAGGTGCGGTTGGCTCCAGGATGGCAGGCGAGCCGGGAAGAATGAGCCCACTGCAACACTTCTGGCCTGAGAGCCTCGGGCACAAACAGACAATTACTGGGACAGTTTGCGGGTGGCTCACCGGAAGGTTGGGCTCGTCTGACTCGGTTCTCCAGCTCCCACATCAGCGACCCCACCAGGCACCGCTCAGGCAGGATGTTCTGAGGTACCTTAGGTGCGGCGTCGGGTGAGTACTTTCGGGACAAGGCGTCAGGTTTCTTGTTCTGGGAGCCAGAACGGTAGGCCAGAGTGAAGTTGAAACGGTCAAAAAAGAAAGACCAGCGAGACTGACGTAAATTTAATCTCTTAGCAGACTTAAGGTACTCAAGGTTTTTATGATCAGTCCATACTTGAAATGGTACTTTAGCGCCTTCCAGCCAGCGGCGCCACTCCTCCAACGCCATCTTGACAGCCAGTAATTCACGGTTCCCAATGTAATAGTTGCGTTCTGCTGGGCTAAGTCTTCGTGAGAAGAATGCGCACGGGTGTACCTTATTGTCTTGGAGGTTTCTTTGTGAAAGAATTGCTCCCACTCCAGTGTTCGAAGCATCCACCTCAACGATGAATTGCCGCTCAGGGACAGGCTGCTGGAGGATAGGTGCGCTGGTGAAGCGGTTCTTGAGCTGCTGGAAGGCATTCTCTGCATCTGATGACCACAGGAACTGTACTTTGGGGGAAGTTAAAGTAGTGAGCGGAGCAGCAACAGAACTATAGTTTCTAATAAACCTCCCATAGAAATTTGCGAAACCCAGTAAACATAGTAACTCTTTGCGAGATGCAGGGGTAGCCCAATCTTTAACTGCCTTGACTTTCTCGGGGTCCATCAGGATGCCTCCCGGAGTGACCACGAAACCCAGAAATGGAACCGTGTCCAAATGGAACTCACATTTCTCAGCTTTAGCAAATAGTTGGTTCTCCAGTAGACGTTGAAGGACTGCCCGGACATGGTGTACATGTTCCTCCTTGGACTTGGAAAACACAAGGATATCATCCAGGTATACAAAGACAAACTGGTTTATCATATCACGTAAAACATCATTTATGAGATTTTGGAAGACTGCGGGTGCGTTGGCCAGCCCGAAAGGCATCACCAAGTACTCATAGTACCCCCTAGCGATGTTGAAGGCAGTCTTCCACTCATCTCCTTCCTTGATACGGACTAGATGGTAAGCATTACGAAGGTCAAGCTTAGTGAAGATAGTTACCCCCTGTTGCAACTCAAAAGCGGAATTCATTAAGGGTAACGGGTAACGGTTCTTAACCGTGATATTATTTAAACCTCTGTAGTCGATGCAAGGTCTGAGGGACCTATCCTTTTTTCCCAAGAAGAAGAAACCGGCTCCAGCTGGGAAGGGCGAGGGACGTATTATGCCAGCAGCCAGGGATTCCTCCACGTACTTCTCCATGGCCTCTTGTTCCGGACGAGACAGGGAATACAGCCCACCCCGAAGGGGCGTAGTACCAGGGTGCAACTCGATGGCGCAGTCGCAGGGTCTGTGCGAAGGCAGAGACAGAGCACGAGATTTAGAAGACACCTCAGATAGGTCATGGTACTCACGGGGCACCTTGGATAAGTCCGGAGCAAAAGGTGGTTCGCTGGTACGCTTCCCCTTGTGGTTGGCGGGAGCTTTACGGAGACAGGAGCGTAGGCAATGGGTACTCCATTCCACCACTTGTCCGGTCCTCCAGTTGACTTGGGGGTTATGGATCTTTAACCAGGGGAGACCCAGGACAATGGGGGCAGATGTGCAGGGTATAACATGGAGTTTGATCCGTTCCTGGTGGTTGCCAGAGACAACAAGAGTTATTTCAGGGGTGATATGCGTAATTTGACCCAGGGATTGCCCACCGATTCCCAGGGGTCAGAGCGCAGTAGGGAGGTTCTGGGGTTGGAGCCGCAGACGATTAACCAGTTCGACATCCATCAGATTGAAATCTGATCCTGAATCGAAGAGAACATGAGTAGCAATAGATTTGCCATCAGCAAAGACAGTAACAGGAATTAAACTGCGAAAGCTCTCAGCATCCCCCGTTTTCCCTACCTTCTCGCTTGCGTCAGATCTGCAGAGGAGTGGGCAATTCTTGATGCGGTGACCCTCCTTTCCACAATACAGACAGGTGCCCATAAGCATTCTTCTGGCACGTTCTTGTGGAGATAAACGGCATCGATCCACTTGCATGGGTTCCTCTGGCTTTTGGGGCACGCTGGTCTCCTGCACGGAGCGTACAGGAGAATCGCCCCGGAAGGACCGGGGGATCCCATGTCAGTTGAACTGATGCAGCTCAGGCTGATTCTGGCGCTCCCTCCTGCGCTGTTGTAACCGGGAATCAACCTGGATAGCCACTCTAATTAGCCCATGCAGATCGGAGGGTAGTTCACGGGACGCCAGCTCGTCCTTAATACGTTCGGCCAACCCCCGATAGAATACGTCAAACTGAGCATCATCGCTCCATTGGGTGGCGGCAGCCAGTGACCGGAACTGTATGGCCTAGTCAGAAACACTCTGGTGGTCTTGGGTCAGACTCAGGAGAGCGCTACCAGCCTCGCGCTCCTGGAAAGAGCGGTCGAACACCTCCCTCATCTCCGCCATGAACTCTTCAATAGTACGAGTACAGGGGTGGCCAGCGTCCAACATACAAGTTCCCCAGTCCCTCGCCTTCCCAGTTAGAAGGGAGATGACGTACGCCACGCGGGATCTGGATGTGGGGAATGTAAGGGGCTGTAGCTCAAATATTATCGAGCACTGGGACAGGAACGCCTTGCAGGTCTTGGGGTCTCCGTCATACTCTCGTGGGGGAGTAAGGCGGGGCTCCCGGATGGGAGCTGCCTCTGCATGGGCGATAGCAATGCTGAGGGTGAGCTCAGAGTGAGACGCTGAATAGTCTCCTTTAGGGCGTGCACGTTTCGCTGCTGCTGTTGAATCACGGCTTCCTGAGACCGAAGTAGCTGGAGCGTAGAATCCTCCGCTGGAGTCTGCGGAGGTCGATTCGTACTGTAATGAATGTACGGAGACTCCAATCGCGGTTCAAGCTCGAAAGAGCGTCCTTTATTAACATTACCGTTACTCATGGTCAGACAGAAACAGAGGTCAATAGCCAGAAATCAGGAATATCACAGAAACACTCAATCTTAGTCAGGGACAGGCAAAATGTCAAAAAAACCAGGAAATCAGTCAGCACAGAGTACAGAAACAAAGGGAAACTAACCTAAGGGAATGGGGAAAAGGGAAAGTGGAATTGGAAGGGAAGAGGGAGACACAGAAAATTAACTAAACAGTCAAAGTATAAAGGGAACTGGGGAAAACGGGAGACTCTCAAACTCACCACACTCACTCGACAAAATACAATCAATAACTAGAGTACAGAAAATCACAAAGGACAAAAACTCTCAATAATCGCAAAAACACACTGAGAAAAAGCGCAGAGACGAAACGACCAGGCAGAGCAAGGAACGGTCACGAATCGACAAAGACAAGCGGAAAAGTGGGGTCTTTATAAACAAAATAATTAGAGTGTTTAGCCCAAGAAATGAAGGACAGCTGAGAGGAGGCAGAATCTAGAACAGCAAAGGAAAGTGATAGGACAGATTGAACAAGTAGGTGTGCCCTGCTTCTTCAAACTAACTAATCACCGTGCCTAACTACTCTGCTCTAATGTGTAGTCCTACCCATTTCTAATCACCAGTGCCTCAGCTAAACTATTCTCAGGTGCAGAGAGTTAACAAGCACACGAAGAAGGAAGCAGGAAGTACCCAACCAGAAAAGACTGTGAATGGAAACGACACCACACTGGTGAAGTGTGGAATGGTGAAGACACCACACTTAGACACACAAGGGAGCGAGTGACAAAAGACAAGCATTCATGAACAATCACTCAAGAAGTAAATCTAACACAAAGAAACAAATAATTCTAAACATCATGAAACTGTAAGCATACAAAAAACAAAGCATAAATACTTAATTCACAACAAAGACACAACTGAGTCAAGTCTGGAGAGTAGCATTTTCCCCATTGCCAATTGTATGGGTCCTTTGTTTTATTCTTCATACAATCCCATCCACCAACAATTGGAGACAGATTAGGAGTGAAGGTAGCCAGGTTCCTACAATCCATGTAGAATGTGATTTGGCATTATTTTATTTTTATTGTTTCTGAACACACAAGAAAAGATGATTAGTTGGACCATGCAATACACTTTCACCATGTTACTGTCCATTTCAGATGACACCAAGTTCAGAGAGGTAAGCTGCACTCCTGGACCTTGATTATGTACAGTACGGCTTCAGTTTTGCATTGCAAAGATTTAATTGCCCTTGTGGATGCAGCGCAAAGTGATCTTGATTGATAAGTAGCTAAGTCTTTTCGAGCCCATGTCTAGATATCCGTTACATTTAGAATACAGTTCTTCAGGCATTGAGGAATTGGAGATCACACTCATTGAGTAGTAGTGTTTGCCCTTGCCCATTATGGACCAAGATTCAAATGGATTCTTCACATCTTATCACACACCATAGTGGGTTATGTATTCAAAATACCGCCAGTTTGTCTCAGGGGAACCTTGTTCTGAGAGTGATGGATTAAAAGCTTAAGCACCTGTTAGCAAATTGGAAAACCTTGACTGAGTTTTTGCTTTTGAGGGACTAGGCCTTTTTTGGAGGCTCATTTCATGTGACCTTATTATTGCAACTTGTCACATGATCATCAGTCCTATATTGCCTCCATGTTAACTTTTGAAGAGTCTGCTGCAGTCATCAGATTTGAAATAAGCATATGAAGCCCATCTTTATCATTTTGGCACTCATTGCATCTTGGAAACAAACTCATCATATTTTATCAATAAACAGTTGAATTCCCAAGGGAAAGCATCAAATAATTTGCTGTTATGGTGTTTGAAATACCGTAGAAAGTGAATGGACTTTTCAAAACTCTTTTTTTTTAATTTTATTTGAATTCTCCATAATGTGCCATCTTTTTGGAATTGGGGTTGAATACCTTATCAGTATGTAACATTCCAATATAGTGCATACCACATCAATATATGCTACAACACTGTACATCATACTTGCAGATTACGTTTGATTGGTTTCCGAGAAAACCAATGCCCAAGGCCCTACTATCCAAAGGTGCAGCAAACATCATGTAAAAAAACCATTAGAGGCAAATGAGTCGAAAATACACAGCTATCTCTTGGAAGAGGGAATACAGAAAGACCAATTACAGTGGGTACAATCAGGCAAATATTAATCCTCTTACACTGCCCTTGTTCATATTGTAGATTTATGTTGCTCTCTTAATGCTTTTGCCACGATAATGCTGATGGTTGTTCAGGATCATAAGGCTTCTTTAAATGGAATTGAATAGAACAAGGAAGCATGAGAAAGAAAATGGAGGAGAAAAATAAAGTGCTGCATTACTGTGCTTGTCTGCGTGTGACGTCATCTGACACGGTGGGCTTAGACAGCCGAACACATGACTGGCATCCTGTGGTCCCTACACCACACACCACTTATGTACACACACACAGTACACACAAACATATGCTTTTATATGCATTTTACAAACAGGGCAGCAGGGGGCAACAGTTTCGAGACAAAAGTTGGGTGCTGGCAGCTAGAAGCTATTGCCAGGGAAGAGCGGGCAGGAAATAGGAAATTAAGCGGCCGATACATCAGCACCTTTCTGAATGAAGGGACCCAGAGCAGGCCCCCCAGTAATCCAGCAGGGTAAGGGGCCTCAAGGGGCCCGCCTTTGCCCAAGAGCCCTGTAAAACACGGGTGGGCTGTATTCTGGAGACATGGGAGGGGCAGAGGACACAGAGTGCAGCATTCAGAAAGGAAACAAAATAGCGAGGTTTAAAGCAACATAAACAACATTAACAACTCTTAAACAGAACACGGACAGGGAACCAAAAAGATCAGGGAAAGAGGGATCTACATACGGACCCCTCTGTATTTGAGGCCCTCAAAAAATGAAGAGCCCTCTGCCATCATTGGTCACTCATTTAGTATGTACTTGCCGCTTCAGTATGATCAGAAAATAGGAGAGTAACAGCTTTATTGAGTGATAATAACACATTAATAAAAGTTAAGCTGAAAGAATGAAAAGGGAAGTGAGAAGCATTTGTCCTGCGAGGCTGGCCAAATCCGCACTTCTAGCGTCAGTGATCTGAGACATTCAATGCAAAAAGCTACAATCTGAACCTCTACAGTAAACAGAAAGCAAAAACAAAAATAACCAATGGCAGTCAAGAGTGGAAGGTAGAAGCGTCTGATCGTGTGCAGTCTGATAGTACGCTGAGTTTGAGGATTGATGAGCTTGAATCAATGAGGGATGAGAGACAGTGCTGGTCCATGCCAGAGTGACAGTGACTGAAACGGTATGTTTGTGTAATCCTACCTGCCACTATCCTGGCATTGGCTACCCAGATTTTGACAGCTTGACATGCCCAGGCCTCTGGCCGGCCTGTGAAATGGAGCATGAGCAAAGCAGTGAGAAACAGAAGAATGGGGAATGAGACAGTGACACAGTGTTATGACTGCCAGGTGAATACTGCACAGAAAGCAGCTTCATTCTTAACTGAGCTTCAGGTCAATTATGTACACACATTTGCTTTGTTCTGCTTCAGGCCAGTGCTGTACATAAAATATCATCATTTGGATTGCTTCTTCAGGTTACTACTGAATACCCATCAGCACGATTCTTGCTGCAACTTCAAGTCTATACTGTAAACACAATAGTGTAATTCTTGTTGCTATTGATGCCAATACTGTACACACATTTGCTTTGCTTCATTTTATCACTGCTTCAGGCCAGTACTGCAAATACATCATCTTTTTCTTACACCTGCTTCAGATCAAATTTGTCCACACACCAGCTTCATTCTTACTTTTGTTCAAGGCCAGAACTATTAACACATCAAATTTACAAATGGATCAGGCAAAAATTGCAAACATATCATCTTAATTCTAACCTCTGTTTCAGACCAATACTGTACCATCAGGAATCTTTTACCTTTGTTTTACTTTTTTTTGTGTTTTTAAATTTTGGCTCATTTCCATGTCCACTCTCATTTGTTCTTCTTTTCATGTGTCATGTCTGCCGTCCTCTTTGGTAATTAGTTTTCCCTGCACTGCACGCTGTCTGCGTGAGTTTCGGTTTTGTATTGTTAATTGATTTCAATTTCAATAGTTAAATTATAGTCTTGTTACATCCCTACCCTCTGTGTTCATTTTTCACACCTCTACCACAACCATTTCCCATTGTTACTTCCAGTCTCTGAACATTTATTTTCCTGCCCCTTCTGTGTCTCTGTGTGAGTTCATTATTATGGCTTCCATCCTAGGGTCACATACACCTTACTGTCTGCCAGCCAATCCTGTTTTTGACACAATTTCTTCCAAATGACTGATTTTGGATTTGCTCTGTATTATTTATTTTATCGGCCCAATCTAGAACCTTTGCATGTTTTTGACAATGATTTTGGATGATGTCTTTGTCCTACAATCGCTTGCCCGGTACTGACCTCCGCCTGCTTGATCTCTGAACTATTAAACTTCAGTTTATTTGTCATATACTGTTTGTGCCCAAGTCTGTATTGACTCTAACAAGTACAACTTCGTTATTACTGCTGCTTCAGGCCAAAAGGGTAAACACATCAGCTTCATTCTTACTTCTGCTCCAGGTCAATAATGTAAATACATCAGCTTCATTCTTACTTCTGCTTCAAGTCAATAGTGTAAACATATCAGCTTTGCTCTTACTTCTGCTTCAGGTCAATACTGTAAACTCAGAGGTTTTACGAGATGGACCACACGCGAGAACCAGAAAAATACAAAAAGGAGGCTTTATTTCTGAACAGAAACAGAGCAGGCAACAGCACTGAGTCCACAATCCAAAATCAGAATCCAATGGGCGAAATCCAGAATCGTAACCAGGGCACCAATCACAAAAATCAGGGTTAGACGAAAAAGGTTCAAAACACAAGAAGGCGGCAGTACCAAGAGAATGCAAAAATCGATAGTCAAGGACGGTCCAGTCAGAAAGATAATCACAATGGCCCTCATTTATCAAGCTTGCGTAGGATTTGGAGTAGATTCTGGTGTAAATATCATCGTTCACCAGGTGTCACATCTGATTTACTAAAAGTGTGCACATCGCAGATTTTGGTGCAGTTGATAAATCCGGCGGCAGAAACCATCGTAATTTACATGACACGCCCCTATAAATTCAAGCTCCGAGAGGCATAGTCCTGCCCACTTTACGACATGGACTCTCGAAAGACAAAGGCAAAGAAGAAAGAACTTAACTGAGGAGGAAATATCGTCGGCCTGCTGATAAACCTCGTATCTACAATTTGATGAGAAACAAAAACTCGTATGTCCACGATAATAGCATATATACTCAGCAACAAAAGTTTCTGTGACACCATTTATGTGTATGTTATAAATGACACGCAAAGATCTCAATGCAATCAATATGTTTATTTAACAGGAGAAACACTGACTTTTCAGTGCCAACGTCACTCAAAACGAAAAATGTCATTTTCATGCGTCATGAAGCACTTGTCTGACGTCTAACCAATTGTGATCTTCACACTTCAATACCGGGTGTGACTTCCTCGTGCCATGATGCAAGCAACGCATCTCCGGCGCATGGACCGAATCAGATGTGCCAGAAATTGCTGTGGGATGTCATTCCAAATCTGACGTAGACGTTGTCGCAATTCCTGGAGTGTAGCTGGCGGGTTATCCAACCGCCGCAAACGTCGATCCATCTCGTCCCAAAGATGCTCGATTGGGGACATGTCTGGGGATCTGGCTGGCCATGGCAGGACATTGACATGTTGTTGCATCAGATACTGCTGTACAATCCTTGCAACATGTGGTCTGGCGTTATCATGTTGCAGCGTTATTCCGGGACCATGTTGCATCAAAAACGGTACCACCAATGGCCGTAGCACTTCATCGCGATATCTTTGACCTGTCAGATTTCCATCAATAACAAGCAAATCTGTTCTGTTTCTAGCCGTGATCCCTCCCCAAATCATGACACTACCACCTCCAAAACGATCAAATTCCTGAACACAGTTGTTGGCATAACGTTCTCCACGTCGACGGTATACACATAAACGACAATCACATCGGTTAAGCATGAATCTTGATTCATCAGTGAAGAGTACAAGATCCCACTGACGTTGGATCCACCGTCGATGTTGTTGTGCCCACTGTAGACGCAGTTGTCAGTGTTGTACTGTGAGTATTGGACGTCTTGCTGGCCGACGTGGGACAATGCCAAAATGACGGAGACGGCGACGGATTGTCTGTGCAGACAGTCGCCTCAAACCAGGTATCGTTCTTGCAGTTATGGTTGCAGGTTGGAATCGATTTCGGAGATGGGTTGTTCGAATCCAGTTGTCCTGTCTGGGAGTGGTTACTCGTGGACGGCCGCTGCGAGGACGGTCTCTGACATGTCTTGTCTGCTGATGACGCTGCCATAAGTTCCAAATGGTGTTTCAGTGGACATTCAGGCGATGAGCAACTTCCCTCTGCGAGGTTCCGGATTCAATCATCCCAATGGCCCTCCACCGATCATTTTCAGACAGTCTTGGCATTTAGAGGGTAGAGTTCCTGATCCGAAATGGCTGTGTTTTCGATAAGTGATGCTTCCGTCGTTCATCAGGCACAATGTGAACATTCCAAAAATTCTCCTCTTTTATTGCCATCCACAAGCATGATTTACGCACATTTTCACGTGCAAAGTCATTTTCTCGCATTTTCATGATTTCCATTTCAATGTTGTGTTTACGTGTACTGTTTCAGTCTGATATCACCATGTATGACAATTTCATAATTGCGTTATGAAAAATAATTAACAATATTGGTGTCACAGAAACTTTTGTTGCTGAGTATACATTGCGAAATACAAAATTTCATTGATTGGATACATTCTTGGAGGGAAAATAGTCATCCTACCCGAACACAGCTCAACTGCATTCTTACATGCAAAATTAAACTTATTTTTTTTTGCTCTCCTGTAAAGTTTATCATTTTAAAGATACAAGGTTTTATCAGCAGGCCGACGATAGATGGAGAAAACCAAAATTATTTTATTTGGAAGTCTTAAGAGTGGCATAAAGGGAGCCCAGTAGGCTGCAGTTTGGAGAACTATTGCTGCAGCAGTAGTAAACACTGTTGGGGTAGAAAACCGGAGTGCAGCAGATGTTTTATTTAATTCATTAAAAAATCGAAGTGACTATTCGCACTTAATTTTTGTGCCTGGACGCACTTAAATGACCAAAATTCTTGTTAGACGCACTTATTATTGTGGCCATGACGCACATTTCTCCATTGCCCACACTTATTTTAAGCGTGTCCAAAGCTAAATTTTTTTCTTGGCCAAATTTATTTTAAATAGTACTTTCTAAGCGGCACTGGAATGGTCATCAACTTGCGCACTGACAAGTGTGGTCAAGAAAAAAATTTAGCATTGGCCACACGTAAAAGTGCGAATAACGTCGGCCTTAATAAATTCAATTTATAGATCCACGATATTTCATGTTATATTACCTACATAATTGACAATCCAAATGCTTTACACGTAGGTTAAAAAAAATGGTCTGATTATAAGATCGCCTCCAAAAAAACGGGTTGCAACAGCGCACGGACCGGTGAGAGCCAACAAGACTTGAACTTCCAGCTGTCACAGCACTGATAGGCTCCCTCTCAATTGTTGGAATACGAGCCGTTGGGGACATGGATGAGTCCCCCCCCGCCTCGATCGGAGCTTGATCGAGCACCATGAGGGTAATTGGTAAAATACAGTCTGCAGAGATCACTCTTCACTGTACTTTTATCCGTGTTACTCCATGACATTTTATTGGGTTCCACACAAAACGAGCAGCCACTCCTCACATCTGTGTAGAGAAATTAATTACACTTATATTTGGAAACAACCTGCTTTTATTCACTTATTTATTACTTCATTTATTTAGTCAATTTATTTTTAATAATAAGAACAACATCAGCATGATGTCCGCATCGCTGCATATGGTTTATTACTCATTTTGACAGCTGCACTCGTTCATGCATGTTGTTCGCTGTTTTCAGATTTGTGTACACCTGGTCAGAGCTGGCGTGAGATTTTTGCGGACCGTTCACTCACGTTCAGATTGATAAATGCCGATTCTTGCGGGAGATTTGGGGTACACCCATTTTTTTGGTGTACGCAAGTTTGATAAATGAGGGCCAATGGGTACAAGGCAAAATGAACGTGGCACAGGTAAGCAAAGGAGAGCGGTCTGACAAGGAAGTGCTGTGAAGAGACATCTAATATACACTTCAGGGAGGTTACATGATAACAGAACACAGGTGGAACCAGTGAGACTGATTACAAGGGAGCAACACATTAGGGAGAGAACTTAATCACATGAAATTGGCTGAAGCCAAGATGTGGACAGGGATCACGGGACAATCCTATAGACAATAATACTGCTCCAGTCAAGGAGTTTTACTGTGCATAAATACTAAGAGAAAGGAAAGCATAAGGTGTGGAGATTCCACTGAAATGCAGCAGCAAAGATTAGGGAGAGACAAGAGGTGGAGACTAGAATAGGGTGCGTGCTGAGAGCTTGTTAATCAATTAGTAAGTGCAGCTGTACAATCCCGAGTGCTCGTTAGTAAGTTAGGCTTATATACAATGTTAGTCTTGGTTAGTAAATTAGCAAAAACAACACACTGTTAGTGTATGTGTTAGTAATATAGAAAAAGCAAGGGGAAGGAAGTAAACGAGATGGGGAAGGAAGATTGAAACAAGAGACCATTAAATCACCCGAAGGAGTGGAACGCATTACTGGGGCTGTGAGCAAAGACAAGACCGAGGACCAGACAGGGGGAGACAAAGTGCAATGCACGGAAAATCAAAACATGGACTGGAATAAAACTATGGCTATAAGTAAAACATGGAAAATCAAAACTAAGACAATACAAGAATGAAAACCAACCAAAAACACAATACATAATCCTAAGAGAAAGTCAGACATGGCAGGGAATCAAAATACACATGAGGCAGTCAGAACATGGCAAGGCAAGGCAAGGCGGAACCAGAATCACTACATAAACACATTAACTTCATTCTCACTGCTTAATTCAGGCCAAAACTGTAAACACATATGGCTCTAAATTCGTAGACCAGGCGCAAGCGCAGCACAGGCGCGGAGAATGGGGGGAGCGCTGCGCCAACAGGGTGTGTCAAGGCGTATTTTGCAATTTTGTGCCCGGTGCAGCCAGGCGCAAGTACTCCTCTGTCCCGCCTCGGTCCCTCCTGCTGGCGCAAGTGGCAAAGAGGGAGGAGAGAAGGCGTGTTTGAATATAACACAGCCGAGTCAAATCTTCACCAATCAAATGAGCTCCTCTCCTCACCTTTATTGTGTTGGAATATACAAGCCTATATGTACTATATCTACATGATGCGTTAATGTTGTATTTTACATTACTGCTTCAGGCATGTTTTCTGCACCGCTTAAGTCTATATTAAGCATTACGAATATGAGTTAGCTGGCTAGCTAGGGCATTTGCGAATTATAACTATTGGCGAACTTGAATGGAATTTCAAAACGAAACTACGTCAGATCATTCGAACTTATGAAGTTGGAATAAAATACGACGATTGCTCATTTATTTCTTCTGCTTGCATCATTAGGAAGAGAAACGATGGATAGCGTGTTCCTATTATTACACCCTGTTGCTGCTTAAAATTTTGGGATTAACATGCATGGACAACAATGCAAGATAAGTTACACATTTATTTTCAATATGTGATCTTAACTCAGTACGAGATCATAGCAATCAGGCTTTACCCCAATAAAAATGATAAAACCTAAGTGACGATAATTGTAGCCTAGTATTAAGCTGCTTGCACACTGGATGCGAAACAAATTTTTTGACAGATTGCAGTGAACGCAGTGTCTACGTGTCCGCAACTCTGACAGGGTTTTAATATATCTTCGCGTCCGACAGTCGGATGATTTCAATATAACTCCATGTCCGACAGTCTATTATTGTTTTTAATTTCTTCAAATCTACTGACTCTTTTAGATATTTAACTTGAATGTTTTGATAAGAGGGCTCAGTTCTTCAAGATGAGTATCGAGAATTTCAATAAATGTTTCTGTTTAAGCTCTGCTCAATAAAGTGAGTTGACATTGGCGCGGGACAATGTACAATGCCTCAGTGTCTGACAGCCAAAAAAAGAGAGGACGATTAGAACAGATTGATAACAAAATAAAGAACAAAAAGAAACATTTTTACAACAGAACATCCAATGAACACTGCGATCTATTTATTTGCGGGTCATCTTTTTTGGATGTTCTGTTTGTTGATGATATATTTTTATTCTTTATTTCGTTATAAATCTGAAGGTCGAACACAAACATGGCCATGTTTGCACGACTAATAATTCCTGGAATACACAAAAAATTAGAACTTTTATGACTTTTGTTCACGGAGCTGTATTTGAACCCTGTTTGACTATCGTGTCTTTGCATTGACTTTGACTGTAATCAGTCGTGCAAAGAATTTGTTTTGCGTCCAGAGTGCAAGCGGCTTTACTGAGCATAGAACGCAAGCATTATATGTATATGCACTGCCTGATGCCAAAGCAGTTTGTGGTTGGCTGAGAAAGATGTGAAGTCGTTAATTTGCATCACAGATTCAGCTGCGTTGATTAAGCCAGGTCGAGTTTCCATTACGCGTGCCAACTGCCTTTGACCTGGCATCAGGACAATCGATATAAATACAATAATGTGCTCATTCAGATAGTTACATTAAACAGTGGTCATTCTGGAAACCTGCCTGTGAGGTTTTGGTGACGTGTGCGCACTGTGTGCCGGTCAGCCAAATTATCACAGCACAGAAAGTAAACCAGGTTGGAGCTGGGGAGCTTTCTGCGCAGCTGCCGCGAAGTCTTTTTCTACGAAATTGTCACTGCGTCAAGTGACACCTCCCCCTACTACGCCGCCACACCCATCGCGGTGCATGTTCGTCTACCAGAGGCTGCGCACGGTGTTGCACCTTACGAAATTACCACTGCGCAGGCTGCGCCGTACGAAATTACCACTGCGTGTGCTGCGTCAAGCTATGCCACGCTGCGCCACCCTGCGCTGCCCCAAGAAATTAGAGCCCGTAAGCTTCATTCTTACTTCTGCTTCAGATCAATACTGAAAACACAACAGATTGATTCTTGCCATTGCGTAAGATCAATACTGTACAGCTGCCTCTCAAGCTAATACTGTAAACAATGTGGCTCCATTCCTTCCGCTACTTTATGCTTTAAATGACACATATCATGGAAAATACACACTGCCCGCCCAAAAAAAGGTCCATTTGGATTTAAATAAGCAAATACTTAAGAGCCCCGATTGAATCATCATTGCAGTGATGAATGTTTTAGCTGGCAATAATTCATTTAATCCTGAGTGATTCAGTCTGCAACTTCTCATTTTTACGCAACCATGTCGGAAGATTTATCTCATGGTTGTTGAAAAGATGTTACTGTGTTTCAAAAGGGGCAAATTACTGGCCAGAATCACATAAAGAAAAAAGCTAAGGAGTTTTGCTGAAATCACTGGAATAGGTCAGGAACTGCCCATCAATTGATTGAAACATGGAAGGATAGTGGTGAACTATTAAGGTCCCTGAAGACATGGGTTGGAGAAAAGTGATAACTGATATTGATCAGAGATCACTAAAATGCTTAATGAAGCCTCATCTAAAAAAATCAACAGAAGGGCTTATGGCAATGTTTAATTATGGACATAAGAGCATTGCTACATCGCAAGATGCAACAAGAACTTGGATGATTGGGACTAAACAAGAAAGCCACTCGTTAGCGAGGCTTATTGGGAAAAACGATCTCAATTTGTAACGGAGCATAAAGATTGGATTTAGGAGCGATGGAAAAAGGTCATGTGCTCAAATGAGTTCAGATTTACCAAATTCCAGCGTGATGGGCACATAAGGGTGAGAAAGGAAGCCCATGAAGCAGTGGACCCGTTATGCATAGCGCCCACTGTACAAGCCCCTGGAGGCAGTGTTAAGATCTGGAGCTGCTTCAATTAGTCAGGTGGACGCTCAGCACTGTTCAGCAGCAATAAAATTAATTCAGAAGAATACCTGAATATAATGAATGACCAGTCACCCATCAATGGAATTTTTCCTTGATGGCACAGGTATATTCCCGGAGGACAATGCTAAGATTCATCGGGCTCAATTTGTGAAAGAGTGGTTCATAAATTATTTTCTCACATCCATTGGCCACCGCAGAGTCCATACCTTAACCAATTGAAAGTCTTTGGGATGTGATGGTTTGACTCACCCAACTTCAATACAATATCTCAGCTAAAAATAAATGCAAATCTGTTCAGGAACTAGATAACTCGGTCACCACAGGGACAGAGTCATGTATCTGCCCGATTCCCAAATTTCGGACAGAATGGTCTCTGGCAGCCATATTGGACATCTGAAATTCACGAAAATCGGTCTTGAACATTGTCCAATCAATATCTTCAGCTGAGTGAAATTTGAAGAAATTCCTGTAATAACTGTCTATGCCAGAGCCCGGAACAGAAAATCTCGGCGGTGGCGGCAGCGGCCCTGGAACTAAACCATAGTATCTCCCGACGATCATCATCGGGGAGATACAATAAATGTAACATTTTATATGATTGTCAAAAAAATATCACGACGAATGTGCACCGTGATCAGAGTTGGCCCAAAAAAATATTATTGCATGCAGCTTTTTTTTTTTTTACAGCCAGTGTATTTTCCCAGACAAACAGCCCAAAGAGGTCTGATTATGAAGACCCCCCCTCATTATCTGTGAAATACCCCTGCTCCACCTCAGCATTTGAAACACATGGTTTCAATAACTGAGTTTACAGGGTCTTTAGTATCCCAGTTTTGAGACTTATCCCGGCTTTGAGCATATCCAGGATATGAAGTTTACATGGAACACAGAGAAAACAGAGAAACAGAGAAAGCCAGTTATTCATATCCCTGTATATACGATTATTACCAGTAACCCGTTTTCTGATCACTGCATCCTACCTGCGCAGGCGTGTGTTACGTCTGGTCGGCAGCCGTCAGAGACCGGGATAAGGCGTATACATGCTCCAGTATCCTGGCTTCTATTGGAGTACTCCAGGTGGCAAAACCGGGCTTCTCAAAACACCGGGATAAGGGCATAACCCAGTTTCTGAACTCGGGATATGCTGTTTACATGCATAAACACAAAAACGGGATACTTAAAAAACCCATTCAAAACCGGGACACTAAAAACCTTGTAAACGCAGTCAATACGATAAATAGAACTGCTCCAACCAGCACTATCTGTGTAACCAGCACTATCTGTGTACCCACCTCCCTCCCACAAACAAGCAGCGAATTGCCAAGAAATTGAGATTTTTATGTGGTTTTTGCAAGACCGTTAAAAAGCCTTGCTTTTGAGCATCTAATAACATAAAAAATTGCCAATAAAAGCACAAAGTGAGTTTGAGTTTTTTATTCATACTGGGTTCACTGTAATCAAATGAGTGCAAGACCAGAGATTGTGTTTGAACAAGTAACACCAAAAATAACTCTAGACAAGAGTCATCAGAAGATGACATATCCCAGCTGTTCCACATAATTTGTGATTTGTGGCAGAGTTTTTGAATTCTGCTGTAGAAAAGGGACAAAGTCCAATTTTTGGGCTGTTTTTGGTATAGAAATAAAAAATTTTGGGCAGAATGGAACTGAAACCCCCAAAAGGCACAACTACAGTATAAGGGTAAAATCCATACCGAATTTGAAATTTCTAAGTGGCATAGTTTTTGAGTTCTGTCCCGGAAACGAGACAAAGTCTAATTTTTGGGCTGTTTTTGGCAAAAATTTTGGAAATTATGGGCAACATGGAACTGAAACCCCCAAAAGGCACAACTACGCAATAAGAGTAAGATCCATAGCAAATTTGAAGTTTGTAAGTGGTATATTTTTTGAGTTCTGCTCTGGAAATGAAAATTACGGACGGACGGATAAAATTTGGGCACCATGATTTCAAAATGCCCAAAAGGCACAATGGGATCACTAGAATAACATGCGTACAAATATGAAGTTTGTAAGTGGCAGAGTTTGACAAAAACATTGAAATATCACAGACCACTTAGCAGTTAGTAATGACACCCAGAACGAACATGAGGGGGCAAAGTATTTATTTTATGACTTCACACATTAGCAAGCATTCACTATATTGGGATTAATAGCCCTTTTGCTGTAAAAGGCATTTAGGATTATACTAACCAGCGCTGAAAACGCACCTGCCTAATTTCAAGGCCAAACTACAAACTATGTTTGTGATGTAGAATAGTTACCAGAGAGTATTATGCCACCTGACAAGATGGCAAAATGAAAAATGAGGTATTTGGTGCGTTTTAACGCCATTTTAGGCCATAATGCGTCTGTGCTCTATGTGGCAGCATTGTCGTTATTCCATCACTGGGAAGATTGACCAGAGGTTTTGGGGCATCTGCCTTGTGCCAGACTGTCCACAGTTTGCCGGTTTCTTGTACAAAAGTGTAAATAAAAGATTTGTGATAATTCAAATTGACTTGAACGGCTCACCAAAGTGATGTGAACGGGGACGAGTGTCTGAATTCACAGTCTCGAGTCGCCCCCCAACAGCTGCAAAAGTGGCGTGTTAATCCCCCACATGGGCCCATTTTCACCAAAGACACCACTGTGGTACTGTTTAAAAGCAACAGTTACTCCAAACTAGAGGCAAGAAATCTAATCCTAAATCTTTTGATCTGTGTCCAGTTTCATCATTTGGAACATCAATCTGATTTTGTTTTAATAACTTTTACACATCATAAACATACATCATTTGTAGCTTGGCCATGAAATTAGGTGGTCTGTTTTCATTGCTGGGCAGTATATTATTTGGGCTGGGCCGGGACCCAATAAACGCGAATGTTGCTCAGTGAGTGAGTGAGTGAGTGAGTGACTGTCTGAGTGATCAAGTTCAACGATTGGCTGGCTGGCTGGGAAGAAGTTGAGCGATTGGTCGGCTGGTGGAGAAGAAGTTCAACGATTGGTTGGCCGACGATTGGCTGGATGGCCGACCAGGCATTGACGTCACTCTTATTTGCTGGTCTTTGTATTTACATTATAAATATGGGTCACAGAATTTCGGCTTTGACACTGCCGCAGATACTGGATACTTTGCTGTTGTTGGATCTTGGATTTGAGAGATTGCAGCAGAAACAGAAAAGAGCAAACTTTAACCAACACCAATGAAAACAATAAATTTAAGAAAATATTATATTTAAAAGATCGCGGCAAGCTGGATTTGACATCCCGTGATTGAGGTAGCAACATCTCGACTACGTTGTTGTACCCACTACATCACCGTATTTGAATCTTGTCCAGCAATACTCAGGCAAATGTACTGTAAAAATTAAAAAATATTTTTGTAGCTACATACAGCATGTTCACAATGTCCAATTTATGACGCCAATGAATGTTTCTTGACGATATTGGTCGCCATTTTAGAAAAATTAATGCGTATTTTCTTCTAACGAACAGCAAAAGGTGGATTAAATATTAACAGAGTGGATGCATATGCTGCGCTTGCCCTAGCGAGCATCCCGGTCTTTTATAAAGTTCCATTTCATTTTTCGATTTTTTTCCTCCCTCTGGTACTGGTTGCGAGATTCCATCTAGACAGAGGAATGTAACACATCGTTAAAATCTAGCATGGAAGCATCATTACAATGGTCAGAATGCGTTTTTAATTTCCCTATTAATGTGTTTTTAATTTCCCAAATAATTGACAAATCAAATAATGGCAATTACAAGAGCCAGCAATCCTTTTAATCATCAGCAAACCATACATTGACAGAAGACGACTGTAGACTACAGGCTGCAAACTACACAACGATAGAAGAAACCTCTAGACTACAAGTCACAAACTATACAATGATAGAGGGAGCCTCTAGACTACAGGAAGCAAACTACATAATGATAGCAAAGGCTTCTAAACAACAGACAACAAACTACGAAATGATAGAGAAAAAAGAAATCACAAGACTACAAGCAACAAAATACACAATGATGGGAGCTTCCAAACAACAGGCCACAACTTACACAATAATAGAAGCCTGAAGCCTACAGGCAACAAACTTCACATGATACAAAAAGCCTCTAGAATACAGACAGCTGGGGCAGATAATCTGAGTACAAGGCAGGTTAAACTGAGGCAGCTTTGGGGTATAAAGGGCAGACCTGGAGAAGGTTTGGGACAGGTTTTGAGGATATGAGGCAAGTTTCTGGGAGATATATGGGGCAGATTTGGGAGAGGTTTGGGGTATATACTGCAGGTTCGGGGGTAGGATAACACTAAGTTTGGGGCGGGGCTTGGGTATATCAGTTCGGCTTTGGAAAAGGTTTGGGGCAAATCTGGAATACACAAGGAAGGTTTGGGGTTTATGGTGCAGTTTTTGTGCAGATTTGGGTTTTGGGGCCAGGCCTGTAGCAGGTTCCAGACAAATTTGCGGTGTCCGGGTCAACGTTGCAGCAAGTTTGACCCAGATTAAAGGTGCACGCGGCAGGTTTGGGAAAAAGTTTGGGTTAGATGTTTGTGCCAATGGGGCAGGTTTGGAGCAAGCCTGGAGTAAATGGGGCAAGTTTTGAGATCATTTTGGGGTACATAATCAAGTTTGGGAGAGTTTTGTGTATTTGAGACATGTCTGGAGCAGGTTTGGAGCAAATTTGTAAAATATGAGGAATCTCTTGGGGCAGGATTGGGGCAGAGGGAGTAGTGGAGCAGGTTTGGGGCAGGTTTGAGATCAACAATTGGTTTGGAGAAATTTGAGGCACATGAGTCCGGTGTAGGACATGCTTGTGTTCACGGTGTAGGTTTGGAGTGTAAGGTTTCAGGACGCGTTTGAGGGAGGACTGGGCATGGGTCGGGGCAGGGGGAACACAGTTGTCAGCATGGCATGGACAGCACCAGCAGTACCTGTCATCCTCGGGGGAAGCATGCTGGATTAAAATCCGGGGACTGGCCGGTCGGCGAGGGAAGGACTGGAAGTGTCTGAGGGAGTTTCCATGGCGAACCCCCGCAAAGGGGGAGACAGGAAAGACACAGGGTGAGAGAGGGCCAAGGTGGGGCGATGATTAGTGCATGGTACAGCGGAGCAAAATCTAACCTTTGATTAATGATCACCTGCCCAGATACTTTATCATAAACAGGAAACTCTTCAGCAAAAAAGCATTTATATGTCCTGCCAAAGTAGAGCTGAGACTTAAAGATATCCATGCCTCAAAGATTACATGCATAATTCCCATTTCCCTGCAGGTCTGGTCATTCATTCGCCATCACCTATCATATGCCAAACTACTGAGCATTCAAACCCCAGCTCTACCTTTAAATCAACATACAGGGACAACTACTGGGCTCAATGAAGGATAAATGGACAACAATGTTGAATTCGTTCCCGGACTTTGAGCAACATTTTAATACTTTACACAAAATTGAATCACTGAGTTTCCAAAGGGCCCAAATCCAATGAATTAGAGGTCAGCATATCTTATAAAAAAGTGGGGAACTTTCTTGTAATTTCAGTCAAACGTATCCTAAAGACACTCTCTTGTAAAGTAATAAACTAAAAATATATGGGTCAGAAAATATGAACCAAAAATAAATGCATTTTGCCCTTTCTTGAAAAAAAGAGTTTCTTGGAGTTGGGCCCTTCGCAAACTCAAGGATTCAATTTAAAACTGAAGAGACTTTGTGTGGTGCCGATCAGGGGGGTTACTCAGGCTGACTACTAAGAATTATGTCTTTGAGTCCACTGTATAAAAATTCACCAACGCAGAAACACACATACACACACGCGCCCATACACACACACACACACACACACACACATGCGCATGCACTATACAAAAATTACCACAAGCCAAATCCATTGACACACAAAATACTCAAGGGAACCCTAGTTTGTCAAATGAAGAGCGTCTGTGTTCAAGCAGTAGCACAAACCACAGAAGTAGCTAGAGAGAGGAAACATGAATGTGTTTCTGTGTACCTTTCCGCTTCATTTGACTGGAAGCTAGTGTCTGGAGTCAAACAGCTGGTGCTCGTGCTCCTAAGCTTGTCAAGAGGAGGGTGCAACTCACTAACACTACCATAGGGAAAGAGGAAGATGGAGAGACAGAGAACAGAAAAAATATTTTAAAAAAAGTAAGAAATGAAATCACGAAAAATCTGAAAGTGTCTGAAATGAAGTGATGAAAGGCAGAAAGAAGTGGGTATGAGGAGGTTCCCTCGGGGGGGGGGCAGGTTCCCCTGTGCTGTGAAAAGAGCAAAACTGGTGGGAGCCAGAGGCTGGGGAAAATGACATTCTTTGCATTGAATGTGTGGGCAGACACTAGACAGTCAAAAGAAGTGCAAGTGGAGGAATACTGCAGTAGTTCCGTACAGTGAATAGATATATGAGAGGAGGGATACTGCAGCAATTATGCACAGTGAATAGATGTGTACTTGGAGGGACACTACAACGTAGAGTCAGGGCTGTGGAGGCGTGAGTGAAAGGGGGGGGGGGGGGGGGTTGGGGATTGGTGTTCGCTCTTACCAGCTCTTGATGGTGACCTCATGAGTGACATCATCAGTGCACTGGCGCAGGTGTGTGAGGATGCTGACAGGGGCTGTGCTGCCACTGGGCTTCAGCCAAGACTTTGAGTGTGTGCATGCAGAGAGAGTGGAGCTACACACACACATATGCGCACACGTACAAGCACAGTCACACGCATACAGCCATGCACACACACACGTGCAAACAAATGCACACAATTGCGCACACACACGCGCGCACACACATACACACGATCACTCACAAACGCACACAGTCACAAGCACACTTACGCGCGCGCACACACACACACACACACGTGCACACACAGACAGTCACGCACACACACACACACACACACACACATAAAAAGAATATTAAAAACAAATTAAAAAAAGCAGAATCCAAAAATAAACACAGAAGTGAAAACGGAAGAAGAACGACAGCAGTAGTGAAGGATGTTCATCAGGGGTAATTTTGCTAAAGGCAGTGAAGGAATCCAGGGAGGAAACTGGCAGTTTTTTGATAACAGTGCTAGTTTTTCAAATGCTGCCTAAGGGGAAGACCACAGAATGTTCATTTTGCTCTTTATTAACCAAAGATCACCAAGACCTTAAAGGTACCAGTCATGATATTCAATACATCACTGTCAGCATTACTAAATAAGTCTACGGCACACAAACTCGACTGGATACTGTACATTTTTCTTTTCACAAAAACATGGACACCTGAGAGATATCTCAAGAGAGTTACAGAACAAACGTTCAACATTTACTCACAAAAACTTAGAGTAAATGAAGAGTTAGCTAGTCTAATCATTCAATTTCTCAGCCAGATAATGGCTATCTGGAGTTTCATAGTAGCAACTCTGGTTCGTCATTGGCAAATATATGAGTCTGAAAGGCAAGCAACAATCAGGAAAAGATGGTCAAAGCTCTCTTGGATGTCCAGCAAAGAAGCAGTTCTGTGATCTGGAAAAACCTAGTAAGTTAATCAGAGGGAAAAATCTTGCAATTTAACAGAAATTTTAGCTTCTGGACTTTTCCTAACAGAAAAAATATGATAGAAACTTGATTTTGAAAGTTCAAATGACACTAACAGCTAGTGTTTTAAGATTTTCACCACTCCACTTAATTACGGCAAATGAAAGGTATCCTCAGTTTCTACCAAAAGTGACACACTTACTAGGTTTTTCTAGATCACAGCAGAGTTGAATTCACCTAATTAATCAGAAAAATGTGCAAAGCCATTTCTCTCAAAAATAAACGTCCCCTGAAGTAGGCAGCTGCAAATAGCCTCATTACAACCAAGTTGCGACGATATGGAAAATACAAAGGAAAAAAAAAAAAGACTGATATGTAATTGTTGACCAGATCCAATTTAGAACTTTCTTCCTGCAACACATTCCAGAAAACTTTGGACAAGGGTTTGTTTTAAAACAAACGTTTTATTTATGTGCAAAACTAACTTTGGACGGAAGATTTAAGATGAATGAAGGTAATTTTTGAGCACAAGATGAAAGTTTTAACCCTTTGAGCTCTGAATACATTTTCAAAGAATTAATATGTAGTTATCCTGAGCTGTTGAAAACCTATCAGGTGGCAACGTGTTTAAAAGAGCTCCCCTGCGAGAGCTTTTTTAAACAAGTTGCTACACGATAGGTTTTCAGCAGCATCTGATTGTGATATCTTACATCATTGGCCAACAATAGTTGCCCACGGCGCTGAAGGGGTTAAGAGTACAGGGAGCAGAGTTTGAGAGCAAAGGAAGAGGGATTTGTCAGCATTAGAAATACAGTTTGTGAGGGCACAAAGTAAGATTTGAGAACACAGAAAGCTGAGCTTGTGTGCACAGGAAATGGTGACTGAGGTGAGAGGTCTGGGGAGGACTGAGAGAAAATCAGCGATGGGCGTACAAGGATCTCCATGCCAGGAGGTGACATTTTTTGATGATTTATTGCCAATTAAAATACTGTCTTTGACTGAAAACACAGATTGAACACTGGGTTCAAATGAGAATGGCCATTTCTCATTTGTAGGCTGCATTTATAGGCTGCGACGCAGGCTGTACCGCTGTGCAAGCCCCGTCGAAAACAGCCGAAAACTGCAGCCTCCATCTTGCCTGATAACAGACAGAATCATCGACATGGTAATGAAGTGTAAACAAGATGACGATTCCCTCTGATATCCGGAAAGATGAGGGCTGCAGTTTTTGGCCGTATTCAAAGGCGCATTTGCAATGAAACATCCAGCGATGACGGCAGCCCAGAAATGCAGCCCACTCTTTGATAATCAGCCAATATGACACCATGTTCAATAAGTGCCAAACCACCCTCCCATCACTAACTTACCTCAGAAGCAATGTGTGTGAACTAGTCTGTGGGTGCTATTTAAGAGACTTAAAAGAGGATGGACCTTGGACATGGGGGGCTGTTGGGGGGACTGCGCTACTAGAGACCTAAGAGAACTCACCCGTAAAAGCTTTTATGAATACCGTTGACTAACAGGGGCATCTTAGGTGGCAGTGTTTTACTGAACCTAGATGAACTCCTGCTGACAGAGTGAATGCAAAAAAATCTGACATATGATCAAAAAACAATAACAAAAACAAAAAAAATGACAAATATAACAATGAATAATTAATAATTATGAAAAAAAACAGAAGTTGCTTCATCATCTCGCATTGATCCCTGCGCAGTATGACCATGCATTATTATTGGAGTATGCCTCCAGCAAACTCCAATAGAGCGACTCCGTGGATCTGCAAGAAGCAAATGCGAACAAAGCAGGAGAAAACAGGACACAAACACCAGTACAGCCTTGCAACACGTCTACAGGTAGCAGACCCCAACAGAACATCCGTCTGTGAGTTTAGAGGCAGCATACTCTAATAACAGTGGTTCTCAAACTCATTCCTGCCGCTCCTCTGTGTATGCTCATTTTTGTTCCTACCATGATTTCAATCTTAGGATTTTAACAAGGTATCGATTTGTCTTAATTTGCAGCATTCCATGTTTAAAGCAGCTATTTACCACCTTTAGCCACATTTTTATGGACATATCCACTGTCCAAAAACCCTCAAACATGTGATACTTATTTTTCCATATTGTGACGATTTTCAGGTAAAAACAGTTATAAACAGATCAAATTAGACTGAGAAAATCAGAAAGCTCCAAAATGGGTTGCTGAACACAGGTGTTTTGAATTCTTTCAAAATAATTTGCATGAACTTAATAAAATGAACAATAAAATAAACAATAAAATGAACTAATGACTTGTTGGTGTTTGCAACCATGTGTTGACAGTTTCACTGATGAGGAACCTATTGATTGTTTACATTGATTAAGTGTTTGGTCGAATGTTTTCCCTCTGCAGTTATTTATGCTGGTCTCTAACATATCTCATTATGGATATGAAATTTTAATTCTTCAAGGCATGTGCAGACTTGTCAAATGTGGCTTAAGAGCACAAATAACTGCTCATAACGTAAATGCACCTAATTAAGGCAAATCAACAGCTTTTTAAATCCTAAGATTGCAGTTGTGGTCAGAACAAAAACAAGCATACGCAGTGAGGTGCCAGGACCGAGTTTGGGAACCACTGCTCAGTCATGTGCACCCACAAGCAACCGATGCCAACTGAGCAACCCTGTGTAACACGAGGTGCAGTTAACTTTAATGGACCAGTCCTGTAAGTCCACAGGCAACATACTCGATAATAGAACAGCCCTCTTATTCTGAAGGTAGCAAATGCAGATTGAGTCGCACTGGACGAGTGCGTGAATTGAATATCCAGGGAGGAGTGAGGGGTGGATCTACGGGTGAATCTAATCGTATCAGACGAGGACCAGAGGATAGCCACACCCCAGAAGCATATTCTGGTTTTATCCTTTATTCTAGTCTATTTGGGACCATAATTTACAAAAATGAACATCATGATATATCGAAGGAGACATGAAACTTGTGATAGATATCATAAAGTAATATGGAAAATCATCATTGAAATAATAAATCAGGTGAGAAAGTAGGGTCATTTTCTCATAGACTGAACAGGATTGAACTTCTTTCTGCAAAGACCAACATCGCCATCTGCAGGCCAGAATTAAAATAAAATAGAAAATTAAATAGAATGCAAATTTTAGATATTTCTGCATTGGCCTCAGTTTTCAGACCCGGATGCTGCGTCCATCTTTTAACACAGTCTATGGGTGCAATAGCCAAGGCCAGCGTGTCTACAGATGAGACGAAAAACTCGTTTCAGCAGCCCGCACATCTACAAGCAGCAAATGCCACTTGACAAGACCTGTAAGACACTCCAAGCAGAAAAATCCAAGACAGCAGACCTGAGAGTCTACAGTGAGAGCACAAAACTCCATTCGAGCTGCTGAGTCAATCTACAGTCCAAGCTGCAAACTCCAATAGAGCAGACCCATGTGAGACAACAGCCTATAAACTCCAATAGAGCCGACCCATGTGAGACTAAACTCCCATAAAACAGCCCTGTGTGTGACAGGTAGAGTGCATGAAATGATTGGGATGTGTATGTGTGTGTGTATGTGAGAGAGCAAGAGAGTGTTGGTATGTGTGTATGTGTAACAGGTGGGGTGTGTGTCTGAAATGATTGGGATGTGTTTGTGTGTAAGTGTGTTCTTGTACTTGCAACAAAGTTTTTCACTTATATTTTTGGGAAGTAAGAACACTTTCGCGTGTCCTCACAACTACAAAGGCGAATTGCGACATACTAGTTAAAGCTGCTGTAAGTGATTTTTTGTTATTAAATAAGTGCTAAATAGCTCCACGTTCCGACAGAGATAATCTATTTCGAGTATCTGGTCAATAACACAAGTCTCTCAGTCACTGTCTTCCGCAAAACAGCAGCATAAAAAATTCTGGAGTCGCCGACTGCCTCTATCCAATCAGGTGAGAGAACGCCGTAAAGACGCGTTTCTCCCTGTCTGTGAACGCACAGAGCTGAATCTGCATTATTAGTGCACCATCTGTCGGAAAAATTATTAGAAGACAAAGTAAATAAAACTTCCGATACCAGCGCTACGGGAGATGGTGTACACAATTATATAGCAAAAGAACCAAAGAACAGTACAGGAACAAATAGAATTAAGGAGGAAAAACGCAGGATGGCCAAGAGCTGAATTTATATCGGTGCCGCTTTCAATGGGGAAAACTGAAAAAATCAAAGCTTTTAAAAAGCGATGCACTGCTAGCCTTGCTGTCACTGGACAGGTAAGCTTTGCTTCACTCAGTTGTAGTTATGCAGTTTTATCAGTCTTGGATAGTCCTGTTGGTGGTTTTTAATCCTGCTAATGTCAGTTTATAAATGAACCATCATCGTTTTTGGTCGACGACAGCTTGCTTACCTGTGTAACGATAGCATGTGTGGCTATAGGACACTCGCTAGTTTTAGCTAATACCTTCAAAAAGCCATTCATACCAAAGTTTTTGCAAGGACGTAATGTGTCGATCCATGTTTTCAGGGTGGCTTCACTGAGAGTGTCTGTATATATTGTACTTGTATTGTAACTGAGTCGCTACTCTCCTCTGCCTCTGTCTCGCGTTTCTGTGCCTGGTTTGGGGGTGGGGGACAGGGACTACTGACATAGGCTTGACACAAGAAGCTATGAAAACTACCAAATCAGTTAAAGCAGCTTTAGGTTTAGGGGCAGGTTAGAATGAGGGATAGGTCAAGGCTGGGATACAGATTTAGAGAAGGCATAGGTTGCTTATTGTTAAGATTAGGGAAAGGCCGTGAGACACTCAACGAATGAATAGAGGTCAATGTCAGGTCCTCACAAGGATAGAAGAACAATAATGAGGGTGCACATGAGAGTGTGTGTGTGTGTGCGTGTGTGTGTTTGTGATAGGTGGGGCAATTGTGCGTAATGATTGGGATGTGTATGTGTGTGTGTTGTATATGTGTTTGTGCGTGCGTGTTTGTGATTGTGACGGGAGCCTCAAACTAATTTGCGGATCATTATGACCTCACTTTGTTACCATGGTAAAGGATGACAGAAAAAATTCAACAGCGGTGAACAGGGAACGCGGAGGAAAAACAGACAAACATTAGGAGAGAGCAAAAAACAGAGGAACAGAACAGAACAGAAACTGTGACTGAGTGTGGCAAAGGTGATGTCTGGAGAGAAACACACTTGGTCACTGGAAGACTGCATCAGAATATAATTCCACAAACAGGCTCAGGAGTCCTCCTAGTGATATTACAGGAAGCAGCACATTCCCCTCAAAAAGCTCCCCATTCACTCAGATGTTTTGTCACAGCATAGATAAACTATGGGAAACAACGCCTCCAAGTGGTCAATATCAGAAAACTAGCCAAAAACAAATCAAAATCAGAAGATGTAAAGCACAATAAACAAGAACAACCAGAAAAGAAGAAAAAAAAATCAGCCAGAAGGCACTAAACCTTCTTCATTTCCAGCAGGCTGTCGCCGTATGGCTGCCCTCCACAGTTCATTACTAGTCACTATTCAATTCTTCTCACCATTCGCTCTCACACTCATACCTATGGGCAATTTAGTGTCTCCAATTAACCTACAATGCATGTCTTTGAACTGTGGAAGGAAAACGGAGTACCCGGAGAAAACCCATGCCGACACAGGGAGAACATGCAAAGTCCACACAGAAAGGCCCCAGGCCGGAATCGAACCCACGACCGTATCATTGTGAGGCAACCGTGCTACCCTGTATCACCTTCAACCACAAATGTAACAATACTCAAGCACGCAAATAGAATCCGCACAGAATATAGCTCTATGAATACAGGATATATCAGGAATTAAGTGCTCCAAGTTCTGCGCAATGTTGTTTGACACAAAAGTCACTCTCCCGTCCAATAAAGTGCTAACCAAGTGAGGGCAAAATAAACACAGAGGAGACTTGAAATCATACACACCCTTCTATAAATCACAGGCTTTTAAAATGTATTGTCAAAAATAAAAACTTAAATGCCAGACTTTTTCCATCTTAATGAAACCATCCAAGTGACTAAAATCAGTAAGGAAGAAATGGATAGTTAATTATTAGATATAGATTATTAAAAACTGAAATAAATAAAACATTAAATGCAGTTTTTTTTTTACTTTTCACAGATATTTTATGTCAACCTTCCCAGAAAAATGGTTTGATTTTTTTTAATTGCCAGGGGATCAGTCTCCTGTGTACAGCTATTATCACATCATTCAATAGGTTTTCCATGAGATAAAGGCCTAGGCTCGAACTGGGCGATCTGATGACTTTGGTTTCCCTTTTCTGTAGTCAAGACTTGGGCAACTGGATTATGTCCTTCAGGTCATTGTTTTGATGAAGCTGAAATTATTTTTCAACTTCAGCTTTCCAATACAGATAAACAGGTTTTGTGCCAATCAGCCTCAATATCTGAAACATTTCATTATCCCATGCAGCACCAAGCGTGATCAGAGTGGGGTTAGAATGTGATACTCAGAGCAGAGAAGGGTTCGGGTGTGAGACTCAGAGCAGAGTGGGCTTAGGGTGTGAGACTCTGAGCAGGGAGGGGCTAGGGTGCGGTATTCATAGCAGAGTGTGGGTTAGGGTTTGAAAAAGAGGGTGTTAGGGTGTAAGTGGGCTTAATCAAGAGCAGTGCACAGTATGCTAGTAGCTTATGAGTTTAACTGCACACTGTGGACTGACGCATCTGATCCCAGTTATTAAACCCCACTGATGCAAGATCTGATCCCTTGTGTATGAGGAAATGCCAACCTCAGATAAATCTACATTTACATCCACACCCACTATACCCCCACTCCCAAGCCAACTGCCACTAAAGTGTAAATGCCCCCCTACCCCCAACTGCCCTGACTGACAGTACCTGTCCTCTGTGTACTCCGGTTCCTGGCGGCCTCGGTAGCGGGTTGGGGATCGGGATTGTCGGCCATGATGGATCTCATCCAAACTCCTGCAACAGGACCAAGGAGTCTAAATATCACATCTATTCCCCCATTTACTACTGTGAATTATTCCAGATTCATACATGCAGTTTCGCTCAAAACTTTGCATACCCTAGCTCAATATGCAAAATGTTGCCATTTATTTTGAAAATATGACTCATCATACAAAAGGCTATCCTTAAATAGAAGTTATCAAGTGAAGTCATTTATAATCACATATGTGTTTGGCTCCTTTTTAAATCATAATGAGAACCGAAATCACCTAAATGGCCCTGATCATGAGTTTATATAACCTTGAATGTTTGACCTTGCTATATAGACACAAGGTTCCACACCTGTGGCTTTTTAAATCGTAACTAGTCACTGTGTATAGTCTTGAGTTTGTTAGCTCCCGAGTGGATACACAGATCTGTCTAGACACCGGGCCAAGGGGAGTGGAAAAGAACGGACCTTCCTGTGATGGTCCAACTTTTTAAAGATTGAAAAGGATATCAAAAGATATGCAAAGACATGAATATGCCAGTCAGTACTGTTCAGTCCCTGATTAAGAGGCGGGAAATTCGGGGATATGTTGATACCAAGCTAAGGTCAGGTAGGCCAAGGAAGATGTCAGCCCAAACCGTCAGAAGAATTGTTTGGGACACAAAGAAAAATCTGCAAGCCTGCTCAAGAGAAATACAGGATGCACCGGAAAAAAAGATGGTGTGGTTGTTTCAAGGAGCTCAATAAAAACGTACTCATCAGCATTGGTCGAGTTGCCAGAAGGACACCATTATTGCGCAAATCCCGCAAAAAAGCTCACCTAAAATATGCCAGACAACACCTTGATAGAACTCACAACTTCCAAAATACTGTCATTTGGAGTGACAAGACCAAAATAGAACTTTATGGTCACAACCATAAGCGCTATGTTTGGAGAGGCCCATGGTGAAAAATATACCATTCCCATTGTAAAGCATGGTGGTGGCTCACTGATGTTTTGGGGGGTGTGAAAGCTCTCAACGCGCAGGGAATCTTGTAAAATTGATGGCAAGATAAATGCAGCATGTTATCGAAAATTAAGACCAGGGGCAAGTAGTACCTCAGTCACATTTTTGAAAAAAATGGAGCTGGTACCAGTTCTGGAATCTGTGCTGATGAAAGAATCATTTGATGCCAAAATTAGGGAAAAAAGTACTTCATCCGTTTATTGTAATATGGAGTTTTCTGAACCCACTAAAACTTTCTGCAAGAAGTACTCAAGTCCTTAAAATTTATGCAATAAGTGCCCAGGTCCGACTGGCCAATTAAAATGCCGGTAAGAGTCACATGACAAGCAGAAAACGGCGACCATGGAGGCAATCCAGAATGGTTTGAATGGTTTTTGCATTTCAAATGTTCGTTTCTGATTTCTCTGAGTGACTTTGGAAGTTATATTAGTGTTAAACAAGTAGTCCTGCCAACCATAAAGGCACAAAACCAAGGAAGCTTAGCTAAAATAACATGTTTGTATTGCAAACTAACCGATAAAGGGTTTTTGGTGTGAGAAGTTATTTTTTTTGCCACAAAAAGTACCTAAGTCCGAACTACTTTTCTTGATTTCTCGGTAATGAAGGCGAATCATTCCACAAAAAAATTGTGACTAACCATGTTTAGCCCGTAGAACAAACGCACAAGTCCATAATAAGCTACCATGAAAAAGAAGTATCTGTAGCATGTTTTGAAAACTTTGACCATCAATATCTCAAAACTGACATTTTGTGACTGAAGTACTTCTTGCAAGCAGGTCTTCAAATACTGGCAGACAATTTGCTGCACATGGGACAGACTTGGCTTTTCCAGGATGACAATGATCATCCACAGCACAAGGCCAAGTTGACCCTGCAGTAGTTACAGAAGAGAAAGGTGAAGGTTCTGGAGTGGCCATCACAGTCTCCTTACCTGTATATCATTGTGCCACTTCGAGGAGATCTCAAACGCAGTTCAAGCAAGATGACCAAAGAATTTGCAGGAGCTGGATGCATTTTGCAAGGAAGAATGGGCAGCTATACCACCTGAGAGAATTAGGGGCCTCATTGACGACTATCACAAAAGACTGCATGGTGGTACTGATGCTAAAGGGGGCAATACACAGTATTAAGGACTAAGAATATGCACACCTTTGAACAGGGTTCATTTAATTCATTTTTCCTTTTTGCCATGTTTTATTTGATGATTGTGCCATTCTACATGACCTACAGTTGGATATGAATCCTATAAGAAACAAAAGAAATGTGTTTTGCCTAGCAAATCATGTTTTCTTTAAAAAAATGTTACCTATTTCACACCAGCCAAGTCCAGGGTGGACCCCTGGTGGGTAAACAAAGGGAGAAAAGGCCCCTAAAGCTCCAGGGTTTTCATAATGTTTTCATTAAAAAAGTACAAAAGATTTATACTTTCGTGAACATCCTTTTAGTCATAAAAACCATGCAACATAGCAGACTCCTGTCAAAACTGTACCATTGACTTATGTCACTATTATGACTTACATAGTCAAAATCAGATATGTCAATCATTATCATATGTCCATGAGCATCAACATTTACATAGAGTCAGTCTTATGATACATCCATTAAAATACAGGTGAAAAACCCATCGGTGTTATATTTCCTTGATGGGCCTTTTATTTCAGTATATCCCACATATGTTAATCAACTATAAACAAACACATTGCATAAGCAAAATATATACTTTTGATTGACATTTTCATTTTCCCTTTCGGACACATGCCTCCTTCCGGACATACGCCCCCTTCCGGACATACGCCCTCCTTCGAACACACGCCCCCTTCCGGACGCAGTCCCTCCTTCTAACACACATTCCCTTCCGGACACACGCCCTCCTCCGGACACACGCCCCCTTCCGGACTCATGCCCTCCTCTGGACACACGCCCCTTTCCAGACACACGCCCTCCTCTGGACACGCCCTCCTCCGGACACACGCCCCCTTTCGGACACATGCCCCCTTCCGGACATACGCCCCCTTCCAGACACAGGCCCTCCTCCAGACACACACCCCCTTCCGGACACACGCCTTCCTCTGGACTCACCTTCCTCTGGACACGCCCTCCTCCGGACACACGCCCCCATCCAGACACATGCCCCCTTCCGGACATACGCCCTCCTCCAGACACACCCCCTCCTCCGAACACACGCCCCCTTCTGGACACACACCCTCCTCCGGACATAAGCCCCCTCTTGGACACACGGCCTCCGCCGGACACACGCCCTCTTACGGACACACGCCCTCTCCGGACACACTCCCCCTTCCGGACATACGCTCTCCTCCGGACACACACCCTCCTCTGGACACACACTCTCCTCCGGATACAGGCCCTCCTCCGGACACGCCCCCTTACAGACACACGCCCTCATCCGGACACACGCCCTCCTCCAGACACACACCCCCTTACGGACACACGCCCTCCTCCGGACACACGCCCCCTTTCGGACACATGCCCCCTTCCGGACATACGCCCCCTTCCGGACATACGCCCTCCTCCAGACACACGCCCTCCTTCGAACACACGCCCCCTTCCGGACACACGCCCTCCTTCTAACACACGCCCCCTTCCGGACACAAGCCCCCTTCCGGACACACGGCCTCCTCCGGACACACGCCCTCCTCCGGCACACGCCCCCTTCTGGACACATGCCCTCCTCTGGACACACGCCCCTTTCCGGACACACGCCCTCCTCTGGACACGCCCTCCTCCGGACACACGCCCCCTTCCAGACACACGCCCTCCTCCGGACACACACCCCCTTCCGGACACATGCCCTCCTCTGGACACGCCCTCCTCCGGACACACGCCCCCATCTGGACACATGCCCCCTTCCGGACATACGCCCTCCTCCAGACACACACCCTCCTCCGAACACACGCCCCCTTCTGGACACACACCCTCCTCCGGACATAAGCCCCCTCTTGGACACACGGCCTCCGCCGGACACACGCCCCCTTACGGACACACGCCCCCTTCCAGACATACGCTCTACTCCGGACACACACCCTCCTCTGGACACACACTCTCCTCCGGACACAGGCCCTCCTCTGGACACACCCCCTCCTCCGGACACGCCCCCTTACAGACACACGCCCTCATCCGGACACACGCCCTCCTCCAGACACACACCCCCTTCCGGACATACGCCCTCCTCCGGACACACACCCCCTTCCGGACATACGCCCTCCTCCGGACACCTGCCCTCCTCCGGACACACGCCCCCTTCCGGACCCACGCCCTCCTCCGGATACATGCCCCCTTCCGGACGTACGACCTCCTCCGGACACCTGCCCTACTCCGGACACCCGCCCCCTTACAGACACACGCGCTCCTCTGGACACTCGCCCCCTTCCGGACATACGCCCTCCTCCAGACACACCCAACAATATTTAATTTAATGAATAAAAACAAAGAGAAGAGCAGCGGCGAACTAAAAGCAGGGAGTGCAGCTCTTTTATACTCTTAAAAGCACCTCCACCTCACCTGACCCTGGAGGTAGCTTATCCTGCAATGTCCGAGAGTAGACATAGCAAGGTAAATTTAAAAAAAAAACAAAAACCGAGTGAGTTTCACCAACAATAAGGAATTTATTAAAAAAGTCATAAAGTTTTATATTAGCGAACGTTTTGACGGGTTAGCTAGCCAAGTTAGCTGAAATGCTATCAGAAGCCAAATCTATACAACCAAAAAATAAATTCAAAGAAAAGTCTAACATTAAAACCTTAGACAAATTTACACCCCCTCATGGTCCACTGCAACTCCAAAATACAGACCACAGCTGTAACTGTCTCTCAAGGCAAAGGAAGAGGAGACTGCGAGAAGACAAGTTAACAGTCCATGCCTCTCACTTTTGTATATGCAAAGAGAGTCCAATCAGAGACAATCTTATTAATCGCTCTTCCGTGCCAAAACTGGGAATGACTCATTAACGGATGGCACTATTAAAGCCACAAGTCTGAAAAAATTCTTTTACGCGATGGCAATGAAAAAATCTGAATTTTCACACCACAGATTACATTCAAAGTCAATGACTTTGGATGTAATCTGTCGTGCGGTGCGAAAAATTTGTTTCACATCCGGTGTGAAAGCAGCTTTAAGGTGGTGTGTGATGCTCAAAGGTCAGGTGGTGTGTGATGCTCAAAATCATCGTAATAACATTCATAATAATGCTGGACTAGGGCAGGGATGATGTTGGGTGCGGTTAATGCCGGGGCAGGGATGATGTTGGGGTGGGGTTAATGCTGAGACAGAGATGATGTTGGGTGGGGTTAATGCTGGAGCAGGGATTATGTTGTGTGGGGTTAATGCTGGGCCAGGGAGCAGGTTGGGTGGGGTTAATGCTGGGGCAGGGAAGATGCTAGGTGGGGTTAATGCTGAGACAGAGATGAGATTGGATGGGGTTAATGCCGGGGCAGGGATGATGTTGGGTGGAGGTAATGCTGGGGCAGGGATGATGTTAGGTGGAGTTAATGCTGGGGCAGGGATGATGGGTGGGGTTAATGGTTGGGCAGGGATGATGGGCGGGGTTAATGCTGGGGCAGGGATGACGTTGGGGTGGGGCTAATGCTGGGGCAGGGATGACGTTGGGGTGGGGTTAATGCTGGGGCAAGGATGATGTTGGGGTGGGGTTATTGCTGGTATAGGGTTGGTTTGGGTGGTGCTACAGCAGGGCCAAATCAGGGGATGGAATCAATGTTACTTGCAGGAATATGTATGACAATGAGGTAGATTATAAGGGGCGGGGTTAAGTATGTGCCGGGGATGATTGGTTCTCACCTTTGCTGTGGAACATTGGGGGGGCGGGACCGACTCCTGTCTAGTTCCTCTCGCTGAGGGGAGACGGAGCGAGAGCGCTGCTGGACGGACCTCTGCTGCTCTGGCACTGCCAGCGTGCTCGTCCTGTCTCTTTCCCGTTCTCTCTCTCTCCCTCTGTCCCTCTCCCTCTCTCGCTCGCTACCTCTCTCTCCCTCACGAGAACGTCCCTCTCCGCCTGCACACACACACACAAACACACAGAGGGGAAATTGGAAACACCATCAGCGTGAGGGCTGCACAAACTAAACTACACCTGCACCTTGCAATTTCACTGACAGCAAGGCAACTTCACTCAGAAGAAAAAAAAAAGAATTTGAGGAACGCAATCTTAAAGTTTGGAACAGAACCCTATTCTGAGAAAGGCAACCTTGCTCTAAGGAGCATAACTTCACAGTGCGCAGTAGGCATAACAAAGTCCATCCTTGCACCTGAGTCCAGTCCTCAACTTCCAGTCCTCCGTGCACCTGAGCTGTGTACGAAGCACAACCCTTCCACTAATGTTCCGTTCTGATTTGAGTATTGAGCCAGCTTGTGTTAGCACCTTAATTCTAATGCTAGCCATCTTCAGTGTTTAACTGGAATGCTCCTGTTTTCTAGTTTAGCTTTTGAGCTTTTGTTATGCATTGCCACTGGCTTCACACCCCTCCTCACCAACTCCAAAATCACTCCTGTACAGGGTTGCACACACACACGCACGCGCACGCACACGCACACACACACATACATACCAGTGGCATGTCGTCAGTTTTAGTAGGCCTCCAGTAGTCTCATCACTTAAAGCACGATTGCTATCAAGTCGTTCCTGTTTAAGTTTGCCAGATTAACAATCAAATGCTTTATTTACTGACTGCACTGCAATAAATTTCAAGCTGGCTAACCTTGCAAAGGAAAGTTCACTGGTTGCCTTAAGTTAACTTGAAGATAAGTTTTGTCTAAACTCACAGTTAGTGAAGACAATGGATAAAATTAAGGGTAACTTCTTGAAAACATTCACACTTCTGTTCAATTTCCAAAACTTTTCATTACAAGTGGAGAGAAAAAGAAGAAATAAGTTCACATTACCTAATTGGGCTATCATTTAATATAGTGTGGAAATCATCTACTGGTATTGTTCTCGATATGGTAGTCCTCATTATAATACACTCAGTGAATGTGTACTCTAACCACACTCATCTTTGAACTCACCCTTCCTTTTTATCTCAAATACTCACCAGTAATGTCTCTGACTGCATTTAAACGGCAGCAATGCAATCCTGTTCACAAAAATTGTCTACAGTACAAACAGACACACACACATACTTAGAAAAATACCCTAAACAACTTCCATAGCAGTTTTACAGTAGATTTACAGTAGTATTGCGGTAGTATGCCCTGGATCACACACACACACACACACACACACAGCGGCCATTCAAGACCAATACATGGCGTATTATGTATGAATTACATAGTTACATTAATATAGTAGTTACATTATTATAGTAGATACATTAATCTACATAGATATAGTAGATTATTTTGGATAGAATAATCCAAAAAAATGAAAAAAAAAGATCAACACTTTCTCCGATTTCTCTTATTTTAGCATTTTTCAGCAGCATAATTAATCAAAAGATTGTGATTTATCTCTACAGAATGTTATAAGCATTCAAAAGAATACATCTTAAGAGGAAGCAATCTTAGGCTTATCGAACCTAACTGAACTTCCAGCCGAAAAGCTTTAATTACATTAACACTCACAAATTAATTCATAAATATCTATGCCATTACATGAGACCAAAAACTTCTAAAGACAATCCAAACTTTTATTAAAAAGCTCTGCTTTTGGCAAGATATGTTGGTCGGAATATTTGTTTTTTATTGTTTGTTTGTTTGTTTTGTCTGTAATCACTTTTCTTGAACACTTTTCTCTGCTGCGCGTGTTGCCTGCTCCTTGTTATCTTTTGCGCAGTTGCCTACCAATGACTCATCACAATTCCCATTATTCGGGGGACTCCATCAAGGTCAAGGTCAAAGGTCAAGGTGAATTTTTGGTAAATTTGAGGAGTTGACGAAACCGTTATTTTTTGAGTAGCTTTAATCGGATCGACTTCAAACTTAGTGTGAATGAAGTATTTGGTAAGGCGCTCGGCTGATTAGTTTCTCGCTGAAGGTCGAAAATTTGAACTTGCAGGAACTATGTCGAGTAATACCTCATATGAAAGCCCTTGATGACCGCTTTCCAGATCATTCAAAATTTTTGCATTCTGACGTCATTTGGTGACGTTATGACGAAAAAACAGTTTTTTTACCGAAAATTTTTCTTTAACAATTTTCTCTGCTATGCGTGATGCCTGCGCCTTGAGATCTTTTATACGGTTGCCTAACAATGACTCATCACGATTCCTATTATTTGGGGGACTCCATCAAGGTCAAGGTCAAGGTCAAAGGTCAAAGGTCAATTTTTGGTCAATTTGAGGGTTTGACGAAACCGTTATTTTTTGAGTAGCTTTAATCGGATCGACTTCAAACTTGGTGTGAATGTAGTATATGGTCAGGCGCTCGGCTGATTAGTTTTTGGTGGCGATCGGCCTTGACCTTCATGATTCTCGCTGAAGGTCAACAAATTTTGACCCCAAGGTCAAATTTTGAACTTGCAGGAACTATGTCGCGTAATGCCTCATATGAAAGCCCTTGATGACCGCATTCCAGATCAGTCAAAATTTCTGCGCTGTGACATTATTTGGTGACGTTATGACGAAAAAACAGATTTTTACCGGAAATTTTTCTTGAGCAATTTTCTCTACTCTGCGTGATGCCTGCTCCTTGTGATCTCTTGTACAGTTGCCTACCAAGGACTCATCACGATTCCCATCATTCGGGGGACTCCATCAAGGTCAAGGTCAAATTTTGGTCAATTTGAGGGGTTGACGAAACCCTTATTTTTGAGTAGCTTTGATCAGATCGACATCTAACTTAATGTGAATTTAGTGTATGGTCAGGCGCTTAGCTGGTTAGTTTTTGGTGGCGATCGGCCTTGACCTTCATGGTTCTCGCTGAAAAAAACACGACCCTTTTGGCAAGATACCGTTCAAGCTACGGTTGACATCCTTCATTTATTTATTTATTTATTTTTTACATTTGGCATCTCCAATCCCACCCGAATCTGGAATGCCCAATTGGTGAACAATGTACAAAGCTTGCTCGTATGCGACCCCTTGCTGCCAAATCAGGAGAGCGAAGACAGTTCACGGCTCTCCTCCAAAGCACGCGCCTGTCAGCCACAGCTTCTTACACACTCATTGGTTGAATCTTCGCAAGTTCAGAACGAGGACGGAGGATACCCGGACATGAACAGACTTGTCTTCCTGACAAGCGCCCGTCTGGCCAACAGGAGGCGCTTGAGCAACGAACAAAGTTATTTATTTGTTTCCCTTTCCCGGCAGTCCCTTCCCAATTAGAAACCCTGTAGCACGATGGCCAATTGTGCGTTACTCTGAAAAAGCTGCCGACCACTGCTGGTTGCTACAACCGGGGCTCAAACTCGCAACATGATAGTCTCTTCTGCACTGCAATGCAGTGCCTTAACCGAGTGAGCTGTCCGGCAGCCTACAATCCATTGTTTTAAGTCATAATTTATATGCAGAAGAAAATTCCTCATTACTTTGTGATGCAACATACATAATGCTGTCAAAAATAAATTGGACTGTCACTTCATCAATATGTCTTGGCAGCTTTTGATAATCTGTTGTTGATAAACAGTAAACTACAACAAATTTAGGTAAATAAGCCCTGAAACCTGAGGTTACTGAAAACCTTTAATGCCTCTGATGGACTGCCACTGACACTAACTTGGCAAAACTTACTGTGCACTTTCTTATTGGTGCTATCTGCGTGTAAGTGTCTGCGGGGCAGGTATGGCGATGGACAGGGCAGGGGGAGGGAGTACACATCATGGGTCTGCAACTTGTACCAGTGAGGCTTATCATCCAACAGGGCCGTCTCCAGTTCAATCAGGATCTGCCCGCAAAAGCCAGAAACAAACTAGTCAGAACCAGTCACGGCTGCCCACAACCAGGCAGATAAGCACAGCACTTTAAATCAATGGAAGGGAAAACCACTTCTAGATTTTAAAATGATGAGAAGGCTCTTTCAGCTGAGAGTCCCCTATAGACCAGTTAGGCTGAAGTGAGATTTGGGTTGCGCACATGCTCTTTGTAGACTACGTATGACAGAAGATGCACAAATCGCATTGAAAAGGGGTGAATATTATGTTCTTTCACTCTCCCTGTGGAAAAAGCAGCGAACATTCAGGTTATTCAGGCGGATTCAGGTTATAAATATGAAGAATTTTGTCCCTAATGAACATTTTAGGGTCTGCAGCATACATTTTGTGTCTGTATGGCCCAATTTTGTAGAATCTGGCAAGGAAAGAATTCTGTATTCAACCTCTACCGGTATCGAATGTTCGGGTACCCAGAGAAACATTTGGGTGTGTTAAAACGTCAAGCGTACATCCAGTGAAGAAAATTAAGGGTTCAATTTCTAGTGCAGTAACACGTGGTAAAAGCATATAATGGTGGCAGCCATGTAACCGATGACACACCGGGTTGTTAGGGCATGCGCAGTCAAAGAATTTGCTCTCAGCACAAATGAGAATCCGATATCTAATCTGTTGCATTCAAATAGTAATGATTCTGTTGTTTTAGTGTGTCTAGGCTTTGCATTGTACTTGTGTGCCTGCGTACTTATCCATGCTGAGAAGACATTAGGATCATGCCGGTTGTTTTGAACAGTGCAAATTGGTCGCTGGAATGCCGTAGCTATCAGCGTGAAAGACTATAGTGTGGGATTATCGCGGTGTTAATGACATTAATTCAGGTCCGCAAAACTAACTGGCAAGCAAAATTTTACTTTTTTGACTATATATAACAAGTATCTGTGTAATCCAAATCACAAAGAAACCAAATTATTATGGCAAGAGATCTGTGCTGAAACAGCCAAACTAAAAACCATGTCAACCTAGTTTTCGAACATTGGAAGTGACCCAATTATCCTGGTAGTTGAGAAAGAGCGGGCAGTAAATGGGGATGGTGAGCCTGTCGTGTGCAAATATTTGTTTTGACAGTGGACATTTTTCAATTATTGCTTCAACTAATTCTTCCTTTTTGAACTTTGAGGTTGGTACATCCAAATCTTTGCATAACTGTCTCAATTCGCGAACCTTGAGTCAAGAGAATGCTCTCAGGTTTGTTAATGGTCTCCAGTTTTTCTTTTGCCAAATTCAATGTCCAGTGCTCATGCGCACTCCAAATCTCGCTTTTCACGCCCTTAAAACGAATGGGTCTATTGTAATTTCTGTTTTTTGATGTGTTTTGGCTTGGCATCAGGCAAGCAATAGGGGGAGTATCCAGGGCTTGTATTCATAATCCGTACTTATGGCGCTACGCACGCTCTTAACACTACGTGTAGTCGCAGGCAAACGGTTGGTATTCATAAACCCTTCTTTGCGCAATGTGAGTTGTAACTTCATGCGGAAGTCTAAGTATGCCGGGGACCAGTATTACACCCATTCGTAAGACGAAATCCAAATTGACGACAGAATTTTACCAATTGCGCGCTTGTCAACAATTGCAAAGAGAAAGGTTGTTTCAAGATCAAACCAATCCTCTAGACTCGCTCGATGATGTAGAACTATACTCAAAGTACCCTTTTGAAATACAACATATCTTAGATTTAGTTGAGGAAGTGAGTGAGCGGATTAAACCGGTGGACGGACGGACGAGGTGACGCTGTGCATGCTGCCTTGGAAGTGTGTGTTGTGTGCAATATGATAGATTTCTAAACAATTTTAAGCAGTTCAGAGTTGCCAAACCCCACACTGCTGCACTGCCCCCCATTCACATCCTTTCCTTTCACTTTCAAAATGACCATAATACCATTTTGATATTAGGCCCATAATACTGCTCCTCCACCAATGTAACTATGCGTTTTGTATACGGCAAGACCAAAAAACAGTGTTTGAAGCGAAACGTTTCACATGGTTCCGCAGTTTTTTTTTTTGCTTAAAAGGCTACTTGCAGCCCTATATATTGTGCTATTTCTTTTCCAGTGAGCAAAGCGCATACTCAGAGGGAATACTGCGAGGGTGTCTCCCGCTTATCTTAGCGCTTACGCACGTCAGAGCTAAGTAGAGCCCCGCTGCACATCAATTCTGAATACCTCCTCTACGCGTGTACTTAGCTCCGACGTACTTAAGCCTACGCACAACGTAACGCGCACGGTTTATGAATACGGGCCCAGATTAGGATTCCTCCAGCCTCAGCAAGATGGGATGTGTACAGCAGGATATGAGGCGTAAGGCACCTCCCCCAGGAAGTCGCTTTCCTCCTCCTGCACACGAGGCTGGTCCCATACAGTGATCTCCAGCATGCGCTCTCTGAAATCCCGCCGGTGCACGTGTGAGTACAGGAACGTCTGGTTCCATCGAGGCTCTGAACTCTTCTTCACTGTTTTCGTTCTCCGTTTACTCTTGTCACTGGAACCCAAAAGACCAATGCCCTCTTACTGACACATCCGAGGAGCTGCATTGAACCCTCATATGAAATCCGTTTAGGACACACACTAAGGCACACCCATGGGCCAATACTCAAAGCGTAGATTCTCAAAAACCTTCTTAGGCTGCATTTGTCGGCTGCTAGATCATTGCAGGCTGTTCCATTGCGAAGGGACTTTCGAACACAGCTGTGGAAAGCAGGCTTCAGCTGGCCTGTTGTCAGATGGAATTGTCAGCTCGTTTACACTCCATTTTCTTGTTTAAAATTCTATCTGATACCAGGTAAGATGAAGGCTGCATTACTTGGCTGTATTTGAAAAATCCTTCTCAATGAAACAGCCCACAATGACTTTGAAGCCAAACAATGCAGCTGACAAAGTCTGCAGCCCACAGTTTGAGACACAGCCACAGAGGCTAGAAGGCTCACCCCAGTTTGACATACCCAAACACACACAGTTCCATAAGCTCAAAAGTTTTTCCAGCAATGCCTGCCTATGGAAAAACCCACTAATGAACATGTCCACTTACACACTTACCTAGTTACTGATATGCTCAGCCATAAACGTTGAAGCGGGACCTCACCTTCTATCCGGGAGGAAGTACATTTTGACGTAAGGGTTCCTGGGCCGCCCATCCAGCTGCATCGGCAGCTCTGTGGCCTGAAGGATGTTTACGATCAACTGGTGCCCAACTTTGTCATACCAGAGTTTCATCTGGGAAAGAAAGACATTAGTTTATGGAACTGTGTATGGTAAAATGGCTGTTTGTAACTGCCAATGAACAATGTTAAGCTCCCAGAGTTCACCCAGAGTGAAATTTAGCACTGATAATAGGAAATATTTTTTCATGCACTGAGTGATCACAATGTTGAATAGCTTGCCCGGCCATATCGTTGAGGCAGAAACTTAATAAGTTCCCCAGTCCAAGGTTGGTACAGTGCCGGGCACCATCTAGTCCGTGAGTATCAGAAGTTCTAGGCTCACTTCAGTGATTTGAAAATTGGCGAGTCAAGTTGAGCTGAATGGCCTGCTCTCCCCACTCATGTAATGTTATGTTAACCATTTTGAGCAAAAAAGAACTCATTCACTGGTAAGGATTCCCCTAAGGAATCAAAGGGTAGTAATTTGGAGCCCTTTCCTTTAAATATGCTGAAGCTGCTGTGAATGATTGTGCTCTGAGGGGAAGGAGCGCGAGGGTACCCCTCACCGATAGCTGCCCTGGCAGCACCTGGGGTGGGTCCCTCTGCGTCCCAGGACTCATGGGGGACAGGACTGAAATGGCTGGACGCTCCATTTTCTGGGACTCAAAAGAACTTGAACCTGCTCAAAGTCGAGAAGACAAAGGTGATATCGTCATCACGTCTAAATGCTAGAATATCAGTAAAGACTAAATAATGCGTAATCAACCTGCTGACCTTTCCCGGAGCATGCAACCAACACCTTTAGCGATGTCCAAAAACTATGTTGAGATGATGAATATCGTCGTATCCCCGGGTAACTAACTGAAGCATGTATAGTTGTTTTAAATGATAAAATATGATTTACAACTATCAGGGAAAATTATATACAGCTCCGTGCCAAAATCCGGAATCACTATAATATTTACGTTTTTGAAGAAAATTCTTACTTTTGGTTTCCAAGGAATAACTTTTATGAAAGGACAAAGCCAAGACCTTGTCACTCTTGCAAACTAATCTCACTGTTTAGAAGTGAATAAATTAATTTCTAATTCAGTCTCTATATATGATCGCAAAGACCTCTTTTTAGCAGCCATTACACCAGTTCACCAACAGCACATTGCCTTGCCACATCCTGAGGAAATCGTGCTGTTGTCTTAATTTGGCTCCACAGTTCTATCATATCAAGTGCAGTACTGGCTAAAAATGCACATTTCAGTTGTTCAATAGAATATTTACTATACGCAGGCATTCATAAAATTCAATATTTAAAAAATAATGGCTAAAATAGTGACTTCTGAATGAGAAACTTGTCAGTCAATTGCTTGTTAAGTAATAAAACTCATTCCAAGCCTGAAACTGTCAAGAAACTGAAGATTTTGCAGAGAATCTTAAGAGCAATACTGCATTCAACTTGACAAATGCACAATACTGTCCTGAATAAAAAGCATGAATGGGGTCTGAACGAAACAGAAAGAGCAACAGAGGGCCAATAAGTTCAACTGTTCATGAGGTCAAATACACAAGTGTCTCGCTAGAAAAACAGACACTTGAGCTCCATGTGATTGTACCCATCAGACACAAGGATCTTCAACAGAGCAAAGCCAAGTCTGGGGCGCTTGACTTATATCCTGCAGTGTTTCCCCTACATTCACTGCTGGATTACAAGCGCCGCTGCTGAAATTTCACATAATCATTAGCAATGTGGTGGTTCTCGGGGGTGGGTGACGTAGTGTGGCGGACAATTGTCTGATTAGTAATGATTGAGTGATGGGAGACACCTGAGAGGGAGGTTTTTTTAAGGATTGTGCGTGGCTTCCTCGGGTTGATGGGGTGCAGACGGCTTGAGGCATTTGACACCGTAATGTGGTGACAATGTTTGGCAGGGCATGTACTTTGCGAACTTAAGAGGCAAATGGATTTGTGATTAAACTACGCCCGGCTGTGTTGTAAAGGACGCGCTCCATCCGTTTGGAAAGCTGAGGGCATCCGGGACGCCGGTGCCTGAAGACGGAACTTGCTAACCCACGGGAGGGTCTCGACGGCTGCTGGACGGAGGGAAGTGCGTACAATTGTTTTAACGCTGTTTTACGAAGTGTGTGTGTGTGTGTGTGTGTGTGTATTGGGGAGTGTTGGGAGGGGAATTGCAGATGGTAAGTGTGTGAATTGCGGGTGGGTTTTTTTTCGGGAAGAGTGTTTTAAAATGTGTTGCGAATGAACTACCTTATGTCGGTTGTGTGCCTTGCTTGTAGTGGTGGGTGCCTACTTAGCTTATAGCCTTGCGTGTGCCATATTGTCTTTTGGGATCTTATCGTGTTTGAGCAATTTCTTGTTAATGGCTGTGGTTTGTGGTTTAAATCAACGCGTTTTGGAACTGCCCGAATCCCCCGTAATCATCTTAACTGAGCATTTTATGAATTTATGTAACTAATAAAACAACCGTTTATATGTGTGCTGGTCTTGTGTGGAATTCGGTTGACGACTAACAGAGCATACCGGTTAAAAAAAGGTGTTGGCAGTCAGAATCGGACGGCACATTACAGTATCAATGAGCTACTAATGATGTTTACTCGCACTCTGTGAGCGCAACAACATACAACGTTATTTTGGACTTGTTTTGAGTCATCAACGAGCCCATCAAATCCTGCCAGACCCTTTTAGGACATGAACGTAAAAAGGTAACGTTCAAGCTTATACACGGTCTATATATAGAGCAGCGCAGGTAACGTAACGTGAACGTAACAGCGTAGCTCCTCTGGGCAGTTAGCGGGAAGAGAAAGTGACTTTGATAGCGAGCGGAGCAGCAGCAATTCAGAAAGATTGAGAAAATGTACTGTTTGTCAGTTAATTAATGCTACAACTTCTCAAGCCAACAACCTTATGCCATGCAGTGGCGTGCCGTCAGATGTCAGGAAGGCCTTCAGTAACATCACCCTTTCCTGCATAATTGCTCTTAAACTGTTTGCTATCAGGTTTGCCTGATTAACAATCAAGCAGTTTATTAACTGAACAGCCACCACCAATGCATGACACGTAATGTATAATGAATGACAAAGCGATTACCTATTGTCCATGCTGATATAATTGATGTGACTCTGCAAGGATGACAATCAGCAAAAAATCCGGAACTTTCGCTGACTTTGCAGCAATTATTTTCGTTATCATCACTCAGCTGTGCATCGTACCTAACAACGCACTTTAGCTGTCACTACATTCAGACTATGGAACGGATTCTCATGGCTTATTGGTCAATGACCCTCGCGAACTAATTTACGCAAATCCAGAAATTATAAAGACCTAGGCGATTGATATTTTCAATCGTCATTGATGTACAGAAGTAAACGCCATATATATTCGTAATGCAATGTATAACTAGATTTTCAAAAATAAATTAGATTCTCATCGGTTCTACCAATCAGTCTGAGCAACTATTCCTACTCGGGGAGGTAAACTGCGAGAGGTGTCTGTCATTAAGAAGTGAAAGGTGAGGTTGTTGCTGGCCCTGTGTTTCTGCCGACGGACCGACACTGCATATTAGCCGTATTTATACCGTTAAATCTGTTTATACCGCCATATTTATACTGTTAATTCTGTTTATACTACTACACTTGCCGTATTTATACTGTTTATATCTTTGCCACTGTATTTTCTTATATATATATTTAACTTGCATATTTTTATTTTTCTACATGTTGACAGTCAAATGATATTTCAGTTTTCAAATGAGTCTGCTAAACTGGGTGGTAAGGAAGAGAAAGGAGGATGGTGACCATGGAGGAGCTGAAGTCAGTAAAGTAAATTATGGATTCAAACTAGTCACCTTTAAGATAATGAGTTTCTTTTGGATTTTGAAAACTGTTTATACATGATTATGGAAGTGAAAGTGATGGTTACAACATGTTGCAAAGTGTAATATAACTTTATAGTTGTAAAGTGTGATATAGAAAAGAAGATCAGTAGTGCAGGTGAGAGAGGAAAGAGAAGCAGGCGGAGGTTATGAGCAGGGAGAGGAGTGAAGAGAGGAGCAGGGAAAGATGCGAGGACAGGAGCAGAGATTATTTTTATTTTCTTCAGATAAATGTCACAAGCTGTAAATTGAGACAACATAAAAATGTGTTATAATCCTGTCTATAAGGATTCTAAGGTCATTTAATTAGAAACAATTTTCACACACATGAATACGGGTCGACATCGCATCCTCAAGGAGATGGACGCAGTAGCACTGCTGCTGAAAAAATTCTAGGGGAAACACTGTCCTATGAACATTTTTGCGTTAATTTCCTTTTCTTGTCTGCTAGTGTCTCAAGTGGCATTTTTCTCTAAAACAACAGTTTTCTGAAGCAGCCTCCTCCCTGCAGCAGATTCTGATGCAACGCTGGTATTTCCAAATGAAGTTACTTGCTGAGGGGCACCTGTGAGGCACCACAAAGACCCTGATATACTCCAGTCCTCTTACGTACAAAACCCAAAACCAGTGAAGTTGGCACGTTATGTAAATCGTAGATAAAAACAGAATACAATGATTTGCGAATCCTTTTCAACTTATATTCAATTGAATACACTGCAAAGACAAGATGTTTAATGTTCAAACTGAGAAACTTTATTTTTTTTTTGCAAATAATCATTAACTGAGAATTTAAAGGCAGCAACACATTGCAAAAAAGTTGGCACAGGGGCCTTTTTACCACTGTGTTACATCGCCTTTGCTTTTAACGACACTCAGTAAACGTTTGGTGACTGAGGAGACCAATTTTTGATGCTTTTCAGGTGGAACTCATTCCCATTCTTGCTTGATGTACACCAAGGCCAGTCTAGTACCCGCACTCTTTTACTATGGAGCCATGCTGTTGTAACACGTGCAGAATGTGGCTTGGTATTGTCTTGCTGAAATAAGCAGGGGCGTTTATGAAAAAGACATTGCTTGGATGGCAAAATATTTTGCTCCAAAACCTATACGTACCTTTCAGCATTAATGGTGCCTTCACATATGTGTAAGTTGCCCATTCCTTGGGCACTAATACACCCCCATACTATCACAGATGCTGGCTTTTGAACTTTGCGCCTATAACAGTTCGGATGGTTCTTTTCCTCTTTGGTCCGGAGGACACGATGTCCACAGTTTCCAAAAACAATTTGAAATGTGGACTCGTCAGACCACAGAACACTTTTCCACTTTGCATCAGTCCATCTTAGATGAGCTTGGGCCCAGCGAAGCCGGTGGCGTTTCTGGGTGCTGTTGAAAAATGGCTTTCGCTTTGCATTGTAGAGTTTTAACTTGCACTTGCAGATATAGCCACGAACTGTAGTTACTGGTGGTTTTCTGAAGTGTTCCTGAGCCAATGTGGTGATATCCTTTACACACTGATGTCGGTTTTTGATGCAGTACCGCCTGAGGGATCGAAGGTCACGGGCATTCCATGTTGGTTTTCGGCCTTGTCGCTTACGTGCAGTGATTTTTCCAGATTCTCTGAACGTTTTGACTATATTATGGACCGTAGATGATGAAATCGTCTTGTTGAGGAATGTTGTTTTTAAACTGTTTGACAATCAGCTCACGCATTTGTTCACTAAGTAGTGACCCTCGCCCCATCCTTGTTTGTGAATGACTGAGCATTTCAGGGATGCTGCTTTTATACCCAATCATGGCACCCACCTGATCCCAATTAGCCCGTTCACCTGTGGGATGTTCCATATAAGTGTTTGATGAGCATTCCTCAACTCTCTCAGTCTTTTTTGCCACTTGTGCCAGCTTTTTTGAAACATGTTGCAGGCATCAAATTCCAAATGAGCTAATATTTGCAAAAAATTACGAAGTTCACCTGTTCGACATTAAGTAACTTGTCTTTGCAGTGTATTCAATTGAATATAGGTTGAAAAGGATTTGCAAATCATTGTGTTCTGTTTTTATTTATGATTTACATAACATGCCAACTTCACTGGTTTTGGGTTTTGTAGTTGAACAGCTGACACTCCTACGTCTTTTTATTATTATTGTAATTATTATTATTATTAAACGCCCCCTCGACTTAAGTTGGGAACAGCGTATTATGTTATGGCGGAGGCTATCCGTCCGTCTGTCAACAATTTTCGTTTCTGTCAATTTTGAGGAGAACCACTTGTTCCACGGAATTGATTTTCACACTGAGGTTTAAGGCTGATTCATACTCCTAAAGAACAGAGAAATCTGTTCTTGTTCTTGGGGCTGCGAGAACAAGAACAAAGTTCATTTTGACCAGGACATGTCATACTTCACGAGAAACTCAAGTGCCGAACTCCATTGGGCTGTTTCAATTAACTTTACTTGTCCGACAGAGTCAGACCATCTGTCGAGTGAAAAGTCGGACATTCGACAGACCATGTCCGTCAGGTGTTTCGATAAAACAAAAATAGGATGTCCGACCATGGTCTGACGCGGACAGACGGTTCGTCACTGTTCGTTCGAAGTTGCGTGAGAATTTACACATCAGCGATGCACTGCTTTGCTATTTGGCATTCAAATATTTGAAATAAGTTAACGTTAAATAAAAAAGATAAAAAAAACAATTCTGATTAAGTAGATCATTAACCACTACTCAGACATAAATTAACTGCACTCGTCGCTGTAGGATGTCACGTAACGTCAATTTTCAGTAGGCTATTAACTGAATGCAGTCTAGCTAATTCAATGCAGTCTTTGCTCACTGTGCAGAAACTACGATTGGCAACATAACAAAGCTATTAATCACACAAAAGACATTAAAACATTCATATCGTCACGATCGCTCATTTTACAGAATTGACTTAAGCAGTCGGGCGATAAGCAGAGCTCAATTCTAGGTCACACTAAGAACCACGAATACGATGTTTAACCACTGAGCACCACGGCAAGACCGCTCCTTAGGCAGTGCCCCATTAGTGTTCACATAGACATTCATAAAAACACAACTTTTTGTCGCAGGTGAGGTGTACGATACCAACGATTTAAAAGTGAAATCTTCACGCGTTGTTAATAAATTATGTGTAGTTGTAAGAGAAATTCATTCACAGATTTAACAGAGCACCGCTTCTGGCTGTAGGCTAATATTGGTTTCGCGGGCATTGGTACTGCCTTTCCATTTTCGAAATATTTTAGGCTGTCTGCACTTCCAGACAAAATCAAACAATAATGCCAAATATTGGGGTTATAATTTTTGTCTGACTGGGTTTTAGGACAACTCTCAAGCATAGATATATATATTTAGAACACTAGATTGGATAATGTAAATATGACGACATCAGCAAAGTGAAGCATCCGGCCGCCATATTGATACACCCAACTTCTTAATAAAAATGAATGGTTTCCTATGAGGTCAATTTCAAATAACTCGATACAAGCAAGAAAATGCCGAGATGTGCGGCTGCCTTTTGCAGCAATATTTATTAGAAGAACTGTAATAAAACATTTCATGCGTAAGTTAACGTAGAAATGCAAAGTTGTCACTTTAATAGAAAAAAATTGCGCTTTGTGCTAGCTAGCTAATTAGCCATCCCATTGACTTGAACAGACCGCTGAATGAAAGTGAACGCTAGTGATTGATAATGGTCACCGGCGAGCTACCTTGGCGTCGCGGGGACTGCATTGACTTAGTGGTAAATAAAATTAAAAAGGTGGCTAACAAGGTAGCTAGCTACTTGTAATTCACATTCAATGACAATACTTCTTACCCGCATAATATTTAAAACATTGGACAAGTCGCTTTGTCTGTTTTATACAGAGCTCCAAAAGGCAAGGAGGGGAGAAAGGCTTCACTAGCGCTTACTTTTATCAACGTTGGCATTATCCAATTGTTTCAATATAAACAATTCGGTTGATGTCAAATAGTCAACCAGGGTACAATGAAGTGAAGAAACCAGCGTGTAATTTGATAACCTATACGGACATTCATCAACGTTTCTTATAACGCCGATAACTTCCAAGCAATTATCTCATCAGAGGCTAAAGCCTCGGTCACGTTAACGTCACTTCTCTGCTGCACTTTAAGGTTAACACCGAGTCACATTTCGATCTTCGCTTTAGAAAGAGTGCCGCTTTCCATCCTCCGAAAAGCACATATTTAGGGAGACAAAACATTGTTCTGCACGGCGATACGAAAATAAAATCCGACTCGCACTCAAGTGTTTTTGAAAATGTAATTTTAAAGTTTTTTTTGAAAGGGTCACGCCCACTCCATCTTTCTGACCAATCACACAACAGTTCTCGGACACCACACGGGAAAAAAGTACTGCCCAGAGGATGTGTCGAGAACAAGCTGCAAGAACTCCGAAACCAGGGCTGCGAGAACAAAATTATGTAATTTTGTTCTTACAGCTTGGTGAACAAGAACAAATTTCTCTGTTATTGTGGAGTATGAATCAGCCTTTAGGGTTGACTAGGGGAGGGTTGCTTTCGAAAATGGGTGCGCTCCAATATTCAGTATGGCTACCACGGCAGCCATCTTGAATTTTGTTTCCGTCAATTACGAGGGGAACGACTTGTCTGACGGAATTAATTTTCGCATTGTGGATTGGGGTTGACTAGAGGAAGGTTGCTTTTGAAAATAGGCACGCTCCGATATTCAATATGGCCGCCACGGCTGCCATCTTGAATTTTGTTTCCGTCAATTTTGAGGAGAATGACTTGTCCGACGGAATTGATTTTTGGACTGTGGATTGGGGTTGACAAGGGGAAGGAGAACAACTTGTCCGACGGAACTGATTTTCCCACTGTGCATTGGGGTTGGCTGGAGGAACGTGTGGGCGTATATGCTCCGCCTCAGCAGCTCCTGTTCTCTCCTGGTCAGGCTTGATTTATGCTTTTCTATCAAGAAATTAAAGGAGCGCATTTTTAAATGAATTTTTCGGAAACAAAAATTGACTGGCAAACAAGCATTGTCTTCTTTTTGGCCATGAAAAATACTAAAACCGCAAAGCAGACACAGTTGCATCAGAAATAAATATTTCTAGTTTCTGATGCATTTAGTGTGGTGGCTGCCATTTCTCTAGCTCCAAAAAAGCATATGGGAACAATGAGGTGGCGCAATATACTGGATCTGCTGAAAATGTTTCGTTGCAAACATGACTATGGGCCATGACTAAATGACTAAATTTAAAAAAAGCAATTACTTATAACAGTACTTACAATTTACAGTGTTATCAAAGTCTTGGCTGTAGTTTTGAATCAATACAGAGCTACTTCAGCTAATAAAAGTAAGCAATACATTGCATGAATTGATTCTATGTACACCATGCTGTAACTGCTCCAGTCAAGTAAACCAGAACTAAAACCAAGGTCAAAGCAGCAGGTCAGCATTAATACTTACTAGATTCCAATGGGGGGTGGGATGTTTCTGGAATTCTAGGAATATCACTACAAAAAAAGAAAAAAAAAACAAACATATTTAATGCAAAGTAGCCCAATGGCAAAATATTTTATAAAGTAAAATGCAAAGTTTACGAACAAACTTTAAGTTAGCCCAACAAAATGAAACGATTATCATTAGGATGATGCCAACATTTCAAACAAGTCAATGCCCAGTTCTCAACAACAAACAGTTTAATAGTTATGAAGGGTAAAATCTAAGCCAATTATCACAAGGGGCGGGGCTTCGTCAATTAATATGTGATCCTCTCCGGTGAATCAGGAATTGAGTTGTGGCTTAATTGATTTAAATCTTTCCCCTTCTGAGTTCAAAAAACAAACCCCATACTCATCATGACAAAGAGTTCAATAATTATGGTGGATGACTATCATCCAATCAGGAAAGGGGGCAGGACTTTGCCAGTTCATTTGAGATCCTTACCCGAGACCAACAGCCCAATCTCCAACTCTTTATGACAAATCATTCAATACTTACTAAAGATAAAAGATTAGCCAATCAGGAATGGGGGTATGGCTTTGGTAATTAACATGCAACCCACTCTTGAATTAAATATCCCATCTTCCAACTGGCAATAACATTCAATAGTTATTACAGATCAAAAATGACGTAAGGGGGCTGGACTTCAGCAATTTAATATGTGATCTTTCCCTGAGTCCAATATCTTCAAATCTCCAACTCTCCACAGCAGAAAGTTCACTTATTATGAAGAATCAAATATTGGCCAATCTGGAATGGAGTCAAGGTTTTGTCTATAAACATGCAACCCTTCCTGAGTCCAAGAACGCAGCTCCCAACTCATAACAACAAATGGTTCAGTAGTCATGACGGATCAAATATTGACCAATCAGGAAAGGGGGTGGGGCTGCACAATATAACATGTGATCCTATCCTCCTTAGACTAACAACCTCTCAATTGAAAACAGTTCAAAAGCAATGAAGGCCGAAAGATCATCCATTAGTGTAAAGTGAGGGAAGTGATGAAGATGAAAAGGAAAAGAATGCTCCGTGCGTTTGGGTCTTTGTGTTGTAGTTGGGGAGGGACAAAAACATCAACATCCATCGTTCGGGAAAGTCTTGATTGTTAAGCAAGTTTGAAGGCTCTTGGTGGAAAATTGAAAGACTGATGAACTGATAAAAAAAGAAAAGAAAAAGGGGGCAATTCTACTGAAATATCCCCTCCATGCTTTGGGACAGTCTGAAGCTGTAGTATTGAAAGTTTGGAGGTTCTGGCCCATGAGGGATCATCAGAAAAACATGACACTGACAAATCTGACCAAACACAAAACTACACGGCATGTTTGACATTTTCTAGCTGTGATTTTTTTAAGTGAATTCCTTCAAAAAACTCAAGTGATTTCGCTTCGCATATTCTGGAACAGGCCTTCAATTTCTGAGCTAGTATCGTCAAAGTTGTAAAAGTATCATCAGTGAATTTCATTCCTATTTGATTACATGTTTCTAAAACTTGAGACATGGGCCACAAAAGACTGAGAAAGTAGTATGATGGAACATGTTTGGGTATAATTAGAGCATCTTAGGGGGGCTGAGTCTTTCCAAAGAGGAGATGTCAAGAGCTTCACCATTCTGTGAAAGACTGTATAGGCAAATAGTTCAACAATTTATGAATAAACTTTCTCAATGCAAAATTGCAAAGAATTTGGGGCAGAATCCAGAAACATTCTGCCAGTCCATTTTAGCAGTGTGTGCCACTTTTAAATATGACTTTTCACAATGCTGGAAAGATTTCAGGGATAGCTGTTGTTTATTGTTTTATTATCAGCAGATAATGATTGATGTTTTTAATTCACATTCATTTTGTTTGCATACATAAGAGATTTCGTGAACCCACTTGAACCCAAGTAGGTTTTATTTTTTATTAAATTAATTAAAATGATTTTTGGCTCAATTAAGGACACCAAAATGTGACATCAAAGATAAGGTTTCATCAAAAAGGATGTGGAAAATTAAAAATGAACTAGAAAAGGCTACATTTTCTGAAGAAAATTTGTGCGCTTGCTTCAGTGAGAAAAGTTGAAGGGGTTAGCTTATGAAATGAAGGTGCTTGGAAACTGAGAGGCAAAGGAAATTGCTGAAGAAATGTTGAAAAACTGCTGAAATGTTAACACAAGACTTTAAAGCTGAAAGTTATTGTTTAAGGAATTCTGACTTTCCAGCTGCATCATGACCAAGTCTACTCTGCCTCAACCCAGCTGTAAAAAAAAAAAAAAAAAGGTTAATTGGAGTCAATGAGGTTTATGCATCTCTCTCTATGGCTATGTGAGTATCTAGGTCAGTGGTCGTCAAACCTGGTCCTGGAGAGCCGCAGTGTCTGCTGGTTTTTGACGTTACTCTGCACTTGATTGATGAATGAAAGCAGTTCATTACACGCTTAACTCATCTCACCTGGTGTCTTAGGTTTAAATAGGGAGGAGAAAACCAAACTCAGCACACCCTGTGGCTCTCCAGGACCAGGGCTTGCCACCCCTGTCCTATACATTTTTTTTTTTACTTTGAACCTCTACTTTGTCCGGATTGCAGCAATGCTAAATGTCCAACTACATTGACAAATCTTGGTTTCCAGACTTCTGTCACAACCTGCATGTCTATTTAATTGGCTCTAGGAGTCGTTTGGGTAGTTCCTGGTAATTGATTGATTGGCTTATTATTCCCTTAGTGCAAGAGTATTGCTAACAGCACAGGGTGTGCCAAGTTTGGTTTTTACCACCCTATTTAAACTGAAGACACCAGGTGAGATGAGTTAAGGTGTAATCAACTGCTTTCATTCATCAACAAAGTGCTGAGCAACGTCAAAATCCAGCAGACACTGTAGCTGTCCAGGATCAGGGTTGATGACCACTGATCTACGAAAACACAGTGCATGCTGAGAAATTAGCTTTTCGGCGGAGCAAACATGGCAGGCCATATTGGCAGACTGCCGCAGCTGTTGTTCCTTATAGCTCATTGTCAGGGTCTCCCAAACTGTACAACGCTTCACCAAGTAGTGAAATGCCACTATTTGTGGCTCTCTGTTCATTTCGGCGCACTGTGTATTCGCTTGCTAAATAGCTAAACGAATAGCAAGCTGCAAGATATCGTTAACACATGTTGTGATATTATACAATTCATAATTAAGTTCAAACTAGGCTTATGCCGTCGGAGGTGACAGCTTGAGGTATATCCCCGAACGCCCCCAATCCTCCAAATCCCCAATCCTTGAATAGACCTTGAATAGACTTTCATTTGAACTTAATTTCTGGTCAATCAGACAAATGGTTCCGAAGATATGGCCAAAATGGTAATTTTCCATCACAAAGCGCCACCTGGTGGCAAAATAATGAACCATACAGGTATGATGTCATCATGTGACACATTGTGAGGTCATGACCTTGCAGTCGCACATAGTTTCATGTCAGTTGGACAAATCGTTCCAAAGATATGGCAAAAATTGTGAATTTTATGTGACAAAGCTCCACCTTGTATCAAAATTTTGAACCAAACAGGTATTATGTCATCGTGGCATACATCCTCAGGTCATGACCTTTCATTTGCACTTGATTTGAGGTCAATCGGACAAATGTTTCCAGAGATATGATAAAAACAGTGATTTTTCTGTTTTTGGCCCCTGGTGGCCAATCTAGAAATTGTAAATTGTCCAAAATCGAATCAGTTCTTCCTCATTATGATACTTACCTATATGCAAAACATGAAATTTCTAATTGAAATATGACTGAAGTTATCGTGTTTACACGTAGGGCGGTGCGGCATCGGTCGGACCAAAAAAATGAAAGTCAATGAAAGTCTATTCAAGGTCTATTCAAGGATTGGGGAATTGGAGGATTGGGGGCGTTCGAGGATATACCCCAAGCCATCGCTTCCGACGGCATAAGCCTAGTTTCCCTGATGTTCTCCACCTGTGCATTGTTACCTTCTGTGTATCTATCAATCTCCCACTGCAGCTAGACTGTGCTAGGTTGTCAAAGATTCCACTCTTTCAATCCCGCGTTTCTTCTCATGTAAGTCTTCTCATGTACTACCTCTTGTCATCAACATCAGATTTTTACATTGCCTGTGATTTTTTCCGCTGCCTGTGTTCTGACCCATATTTGTTTTCTGGATTACAATCTTGGATTGCCTAGGGCTGATTTTCTAGTATTGATCATTAGACTGTGTTCTGGATTTTTGACTCTAGTTTTATCCCTGGTATTTTTGCTTCGCTGACTGCATTTTTTTTTTTTTTAAATAATTTCGCATCTCCTGTCCCACCCGAATCGGGAATGCCCAATTAGGGAACTATGTACAAAGCTTGCTCGTATGCGACCCCTTGCTGCCAACTCAGGATAGTGAGATAGTTCACAGCTCTCCTCCAAAGCACGTGCCTGTCTGCCACTGACTCTTATACACTCATTGGTTGAATCTTCGCAAGTTCAGAACTAGGGCGGAGGATACCAGGACATGAACCAACCTGACGAGCGCCCGTCTGGCCAACAGGAGGCGCTGGAGCAACGAAAAAAGCTGTTATGCTATACCCAAATCCGGCAGTCCCTTCCCAATTTGAAACCCTGTAGCGCAATGGCCAATTGTGCGCTGCTCTGAAAAAGCTGCTGACCCCTGCCGGTGGGTACGCCGGGGCTCGAACCCGCAACGTGGTGATCACCTTAACCATGTGAGCCACCCAGCAGCTCTAGCTGACTGCATTTTTGACCTCCGGTTCTGCTCCCTGGATTTTGAGATCTGTCAAGCCCTTTTTGTACAGTCAATTTGTGGACTGATATTTTTGGTTAGTGACCCCTTGCCTGGAATTACGGATCCTGAATTTGCTCGCCTCCAGCCCTTAGCCTAATGGTTGATTAAGACCCGGACTGCACTTCCCTCATTATCCAATTATCACTCACACTTGTTTCTTATTGCCACTAGATGGTAACAGTGTGTATATTGTAATATATATTGTATATTGTACAGTATATTAAAGTATTGTATTGCCATACTAGCACAGGTTTTAGCCAGTCTAATGTAGACTTGCATTCTATCTATATCTATCTATATTCCTGTATTTAAACTGTAAACCCAGTGCTGTTTAATGCAGGACTTTCTAATTTTAAAGGAACATCGTTTCAATTTGCTTTTCTACTTGTAATTCATGGTGACTGTAGCCATGGCCCAGTCATTGTATTACTTTAGTGCTTTGTGGAAACCTATGTTCCAGTTGTTTATCCTGCAACTTCTGTGCTCGCTGCTTTGCAGTTGGCATAAATAAATGCCAACCAAATCCATCCTTGCACCTGAATCCAGTCCTCAACTTCCTGATCTCCACACAACACATAGTGCACGAGACACAAGCCATTACACTGTTGATTTAAGTCTGTCAAACCAGGAACCAACCATCGCAATTGGTTCCTAGTTTCGAGTCTTCCTGAACTCCTCACGGACCTGCCATACTCTTGATCATCGTTCAGCAATTGATCATCCTCCCGCAAGGTAAGACATTACGAACTTCCATTTTCAGGACTTTTCCGTATAATTTGCATTATTGATTTAAAATTTTAGGATTATTACGTGATTCCTTATCATGCAGTGAGGGATTAATTCATATGCATTTCTTGTCCACTGTAATCCATCATGATGAAAGTTATGTTTCCCGAATAACGTTGCCCTATAAAATATTGAATTAATTAATTGTACAGTTGACATTAGCTGTAAGCAGTGATGACGACTTTAGAAACTCAACACGTATCACCAGGCTACTGTTTACAAGCTTGATATTGAAAACAGAGAAACAATCCTTGGGGAAAAACAACTCCCAGTACTCAAAAACGCATATGCGCACCTTCACCCATCTTAGATTATGAAACTTTAATTTGTATACAATCCACAAGAAACTCTAGGAAGAGTTCCCTTCACAAGAAAAATCCAGGAGGAGACAGACAGTGCCGTAACATAATATGCACATCATCATTACTGATGCTGGGCATATAATTATAATAATCAGATCAGATCAGTAAACTAGCATTGTCAAGCCAACTTAATTAGCATCAACACAAGGCTTGGTCTAAAATCAATTTCAGTTGGATTCATTTGAGAAAATGAATTGCACTTAAGCAATTGAATTGCAAAATTGCCAAACTAATGTCATATGAGTTTGTGTTTTTAATTATGAATGTAATTCCACTTCACTCCATCAATTGGTCTATCCCACCGCCCAAACCCTCTCCAATGTCAGCACACGAACAAATGCAACCGCAAACATCGGCATCCCCGCACACATGCAAACACACATCTATACACAAACAACCACGCACACACTGGTTCTGAAACCTAGGAGCAGTGCTGTAATTTGCAAGAGGGGTGTGGACATGCCACTTTGTTTGAGGGGGGGGGGGTAGACAAGACAGGGGTTCCTCATTTCCTTCATTTCTCGCAGTTTTGTCAGCTAGCAGAGAGCAGGATATGGCAATGAATGTAGGAAGCAAACTCTGAAACTGTAAACAACACATGCTGCATTTCTCACAGGCTTATTCACACTTCACAAGAAGAGATTACAAATACATGAAATTTTTCACGGAGTCGTGAGCCTCAACCACTTGGCACTTTAAAACTACTGGGTCATTAGTGGATCCTCCTTCTATATCCAAGCATGAAAGCACTACTTGTTCAAAACCTGTATACAGGTTTCCAAGGATTTCTGAGTCTATTTCTCATGTCCAAACTTTTTTGGAATGTGCTGCATGCATCAAATTCTGAACACTTATCTATTCATATATATGTTTAAAAAATGCTCCAGGTATGATTTATATATCCAATCTTCCAGAGGAAAAACACGGGCTATATTTACCCAATAGGTCTTGAAACAATTAAGTCCACTTGAGGCTCCGTTTTGGATTCCAAAATGATATTGTAAACTTCTTTCTTCGTCGCTCCAGGCAACGATTTCCCATTCCATTGCAGCACCTCGTCACCTGAAAGAGAAGAATGGAATGACATTCCACTTGAAGACATGTCAAACAGCACATTCCTGACGCATTACACACATGTGACCACGCGCAAGCTTTATCACACAGCCTGTTGCAGTTTTGTAACATTCCAAAGGCACCCACCTGCCCGTAGGTGCCCAACCACGTCAGCCAGGCTGCCCCTCTTCACTTTGGTGATGAAGGCTCCCAGCCGCCCTGATTCTGTTACCTTTCCCCCCACCACCTGGGAGCCACACAGTTGGGGCAGCAGGCAAGTCATTGGTCAGACGTCAGCCAGTGATGTCACAGCGCACTTCACTTAGCAGGAAAACTGCTTCTTAATTTTTGCATGCTGTTGTCAGAAAGCACAATCAAGCAGGAGCCAACGGAGAGAAGCTGCTTTGGGAAGCAGAGTTTGCCTACACATCTGCTCTGCGTGCATAATGAGAGTAACTGTGTGTAAGTCCCGTACAAGTGTGTAAGTAGGTAACTGGGTTAGAGTGTACGAGTGAAGTTTTGTTTAATACCTCCGTTTCACAGAGCTTTCTGGCTCATCGGTCACTCGTCGGAAGCAAAGTTTATTTCTTTGACCCGATGAGGCGAAATCTTCCGATGAAGGAACTAAGCTCAGTTTTGCCTCATTGGGTCATACACGACACGTCGGACACTGACCTGATAGTGGAAAAACACGAATCGAGTGGACGAGTGACCGACGAGCCAGAAAGCTCTGTAGAACGGGGGTATAAGTGTATGCATAATAGAATGTGCGTAGGTAGTGTGTGTGTGTGTGCAAGGGCAAGTTAGTAAATGTGTGCACATTTTTTGTGTGTAATTACAAGCTTGTAAGTCTGAAGGTGTGCGTGTGCATGAGTAAGTTTGATGTAAGCATGTGATGTTAACACATTAAGTCCTAGGGCACCTCAGGATCCGCTTCATTCACATTTCTTAAAAATTATAAATAAAAAATGATATGTCCCTTCTGTTTTTTAAGCGAGTGCGACACAGACGTTGCATCAGGTCTTACGCTCATTCACACACTAACCTTTAATCCCAGAAGAGCACCAGCCTCCTTTGGCATAACGCCTCTCTTGCTCAGAGTGATTCGGCCGATCAAATGATCACCTTCCTTGGACGGTTGCCATGATACAGGATGCTATGGAAAGTAAAGGACAGAGCCATTCTTGATCATAGTCCTCACATACAACCCTCACACAAATAAAATACAAAAGGCATGTATTGCCTGTAGCAAATATTAAGTGGGATGAAATTGTCTGAAAAGGAACAGCCAGACTGGCAGAGTTTAAAGAGTATTTATTTAGTAGCCCGGGCCCCTTGTAGTGACCATTGGCTTCGGCTTTGTTCTATTCACAAGGGTGATGTGATTTACCTTGCGGGGGCATAGACTTTCAGTGTAAACTATGATGATTGTGAAGGATGGCAAAGTCTATATTTGCACAAACAAAACCTGCACCAATGCGGGTGGGATGGAGACCATCGCTCTTGTTGTATCCACTATGGTTCCAGAGAAAGTCAAATTGACAATGAAGTCCTATGATTGGCAGAGTTATTTTATGGTTTATGTAGCATGGATGACAAAAAAGCATTACATTGGGGTTTATCTACCTTTAATGGAAGAATGTGACTGATATGAGAATGTAATTTTCCAGTACTTCCCCATTATTTACCTCCTAATCGAATATATCAAAGCTTTCAGAAAAATGCAAGATTCCTTGACGTAATTGGTACTTTCGGTAAATACTCCAGTAAATGGTATGACTGTGACATTAGCCTCAGATAAGCTAATCATGTTCCAATCTGAACCATGGACACTGCAATCATGTTTCAGTCAAAATGCAGGTGTGTGTTGAATTCCAGAAGTTGGCTGGTTTCCCAAAACATAGGAACACCCAAGTTTTAAAAAAGTGCTAAAATGATGCAACTAGCTAGGCCATTTTTATCCTTTGATGTTTAGTTTATATGTCTAAATTATTTTCATGAAAATTTTCTATACGTTTCTCTGTTTTCATAAAAGTGGGACAACTCTGAACCAGAAAGCTGGAGTGCAATTAATTCTGTTAATTTTTATTTCCCAAAAATGACTAATCATTCCATCTGATCTATGGCCCAATTGATTTATGGAAACTGACAATTTGTAACATTAGGCCTACGCCACAGGTAAATTGTGGCAAAGTTATGCAACGCATAGGCTCTACTCACTGTCACTTCTCACCTCTCAGTAATTAAAGGAACAGTATCACTAACAGATATGTTAGTGATATTGGTCACGATTAATTTAGGGCCTTAGATAGCTTGCTTATACGATTACATGAGATAATCCTGCACATGGAAGAATTTCCCTTCAGAGCTTCCTGCCAGAGAGTCAGGTCACGTAGTTTAAAGGGCAACAAAGTCAGTTTAGGCAGGAGATGTTGGTAGACGATTGATGTTAAATGCAGGACACTCATCCAGGAGACCAGGGTTCATGTCCCATGGGAAACATTTGTTGACTTTTTATTTTAAGACTTGGTCGACTTATGTTTTCAGTTTATATAAAGTTGCTGACGGTGTTCATGTACTTTAGCAGAATAGCTGGATCAACGCGTTTGTGGTAATGTCATATTTGGACAGCGCAAGAAAGCCCAGGAAGGATGTACAGTTAATGGCCATATAACGTCCTGGATGTTGGCACAAGTTTCACTCTGGAACTGTTTTTGATCAATAACAGAATTTCTTAATTAGATGGTCAAACTTCACATTCAACATCTCAGCTTTCCCTGGGAAGTAACATTATAAAGAAACCACAATAGGCCCCATAATAATTGTGATCAACATCTTTTTGACAAGCTCATTAATGATTCAATCTATTTCATCAAGGTAAACAAGAGCTGTAGTAAATAGCATTTGCTATCATTAGCATCATCAGGCTAAGGAGTTTCCACAAATCAAATGTGAGAAAGTGAGAATGCTGTGCAGACCCAACAAAATAAATTTGCCAGTAGATGGGGTCATTGACCAAATTTTGGAAATACCATAAAAAATTATTTCTCACAAGAGTTCTTCCATGCTCGCCTGAGTTTGCATAAGATAGTAAAATGTTATCAAGAGATAATTTCAAAGGCAAGCCTGGTCAAAAGGTAATTGGGGGGGTGTCAAATCTCACTCAACCTCTTAACAGCAAACAAAGTTGACAGTCCATTTTTCGCATGGCATGATCATTAACCAGTGGCAGCTCCGGAGCAGATGTCATGCTTTTCAGCAGACACCCGACAGATCATCCAGGTCCTCTAGCAGGTGTCTCCAGCCTGTCCCACGTGTCAGCATACAGACTTACGCAGAGGTCGCTGTCTGCCATATTGGACTGAGTATAGGGAACAACCTCCTTTTAGTGCTGAAATCTGTTGTGAGTGTAGACATAATTCTCAAAACATATCTTTTAGTTAGGCTTTTGGATAAGTTAATTTTTCTCAGTCAACATCCTGACTTAATTCACATTTTAGTGTTCTCTTTTTTACTTTGTTTCTTGGGTTGGTTGTTATAACAATTATTTGATGTCCTGTATTTCATATTATTTTATGTAAAACACTTCAAGTACAATCTCTTCGATGCATTGTGCTGCGTAAATTAAGTTTGATTGATGTGGATTTAGACAGTGGCTCCCACCTGCCTATTTTTTGCCAGCAATCAGATTGGAAATCAAGCCAGAGAATCAGAAATCACCTCTCCGGTTATCTGATAAGCTGCAGTTATGGAATATTTGCAACTCCTTGTCATACTAAGTGAGCGAAAAGGCAAAGCCTGAGAGTGAGGCAGACACTGCTCAGAGCACATACAGTACCAGTCAAAAGTTTGGACAAACCCACATTTTTCTTCCAAGACATGTTAGATAAAGAAATAGGTACCATTTATTTTGCAAAAAAAGATCTAATTCTTAAATCCATCAAACTAACCAGCAATTTCAGTCATATTTACATTAGATTACATTGTCACATTTTTCTTTTTTTACAAACAAGTGCTGTCATATGGCTATAATGAGTTTGCTGCTGAGCGGCCGTCTAAGTTCCCAAAGATGTGCTGCACTTGTGGTTTGTATTTAACCTCTTAAGCCCCAGCCTCTCTTTTAGGTTTCTGTTTGAAAATGACATACCCAAAATGAATAGAGTATATCTCTGTTTGTGTAGCATGAAGTATCAGAGAGGGAGACATGGAAATGTGGAGAGAGGGTTGATTTTCTGACGCTACTCGGATTTTGATATTTGAACATTAATATGCTTGGCGTTTGAGTTGTGCTTGGTGTATGTAAAAATGACTTATATGTGCTTGTAGCAGAGGCTCTCTTGTTTCATTTGATGTGTAATATGACTATATTGCTACTTAATTAGCGCGGCGTTGTAGGTATTTTGCTGCGGTGAGTCTCAGGTGGAGTTTAAGAGGTTACTTGACTTTTTTTGCCCAATAACTTCCAAAACCCTTGTCTTTAATTCTGCTGTTGGAAAATGGAAAGAGCTTGTTTGCCTGTTTACTTTGCAAAATATGGCTTCTTTGAGAATTCAAAAATTTTGGACACTATTCAAACAAGTAAATTATTCTCTCTTAACTTCTGTTTGCTTCTTACCAGATTCCATTTGAGATTATATAGAGAAGTTAAGCCATTTATATGTGTCTTAAAACAGAGCACTGAGACATTTGCAAAGTGTGTTCAAACTTGACTGGCACTGTATGTTGCAAAGAAACAATGAGAGAAATGTATTTATGTGAAACATATCACACACAAATACAGTTTATAGGGTAGAAAATTAAATTTTATTTGCTCAGAATTAGCAGCACTATAAGGCAGCGCTATTTGTCAGTGCTCACGTTCTCGCACTGCATACTCAGAATAGCAGCACAAATATAATTCCCCATGTTCACATGAAAGCTGATCATCTCTTGAGGTATGTATGCAATAATGTGATCAAGCTAAGAATAAAAATGCATGAACATCTTGCTGTTGAAATGCAGGTCTGTTTCTTTTGATTTATGGATGAATACCATATTTTTTCACTTGATTATTTGTCATCATCATTGAAAAATCTAAAATTCTACAGAAGTAGATGTTAATCGTTTGAATACCTGACCAATGCCTCCCTAAATGGCATCTCCAGGCTGCGCCGGAAGAGCAGACCCATCCGAATCTAATGCATGAAACTGATTCCTTAAAAAACAATAAAGCTCCCAAATAAAGACTGGACGGGAGGCTAACGCAGCCGAGTAGACAAAGGTCTCACTTACGTGCCATAGGGAAGGGTCAGAAGCACAAGGGTACTCCCAGTCACCTGCAGGAGAGAGAGAGAGAAAGAGAGAGAGACGGGGGTATAAGCAGAGAGAGAGCGAGAGGGGAACAGGGATTTGAGCACAGAGGGAGAGAGAAACAGGGATGTGGGCAGAGAGAGTGGGAGAAGAGTAGAGAGAAATAGGGATGTAAGCAGAGAGAGAGAGAGACACAAGGATCTGAACAGAGAGAAAAAATCAGGGTTGTGAGCAGAGAGAGAGAGAAAGAGAGAAACAGGGATATGAGCAGAGAGAGAGAGAAACAGAGATATCAGCAGAGAGAGAGAGAAACAGGGATATGAGCAAATAGAGAGAGAGAGAGAAACAGGGATATGAGCAGAGAGAGAAGGAGGGATATGAGCAGAGAGAGAGAAGCAGGGATATGAGAAGAAAGAGAGAGAAACAGGGATATGAGCAGAGAGAGAGAGAAAGAGAGAAACAGGGATATGAGCAGAGAGAGAGAGAAACAGAGATATCAGCAGAGAGAGAGAGAAACAGGGATATGAGCAAATAGAGAGAGAGAGAGAAACAGGGATATGAGCAGAGAGAGAAGCAGGGATATGAGCAGAGAGAGAGAAGCAGGGATATGAGAAGAGAGAGAGAGAAACAGGGATACGAGCAGAGAGAGAGAGAAACAGGGTATGAGCAGAGAGAGAGAAACAGGGATTTGAGTGCAGAGAAAGAGAGAAACAGGGATATGAGCAGAGAGAGGGAGAGAAACAGGGATATGAGCAGAGAGAAAGAGAGACACAGGGATATGAGCAGAGAGAGAAAGAAACAGGGATATGAATATCAGCAGAGAGGAAGAAACAGAGATTTGAGCAGAGAGAGAGAGAGAGAGAGAGAAATGGGGAGGTGAGCGGAGAGAGAAACAGGGATCTGAAAAGAGAAAGGGCGAGAAACAGATCACAATAGAGGAGAGGAGAGAGACAGGGATTTGAGCAGAGGGAAGAGACGCAGGAACGAAGCACAGAGTAAGAGTGGTGGATCTGGGAGAGGAAGGAATATCATTGGAGAAAGATGGATCTGAAAGACAGAGAGAAAGAAAGAGACAGAGAGAGAGAAATAGCTGAAGAGAGGCAGAGGGGATGGTGGAGGCAGGAGTATAAACAAAGCAGGGTTGCTGGTATTTACACAGGACAGATGGCACCAGAGCCAGATCAGAACAGCCTGGTTTATTCAAGCAGGTCCTGGCTGACAGAAAACACTTCATTTTAACCTCTTCCACACCAGGGCCAAATGGGTGCAATTCCTCTTGTTTTTGACTAGTGTGACTGTAAATTCCAGAATAAATACTGATTTTTCTGTTTAAATTTCGATGTTTGATGTTTAATTTTTCTCCTCATTATTGTTTCAGTAGATAAAAAGCACATTTGAGACACCAAAGTTCAATCATTTAAAATAAAATCTTTCAAAAAAAGTTTGTATTTCATGAAGACCGCTGATACCTGAAATAAAGTTTTCACAGAGCCCTAATCTCGACATCATCAAGGCTGTCTAAGTTTATCTGGGGAAGTGAACACAAGTGAGACCATGAGCCTTCAGTAGCGAACTCAGGCAAGTTCTCCAATATGTTTGGAACAAGCAAAGGCCAATCATCTTATGAACATTATCGAACTATAGGACAATGTTGAGAATTATTAGGCAAAGGGTAGTCACATCAAATATTGAGTTGACTTTGTTTTTAACAGTTCAAAAATCTTCTGAGTATATTTTTCAAAATTCAGAAACCTTTCTTTTCATGATTTTTGGTAGCATCATCACCCCACTTTATTATTTTAAATGTGCCTAAAACTTTGCACAGCATTTATGTTCAAAACTTCTTTGAAGCAAGAGAACAGCACCTATATGATTGGTCACTTCCAACGAAAGTCCAGTATCTAACATTTTTTTCAACAACTTGCAAAATTTTGGAGATTTTTTTGTTGATGAGAAACAGCTGGTACGGAGGAAATGACACCCATCTGGAGTAAAAACAAATTTTCAAAAAATCTCAAACGCTATGAAGACCAGACAGAGGGTTCCAGAGGTCACGTTATCCGAATATTTTCAGTCATTGACAGATTTTTTTGAATAATGACAGAATATTTTGAAGGCCGTCCGTCATTTTCACAGAATGTAATTCACACCCCCGTCCAGTTGGTGGTGGGTGTCATATTGTCTCGAGCATTGTCTATGATCTGTATGACAGAGATACCAAGTCTCACATGTTCGGCATCGGTCTCACAAATTTTTTAGGTTTATTCACCGTTGTCCGTAATTATTCAATGAACGCTTATTAATGAGATTCTCACATGGAATTAAAATCCTCTTGCATTCAAGTTTCAGTTTCACTTGCGTGAAGGTGGACCTCACTATGGAAAGCAATTATGACTCTGAACTTCTCGTGCTTCTCTTTGCTCAGTTTAAATAAAATAAGACCATTTGAAACGTCTTTATGCAATTCCATTGCTTTCAATCCAGTAAAGACAAGTGTGAGAATTCCTGAGTCATGATCAATTTCCGTGTCACTAGTGGGGAAATCCACCGTAATGCATGTGAAACTGATTAACTTAATGTGCAATGACTTGAATTCCGCGAGTGAATTTCTTCAGCTCGCATTGATTGAATAATCACTGACTATGGCACAAGAACGTGAATGCCACTAAGAATTGAGAGACTCAAGCCGAATCCATCAGGCATCTCTGTTATGATCTGATATTCCTCATATTTTTGGAAAATGATCATTTGCTCCTCATTAGTAAAATATGCTGCTCTGCTGCCGGTAGATGATTGGTCATATGCTACAAATACCGACTCTGTTATGTGAACAAGCAGATATCTAGGTGGGGAAAGCCGCGGTTGACATAACGAGTTGTTAAGCAGCTTTGCAGGACCGCTTAGCGAGGCTGCGGTTGTTGGGCTTAGTGAAGCCCAGCAATAACTGAAAACGTTGTTCATTTCCGCGCTGTTACTGTGTGAGGGGAGAAATCATTTGCAATGTTTTATAAAGTTCATACAGCAGTAAGTTCGAAAATCCACGCAGTGTTGTATTTAACACAGTGCGCAATGTGTGTCTACATGAATCACTGTCGGCATCAGCTAATGCGTAATCTTTAAATTATTGTTTATTTTATTTAAAAAATAAACAATTATCATTTAAAAAAATTACAATGATGGATAATAATTGATTATGACGTAATTTTTATGCCCCTGTCTGTCATGATGACGTACAATCAGAAAGTGCAACGCAACCTCTGTATGGTTTCATGTTTTTTTTTTTTAGAAGTAGGGAGGTACACCTATGTAAATCCCATAATGCCAGTGTTACAGCAAGGGGGCGCTGGGGCTGAAGAGATTCAACAACGGGAGGCTCAACAGGCTACTGCCCATGCTTCCCGTGATCTTTCAAGTTTAGAGGATGGAGGAAGGTTTATCCGGCTGACTGTGGCTCAGCTGTTATTCCCACAAAGACCTCACTCGCTAAGCAGGAGAGCCATGTGGAGGACCATGACCTACAAGGCTATAGCTTACTCAACCTTAAGTGTCCTCACCTTTAAGAAGGAACTCACTTTTTGGCATTGCTTTATTTTTTCATTCACCTTTCACAGGCCACTGCAGAAACAGCTGGTCATCACAAGGTTTATCTGAATAAGAATGCTGCTTAATGTAAGGTGAAATAAGATGACAAAAGAAATGTGACGAAACATGTTTTAAAAAAGTTAGGACGGGACCATAAAAGACTGGAATAATGTGAAATAAAGACAACTGGCAGACCATCTCACAGCTAATCATTTCATTTCAAATCAGATCGTTTAGAACAGGTCAGTAAAATGATTGGGTATAAAAAGTTTTTCATCAGTAGATATGGTGAGGGCCATATTTAACCACTATGTAAGACTGCATGGGGAAATAGTTCAACAATTTAAGAATAACCTCATTAACTTAAAATCACAAAGAGTTTAGCAATTTTATGCTGGATAGTACATGATATGATTAAATAATTTTGAAAATCCAGAAAAATCTCTGTACGCAAGGGAGAAGGTCAAAATTCAATTTTTAATGGCTGTGACTTTCAGGTCCTCAGGCAGCTCTCCATTAAAAACAGACAGGATTCTGCAGTAGAAATCACTACCTGGACTCAGGAACACTTCTGTAAACCATTGTCAGTAAACTTAGTTCGTCAAGTTAAAACTTCATATGTAAAAAAGACCCAGAAACACTGCCTTCTCCGGGCCTGAGCTCATTTAAAATGTACAAAGGCAAATAGGAAAACTGGCCTGTGGTCTGACAGATCAAAATGTGAAATTCTTTTTGAAAATCACAGATATCAGCCTCTGGGCTAAAGAGGAGAAGGACCATCCAGCTTGTTAGCAAACAATTCAAAAGCCAGCATCCATGATGGTATGGTGGCAGGTGTGGACTGGCCATCGAGAGCACCAGGACATTAGCCGTAGACTAATAATTGAATTAGGAATGAATTGATGGATTGCACCGAATCCGCAAATCAGGCAATCGCTGTGAAAATAAAACCATTACAGCACCCAGCGAACCACAGAGCAGCTAAGCGTTACCTGCTTTTTAGACACGCCTGGAATAATAGAGCAAACAAAATGGAAATGTGGAGCGGAGAGGATGAAAAACGCAAAGCACTGGCCACAGAAGCAACTAAGGCTTTAAAAATTGCCAGTAAGGGAGCAGGTCAGTCAAAAACACTTGATAAAACAGACACACGTCCATCATAGTTAGATTTCACTTAAAGAGGCAATCGATATCTTTTTAACAAGCAAGCTGGTAGCGCTACTGTGGTTATTATATTGATGTAGCTAGCCAGCGGATTCAGTCAGTCTGGCAACAGAAAAGTAATAACCATGGATATTTTGTGTCTGTCCATTGATACTCATATGAAGAAGTACATCTAACCAGGTTGGGGTGACTGAATCGCTAGTTAGATGATGACGACCTGTCAACCCAATGAAAGAACAAGGATGGCGACTGACTAGCGATTCAGCCCAACCTGAATGAATATCAATGCATAGACAATATTATTGCCCTTTCTGTTGTCAGTCTGACCAAATCTGTCAGCTACAGCCATATAAAAACGCTACCGGGTTACCACTTCAAAAGTTATCAGTTGCCTCTTTAATAAGTTCCACTTAGTGGAAGCCGATTAAAAAAATAAATAACCAGCGTTAAAAACATTAGACAGGATAAAGTCATGGGAGGTTTAAAACTGGAATGTGGTCCACATGAAAAAGATCTGCGAGTGATTGTTGACCAAACCCTCATAGGTTCTAGCCATTGTGCCGTAGCAGTTAAAAAAGCCAACTGGATGCTGGGACACATTGCCAAAAGTATTGAGTTCAAATCCAAGGTGGTGATGCTTCTTCGGACAACACATTCATCAGGCCACATCTAGAGTATTGTGTACAGTTCTGGGGACCATACTTTAAGATTTAGAGGCTCTAGAAAAAGTTCAAAGAAGAGCCACTAAGCTAAATCCAGGAATGAAAGATGAAAGCTATGAGAAGAAGCTGTAGATCCTTAATCTCTTTAGTCTTAGGAAAAGGAGACTTTTATTATTAATATGTTTCAGCTGGAAATAATCATTTTAACCCTGACTGATGAAGCGCGTTGCTACTCATTTCTTAAAAAAATCATGTCGGAAGACACATCCCTTGATGGTGGAAAAGATGTTACAGTATTTCAGAACGGGCAAGTTATTGGCTTGTATTTAGCAAAGTAAACCATGAATGACAAAAACAAGTATGAGGGATCATTTTCACAAACAAATTTGCCACCACAAAGTCCTGCCCTAAGTCCTGACCTTAAACACATTAAAAGTTACTGGTGTTGGAAACAGAACTTTTGGTTATTGGCAATATGAGGTGAGCCAGACTGTTTGATCAATGGGTAATGAATGTGTATTAGGAGATAAAGAGAAGCCGTCAGGTCCGGCAGGACATATCGCCTATTTGCGACTTCCAGCTTGAATCTCCGTTTGTCTTCAGTTCCAACAGGACAATAGCACTGGCATCCCTTAGTTGGAGGCTCCGTATGCCCACATATGGAGCTCATCTTCCGAGGGTTGGGAATCTATTGAACCAATTAAGTTGGGTGGTTCAGGAGAGGCCAAATTGTAGAGTATTGCTTTTTATCAATGTGTAAACCCTGGAACCAATCAGCAACAACCTCTGATAACAATAAAGAAATCATATGCAAATGTCTGTACTTTAACATGTATAAAGTTTCTTACAAAATGAAGGAATTTTAGAACTTTGCATCACGCTGTTGTTCTCACGGCCGGCTGTGTAATAAACTCTTTCCTGCTTTGCCACGAACACCGGGGTCTGCTTCTTCATCGGGACAACGTTATTAATTTACCAACACTGGGATGTGCTCAAGACAGACCACCGAGTGGTTTAACCATTATGTCGAGAGGATAAGATCTCGGCCAAAAATTATGGCATTTCTGATAGAAGATATATGTTCTGGCATTGCATATAGTTGTCAAAACAATGACGACACGAATATGCACTGTAATCAAAGACACAGGGGTTCCAACTAAATATTTGAGTGAGCGACTTTTTTTTTGGCCGGGCAGTGTATATTGAAGGGATTAACAAAGTGAATTATGTAGGATTCTTTTGGCCAAGTTTTGTTGGTAGAACTCGGGATCGCAAATGGAGGTAGACCAAGCACCCGGGTCTGAAAAGTGAGGCCAGTACGGAAAACTCTAAAAAATGCATTCTATTTCATGGCCAGCAGATGACGACGTCGGTGGTTAGAGAAGGAAGTTCAATGCTATAGAAGGCTATGAGAAAATGACCCAACCTGATTTATTATTTCCATAATGATTTTCCACATTATTTCATAGTACCAATCGCAATTTTCAAGTCTCCTTCAAAATACGCTTTAGGGGCGAGGTTATCCTCTGGTCCTCATCCGATACGGTCAGATCCACACGTAGATACACCCCTCGCACCCCATGCTCTCGTCAAGGAGGAATCACATCCATTTTCAAAATGACAAAATGGTGCTGTTCAAATTGCCAAAATCGAGGCTTCCTAAATGGTATGCTGAAACCAGTGGGTGACATCACTGTTGCTTTGTCGATCTTTTTATACAGTCGATGATATTAATGATATAATATCTTTTATATGTCTAACTACAGTATGCTTTAGTAGGTGGCATTTAGTAGATGGTAATTACAACCCCAATTCCAAAATAATTGGGACAAAGTGTAAATGGTGAATAAAATCAAAACACAATGACTTTTAAATCACATCAGCCAGTATTTTATTCAAAATAGAACAGAGATAACATAGCAAATGTTGAAACTGAGAAATTTTACAATTTTAACCACAAAAAGAGCTCATTTCAAAATAGATGGTTGCTAGAGGTCTCAAAAAAGTTGGGACAGGGACCTGTTTACCATGGTGTAGCATCCCCTCTTCTTTTTAACACAAAGTGGAGGCGTCTGGGCATTGAGGAGACAAGTTTCTTGAGTTTAGCCGTTGGAATTTGTAACCACTCTTGTTTAATACAGGCTTCCAGCAGCTGGAGAGTTTTGGGTCTCCTTTGACAGAATTTTCATTTAATTATGCGCCAAATGTTCTCAATCAATGAAAGATCAGGACTGCAGGCAGGCCAGTTCAGCAAACGGACTCTGCTACCATGAAACCATGCTGTTGTAATAGCTTCAGCATGTGGTTTTGCATTGTCCTGCTGAAATACACAAGGCTTTCCCTGTAATAGATGTCATCTGGAGGGGAGCATATGTTGCTCTAAAACCTTGAAATAACTTTCAGCATTCATGGCACTTTTTAAAACATGCAAGAGTCCCACACCACATGCAATGATGCGTCCCCATACCATCAGAGATGCTGACTTTTGAACTGAAAGCTGATAACAGGAGGGGTGGTCTTTCTCCTCTTTAGCCCAGAGGACACGACACCCATGATTTTCAACAAGAATGTCAGATTTGGACTCGCCTGACCACAGGACACTTTGCGACTTTGCTACAGTCCATCTTAAATGAGCCTTGGTTCACAGAACACAGCGGCGCTTCTAGATAATGCTCAACAATTACTTGCTTTTTGCATTACAGAGTTTTAGGTGGCATCTGTGGATGGCACAGTGGACTGTGTTTGCAGACAGAGGTTTCTTGAGGTATTCCTGGGCCCATTTAGTAATGTAAATGACAGAATCATGCCAGTGAAAGATACAGTGGCATCTGAGGGCCCGAAGATCACGAGCATCCAGTAAAGGTCTTTGGCCTTGTCCCTTACGCACAGAGATTTTTTTCTAGTTTTTCTGAATCTTTTGATGATGTTATGCACTGTCAATGATGAGACCTTCAAAGCCTTTGCAATTTGAAGTTGAGAACATTGTTTTCAAAGTGTTCCACAATCTTTTTCACTCAAACCTTCACAGGTTGGAGAGCCTCTGGCCATCTTTACTTCTGAGAGACTCAACCTCTCTAAGACATCCCTTTTATAGCCAATCATGTTACACATCTGATGCCAGTTAATTTAATTACTTGCTAAATGTTCTTTCAGCTGATTCTCTCATATATTACTTGCTTTTTCAGCCCTTTTTTGCCTGTGTCCCAACTTTTTTGAGATCTGTTGCAGCCAGAAAATTTTAAATAAGCTCATTTTGTGGATAAACATGTAAAATGTCTCAGTTTCAACATTTGAAATTTTATTTTAATTTTATTATGTTTATTGTAAACAACATGTTGGCTCATGCGATCTGAAAGTCATTGTATTTTGATTTTATTCACAATTTACACTGCGTCCCAACTATTTCGGAATTGGGGATGTACTATTATTTGTGTGTGTGTGTGTGTGTGTGTGTGTGTGTGTGTGTGTGTTTGTGTGTGCGGTTTTTGATAATTTGTATATACTTGATGCTTGAAAAATAAATATAAACATTTGAACATTTGAGCTTACTGCGTATCTCTCTGTAACTGTGTGCTTTTGAGAGTTCGCCCAAATCCATCAGATACATCGAAAATCTAGTAGGCTACTCAGATTTTTCCCAGTCCAGTCCTTTTTTTTGCCTTTTATAATCTGGATAACTTTCCTCCTAGAAGAAGATAGTGGCCAAATTTATGACTTCTCTGGTTTCCATTACATCAACAAATAGGGTTAGCCAACAGGATTAGTGGTCTTTATGTGAACAGGGTGGCAGTGGCCTGAGATGGAGTCAAAACTCCCGGCCTGAATTATTGTTTCAGTCCTCCACTGTATGGGGGTGCATTGGTACACATGGCATGGATGACTTGTGCATTCGTGAAGATACCATTAATGGCGTAGACTGCTTACCACTGGGTAACATTACCTAGTCTTCTAATCACACTCATTTAGCATTTTAACACTAAAGACACCAGTTGGTCTAGCCTAGCAAACAGAATTCCTCCATTACGCCAGTCTTCAGTTGTGCAAATGTACAGGGCCTTTGTTGCAAGATATTTTGCTTAATAACACCATATATTCTGAACTGGACAGAGACTTGGACTAAAGGCAACTAATATGTAATTGTAGTTCCTGGTCTAGTTCCAGCTTTGCCATTATGGCCGTAGTTTCAATTTTACTCGTGATGGAGGATTTGTTTCATTTTGAGTCATTTTTTGCAAAAAATAGTTTCTACACACATTTTAGGATGGGCTTATTAAATGGCGCTTTTTGAGTACAGAATAGATGGGGAAGATTGGGGGGAGCAGTTTGGGGTCGGCTTATTGACCACTGGTTTATTAAGCTGCGATATCAGCGATTCCTAATCCACAGTGTTGTCCAAACCTTTCCTGAGACTCTGGATCTGGCAGATGAAAGCAGTCATCAGTGAAGTGTTTAGAGCAGATAATCAATCCTGATCCGGTTTTCAGTCCAATTGTGTTCCCCTGTCTAATCTTGATTCCACGAGCAACGCAATGCAATGACATCTCAAAAATAGTGTGGAGAGCGAATGTACATTTTACTTGGCAGAACATTTGACAGCAAAACAAATTGTTAAACCATGGGGCAATTGCATGATCACTGTCAAGCAGAACAGCTCAATATTGCAAAAGGACATGGAGTATCAAAATTCATCACTTTATGAGGCGTCATCTGTGATAACTTTCTTAAGAGCGAACTGATTCATCAATGCCCGATATGTTATTTCTTTCATGATTTTGTGTATTCAGCATCACAAAACATCACAAAAGGGAGAACACGATTTGATGGGGGAGCAGAATTAGATACAACACCAGGCTCCTTGAAATCTGCTTGTTTCCTCTTCAAAAAATCCACCCATGCCTTTCGAATTGTTTTTTTTTTTTTTATGGACCAGGATGCCTCTGCTTGCATCGGCGTTATTGTTGCAGCTGAAACAAGGCAGATATTTGGCATTTTCCCAAGGGAATAATCCACAATTACAAATCACTGAGTCCAGTGCCATTGACAGTATGTTCCCTGCTGCTGGCTAGGTTCCTCCTGCCACATCATCTCCGTACACGGTTATTAAGAGACTGAATTTAACAGTTAAATGAATGCATTGTTTCCTGATTATTTTAACTGTAAGTGGAGTCTTGCGCGCATTTAACTGCGGTTCACACTTAATATACACAGAACTCAGATGTAAACTTACTGTAAAATTACAGTCAAAGCTAGGCTTATGCCGTCGGAGGTGACGGCTTGGGGTATATCCCCGAACGCTCCAATCCTCCAATTCCCCAATACTTGAATAGACCCAATACAACTTAAAGCCCCTCAGGTCATCACCTTTCATTTAAACTTAATTTCAGGTCAATCGGACAAATGGTTCTAAAGATACGGCCAAAATGGTAATGTTCCATCAGAAAGCGCCACCTGGTGGCAAAATATTGAACTATACAGGTATGATGTCATCCTGTGACACATTGTGAGGTCATGACCTTGCAGTTGCACATAGTTTCATGTGAATTGGAGAAATAGTTCCACAGATATGGCAAAAATGGGGAATTTTATGTGACAAAGCTCCACCTTTTGTCAAAATTTTGAACCAAACAGGTGTAGTTACACCGTGGGACACATCCTCAGGTCATGACCTTTCATTTACGCTTGATTTGACGTCAATCGGACAAACATTTATAGAGATATGATCAAAACAGTGATTTTTTTCAGTTTTTGGCCCCCGGTGGCCAATCTAGAAATCGTAAACTGTCCAAAATCGAATCAGTTCTTCCTCTTTATGATTCTTACTTATATGCAAAACTTGGAATTTCTAATTGAAATACTACTGAAGTTATCGCGTTAACACGTAAGTCAGTTTTTGGCCCCTAGTGGCCAATCTAGAAATCGAATCAGTTCTTTCTCTTTATGATACTTACTTATATGCAAAACTTGAAATTTCTAATTGAAATATTACTGAAGTTATCGCGTTAACACGTAGGGCAGCGCGGCGGCGGTCGGACCAAAAACATAATATCCCCGGAATGCCATTTGGCGTTCGGGGCTATAATAACTGGCAAAAATGGTGCCAGTTTATAACAGTGTTTGTAGGCGAAGATAAATTCAATCTTCCAGTATTCCTTTCCGGGGATCATCACCTTATCCTGGTGGAGAGGTTTGTGTGTCCTTGTGACCCTGAGAGCTATGTTGTCCGGAGCCATGTGCTCCTGGTAGGGTCTCCCACAGCAAATTGATCTCAGGCGAGGGGCCCGACAATGAATGATTCAGGGCAGGTCAGCAGGCCCGAAGGGGGCAGACCCCAGAGCTGACTATCTGGCGGTGGGCTAAAAACCCACTCCAGAGAACCTTTTCCCTTGTTACGAAACCAATCAGAAATAGCTGGACTGTCCTTGGGAATCAACCGCCGTCCACCGCTGACCAACAATCCATCAATCTCCAACACCCCTTCCATGTTGCTACACGGAACAAGCAAACACTGTGACGTGTAGGACACCCCACTCTCCTATCTCATACCTCTGCCGGTATATCATCTCCAATGTGGGAATTTATGAATCCCGCTGGCACGAAAGTGGCGAGAGAATTGAGGGCGAGCACAGCTACATCTGGAGTGGCCCAAATGACAACCAAGGGCTTTTTGGTATCAGCCTAGCAATGCCAGGACTTATCAGACAGTATCTCATTGGATGGACCCCAATCAGCGAACGACTGTTGACAGCACGTCTCCACCACCGCTGCGGTAAACTTACAGTCATTATTGCCTACGCACCAACAGAGGTCGCAGATGACCAGGCAAAGAACGCATTCTATGATCAATTACATCTGGCCATCCAGCACATGATATCATCACTGTGCTAGCAGATCTCAATGCCACCATCTCCTCTGCCTCACGGGACTCACAGACCAAAAACATCATCGGCCCAGAATCTCCAGACCCCACCACCAATGACAGAGACCGTCTCCTACATCTATGCAATGCTGGGGGATGAGCCATTGTGGATACGTGGTTCCCCAGGAAGAATATACACAAATGGACGTGGTACAGCCCTGAGGGAAAAACCTGTAAGGCCCTTGACCATATCATCATCTCCAGCCGCTGGAAATTCAGTGTCACCGACTGCCGTGTGTATCGTGGGGCCCAGCTGGGTAACACAGACCACTGATTACCGGTGACCCAGTTGAGACTGAAGCTAAAGGCCATTCCATCACAACGGGACCAACCACGACTGAGATCTTCTCACCTCCTGGATCCCACCATCACCTCTGAGTTTACCCACTCCATCTCCTACAGGTGCAATGCCCTAGCAAAGAAAGACCTCATCAATTGGAACCTTTTCCTGTCCACAATGAACCAGGTAGCTGGTGACTCCATTGGACGTATTCGCCGTACGCCTAAGCACCCATGGATATCACCAAGTATGCTAGAAATCATTGAGCTCCACAGAGCCGCTCGTGACATGACTGAATATTGACATTTGGGGTGATATGACTAAATATCATTGCCTGAATCACATACGAAACATTGCGATAAAAGAAGAAAAGGAGAGATTCGGGCAAGGAGAAGCAGAACATCTGGAGGCAACTGCTGAGAACAAAAACTTCTCCCAAGTGTATCAAATCCTGCAATAAGTAAAAACAGCCCTGCACCAGAGGACATTCCAGTAAAGGACTTGTAGGGCAATGTACTTAACACAGAGGATGAATGTGCCAGCCGCTGGAAAGAGCATTTCAGTGACCTTCTACATCACCCTCCACCCTAAACAAACCCCACTCTCACTGTACCAAGTGAAAATGCCAGTGCAAATCACAACTGCAGCATAGACCCGGTTACCAAAGAAGAGGTCATGCTTGCTCTGTCGAAATTACAAAACAGCAAGGCCCCTGGTATCTGCAACATCACCGCAGAAATGATAAAACTGGGCGGTGACCATACCATTGAGTGACTTACCCACATCATCAACCGTGTATGGACTAATGAGCGCCCCCCCAGAGGACAGGACCAGGATTCTAACATACTGGAAACAAAAAGGTGATAAGCTGGTCTGCAGTAATTACAGGGGCATCATACTTCTCTCCATTCCAGGAGAGATCTTCACCCGCATATTTCTCTCCCGGGCCCTTCCGGCAATCAGAAGTAAAAGACACCCCCAACAGGCGGGTTTCATGCTAAACCGCTCCACAACAGACCTCTGCTCTCTGCCTCACCATTGAAAAAGCACACAAGTTCCGCCGAGGCGGACACCTCTTCATCGCCTTTCTCAAACTCAAGGTCGCTTTTGATACTGAGGTCCCGCATCTCTTTGAAAGATCCTTGCCATCCTTGGAGTCCCTGGAAACACTACCAATCTCCTCCAAAGGCTTTACAACGATGCCGAAAGTTGTGTCCATATCCATTATAAGAACTCTGCATGGTTCTCCATCAACAGTGGAGTGAGACAGGGATGCTTTGCTGCCCCAGACCTTTTCAATTGCGTCATTGACCATCTCATAGACCAGTTTTGTGCTCGGGTCTCTAGGGTCCAACTTAGCAGCTGCCTCTTCACCGACCTGAAGCATGTAGATGATACCACACTATTCTGCTCCACACTAGACCAGCTAGAAGAAGCCCTGAAGACCTACAAGGAAGAAGCAAACAAACTGGGCCTAAAAGTCAGCTGGGACAAAACCAAGCTTATGCATGTCGGAGGCGAAGCTCCCCCGCCTTCGCTGCATATAGATGGGGAGGAAGTCAAGTTTGTGAATTCCTTCACATACCTGGGGTCCATCATCACCAAAGCCGGCAATGTAAAATCAGAGATAAACCGACTATGTGGCTTGGCTACCAGTGTTATGAAAACACTCCGGAAACCGTTGTGGAGACACCATTCCATATCCTGAAGGACCAAACTGCGAATCTACAACACCTCAGTTATCTCCGTCCTCCTTTATGGAGCAGAAACTTAGCCTCTCAATAAGATTCCGACTGACAGAATTGAATGCTTTGACACCAGAGCGTTATGCACAATAGGAGGAATAAAATGGCATGACCTACATAACACTGCGGGAACGCACTCAACAGCCCCCTGCATCCCGTCTAGCAGCACAGCGCCGGATGCGCTGGTATGGCCATGTCAAGAGACTCCCACCAGAACACCCCACACACACAATCCTTCGCTTTAACGCAAAAGCTGCCGGCTGGAAACGCCCCCGCGGTGCCCCCCGATTCGCTGGATCGATGTCATCGCTACAGATCTGCACCAGATGGGCTTGTCACTGGCTGAAGCCGAGCCCCTGACACAAGACTGACCCAAATGGATAAGACTGGTGAAACTGATTGGCTCTAGGCATGACGTCGCCCCCTGCATCGAGCAGGAGACCAGATGATGATGAGTATTCCACAAGAGTGACCCAGCAGAAGAAACCCAGCTGCTCTGCACTGGGGTACCCTAGCAAGGAAACCTGTGCTGTTTCCCATTACAATTACTTGGCAGAGGAAATCTTTGCCATCAATTTAACGCAGCAGAGAAAATCTGTGATGTTTGTGATTAGCATAACCCAGCAGAGGAAACTTGTGCTGTTTACCATTTGATTAATCTTGCTAAGCTGTGCTGGGTGCGATTACAGTAGCCCTGCAGAGGAAAGTTTTACTGTCTGCTAGTAGAGTAACCAAACAGATGAAAGCTGTAAAGATTGTAATAATTGTGATTAGATGAATGCAGTACAGGAATGCTGCGGAAAGCCTTGCAGTTTGCCACCAGAATAATCCAGCAGAGGAGCTTAGTGCTGTCTGCCATCACTGTAGCCTGGCTGTGGAAATCTGTGCCGTTTGCCATTAGAGTAAGAGAGCATACTGACATTCCGCTGTTTGCCATTTGCGCATGTAGCCTTGTCCAGGAAAGTTGTGCTTTTCATCATTAGAGTAACCCAGCAGAGGACAGCTGCACTGTTCACCATTAGAGTAACCCAGCAGAGGACAGCTGCACTGTTCACCATCAGAGTAACCCAGCAGAGGACAGCTGCACTGTTCACCATCAGAGTAACCCAGCAGAGGACAGCTGCACTGTTCACCATCAGAGTAACCCAGCAGAGGACAGCTGCACTGTTCACCATCAGAGTAACCCAGCAGAGGACAGCTGCACTGTTCACCATCAGAGTAACCCAGCAGAGGACACCTGCACTGTTCACCATTAGAGTAACCCAGCAGAGGACACCTGCACTGTTCACAATTAGAGTAACCCAGGAGGAGAAAGCTGGTCTGTTTTCCACTAGACTAACACAGCGGAGGAAGGTTGCATTATTTTTCATTGGAGTAACCTGGCAGAGGAAAGCTGGGCTGTTTTCCACAAGTGTAACCCAGAATGTAAAAGCTGTGCTGCTTATCACTCAGGATACCCAGTAGAGAAAAGCTGAGCTGTTTACCACGACAATAACCTGGTGGAAGTAGCAGAAATTGGAGAACTCTGGCTGAGCCCCAAATTTGCACTGTCACTGTTTTAATCGTCAAAGTCGAGGACAAAACCAGGTCAATTATTTACACAATATGCAAACTGGGAAGGTGGGTCCGAGATTGAAGTTTTAAGACACATTATTGCAAAAATCAGGCTGGTGCAATTGATTTCTTGGCTTTATCAGCGACTGCATCAAGATATTCACAGTGGGCTCCAAAATTACTGGCACCCCTGACTGGCACTGCACAAACAATACCAAAAAAAAAAAAAAACATAATTATTGAGTAACAAAATAAACTAGCATGTGTGAAAAACTTTATGTCTAAATGAAAACAACCAAAATCATGACTTTTTTACAAAATAATAATTTACAAAATACAAAATAAATTTAAACAAAATCAAGGTTTCATAGTTCATTGCATCCTTCATTTAGTTCTTAGTGCAACCAGGCCTGGCAAGTATAACAGCATCAAGCCTTTTCCTGTAATTTTTGACAATGCTAAGGCACACATTAGGGGGAATTTTTGGGCCATGAAAGCAGATCCTTTCAAGATCCTTCACATTCTTGGGTTTGCGTTTATCAACTGCCCTCTTCAACTCAGCCCACAGGTTTTCAGTTGGATTGAGGTCTGGCCATTTTGACTGAGATGGCCATTGCAGAACATTGATTTTGTTGTCACATAACCACTTCTGTGTGGATCCTGAGGTATGCTTTGGGTCATTGTTTTGTTGGAAAGTCCACCAACGGCCAAGTCCCTGCCTTCTGAGGGAGACAACCAGATTGTCAAGCCAAAATATCCTTGGTGGAATTCATTATTCTATTAATCTTAACCAGTGCCTCTGTACCTCTTTAATCAAAACCGCCCAAAAGCATGACTGACCCACCATCATATTTCACCATGGGCATGAGGTGCTTCTCTTCTCATGCATTTCAGTTTCAACACCAAACAGTCCGATGCTGGATTTGACTGAAACATGCAATTTTGGTCTCATCTGATCAAAGCACCTTGTTCCAGTTATAAATTAAATGAAGTTTGGCAAACTCCAAGCAGTTGCCTCTGTGTCTTCTGGTCAGAAAAGGCTTTCTTTTGGCAACTCTTTCAAAGAACCTGTGCTTGTGGAAGTGACACCTGATGGTGCTTTATGAAAGCTGGTGACCACAAGATGCCTCCAAGGCCAGCACTTCCTTCAAAGTGATTCCTGGGGATTTTGATGCTTCTATTGCAATTCTCTTCAGGATTCCTGTTGCGTCCTCTATGCAATGATGTAATGGATCAATATAGCTCCTTAAAAGTTAGATAAAAATAAAATATGTGGAATTTATCACCTAGTTTAATTTTGGTGGATGTTATTTTCAATAATCTTTTAGGGTGCCATTATTTGTGAAACCTTGATTTGGAGGAAATAGATTTTCAATAAATCAGTAAATGATTTTGGTTGGTTCCACTGGAACATTAGTGTTGTACAGTATTTCTCACATTGTTATTTAGAGTTTCTGCATAAATACATTTATTAGAATTTTTATAAGTATTGTTTGTGCATTGCTAGTCAGGGTTGGCAGTAATTTTGGAGCCCACAATACCTGTTTACCTATCAAATATGAAATCACTGCAATTATGCAGACAATGCTATTACATCCTATTTTCAGCAGGGCTATTAGTACAAAGTTCTGAACTGGTATCATTTAACCTGAACCCATTCCAAGATAAATATGCACAAAAGCATGTAAGTGTGTAATGCACCAGCAAACTGGTCTAACACCAAGAGTTAATACCAATCCACTGGCCCATATCATCATCATCATCATCATCATCATCATCATCATCATTATTTACTTACTTGAGGAACTAAGAGCGTCATGGTAAAATGTGTTTGAACACACACAGACAGCTAAAAAAATTGAAATAAAAAAAACTCTGGGCGAATATTCCAATTTATTTGTCGCCTTGCACAGAAATCACTTCTTAATTAGTCACTTGCTCTGAAGCTCAAACAATATTTTATCATTCCAACCGCTGTCTGGGGACCATATTAAAATACTGCATAACAGAAAAGAAACCAATCATCCTAAAAAAAAATACTGCCTCATTATGCAAGCCAATCATTTTTCTTTCCAAATATTCTAAATTCAAGGCACTTTAGTAAGCAGAAATATACCACGTACCTCTGGACTGAACCTAATCCTCGCTGTGGTTAAGGACTGAAGAGCAGCAGCAGAGAGGAACCACCCTCTGTCACCACAGCCCAAGCTGGTGTTAACATTACTGAGTGCTAATATACTGCCCTTGTAAGTCTCTGTTCTGCTGCTCTGCTCACTAAGATTGGCACGGAGCTTCTCATACCCCATTCACCCATAAGCCGTGATGTCACGAAGCATACCTCCGTCAAACTGATTCACCAATGCTGCCACTCTTTGCGGGTTGAAGCCAGTCCAATCATTTCAACAGGGGACAAATTAGGGACAACTTATATAGGCTCTCTGCATTTATATGTGAGACATATAGAGACATCCTGTTCAAGATCTTTGAATTTACATGGGGGACAGAGAGAAGAACACAGCTTGTATTCTTAATCCCAAGGGTCTTCATGATAAAAAAAGACACATTTGCAAGTTTCCTGGTGCAGTCAGGGTTAAATAAAAATATGAAAGGTGCTCAGGTGGTGCTCACCTTTCTCACTAACGCTCTCGATCTCAACATCTTCGCAGCTGCTGTATTCTGGCGTGGATCCGCCCTCCTCCTCTGAACTGCTGACTGACAGCTGTCGCTTGCCAATGCCACGCTTGGTCTTATAGGGACGGGGCGGGGGCGGTCGCAGGGATTCTGATTGGTCAGAGCTTAGCGAATCGTTACGCAGCATGGTCTCCATCTTCTCACGCTTGGCCTTGCGAAGGGGGGGCGTCGAGCCAGAGGGGTCTGGGTGACTGTTGGGGTTCCTCCTCCAGTCTGGGGGCTCCCTGAGGGGGACGGGGGGGCCAGTGGGGGGACTGGACCGGGGTCCTGGGGTCTGCAAGTCTTGGTTCTGGTTCTTTTTGAGAGCCCCCTGCCCCCCCCCACCCCCCGCGGTCCTGTCTGCAGAATAGGAGCGGTGGTTTTCCAAGGAAGATTTTCGGTCTACATCCCCCCCACGCCGACCTGGCCGACTCTCCGGCTGGACCCTTAGTCCCCTCTCAGGGGAACCCCCAGCCTTGCTGTGCCCCCGTCGGTCCTGCCCCTCAGGCTTTCCGGGGAACCGGGCCAGATTTGGGTCACTCTGGTACCGCCCTGCTCCTTGTCCCTCCCCCGAGTCTGCGTACTCCTGCGATCGCACCTTCAGTAGCCGTCGGTGCTCTCGTCGCTCCACATGATCCCGCTCGTCTAAATCCTGAGGGCCCCGCGGTCGCTCCGCTTGCGTTCCCATCAGCCCACTGTGATCCGGCACAGACAGAGGCCTCTTCCTGCGGAAACACCCGACAGGCAGGAATGAAAAACTTAATTCAGCTTTTAGGGTTGCAGTTATGCTGCAACTTCAATTCCTGCTTTACTGTTGCATTAGCGTCAAGTTTAAAATTCAGTGATTTTGAAAGAAATCAGTACATTTGGCAATCAATTTATTTTAATATACAATTCAATATAGAACTGTAAAGCCCCATCTTCAACAGCTGCTGCTTGTCCTAATGTTAAACTCCAAGCACTTCTTTAATCAATCATGTTCAAATGCTAATTATCAGAGACACACTTCCAAATAAAATATATTTTTTTAAATAATAATGTATATTGTATTTTCTCGGGATGCAGGTAACAAGCATTTCTAAAGTTCAATTACAAGTACAAAAATGGGCTCAGAGAGATAGCTTTGTCAAAAAAACACATCAGTCAACAGTAGTTGTGCAAAAAGGAGATGATTCCATGTGTCAGATTGAAGATTTCATACAAAGGTGTCCATCACTCTCCTGAGCTAACTGGGTAACCTGAATCTCATCAGGAGATGAAAGGAAGCAGCAGGGCTCCGAAGCACAACTACTCTGCAAGATACGGACGTCAGAGTGTGCAGTCTGAGAAATAGATGACTAACAGGTCCTGAGTTGCCTGCTTCCATAAATAGCTGGCAAATACCAGTGTCATCTACAATGCTGAAAAGACAACTCTGACATGCTGACTTTAAAAGCAGAGCTGCACAGAAAAAATACAAATCTGAAAAATTTAAGATTAAAACGGGCTAAAGAATGCAGACATTGGATGGTGTGTAACTGGAAAAGAATGTTGGGGACCAATGAGTCAAAGCTTGAGGTGCTGGGCTCAAGCAGGAAGATGTTAGTGAGATATATAGCAAATGGAATGATGCTGAAGAAGTCAGTAGCGGCCCGTCGCCAGTAAAAAAAGGTCATCGGAAACCTCACATTTCAATGCTTACTAACCTAGACCTCTTGCAGTTTACTTTTCCCAATTAGCAACAGCGGCTCAGACTAATTGCTTAAACGACAGTCAAATGTATTTTCGATAGCATTGTTATACATTGCACCACAAACTTATGAGGCGTTTTCTTCCGCACATAAATGACTATGCAAGATATCAATATGTCTTTAAAATTTATGAGCTCAAGTAGCTAATGAAACAGCACAGATTTTGTAAATTAGTTTGCGAGGCTCAATAAGCAATAAGTCACGAGAATCCTTTCTATATTTTGGAAGTTTTTGCACCTGAAGGGCATTATTTGGCATGAAAACACAGTTGACGGACGATGGTAAGGAGGGCGAACATAAATACTGTGAAGCCAGCGAAAGTTTTGAATTTCTGCAGTTATATTGCCATTCTTAGAATGCCATATCACCTATATAAATGTAGGCAATAGGCTTTCACTTTTTCATTATCATTTCTTATTATAGGTCATGCACTGGTCTTGGTTGTTTAGTCAGTATATTGTTTGACTGTTAAACAGGCTAACTTAAACAAGAACAGCTTGTGGGCAATCGAGCGCTAAAAGGTGAAGTTACTGAGGGCCTTCTGAATAGCTGATGGCTTGCTGCTGGAAGAAGTGTCTGATGCCTTTTTTTGACCATGGCAGGGGACAATAATAGTATGGGGCTGCTTTGGTGTTGGCAGGTAGGAGATTTATAGAGAGTGCATGGAAAAACTGAACTGCAAAGGTGACCACTGGAAAGGTTGGTGTAGAAACTAGATATTTATATATAGATATTTTTATCTCCAGATTTTAACTCTATTGTGTTCTTAAATGGGAAGAACTTCACAGTATGGTCCGAGGGAAATGGCCTACAAATCAGTTGCACCTCTGGGAGGAGTTACAAAAGCCAAGGGTAAAAATTTCCCTGAAAAGCCGGCAGCTAGAATGCAAAAGGTATTCAAAGCAGTAAATGCAGAAAAAGGAAGATTATTTGTTAAATGTAAAGTTAAATGAATATAACAATGTGTTGAATCTGCAGGTTCAGGTGAGCCTGAAATTCAACTGGTCTTGCTCCCTACTATGCCCATTTGGGAGTGGGGGTACAAGGCTGAAATTAAACACCATACTAGTTTTATGTCTTATTGACGTATGCAAAGTCAATGTCATCAAAGTCGATCACTGTTTCTGACTGCTAGAGGTTATGGGTCATTCACATAGGTGTCTATTGAAGAAAGAATGTCAAAGATCACAAAGCAAGCATTTTTCAGAAATCGTTCAAACCAGTAATTCACAGCACTGGGATACACATTTGTCCCCATTCCTTCCATTTTTGCAAATTTACATTATTTAAATGTTTAAGATCATCTAACGAATTTTAATATAAGACAAACATGAGCAGGGCTCTCAAGTCTCACGCATTGAGCTTGACACTCAAGCATTTTAATAAGTTCACACGCTCTCACGCCACACATGACATTTCTCACGCCGAGAAGTGATAAAACTCGCTGCACATTAGTAACATAAACTGTGAAAGAGATTAGTCATCTATAGCTGCCGGGTGGCTCACACAGTTAAGGCACTGCTCTGCAGTGCAGAGGTGATCACCACGTCGCGAGTTCGAGGCCCGGCGTACCCACCGGCAGGGGTCGGCAGCTTTTTCAGCGTAGCGCACAATTGGCTATCGCGCTACAGGGTTTCAAATTGGGAAGGGACTGCCGGAATTGGGTCTACAATATATCAGCTTTGTTCGTTGCTCCAGCGCCTCCTGTTGGCCAGACGGGCGCTCGTCAGGAAGACTCCGGGTTGGTTCATGTCCGGGTATCCTCCGCCCTTGTTCTGAACTTGCGAAGATTCAACCAATGAGTGTATAAGAATCAGTGGCAGACAGGCACGTGCTTCGGAGGAGAGCCGTGAACTGTCTCACTATCCTGAGTTGGCAGCAAGGGGTCGCATACGAGCAAGCTTTGTACATAGTTCCCCAATTGGGCATTCCAGAATCGGGTGGGATTGGAGATGCCAAATTTAAAAAAAAAAAAAAAAAAGATTAGTAATCTATGTATGGACGAGGCGAAGGCAGGCGGCTCTGCTTGAATCAGCAACCTATCAGTCAATCAAAAAATAGTATTTCTTGTTGCCAGGTGAAATAGCAGCACCGTAATCACGTCTTCCACACGCGCGCGAATGTGATTGTGTGCACACGTTAAAGAAGAGCTGGAAGTGGAAGCCCGAAATCAGGTAATCACTTCATAACTTTTTTTTCAATTACTGCTTATCAAAGTCGAGGAAATATGTAGGATATTTGCTTTACGAATCATTTTTTACCTCAATTTAACAACTTTGGACAGTTATGGTTAGATGAATTGACTTCAAACTTGTTACGGGGAGAGTTGGGGGCTCTCTGCCCTTCATGTAGTGTATTTTGGGTGAAAACAAACCCTGCTCCGATGCGGTGTCAGAGGTGGTCCTGCAACATCTCTTGTAGGTAACTGACAAAACGATACAAATACACAAAAGAATGATTTAATTTAGCCTTTATTATACTGGGGAGTCCCAATGAAATTAAAAAAAAAAAAAGATATTGGGGCGAATGAAGAGTCACTTCTTATTTCAGTTTACTGCAGTCGTGAATATTCAATAACTGATCCTGGTGTGCCAACTAGTGATAGAATTTTGTAACTGCGTGCATAAATTTGCAGCTCCACGTCCACTGGCGGACACATCTGCACAAAGATACACCGTTGCTCTTCTCGAACACGCCAAATACAGATAATCCCTAAATGATGATTAATTTGAACGAAGTGAAAGTATACTACTTAAATACTGTAACGAAGAACATGTGCATCGATACTATGCTCCTTTGAAAATGGGAGTATCATGCATCCCCCCCGAAGAAAGTCTCACTCTAGCCTGCATTCAAAACTTGAGAGCCCTGCATGAGTAGGCACAAAATGCAGCTTTTAAATAATCACTTCATTTGTTGAAGGTGAAGAGTTATACAAAACCACTGGAAAAGTTATAACCCATGTGAAAAAATAATTGTCCACCTCAACATAACATAACTAGCAGAGCCTCCCTTGGTAGCAACAAACAGTAATCAACCATTTGGAATAACTGGCAGAGTCTTGAATTTTGGCCCACTCTTCTTCGAAGAATTGTTTTAATTCAGCCAAACTAGTCGAGCATGAAATGCCTGTTAAAGTTCATGTCACAGCACCTCAACAAGATTAATATTGGTAAATTGACAAGCCATGCCACTAGACAAACCTTCATTTTCTTTCTTTTGAGCAATTCCGAGGTGGATTTGCTTGTGCGCTTTAGATCATTGTTCTGCTGTGTAACTCAATTGCGCTTGAGCTTTATGATGATGGCTGCATATTCTAATTCAGGATTTTCCGCTAGAGAAGAATTCAGGGTTCCATCAATTCTCATAAGTTCCATTATTATTATCATAAGTTGCGCAAGTCCAAAAGCAGCAAAGTAACTTCAAACCATCACACTATAACCACCGTGTTTGCTTGTTGGTATGATGTTCTTATTGTGAAATGCATTGTTAGCTTCACGCAACATGCAATGGGACCAGTGTATTACAAAAAGTTTTGCTTTTGCCTCATCAGTCCACAGTGAGGTTTACAGTTCTTTAGATGTTAGATTGGTTTTTTATGATCTCCAGGGATTTTTTGAGGGATTTCGGTGAGCAAACCTCTCCTGAGGGGATTCACCACTGTTCCAGCTTTTTTTCATTAATAGACAGTCCGGCCAGCAGCGACCGCATGGGTGTAGCTTCGGCCAATGCTGTCGCCATGGCAAAATCGATTGGTGTCATAAGTGAAATATAACACATGTCCATACCAAATATGAAAGTAATTGGAACGGCATCCACAAAGACGTGTCTACAGACGGAGACGTAGCGAAGCAGGGACGATAAGCATGAATCCATAGGCATACAACAATACCTCTCACTGTGTTTCGCTGGAATCCCAAAGCCTTAGAAATGGCATTGTTAGTTTTTCCAGACTGTCAGATGCCAATGACTCCTTCTTGAATGAAATCCTGATGGATTGATTTTCATTGCTAGGAAAAATAGAAACTTCTCTGTCTATTAAAGCTGGGGTAGGCATATTGTGATTCAAGTCTGAGAGAAAACTAGACTTCTGCATAACCTCTTGGCTCAATTTTCAGGATTTATAAAATCTAGCCCATAACTGGAGACTTGGGCCAATCAAAGGTCACTTCAGAGAAAGGGCATTCCTATAGGCTGTTCTACAAATGTAGATGGTCATACACGTCCCTTCAAATATTAAAGCTTGATTATCCGCTGACGGATAATCTTTGTGAAAATGTTTATTTTCCAGCGTTGGTAACCACTGCCTGCACTGTGAAGCAACTCAAAAAAGCAAGACGGACTCATTAAAAACAGAGTAAAGAGGAGAGTTTGATGGACAAATATCCTATAAAAAGGGTTATGTATTTGCAAACATTTCAGAGATGGAGAACGCTGTATGGACCTCAAGCTTTCTGTTATTTTCCTGGACAGGTCAGCTGCTGGCTTATTTTCCTCTTACATCTAAATGTGTTGAAGTGGTAAGTTAGGCTGTGTAGGTAGATGTACCACAAAATCAGGCAATGAATGGCTATGTTGAAAGTAGCTAAAAATTACTTTAATGACACCTTGAAGGCATTCTACACCGTCCATCACTGCCTTCATTGTTACAGCTTCCCCAGACATCCTATCCCAGCTTCACTGTTAAAGCTACCGTTCACCTACAATTATATTTTTACTGTCATAGCTGTTCTACTTCCTCTATCTCTGCTTTACTGTTACAGCTACTCTATACTGTATCTGCAATCAGTGCCTCACTTCCAATCACTTCCTTCCATCCTCGCAAGTGTAAGAAAGGCTGGAGTCAGTCTCGGCTGGGGGTGAGTAACGCTCTCCCAAGCCTCGCCCCTATATTCATTAGAGGACCTTGAGGCATAGCCAAGGTTTGAAGTGTGTCCAGCTTTGTAATACAGAGTTTATATTTACACTGTTCGCAAATGTGGCTGTCTTTTTGGCCTTGCAGTACTGAGGCCTTCGACATCCACTCAAGCGGTTTGTAGCAGAGTGCGATGTGGGTGAGATGAGGTCAGCACATTCAAGTCTCTGGCCACGGTTCGAAGGAAAAATGGCTTGACTCCTATTATCTAAAATGTGACTTAGAGTGCGTTTAGGTCTGTGAGTGCAGAGTTTATAAGAAAGATGGCAACTCACTGAGATGCACTGAGATGAAGCTGTTTGCTGTCTTATTACCGATGGTGTAAAACCTGTATGCCATCCGCCAACTTACACTGAAGCCCACGCACACACAGCCTTTCTCGCGTTCAGACACGCGCGCTCACACAGCTACATACACGTTAACACACACGCAGACACACTAACATAAACACATACACACACACACACACGCGCGCGCGCGCAACGCATGGATACATGCACACAAACACTCTCTCCTGTGCATACACACTGTCACTCACTCTCTCTCTCTCTCTCACTCACACAAACAGACACACACACATAAACGCACATATACACAGGCACTCACAAAACACACACACAAAGTCACACTCAAAAAAAAACACATAAAGACACACCAATACAAACGCACCAGCTCTCAAACACACACGCTCGCATAAACACACACATACACATTCAAATATGCACATACCAAAACACACCAATACAGACACACACCCACTGTCTCATGCACACACACTCACATAAACACACACCAACACATACCAAGATGCTCCAATACACACACACACACACACACACACACCCTCTCTTGCATACACACAGATGCATACTCACATACACATACACACACACACGCACACACAGAGGAACACACACAACTCAGAGGCCAGGCCTCACCTCTGTCTTGGGGGTTCACTGCGGGACCTTAAGGTGGGGGTGTCCATCCCGGAGGGGTCATCAGGCCCTGTTCCTGGGTGGGGAGGGGCAGTCTGAGTGCTGTCCTGTGTCAAGGGGGCTGAACCAATCGGAACCTGCGAGAGGGACCGCCCCTTCCTGTCCCGTTCCTTCCTGTCCCGCCCCTTCCTGTCGCGCTCAGCATTGGTGAGAATAGAAGGATCACTCACGGCGCTCCCCAAACCAGCAGGCTTCCCCCCCTGCCCCGCAGCCCACTCCTCCGATTTGGTCAAGATCTCCTGCTGCTTTCGGCACAGGTTACATACCCACATCACCTGTGGCCAGACCACAGACAGACGACAGACAGTCACAGAGAGACAGACTGTGGTTAGGTCATCTGGAAAAAAAATAAAATGTTTAGTGAATACAGGAGGCTGACCAGTGAAAAAGGCTGCAGCCTCAGTGAAAATGAATATAAACATTCGTTTTCAACAAGGCTCTAACTTGCCCAAGAAAACGATTTTGCTTTCTCTGTTGAAACCTTCACATTTCAAATGTGTAATGCCAAGAACTGGAAATAAACTGCCACCATTTTTGTCATGACGACGAAAATTTATATTCTCCTTAATATTAATATGATATCCAGCAGATTTCAGGCAGTGCTAATCTGTATTGGTCGCATACCGTCCCATATTCCTGTTCAATTTAATGTCACTGAACATCAATAAATTTGGTTTTCCCTACATTTCAGTGAAAGTGAAAAAGCACTGAGTGCTGAGGTATGATGAAGGGAATGAGGAGCTTTCAGCGTTTAGCTCCTTTGACCAAGGCCATTCTGAGAGTGTTAGAAGAACAACAAGAGTAGGAATGTAAAATTCTTGCGATGAACATCAGCGGGGTACAGATGTGGTCTTGCAGAGGCGCTTGTGACTAAGACTGGAGTCTGTTACAGGAGGACTGAAGGATATAAGCCCAGACCAGCGGCACACAGCCGCACCCCATTCAGCACAAGCCAGAGATTCAGACACCGATGCGGAAAAAACCGACAGATGCATCCTCTCTCTTTCCCGCTTTCTCAACGTTACAACGCATAGAAAAATAACTAACAACTAGATATTCAGTCGTTAAAGGAGAGGGGCGCTACATTTAAAGACAGAAGCGTCACCGTTACTGTTTATCACCCCTCCCCCAACATTCTGTCGCCTGTTTTTCCATCACCGAAAGTGAATTTCAAACCCTTCCTGCACCAGGTGGCACGGATTGCTTCCAAGGACAATTTGGCACATTCCAGATTTTTCTTCCTTTTTGCCCCACTCCCACTGCCTCTCTCTCCCAGATTGTTTCTTACACAGCAGAGAACATAAGAACGAGTCATAAGCGTCAGCTCGTCAGGGATCCAAGATAAGTCCCACACGTGCGCATGGGGCTTTTCAGTGCCGGCACATCCTCTGCCCAAAGCCCGCTCACTAACCCAACCACATGATCTCACGCAGATGGCTGCCACACTGAAAACGCCAACCAAACTTCCGCTGGCCTACTTTTGATGCTCTGAAATGCTAATTATGGCCATTGCGAGGCTCTAGAACACAGAGATTCTGGCTCCTCAAAAGCCAGGACTCAAGGTGCAGGAACTGCTCAATTTAGATTTCCAGCACAGATATAGAAAACATTTGCAACTTTTTCTGTGATTAATTCAGTGCCACTTACTATTGACAGCAAAAAATCTACTGCTACTACAACATCAGCAACAACAACAACAACAACATTAATAATAATAATATTACAACCCAATTAATGAAAAAAAAAAGTTTGAATAGTACTCTGCCCGGCCAAAAAAAAGTTGCGCACTTTAATATTTCGTTGGAACCCCGGTAGCTTTGATTACAATGCATATTCGTCGTGCTGTTTTGCATATAGTTTTGACAGCTATATGCAATGCCAGAACATTTATTTTCGATCAGAAATGCCATAATTTTTTGCCGAGATCTTGACTTCTCGACATAATGGTTGAACCACTCAAAGGTCTTTCTTGAGCACTTCCCAATAATTTTTAATGTGTTTAAGGTCAGGACTTTGTGGTGGCAAATTAGTTTGTGAAAATGATTCCTCATACTTGTTTTTGTCTATCATGGTTTTCTTTGCTAGATACAGGCCAATAACTTGCCCATTCTATAATACTGCAACATCATTTCCACTATAAAGGGATGTGTCTTCCGACATGATTTTTTTAGAAATGAGTAGCAGTGTGCTTCATCAGTCAGGTTAAAAATGATTATTGCCAGCTGAAACATATTAATAACCTCAAAAATGATCCAATTATTGAATTTGTTCATTAATTTCCAAATGGTGACATCTTTTTCTGGCCAGGCAGTGTACGTAAGAAAAGAGAGCGGTGATTTGCAAATCATCTTTGACATGTATTAAGTGGGAAACAGTAGAAGACAAACTGTGCAATGTTTTATCAAATCACCAACATTATTTTATGGGACAGTTGTTGAACAGGTGATGCCCAAAACATCAGAGAGCCACCACCATGCTTCACAGTGGGAGGTATCACCCTGGGCCTTGTTGGCTGCTCTCCAAACATAGCGCTTATGGTTGTGACCATTAAGTTCTATTTTGGTCGGTTTTGGTTGTGAGGTGTGTCAAGGTGTGGTCTGGCATATTTTAGTCAGGCTTTTTTTGGGATTGGTGCAATAATGGCTTCCTTCTAGCAACTTGACCATGCCGCTCATTGTTGTTTGAGTGCCTCCTTATTGTGCGCTTTCAAACGACTACTCCACCTTTTTCCAGAGCATCCTGTACTTCTCTTGAGCAAGCTTGCAGATTTTTCTTTGTGTACCAAACAATTCTCCTGGCAGTTTGGGCTGAAATCTTACTTTGCCTACCTGGTCTTGGCTTGGAATCCATATATCCCCAAAATTCCCACCTCTTAATCAGGGACTGAACAGTACTGACTGGCATATTCAAGTCTTTGGGTATCTTTTTATATCCTTTTCCATTTTTAAAAAGTTTAACTACCTTGTTACAAAGGTCCTTATACAGTTCTTTTCCACTCTCCATGGCTCAGTGTCTAGCCAGATCAGTGCATCCACTCGGGAGCCAACAAACTCAATGACTGTACACAGACACTAATCACAATTTAAAAAGCCACAGGGGTGGAAAATTAACCCTTAATAGTCATTTAAACCTGAGCATGTCGCCTTGTGTCTACAACGTGTATAACAAGGTGAAACTGCTTAATCGACCATTTAAAACGCGCTAAAATAACAAAAATGCTTGCAAGGATCTGTTGGCCTTTAGAAAACAGCAACAATAAAAGCATTTTACTGGAATACTCGTTGTACTCACACAAATGTATTTCCAGTGAGACTGAGGTCCCATTGCATTTAAAGTGCATATCCTTGCTGATTTAAAACGTAAAATGCACCTAATTTTGAGATACTATTTTGTATTTTTAGTCACTTTACGTATTTTAACCAATATAACACATCAGTCAGTGCCAGATATACCTGGTTTAATGTCAGTATTTTAGGCAGAATTCTTCTGGCCTTAAAAAAGCTTGTGATTTGAATCTGACGTGTGGTTTCCGAAGCCCATAGGCAGTGCTGGTCATACTGTTGGTAGTGGATATACTCGGAGGTTGTGTTAGTGTTTATGGTGTTTATTTTTGCGATTTTGGGCATTATTTGAAGTATTTGGATGGAATGGTCAACAGGTGTGTTGTGGGAGGGTGCAGAAACACCAATAAGTAAAGTAACTGTTACTCAGCTGCAATCGGTAAATGTCGGTGACCGCGCACTGATCCGCGCAGGCACTGGGTCTCTCAGCGTCCTGGATTTGGGGGAACAGCAGGTGACATCACAAATTTGGATCAATATGGCTAAGGACTCCCTAGGGATATTTCCAGAGTCTTCTGGTAATTTTCAAAAATTGTTCTAACCACGGACCACCCTTGTCAAAATAACCCTTAGGATTTGGAGTATAAAGGAACAATCTTTTAGACAAAAAAGACAAATTTGGTCCAGGATATGCACTTTAATGCATGCAATAATAAATTGAGCGCCAAAACAAAACTTAAGAAAGTCAGCCACGCGTACCACAATAATCTGTCAAACACCTAGTTATAAAGTCCTGTGACGCATTTCTAATTCTACACCTGTAATATCACCTGGGCGATTTCGAGGTATTTTGACAAAATGTCCCCTCCATGACAAGACACTAAAACATCCCCCAAACAAAATTCTGTAGCAGTATTTTTTACAATTTATGGGTATAATAGTGCTCTACTATATTCGGGAGGAACAATTTTGACCGGGTTTACTCCTATTATCCCCCAACGAGATTGCGACAATTGTTGCCTTGCCCATGCGGGCCTCAAGCCTCGGCCAGTAATGGCGTGGCTGGTATTTGAGCACTTGACTACAGGGCTCTTGGACAAATATCTTAGCTGTGAGCCCTCCAGAGGCTCAAGGAGGAGTGGGGTTTAGGCCAGATTATTAAACAACCACCATGGCTCTGTGAAGATATACCAGGTTGTCGGGTACAAGCTTTACGCTGCACTAAAAAGTAATCATTTGCGCCAAAACCTCAAAATTAATTCAGCAGCCTACGGCGTCAGAATGGCATGATGTCGAACATATTCTAAAATTGTGTTATTCAGACAAATTGTCTTTTGTTAGCAATGCATTTCTGCGGATCCGTATGCGGGTGTGAGAAATTGGCGCGGAGCGGGCCTATCTTCAGGCCCGCAGTGAGGAAACAAACCCACGTTACACGTCCAGTGCCAGCATCCCCATGCTGCTCTCGAGAACTTATGCGCCAGGATATTTTCACGGGCAGATTAGATTTGAATAACATCAATGTTTACTTTGCCTGGATAGCGCAGAACCAATTTAAAGATAACCTGTTGTTACATGTCACGGTGACATCAACCAGGCTTGGGATCAGTGGTTTTCGGATCCAGCACTGCTTCCATGTTGGAAAGGTGACTGAAGCTGGCATGAGAGAGGATTCTGTGAACTGTGCTTAATGATTATCAGAGCAGCCAATTGCTCAGAGTCATGGTATGTGCTTCTGGGAGTCACTTAAGAGTGTTGAACTTGGGACTTGCTCATGGAATTTACTTGTGGCAGTTACGCAGGGAAATCACTCATGGGACTCACAAATATAAAGAGACACTCAGGTGGGGTCGCACATGGAATTAATTCATGGGAAACACTCGGGGGGAGTTGCTCATGAGACTGACTAATAAGATCAGCTCACAGGAGATACTCAGGGCGGTTAGTTACGGGAGTCACTCATAGGATTCACTAAAGAGAGAAACTCACGAGGGTCTCTAATGGAAGTCGCCCATGTGAGTCACTCTCCCTCTCATAAACACCTCCAAAAAAACATCAGAGAAATGACTCTGAATGTCAAATAAAACCAGAGCGGACGATGCCCTGATAAATTCACACTTCATTCCACAAAGCCGTCCCACCACACGTCACCTATGGCCACCCATGAGTGTGAAAGAGCGAATGTGAGAAAGTATGAGTGAGTGTGAATATCTGAGTGTGTGAGGGTGGGGGTTAGGGTTATAGTTGGAGGTAAATGTGATTACATGGATTACACATGATTTTGTAGGGGTGTGTGTGTGTGTGTGTGTGTGTGTGTGCCTATATGCATACAGGAGAATGTTTGTGTGTACATGCATGTGAATGTGTTCATTGGTGCTTACGTACATGTATATGCGTATCTGCGCTTGGCTTAGCATTTGCATCATCATGTGCTTGGGTGTTTGTGAATGTTTTTCTGTCTTCCAACAGAGACTTCTTCACCGTCTCATAGAAATATCTCCCACTAACCACAGAGAACTGAGGACTGGGAGTGCGATGGTGTTTCGGGGCATGACAGTTGGCATTTAGCATGTAGCATGAATACTGAGGAATTCTGCTTAGCCCGAAAAAGTGAAATATATGGGGTCGGTCGGCGGTGAGCTGAAAGTAGAAAGGCAGCTGTGCTGACAGGCTGAGATATAGCCCAGCGTGCACTGAAGCACAACAAATAGCACAGTAAATTATAAATACTGAATAAGGATTAAGGACAGCCACAGACGAGATTACTGTCCATTTCACATAATGAGCCAATATATCACTCCAGGGAGAACGCAACCCCAACAGCTATTTTTTAAAGTCATTCATAATGCCTTTAAATATGAGTCATTTCACTTGTTAAATACCAGACCAATAGCATTCATAATTTATTACGCACCCCTGCAGTGAAGGAGCGACACCTCCTGCCCTTCAGACACCAGGAGATGCATTACCCATTGACAAGATGTCACTGGATCGATACCAGAAGTTTCACCATGCTTCTTTTACAAATGGATAATGAATAGATTTATATTTTTCACTTTAACGTGGACAAAAATTCTCTTGGAAAAGCTTCAGACTATCCCATAAAAGATGCATGTGTGAGCACTGTTATAACGTATCCGTTCATTTAATAGTGGGAGCAGTGACGGTTTGTTTGCCGATTTTCCCTTCAAAATCACAACTTAAATGCATTTCCAATGTTTTACACTAGATGACACTGTATAACTTACTGTTCCGTTCATCTTAGCCTTCACACTAAATTTATGAATGGAACACCAAGTTTAAATGCTCTCTCAAAAGAACTGGTGGTATCAAAAGATATTTACGCATATCACAGAAATGCTGCAATTAGAAGAAAGACCCATCCTTCAAAAGTCACATCAGCTCTCTATCAACAAAAAATGTTATAAACTGAAAGCAAAATGGACAATGGCAAATCAATAATAATCCTCTTATGCCACTATTCTCACAGAGCGAATGGCAGCATTGATGGCAGCCCGTGTCCCCCCAACAGCTCTGACCAGTGTGAGGTAAAATTATAAGTAGAGTGTAATAAACCCTCTGAAAGCGGGTTTTTTGCACAGATCAGGAAATAATGTGCATTCTCTTGATTCCCGAAAACGGAAACACGATTTTACGCAAGGAAGACATCATACAGAAAGTACTTGGTAATTTCTTGATCTGTTGAGCAGAGATTGTTCTCTGGATGATGGGGAGCTGGTGAGTGAGGTTCTAGGGGAAGAATACATGCAGGCATATCGTGATTGCCAGTGGTTGGAGGCCAACAACCAGGAGAGACTGCACTTGCCATACCCTCCTCTTTAATGGGATAATGCAAAGCAGAATCTCAGCAGCAAAGTACATGATAAAGAGGAGTCCGCAACTTGTGGTTTGACAGCTTATTGAGAGTGTCTGATCATCACTGATGGTTCCCTCACGACTGAGAGTTAAGAGTCAAGTTAGTGTCAAGGACAGTGGCTATCATGAGTATCATGAAGGCTATCATGGAATGCTGATGTTAGAATCAAGGCAGAGTAAAGGAGACCCAAGGTCACCATAGATGCTAATCTGAAGTTAGAGTCTTGGAGACCTGAGATTACCATAAAGGCAATGTTAAGGTCAGGGTTAGGCAGATCAAAGGTTATCATGAAGACCATACTGAGGTTAGTCAGGGCAGATTATAGTAGACCCGAGGTAATGACGGAGGCCATGCTGAGGTTAGTCATGTCAGAGGCAAGGAGAGCCGGGGTTATCACAGAGGTCGTATTGCAGTAAGAGTCACGGCAGAGTCAAGAAGACCTCAGAATATCTGAGAGCCCAAGCTGAAGTTAGTCTTATCAGAGGCTGGGGACTCAAGGTTACTGCAGGGGCCATGCTGAGGTTAGATTCAAGGCAGAGGCAAGAAAACCTAAGGTTATTATAGAGGCTGTGCAGCGGTTCGAGTAAGGGCGTAGTATAGGAGACTAGAGGTTTTCATTAAAGGTGCACTTTGCAAGTTTGTTTACTTTCTGCGCGATTATTTTTTGTCTCAATTTGCTAGCTGCACGCCACTAAATTCACTGTAAAAAAACCTGGGCTCTGGAGACCGCACAGGTGTCACAAACTGCAAATAAACACAAGGGGCACATGCTGTGCCGCACAACATAACAAACCATTCCGGCCAATCACAGACAAGAGTTGACAGTGATAGAAGCATGGGAAGGAGGGACCTATGAGAGGGAGGGGCGGGCTACCTCTGTTTTGTTAGAATTCGAATGTCAACATAACTGAAAGTAAACAAACTTGCATGGTGCACCTTTAAAGCCATGCTGAGCTTAGATACAGGACATGGTTATCATAGAGGCCATGCGGAGGGGAGAATCTTACCCTGTCCTTTAGAATGCGACACTACAGAGAGACAGACCCAAAAAATCAGAGTCAGATATAATTGAAGCCATCACTTTCATAAAAGAGACAACTGCCTACTTAAATGCTAAATTTAACTGAGTATGAGACAGTCTGAAAAGGATTTACTTCAGTGCATGATATATTTCCAGATAGGAGGGGTGGTAGTGTGGGTGTAAGACAGTAGAACATACACTTACAATACAGATAAAATACAGATGGAAGGCAGGCTACAGCGTTTGAAACCACTGTTTTGAATAACAGCTGCACAGTAACAGTCGTCATTAAATGGCAAATGGAAGAGATGCTAACCACTTTTTCATCCTTTTGTGATGCAGTCCGGAGAGCAATGAAACGGTGTGAAACGAAGAAAGAGGGCAGTGTAGACAGGAACAGTGATTAAAGAAAAGGAGGGAAACAGCACAAGAGAAAGAGAGAGAGAATTAAAAATTAATTAATTTACACAAGAACATGACAGAAACCAATGGACTAGAAAAACAGCAAACTTCCCCAAATATTTCAAATGAATTTTTAATGCATTTTGGGAGTGATTTTATATATGCAGGCCAAACTACATGTTAGTGGCTATTTCCCCACTCAGTTGTGGTGGGAAGGACAATACTCTAGGCCAGTAGTAACCACAAAGCTAAAACACACACGCCGCATCACATGCACACACGCACAAACACACACATACATCCTAACACAAATCACACACGCGCACACACACACACACACGCATTCACACACACAGATACCCAAATACAAATCACACAAACACACATTCGCACACACTCAAACTCAAATCATACATACGCACACACAGACCCAAACACAAATTACACAAACACGTACAAGCCCAATCACAAATCACACAAACATAAACAAACACCCAAACAGAAATCACACTAACACACAAACACACACACACCCACAAACGCGGGCATTTATACACTACATACACCATGCCACAGACCCCTAAACAGCAGTGGCAGCAGGTGAGCTGAAAATACGCTGAGCACAGAACATTCCCCCAGGTAATGATCAGTCTTGAACTGTTTTAAATAATTTCTTTAAGTTACCTTTGTGTGAACTCAAAAAAAAAAAACACACAGCACTATCCATTGTGGTCGTTTCTCCTGTTGATGGCAAGATAAGGAATGAAACACCTCATTCTAATGCAAAATCGCATTTCAAGCAACTATAATTGCAGATACTTATCGTTAATCTTGTTTTTGTTGTCATAAATTAAACAAATAAATCACAGGTTAGATAGCTTGCACTGCAAAATGTGCTAAAGGTAAACTCACAAGTTAACAGGTAACCCATTTTCAATCATTTTACTTGATTAACCAGTGACGAGAATCAACCATCAGCAGTTAAGCATGCAGCTTCCTTAATGCTGCAATTGGTAAGTTTTAGAAGAGTAACTTTTTGTCATTTTTGCTAAAACCGTCACTGTGTACAGACAGTATTACATAAAACTAGTACTCTGTAATTTTAAAAAGGCTCCTTTAAAACCCACCTAATGCCCCTGCTGCAATTTAAAAGAATCGTTCGGACCGACCAAAAAGAACCAATTAGAGCCAGTATGGTGTCTGACAGCCGTCAAACAGTGCACATGCACGCGCTGCAGACAGCCCCTCCCCCTTCCTCCTCAGTTCACACCAGTGCTCAGTCAAGTTCAAATCTCCCAGAGCGGGTTCAGGAGCTTAGAACCATCGGCGAGGAAAAAAAATATCGGTAACTCAGTTACCTGAAACAGCACACACGGCTAAGACAAGTAAAAAAAGGAAGCCAGAAGAAAAAAAAGCGCAAAAGAAAGAATTTAACAAAACCCAGCATAAAACCAGAGTGAACATTGGAGTGGATTTTTAGAAGTGGAAGGAACTCCGTGATCTGAAAGGATTAAAAACTGACGCAGAGTTTGCGACTTTTCTCCTTGACAGGTAAACCCCGGCTTTATTTGTTGGTTAATTTTTGCTTTGCAAATAAGTGAGTTGGCGTCGCTGACATGATCACCAAACTAGCCCCAGCCCTAACCTGCATCAATTCATTTTCGCTCTGCAAATAAGGGAGTGAACGTCGCTTACGAGCACAGTCGCTGTTTGAATAGCCAGAGTCTTGTAATTGTTACAGTACTTCGCAGTGCATGTGATGTTACTGTGATGTTGCAGTCGAACTAACGTGAGCTTGTTTCAGATGCTAGGGCTAACGTTACTGGCGTCGTTTTATTAGAAAGCAGCAGCAAATCTCTTTATGAGGTGACCTGGCAGTCTTATCAGTTGTCTTGTTGTCCTCATAAACATGTGTAACGTTTCTGTTCTCTCACAGCTAAATGCTGATACATGATTTACTGGCCATTCAGCTGGATTCACGACAGTTTCTGTACTCAAAAACAGGTAACTTACTGAAATAAGTATGCGCTGGGTTTTTAATGAATACATACTGCTATAGATTACTTTTCATGTCGACATGATTTATTTCTGCTCGCTTGTTGGACCTGAAAAAATCCGGGGCTAATATCCCTCCTTTTTTTGAAAATAATTAATCCCGGCTAATTCTAGATGGGTTTCCGTTATGAACACGTATTTAATTATAATTAGGTCCATGCACCTGCACTCAGCGACGGCATTTCAGACTAGTAAGTGGTTTCGTCCGTTTACATTTTACAATCGGACAGCTGTCTATTTTTTTTTACTACGAATTGAGCAACCGTGCTGCAAAAACAGGTGTATGTACTTGTCGCTGAAATTACCTTCATTCGCTGAAGAGTTATGAAATGCCATCGCCAACTGATGTTGCATAGACCTAATTATAATCAAATAATTTTTCGCGACTGAATATAGCCCATTATTTTGTCGCTTGTTGATCGCATGGGGGAGAGAAGCCGTGTCTTCAACTGCCACTTAATTATTCTTGAATTGGAAAACTTGTGAATGAAGGAAAACCATCTAGAATTTGCCAGGACTAATTATTATCCCTTGCTGCGCGATTAGCGCGAAGCGGGCGATATAGCATTGGGCTCCATCGGTACAGACACATAAAATTGAGTCGGCAGGGGATATTGCCATGTTAGTGGCAAACACTTGTTTTCAATAAAAGGAGGGATATTAGCCCCAGAATTTTCAGGTCTAACGACGCGCCGGTTTGTTGGCCAGCAGTGTTGACTGTTCGCAATAGTAACGTCTCGCCTCGGCAACTTCGGCGCTTTCATAATGTGAACGTGCAATATCTCTCTGCAGTTGCATGCATAGCACTTCGCGTGCCTTCGCGTGCACGGAAGCTTTGTGGGGGAGGGTCTGAAAGTCGCGTTTTTCAAATTTTTGTGCGAAGTCCTCTCTCTCCTAAAAGTTACCAACTGCAGCTTTAATGCATTGTTAATGCATTCAATAGTAATTTGAATATTGAAAAATGTTGTTCTATTTTCCAAAAAAAGATATACTCCGTTAACTTTTTCAAACATTATTTTTTGGGTAATTTTTCCTTAATTTCATGGTTACACAGTGTTGAGAGACAGGAGGGTTGCAGATAGGAATGGGGGAAGACATGCAGCGAATGACCTGAGCCGGAATCGAACCCCGATCGCTGCAGGAAGCACACAGCCTGTATGGTGCGCATGCTTAGACCGATGAGCCACCGGGGCACCCCACTCTGTTAACTTTTGCTTTTGCTCGGAAGGCTATCTAACCAACACTTTATGAATGTTTTCATTTCAACAAAGGAAACGATGATTAGCAACAATTATTCTCAACTGAATAACATCACAACAAATTAGGAAATTAATTCTCTGATTAACTTTCGATTTTCTCTCTGGTAAAATTTTTTTCAGATCAACCTTTGAGGCAAACTTTTGTTCTCTATCTATACCTTCACAGTTCCGAACACTGTGTTGATGACTGATCGCTGACCAAAGAGACGTAAGCTGGCCGGCGATGAACTCTCATGTAAATCATTGTTCCTCTGGTGCTGCTGAAGTACCTACTTTCAAAGGAGCTGAAGGAGTCCCTCGAAATAAAGTTCTAAAAACTATGATCAAGTCACTATTCTTGAGGTGCACATAAAACAAAAAGTGAAATTCTTATTTCTATGAAAGGGTTCCTCTGGTCTGAAAAGGCTTATGGCCGTGCTATCGCAAAAAAACACAAGGAACCCACAGCTCAATCCAAAACACTGCCGTATACAACATAACACAGAACACAGGCAACCTTAAATGCAACACAGAGCACAGGCAATCTAGAGCACATCACAGCACACAGGCAAACTACAGAACACAGTGGCATTCAACAAAACTTGAAAACAAAGGCGACGTTTGACATAACACAAAACACAGCAACTGGCAGCACAAAACGGTAAACAGACTACAAGATTACACAGACCACAACAGCGTTCAACAAAAGGCAGAAGATAGTTAACCTTCAATGCAGCACAGAGCATAGGCAATCTTCAGCAGAACACAGGGCACAGGCGACCTTAAACACAACACAAAACACAGGCAACCTTATGTACAAAACAGAACACAGGCAACCTTCTGTACAACACAAAACACAGGCAACCTTCTGTACAACACAGAACACAGGCAGCCTTCAATGCAACCCAGAACACAGCAGAATTAACTATAGCACAGAACACAGGCAACCTTTAGCATAACACAGAACATAAGTAGCCTGTAACACAACACAAACAGCACACAGGCAGCCTTCAACGCAACGCAGAACACATGCAGGCAAATTTCAGCTGAACACAAAACACAGCAGCATTCATCATAAGAACACAGTACACAGGAAACCATCAATACAACACAGAACACAGGTGGGCTGATCGGGCCTAGCATGCGCAGAACAGCGTGCAGTAGTTCAGGGTTTATGCTAGGTTCCCACTATAACGATTCGTGGCACGATTGAAATTGTGGTCTTAATTGTGGAGTAATCTTGGTGATCCTATCAGATCTTATCAGATCTTGAGGTCAGTCGTGGCAATCGTGTTGATCGTAGAAGTTTTGGACGGTTCAAAAATTTCCCATGATCAACAAAGATTAATTGTCAATCGTGTTCATCGCATCACCTGGTATCCAAACCTGGAATGTTATGCCGCTTTCACAAGGGACGTGAAACGAATTTTTCGCACGACAGATCACATTGAAAGTCAATGCAAAGACGCAATTCGCGGCGTGAAAGCAGCTTCAGAGAAGTTCCACAATCAGCTACGAATGGCCAATTGTGGCATTTGTAATGGTGCGCGCGACAGTGGGAACTGAGCATTAACAAGCAGATCAGATTTGAAACTGCAGCTAAGACTGCTCCAGTCAATGAGTCTTATGTTGTCTGCATTATCAGGCCCCCCATAAGCTCCCCTACCTTTCTCTCATCTTCACTTTAAAGCCTCCTGATTTTCAATTAGGGGGAGCTGGAGGAGAAATCAGCAGGTGGGGGGTCATTATATATTGAGCACAGGAGGGGTTCCCTCTCAATGTCGCTGGTGTTATCCTGCTCCCAAACCCTCCACCGGGGCTATGACTCACTATAACCCCTGCCCCCCTGGTAGTGACACTGTGAGCCTCGTCTATCCAAGCAGAGCCACATCCTCCCTAATGCCTCATTAACCTTTTAGCTTTAATTAACCCTCCCATAACCAGCCACCCCCCAACTACCCCCCAGCCATTACATCATCTTCAATACAGCTGGCTCTCAACCCCTGCTGCCAGATCTCTCCTCAAAATCAACAGAAAGCTACAACTGTAGGTGGATAGAAAGATTCAAAAATAAGCCAAGCTCCTAGACTGTCCAGTTGTACTCGTCTCCAACATACTACAGGCGGATGACAAATTAATGGAAACAAGTGAAAAAGTAAGCAGAGCTTACAAATACCCCCAAACGTCCCCAATCATGCTTGTTCCGTTGGTGATTATAGAAACTATCACATTCCGAAAATTAGTTTTGACAAAAATAACAACGCATCTATGACACTGAGCACTGCACCTCTACATATGTTAGAAATGTGTGCCAAATTTGAAAAGAATACAATGTAAAATATTTGTAATATCGATCGGACAAATTGACATTGAACCCACTTGAAAATTTCTTTGTCCAAAAACATGAAAATGGTGATATTTTTGTGAGAATTTATCCCAGATGACTGACACTTTGCACTGTACCTCTCCCTGTGGGCCAAATTTGAAAAGAATACAATGAATAATATTTGAGATATTAATCAGACAAATAATGTCTTCGGACGGAATGACGGAATGACAGAATGACGGACGGAATTCTTGGTGTATAATTATACACCTCCAACATTTCATCTTGGGGGGTATAAAAAACATAGCGAATGCTGACACTTCCGTTCATTTTCCTGGTACTGGTACACTCGTCCCCTTAAAGGCGGAAGGGCAACTACAAATCAATGCAGTTATTCTGTGTGATCATGTTTATATCCTACGATGAAGCACGCCTACCATGATAGCCTCTTCCAGAATGACAAAGGCCAAAGTCCCATAAGGCATAAGGAGTCACTGAATGGTTTTTTGAGTATGCAAATGATCCTGAGTTCATGCCATCACCTTCACCTTCCTGAGATCTCACACCAGCTCAACTCATATGGGAGACTGAAACGTGTTAGACAGTGCTCTCCATCACCATCATCAAAAGACCACATTATAGAACTTCTCTTGAAAGGAAGGTCCCTCCAGTAAAGTTTTATGCTTGTAAACTTGAAAGCCATGGACGTATTCGAATCACTGTTCTTGGCGACACTCGGGTTTACTCAACACGAGAGGGAAGTTCCGAACAGCCAAAAACCCAACACGAGAACGCGTTCTTGTCACTCCCCGCTTTTTGGAGAGGTGGACGGGTGTTGTCAAGAACAAATATGGTGGACGTTTCACCAATTACACTTGTTAATAGCCCTCTATTCACGAGCATGAGTAGTGGCAATTAACTATGTATAGAAGCATGAAGTGACTTTCAGGCCCGGTACTAGGGTTGATCTTGCTGAAATTTTGCAAAAACCATCGGTATCGCAATAATTCAATTCAATTCAATTTTATTATACAAAAGTACATCATACACAGTCCCATGTGCTAGCCTGAGTTGAAGACTGGAGAACACCCAAACTTGCACTTCCATATTCGTAATGAAAAACCCCGCAACTCGGACTTGTGTTGAGGATTCAAATACGCAGCATGGCGTGTTCAGCTGACCTGGCAGTGTGTGGAGGTCCAACATCTGAGGCTGTTTTTGTTGATTGGTTCATTAATCCATCATCCATCTATACATGCCTAATGGCTGTAAATGGCAGAAGAGAATAAATGTTGCCTTCATAAAAATGCCATTGCCCAAACACACATGCTTTCTGCTTTCCTATATTTTTTTCCAAGTTTTGTCACTGTTTCGGTTAGCGAGCTGACAGCCCTAGCTGGTCACACATGGTAAAATTTAGAAAACAAGAACATGCGCTGCTCCCTTTCAGCAGTTTGATTTGGATTAAAATACCCAAAATGGGTAAATTCAGGCAAGATACAGGGCACCAAACCGAGACAAACCTATTGTGTTGCTGACATCTGTTAGATTACACTGATGAAGTTAAAAATTGCACCTCAAACCAGAGATTCATCTACTTGAACGTTATTTTTCAGTAACCTGAGGTAACAAATATTAAAATTTTAATTTTTCTGCAGTCCTATATTTGAGCTCCTTAGAAGAAGAGTGGTCCAACTCATTTTATTTTATTTTTCAGTTTGGATCACTGAGCATTTTATGCCTTCTTGAAGTGTGGAGCAAATGCCCCACCCATTGTATGGTGTTGAAACTACACTGAGTTAATCCATTATTTCACCAAAAATACTGACCTTTTAAGAATCATTTTAAGATTAGAACTTAAAAAAGACAAATATGGAGTTCAACGCCTTTTGTTCTCATTAAATAATTGGTAACATCTTAAAAAACAGAGTCGAAGGTTTGGTGAAAATCAGTAAAGAACTGAAAAACCGAAAATGCTCAATAATAATAACACTTGGAGCATGTCCCAAGGTTACTGCTCCCATGAGATACACGTGAAGCACGCTGGGTGGGGCAGGGCGCCCATAGGGTCAGCATGACTGAGCTGTGTGGATCTGCTTTACTGTGGCACTGCATGCATCAGCCACAGCCAGGAACCTCCTTCAATCAGCCACAGCAAAGGCCATGCTATTTTCCACTATACTGAGATCAATTATGTAAAGGAAGCAAAAAGACCACATGTTGTCTCATGCAATCAGGAGTTTCTGCAAGCAGATGTGGAATTTAAAGAAAAAAGAAGACATTTTAAATGCCAAAAAATTGAGCCACAAAGCAACATTTTATAAATTCATCAACAAATATTGGACTTCAGCGAGGAGTGGATTCATATAGAGTTTATTTATTCACTGAAAGTTGTTTCTAATTCTCCTGGCATTCTGCTGTCTGAATGTGGGCTGTGTGAAAGCTGCTATAATGAGGGTGGGTTGGGGGTTGCTCACATTGTTTGGGCGAAGTGACACACGTCCGCCACAGCGAGCGCAGAACTTGGCTTGGCAGTAGGAGCAGAGGTGTCCACAGCCCTCCGCAAACTTGGTCTTGCGGCAGATACCACAGGTGGGAGCATCGTCTTTGTGCGGGCCCTGCTGTCGTCGCGCATCTTCGCCTCCAATCCGCCGCACCTGGTCCTTACAACTCTCAAACTGCTGCTGCAGCCGGCTGGGGATGGGGGTGGGGGGTTAGTCTCCACAAAACTCATATTACATGAGTATGCCACAAATCACATCTACTTTAAGAACAAGACCAGGAATGTTGGCTGAATCTGACACATCTATCAAACCCCAACCCATTTCACAATGGTTTGTAGCTTGTTTATATCGCAGCCAAGCAGCTGGTTATTAGTCTCATATCCTAAGTTCACACAAACAAATTTGCAAACTCACTAACACGCACACCATTAAACATCTCAAAGCCTCACACGCTAACCAACATCACGCATCCACACATAGACTAACCAGCATCCTCGCCACCAACCCACATCTGACATCCGCATGCCCAGCAACCAAATTTTCACATCCTCTCTCACCAACCAATATCTCACAAGCATATACAAATCAACCAAAATCTGACATCCTCGCACTGACCAGCCAGAATCTTGCATTCTCACACACGCCAACAAATATCATTTACCGTCACAAACACCAACACACATCATCAATGCACTGACCAAAACCTTACATGCTGGAGCACAAACATCTCAAACCCTCGCACACCAACAAACATCTTGCATCCACACACATCAATCAAGGACTAAAATGGAAACACACACATGGGCTCACAAAACACATGCAGTATACACACATGTGCACACACTCTAATGCATGCACAGATACACCTAAAAACACACACACACACACACACACGCACACACACACACACACACACACACAGAAACACACGCATATATATACATATTCATGCACACATGTGCAAACACTAATGGACAGATGAACCCTGAACCCATACAAACAGTAAAAGGCACATTTACTACACACATGTACTGTGCATGCGCGTGCACACGCACACACACACACACACACACACACACACAGGCAAGAGGCTATAAGATCATAATCACGGTAGTCTTCTCACTGCTAAATGCATCTAATATCTGTGAAGATGTAAGCCAAGCTTTCCCAAGTCAAAACTTTAATCCCTGGGAGCATTTTACTGCTCCAGCCAAGCTCATTGTAGCTTCCCCATAAACTATCCCAACCCTCCGTCTCCATTCCCGTTCCATTCTGCAACAGCATAGGTCACAGCTTAGTGAACCAAAGGTCATGGGACAGAGGTGATATGCATTTGCTGAACTCCTTAGTAAAAATAAAATACACATAAAAACATCTCATAAAAAGCATTAATTTGCAATAGACGTGACCATGTAAGCATGCATGCATTCACACTCACAAACGTATGTGCGCGCACACATACACACACACACACACACACACACAGTTACCATCCATACAAAATTTCTTCCTCCTGGGATGAAAATTGTGACCACCAGAAGGTTGAAAATTTTTACAAGTAAGTGAATCAAGTTGGAAGTTACGTGTCTTTTTTACAGACCACTCTCACTGCCAAACCCCCCTTTTAGCCAATAACCATGAATATAAACACAAGACATCACACACACACTTAATATCCATGCCAAATTTCAGCCTCCGAAGGCAAAATCCGCCAGAAGTCACTGAAATTTTTGTGGGCCCACAGAACGAGCTATTGAGCAGCTGGTCACAGCTAAAAACAACTATTATCAGAATTATTTTGAACAGTAGCCGTCCAATTATTCAACATAATTAATAGCGTGGCCAAGTTTACCAGGACATGTTCACAGTTAATACTGAAAAAAGGCAGTGTGAAAATTCACAGCAGAAGATTCCTGATAAAATAATATAAAGCTGTGAAACAACTTCTAAAATTAACTGTTCTGCAGTAACAATGACATATGTGGCTATGAAGCCCTCCAAAATGAAGAGAAGTGTGTTCATATCCACTTTAAACAAGAATATCCTCATTAAACAGCAAACATCATGCAGAATTCACACAAAAACTCTTTACTTTAGCCCAAAAACATACTCTCACATACACACACACAACCACTCACACGTGAGAACAAACACAAACACACATTTGGCACACAAATAAATATATACAGTTATTACTCAGACTCGTGATGAATGAGGGATTGAAAAAGAATGGATTCTGCAGAACGTTACATTACATCAGGATAGCATTTCTCATGATCATAGCCTATTGCAGCCATATTTAGCACAAACTGTGTGCAGACATGCTGGAGCTGGTCATGTTATGTCTTCTCCATGAGGCCACCAGAGGCTTGGACACTCTTGAGACAGCACAGCCTGGTGCTCACGCCAAACTGGTGAATTCTTTTAGGTTGTCACAAAACTCAACAATCAGGCCCATACAAGCCCATAACCTACCTCACACATCAGCAGTGGTGCCTAATGGCCACTCAGTTACGTATATATGGTAATCGTCTGTCAGGTTCTTTAAAGGTCCCATGAAATCAAAATAATTTTGCTCATTTTTATAAGTAAATATGTATACTGATTGATATTTTTTGCATGTTTCATCAGTGAAATCACTACCTTGAGAAAGTAATGGAAATTTTTGTGCACTTTTTAACTTCCTGAGCCCGCCCCTTAAAAAAGTTCTGTAACCATGAATGCGAGTTTTGTGACCCTATACGTCATCTCAGGAAGGGAAGTTTACTGGTGCAAAGTCAGCTATCAAAAACGTGCATCTAAATATAGATTTCTTTCCATTTTGTTGAACATAAAAGATGGCTTTTTCATGCTTACTTGCTGCAAAGATTATGGCCTGAAACTAAAATCTCTTTGCTGTTGTCACGTCTCCTCAGTGCACTTTAATATGTGCATTGAAAATAAAAAAGAGGGTGACTGGATTGAAATGCAAAGAAGAGAAATTACTTTTGAAGTGGAGCTTCAAAAAACAAACGATGATAGAACGACACGGGAGAAACAGTAACAGTCTGCAGTCTGCTTAATATCAGTAGTTTCAGAAGTTACACGCGCAACGCTACATAAGAGGCTTACGAGACAAGGCTTATAAAGGCTATAATGGATAAGTGACTAATGATACACCCTTGCTCGTAATTAAAGGATGATTGGGAGAGAGGGCGGTTCCTCAGAACAGGTGATGCGGCGCGCTGGGGGAGTGGGATGACGGCTATATGCTGTTAGTGTAATCTGTAATATGTTATCTCCCACTTCCCAGTGTCATTATTTGTATGCTTCGGTCCTTTCATTGAGTTTCTCACCTACATTGCTTGTGGTGTCTCACTGGATTGTAAAGGTTCAATCCCTACGAAAAATTCCAGTCAATGTATGCCTTCAAATATTAAGCAAAAAGAACTTCATTCGTGTGTCCAGTAAAATTGATGACAGAAACATTTGTTAATCCCTTCATTCCTGTCTGCAAGCAGTCCTGCACCGGCGAGTGGGATTCTCCACCTGGAACTTGCTCCGGGTCAGTTCTGGACATACCCTCACCTACTCCAGTTGTACCACCAACTTTGCTGGACTGCTGTTCCTCAGTTTTCGGCTCCGGCCTATCCTCCTCTGTTACTGTATTCTTGTAAATAAATATTCCCTTGTGGATTGCACTCTGAATCTGTCTTTGGTTCCTTGACTGGATTATAACAGAAAAGTCACAAAGGCTTCAGGAAATGCCAGTTTGAGAATCTTATCATTATAAAGTTGGACAAAAGTGGCATTAGAATTACTGGCGCAATGAACTGAGAGAAGCAGCGAAGGATGCTGAGTTCACCATTTCAGTTCCAGGATCAGTGCCATTCATCGCCCACAAGACAAGCCAGTGAATTGTAGTATGAATCAGGTTAATGCTGAAGTCAAATTGTATTTGATTTGTGCAGCACTTTGGACCGAGATACAATCAAAAAATATGCCAAAAGGAAAGAGCAGGGTACCCCCACTCCCTTTATGAAAAAAATGCAATGACTAAAATAAAAACAAGCAAATGAATTAAGAAAACTCAAGAGGGGAAAACATATGCGGTCTTTTGCACTATCCAAAAAATTGGAACCAACTAATAGTTAATAAAGCTGTCATTTTTCATCCAGCAGACAGTTCCACCCTCTGCTCCAGCTATATGGTTGCCTGAGTTCAACAGTGACTCGCCACATTGAACTGGAGTCAAGGTTAACCGCACACAAATCCCATTCTTCCGTTGCATCTCCCGACATTTTGAGTCTGTTCTGGTAAAAACAGCACTTATTCAACCAGTACCCATAGGCCTACCTAAGTATTTTCTCAAAAACAAAGGGGCCAATCCATGTCAATTCCCACACCCTCCCCAGTGTCATCTCTCAGATTTGACCGAAAAATATTCTAAGATTAGTTTTTAACCCCGAATGAAGGAATCCCAAATTTCAGATTCATACCTTTAGTCATTTCAGAATTATGCCTCTGGGAAATTTGGGTGCCATGCCCACTTTTTTTCTGCACTTAATTTGTAACCATATTAAGAGACCTATAACTTCTCTTTTATAAGGCCCGCAGTGCTGAAAATTGATCAAGGAGTCATTGATTGCCTCCTCTCTTGGAACCAGTGCTTACAAATGGGATACTAGTTCCATACCATACCAATGGGATACTAGTTCACAATATTAACCCTTTAAAACTGGATTTTGTTTTATGCGATGATGATTTTTGGGATGTTGGAGTGTACAGGTAATTAAGATTTGTGTGCTTGAAGGCTTTTTGAAAACTTCTTTATCAAATATGATGACATTACTGTAACTCAGTTGATTTTCAGGGACACCCGATCATTAGTGCGGTTATGGGGGTTCCCAAAAATGTTCATAGGACAAACAGACTGATAAAAGTAGAAAGTTTGCTTATCCAGTTGGTCACTAGGGATGTTTCTCGAATCGAATATTGGTATGGAGTGACCCAATGGAATTTCTTATGTTTTCCATGAGTTTAGTCATTTGGATGCCTCCATTAATGAATGTTCACATCAGATTTTGTCTGTCAGCTACGTATGAAAACCAGCGTGAGATCACCCCTGATCGGCCCAGTGCACTGTAGACCCGAACAAGTTGAAATTACTCAAAATATTTGTCGTAAACAATTACGTAAAAGTTTTTGAGTAGTGGAAATACATTTTTTGAGTTTGACTGAACTTAAAAAGTATACTTTCAGTTTACTCAAATGCTTTCTTCATATTACCTTAGTTTTTAAGCAGTAGAAATAAATTTTATGAGTCTGACTGAACTTAAAAAGTATACTTTCAGTTTACTCAAATGCTTTCTTCATATTACCTTAGCATGCTTAGCGCCTGGGATTTGGCGTTTCAAGGGAAATACAGTTCTATGCTTGCCATAAGACCAGTGGGAGTTTAAATGAAGTTCAAAAAACAGACATACACCACTGTAGATCTTATTGAACCCTGAGGACTCACTTGTGACTCATGCATGGCTGTGGTTTAAAGGGATAGTTCATTTTTTTTGAAGTGGGGTTGTATGAGCTACAAATTGCCACTACTTACATTAGATACAGTAGAAAGCTCTCTGATCTCCTCCAGGTAGCCGCACCAGGGCATAGTGCTGGTTGGAAATTTCGGCGATACACTGTTGTGAATGGAAACACAGAAACAGCGTATTTTCGCGGCCTAAAAGAGGTCCTACCTGAAAATAATACACCATTTCAATTGTACGCCATATTTTAAAAAATTACAGCACTTTAGCTGCTCGGAAAATACGCTGTTTCTGCCCACCATTTATGCGTAAGTGTTGGTGGTGGCTCGTGAGCCGAAAATGAGTGAAGCACAGAAAATCTCTTGAAAATAAAAATCGATCTTGTTTTCGATCATTCATTGACATGTACATTACCTAAACCCCAGAGACACTCAACATAATCATGAGTGCCCAGTTTTCCACAGCAAGGTAACACAAGAAAGAAAACACTTCATTTCGAAGCAGAATTGCATTTCAATCAATATTATTCATTTGCATATATTTGTAGCTAACTTTCACTGTCTTTTTTGTAATCAAACAATAGTCAAGTAGTGCTCAATGTACTTAAAGCAAACACTGATGTTAAAACACTGTTAACATCCTGGATTAGCTTTTTAGCAAAGTGAATAAAACAGTTTCTGTTTAATCACTGCAACACCTCAAAAGGGAGAACTGGCTATACAAAATAGTCCTGAGTGCTTGCGGAGTTCATATAAAATCAATTCATACCAGGCAAATGCTCTCAAAGGAAGACAACAGGGCACAACCTCAAAACTAAACCATTCTCCCCACAGCCAAAGTTCATAGTCTGGCCTAGTGGATGTAACAGGAAAGGGTATAGGATCAAGAAAATTAACAGGAAAACTATTCTGGGCTCCAAGAATGTTCACAGTAAATTTTGGTACTTGGGTGAACAATATCAATGAAAACAACCCTTTGGTTTGCACAAGAAACAATCACACAAAGTGTGACATGATTCTGATCAGCACTGAGTTATTGCATTTACAAATTGTGAGTAGCGGTGCTACAGGAAATATTACAGAGCCGCCACAAATAACAATTTCCTCCTCTATCCACCAAGTATGTTCAAAGCAGATCGAACATGATTCCCATTGAAGCTGTTCGAGTTACTTCAATTTTTTTTTTTTTTTTTTTTTTTTTTTAATTTGGCATCTCCAATCCCACCCGAATCTGGAATGCCCAATTAGTGAACTATGTACAAAGCTTGCTCGTATGCGACCCCTTGCTGCCAACTCAGGATAGTGAAGACAGCTCACGGCTCTCCTCCGAAGCACGTGTCCGTCAGCCACTGATTCTTATACACTCATTGGTCGAATCCTCGTAAGTTCCGAACGAGGGCGGAGGATACCCGGACGTGAACAAACCCAGAGTCTTCCTGACGAGCACCCGTCTGGCCAACAGGAGGCGCTGGAGCAACGAACAAAGCTGTTATTCTTAACCCAAATCCGACAGTCCCTTCCCAATTTGAAACCCTGTAGCGCGATCGCCAATTGTGCGCTACTCTGAAAAAGCTGCCGACCCCTGCCGGTGGGTATGCCGGGGCTCGAACCTGCGACGTGATAGACACTTCTGCATTGCAGCGCAGTGCCTTAACCGAGAGAGCTCTCCCTCTCTTTCACGCTCGTCAAACCCATATATTTTATTCATGCATGTTCACTCGTGATTCTCCCCAGTCAATATCCTGGGCTGTCATTGCGCAGTCAGCTGGCATAGCAGCTGATCTCTTCTATCGAACCACGGCACACCTCAGTCGTGACGCTAGCCAATCATTCTGCTGCTGTCTTTTTTAAAAATGTCACTTTCTCCACCCTAGTTCACACATGCTGCCGCTCGCTGACCCACCTCCGCCCCAACGCCACCTTACTCATCAGACCTCCTATCCCGCCTCTCCAGCTTCACCAGTCTTCAGCCACCACCGCCACCAGTGTCTGGACTCTCCGGGGAGATTTCCTGCGGCTGCTCCAAGCAGTGTTCCTGACCTTCGAGCCTCCCCAAAGAGTCCAAGCGCCGAAGACTTGTTTTGATTATAAGCATGTTCCCCTTTATGCTCAAAGGATAATAAATATTTTCTCGATTTCACTTGAGTCTCTCCTGGTTGAAATATATTTATGGTTTGGCCTGGTGGTAGTGTGACAGCAAAGGTAATAGGGCGACCAACAGTGGGAGCATCCCTTCTTTAAGCACTAAAAATGATCATAGGACTAGATTTCCACTGAAATTATTTCAGTTATTAAATTTAGAAATTTAAAGTCTGACCTGATGGTGGAACTATAGGAAAAGCGGTCACACAGAACAGCAGGGTCTGTCCTGAAAGCACCAGGAATGAACACAAGAAGTTCAATGCAAATCTATAAAAACTATCTAATTATTGCTGTTTTGAAAATTAAAGTTTGGACAGGTGGTGGCGCTATAGTAAAAGTCAAATGGTGACCAGCATGAATAACGTGCTCTCTCTCGGCCCGATCAATTCCCATAATTCCCATCAAAACTGCTTGAGTAATTGCATCGGAATTGTCAAGATTGAGCTGGTTGATGCACCACACAAAAGGCGAAAGGGTGACACCAAACAATATGGTATGGCCTGTATGCACCAGGGATGAAATAAAGAGTTTCATGCAATTACCATAAAATCAGTGAAGTTGCCGCAATTTTTAAAAATTAGAACCTGGTGGCAGGGCTTCAGCAGCATAGGTCATATACTGACCAACATGAATGGCAAGCCTTCCATCAGTCCGCGAAAAGATCACAAGGAGTATGACGTGATTCCCTTCAAAACTGGCCGAGTTTCTGCAATTGGCTATGTAAAGTATGACCTGCTGGTAGTGCTGCATGAAAGGTCATAGGGTCACACAAAACGATAGGGTTCATCCTCTATGTGCCAGGAATACGCACAAAAATTTTTGTAGGATTTCCATAAAAATTGTTTGCATTATCGCGCTAACATGAGGGATTTGAGGCAGCCAAAAACCTAACAGCCCTAAACACTTTGTTTCCAGGTAAATGACTGAAAACAGCTCAAGACCACACTGCAAAAAAATGGAAGGTGAGAAGAATTTACTTATTTTAAGTTACTATTTGCTTGATAGGTGAAAGTTTTATTATTCCATTGGCAAGCTAGTCAAAATTACCTCAACTTAGGACAAATTTTTTGTCTTACTAAGAAAAATGGTGATCGAAATAAGTGTCTTAAGTCTTAAAAGTAAATTTGTCTTACCTAGTATTTTCATCTTTCATTTTTTGCAGTGCCATCATTATTTTCATGGAGTGCTCTGTGCTTCACCAATTCTCAGTTCACCTGCTGCCACTGGTAAGTGTTCATTGTTAGGCTGCCATATCTGGGTAACTGTTATGATATGAGCCTGCTATAGCTGGCTAAGTATTCATATTGGTCAACAATATCTGGGTAAGTGTCTAGGCAGGCCTGCTATATCTGGGTAGACATTCATGTTAGTCCGCCATATCTGAGCAAGTGTTTATATCAGCCAGCCATATCTGGGTAAGTGCTTAAATTAGCGAGCTACATCTGGGTAAGTGATTATATTATCAGGGTGAGTGCTCTTATTCCTTTGCCATGACTGGGTAAGTGTATACAGTATATAAGCCAGCCATATCTGAGTAAGTGCTCCTAATAGCATGCCATATTTTTCCAATATGTCAAGTGTCATCAGCCACCAAAGATCTCTGCTTCAAAATCTTCAGTCCTTTGTGGCGTTTATGAACTGGTTGGAGGAAATATTATTTTTGAATGCATTGATCTTAACTCCTTTCCAGTAGCAAATCTCTCTTCATAAAATACTGTAGAAGTGCTCAAACTTTCTGATGCTGTGTCTGGGAGCTGAGCTTGCTGTCCTAAACTCACTTTCCAATTGAATTTCCAAAGCATAAGGAAATTAATCCTTTAAAACCACAAAAAAAGTGTGAATGAAATTGCTAAGATAATCGCACTGCATCAATTTTAAAAATGAAGTGTACTTTATGATGTTGCCAAAAGCAAATGATTAATGGCCCAAACTGAAATCATATAATGAATGAAAAACCAGAGGAACAAAGAGGTGTTTGGTTATTAGCAAAATTGAAATGTCTCAAAGGAAGCCAACTTTTAGATGTATCACTTGAGCCAAGCAGACTCAGTTAGGGGCAGCAGCCACTGGAGGACAAACGACCACCGATTAAGCCAAATATTCCAGAGAAACTAATTCTGCCCACTGAACTGCTCTTCTGCTTGCAGTCCAAATCTAAATTATCAGGTGTAATTCCATCAAAAATTATCAAATATAATTAAATAAAAGATCAATTAATGGAGCGTTAGCATTCACCAAAAACCTGAAATGATATCAAATTAAACTTATAATCCCTCAAGTTGACGCTAACACTGGTCAGCCCTCCATCCAGGTGTTTTATGACATAATGATGCATTCAGAACATAACGTATGTCAGCTGCCATATCATTTCATTCCATATATGAGCAAATTGCGAGGCAGTGACAGGCAGGCAGATGACCGGCAGAAGAAACTTGATAAACACACAAAGCAATCCCAAAGCACAGTATCCAGGTGGCCAGTTATGCGCCACTATCCCGAGGCTGTTGGCCACAGGCAGCAAAGGCACACTCGGCTTTGATCTGAAACTACAGTGAAACCCCTCTCACACCTCCTCGCAGACAGCTAACCCCTCTCACACCTCCTCGCAGACAGCTAACCCCTCTCACACCTCCTCACAGACAGCTAACCACTCTCACACCTCCTCGCAGACAGCTAACCCCTCTCACACCTCCTCGCAGACAGCTAACCCCTTTCACACCTCCTCGCAGACAGCTTACCCCTCTCACACCTCCTCGCAGACAGCTAACCCCTCTCACACCTCCTCACAGACAGCTAACCCCTCTCACACCTCCTCGCAGACAGCTAACCCCACTCACACCTCCTCGCAGACAGCTAACCCTTCTCACACCTCCTCACAGACAGCTTACCCCTCTCACACCTCCTTGCAGACAGCTTACCCCTCTCACACCATCTCACAGAAAGCTGAACCCTTCACCATCCCACTGAAGGAACATTATGTTGTGTACCGATCAGGAACCAGTCACGAGAACCAGGAAATGCAGTAGAGCTTGTTTTATTGGTAAAGGAGGGTAACCCCCGCAGGGCGAAAAGCAACAGTACAAAGTCCACAATCCAAAAGTCAAAATCCAGTTGGGCAAAAATAGTATCAAAAACCAGGGCAGCAATCACAGTAATCGTAGTCGGACAGAAATGGGTCTGGTGCACAGGAATAGTTCTATCAGAGAGACAAGCCAGAATCCACAGGACGTAATCCGAATCGTTACCAGGGCAGCAAACAGAGATCTCGTAGTCAGGCAGAAAAATGGTCAAAACACACAGATGCAACAGTAATCCAAAACCACAAGGCAAAAATCGAAAGTCGGGCAATCTGGTCAGAAAGATAAATCACTATGAATCGAGGCGAGAAACAAACGTGGCACAGGAAGCTAGGAAGAACGATCTGACAACTGGAAGTGACTAAACAGACATCTTAAATGCACATCCGGGTGAAACACATGACCAGGGAGAACAGGTGCAATCAATGATACAAATATCAGGAGTGACACATGAGGAATAATCTAATTACATGAATTTGGCAAATGCCAAAACGCAGACAGGGATCACAAGACAATCCTATGAACAAACAACAGCTCCGGTTAAGGGGTACTAAAGTGCATAGATAAAAGAAAAGGAAAGCACAAAGTATAAGTGGAAATTCACAGAAGCTGCAACAGAGATAGGCAAGAGGGCGGAGATTAGAATTGGGCGATTGCTGAGAGATCGTTAGTCAATTAGTATGTGCAGCTATACAATCCCGAGTGCACGTTAGTAAGTTAGTAAAAATATACAATGTTAATACTGATTAGTAATCTAGCGAAAACAACAAACTGTTAGTATTGGTTAGTAGATAGTAAAAGAAAGGGGAAGGAAGCACACGAGATAATGAAGGAAGATTGAAAACCCAGAAACCAATAAATCACCCGAATGAGTGGCACGCAAGACTAGGGATCGTGGGTAAAGACCTACATGAGGCAAGTCAGGGTAGACGAAGTGCAATGCATGATAATGAAAATATGGCATGGAAGACTAAATGATCTAAACATGAAAAATAATAAAACAAGAAATCTAAATACCAAAAACACAATACACAATACTAAGAATAGTCAGACAGGCAGTGGTCACTTAACACAGAAATCCTAAACATGGCAGAGCCAGGCACAGAACTTAAACATGAGAAGCAGAATCACAGAATCACAACACATCAATACATTGTTTCTCATTTCAAAAGGCAAATATGTCAGGAGCTGGAAATCTGACACCTCTTTTAATCATCTCTCCATAAACAAAAAATAACAAAAACCCATTGTCATACCTTACTATTGTCAGCCAGGAGGACAAACTGTTCATGAGAAAGTCAAAGAAAAACATTAGTCAATAAGACTGAGAATACTCTGCTGACAAGCCGAATTGTTTAAATCAACGATGTATTAATTTCCTTATTCAGCATTGAAATATAATTTTGCCTCATAAAAGTGACTGTGGCTTTAAACATATATAGGGAGATGCAGGGTTTAAGTTTCACGATCAGAGCTGGCCCAAATATTGATTAAATGTTTGAAGAGGAACACACAGCTGCCCACAGTCTAGGGCAGACATGACTGACCACATCATTTCAGACCCATATCCAGACCCTATTTCACAGCAGACCTTAGAGAACAGGCTAGAGCTTCAGCATATCTGAGAAGGGAGCTGTGTGTTCATATCTACTGACGCAGCTACCAGCATCTGCTGCGTGTCACAGCCAGGCTCTCGCACAGCCCGGCATCCTGATCCAGCAGCTGTTTCAATAACAGCTCTAATCGTTAATCCTGTTTCAGCTATCAGCCTTGCGCCGATAACAGCGGCCTCATTTCCCTCCGCCGTGTGTTTCCAACAAAAGAACTCCCACAACTACACTGGATAAAAATCCAAATAATACCTCAAGACAGCGATTGTGGAGATAACAGTGCAGGGTATCTGCTCGTTTCGAGCTGTGGGTCTCCTCAAAGCGGGGTGAGAGAGAGAGAGAGAGTGTAGGAGGAGGTAGAAGGAGACAGATGGATAGAGCATCCGAGCCAGCAGACAGAGTATTCGCCAACAGTTCACACGAGTGAGGCAGGATGGCCATATGGCTTCACTTGGCATGGCTGTTTCCAATCTGCAGGTCCGTCCTCCCCTGCACGTCATCACCACCAAAGGCAGATTATATATACACACAACTCATGTCAATCACACGTGCAAGTACACATACTATACCCCATCATACAGGGCGGACACATCAGAAACTCAACCAGGAACGGACTCTGAAATACACACATCTTTGTTAAGAGAATATCTCTAATCACAAGGCCAACATGACATATATGAGTCACACAGCTCACTTAAGAGAAAATATACAATCATTCACTTTATTGTAGGTGAAAAATCCCACCACAGGGCTGTGAGAAAGTGCACTGAACAAAAATATGAACGCAACACTTCTTAGTGTGAAAAATATGACCATGCTCTGAAACTCGTTGTACTTTCATTGAGAGTTGGCAGACTGTGTGACCATATTGCAATACATTTTGATCATTGATCGGAACAGACAAAAAATGAATCTCACGGCATAGTAGATGATAAAGGGATGAGGTCTTATTTCCAAATTGCACAAAACAATATCCAGTATTGTAATGGCTGATAGTATACTGATAGATAGGCCAAGCTCAACAACCAGAGAGAGATAGAGTAACTTGAACACAGTACAAACACAGAGAATAATATAGACCAAACAGTACTTGTGCTTCCAAAGGACATATAATAGTCAGAACCACGGAAGCAAAGCGAGATAGAAAAGGGAGAAGAAACTCCAACAATCAGAAGATAGAAAGTCATACAAAACCTGACTACAGATACCTTCTGCTATAGCGCGAAGCTAAAAACAGACACTCTAGTGAAGGAGGCGTGCCGGACTTCCTGCTTATATAGATTCTGGGAAAGTGCGACCCCAGCTCTATCAACCAGCTAGGTAAAGAATTTGATAGCCCAGGAAGTCAATATCGTCCTGGGACGAGAGCACACTTCTCAACACACCTCTCAAACCATGACAGGTATGTCCACCGTTGGACAGCTGCAATGCTACAAACGGACCATACCAAATGGTCAATGGTGACTTGGAGGACATGTTATTACTCCTCTCCAAAAGCTGCATGGGATTGGCGAATATTGGCCGCAAATGGGAGCCGATGCTGAACTCACCAGCATCCCAAAGATGCTCCATGAGAAAGACACCAGGGAAATAAACAGGCCATTCAAGCATGCAAATGTTTTCAGCCTCAAGGCACTCTGCACATCCACAGACGATCATGCTGAAATATGACAAATGATAGGACGATAGGTCTGAGTATCTCATTGCAATACCGCACTGCATTCAAGTTACCATGAATGAAATGCAGTAGGATGTGATATTCATGAGATATTCCCTCCAAAACTAGCACTTTTCCCCCACTGTATGCCACCTCACGCACCACGCTGACCTCAGCATAACGTTCCCAACGGCGGAACCTGCCACGCTGCAGTCTGTCCACTCAATGAAGCTAGAGACGTGACTCGTAAGGAGTATAGTCCTCCATTGTGCCATCAGTCATAGGACAGGTCTGAACATCCAGTCGAGCCAATATCTTCGTCAAGCAGGGGTGAGGTCCAATTGACAAAGGGGATGCCATGCACGGTGATGGACATCCCAGAGACGATTTCTCATGGTATGGACAGAAATTCGGCAATTATAGAGATTAGCTCTCTCATCTGCAGTGGCATTTGCTGGTCACAGAGATGGAGAGTCTGGATATGATAGTCTTGGGCAAAGTTTGTCATAAGTGGCCGTCAGGTATGTGGGCAGTTTGCTGTCCTGCCTAATTCTACAAAATGGAGCAATAGGCGACTTATTGTTGAAACACTAAGACAATAAGAGCCCTTGCAACAACCCTGAGAGACATTCCTGCCCTGAGTATGCAAATGGCAAGTAACCTGAGGTTTTGAGTCATTTGTGGCATTTTGGAAATTGGCTCAACTAGGACTTTTGGGGTGGCCTTTCATTGACCAGAGGGAAAAGTGTGCCTGGGCTAACTATACCTGGTTTCAATAGCTCTGGATCAGGCCCACCTGTCTGACAAAGAGTATGGAATTGACAATGATTTGGCAAAAGTAACTGAAATGCACACAAAGAGCTGTGCACATAACTTTGGTCAATGTAATTAAACCTTACCAAGTCAACCACCTTCCAGATTTCTTCTATTTACCATATTTGCCATATTCACGTGCTTCAGATCACCAAACTAATTGCAGTATTAAACAAAGACAATATAAGTAAATGCAAAATAGACCTTTTAGACAATCATGTATTTTATTTAAGATAAACACTGATTCAAAACCTACAGCACCCATGCGGAAAAAAAAATGATATAATTATAACTTTTAGTGCCACTATTGACAGCAACAACTGCAATCAAAAGTTTGCAATACCAGACAATGTGATTTATACACATTGATGTGGAAGAAATTCAGCCCACTCTACTTCGCAGAATTGTTCAAATTCAGCCACATTGGTGGGTTTTCGAGCATGAACTGCCTGCGGCAGTGGCAGCCTCTCAATTGGATTCAAAGCTTGAGCTTTTGGTCAGAAACTGATGGCTGGTTGTTCTTCTTCAGGATTTTCTGGTACGGAGCAGAATTCATGATTCCATCGATCAAAGTTAGTTGCCCAGGTCTTGAAGCAGCAAAGCAGCCCCAGACCATCACACTACCACCACTGTGTTTGACTGTTGGAATGATGTTCACATTGTGGAATGTTGTGTTTGCTTTGCGGCAGATGTAATGGGACCCATGTCTTCCAAATGTTCCACTTGTGATGCATCAGTCCACAGAATATTATCCTAAAAGTCTTGGGGGTAATACAAATGTTTCTTGGCCTGTGTGTTCTTGTTGGTAAGCAGTGGTTTTCACCTTATAACTCTCCCAAGGATGCCATGTTTGCCTAATCATATTTTTATTGTTATTGTTATCCTGCATTTTCTTCTTCCGAGGAAATCCTACTTCCCACGGGCAAAAAATCAGCTAACTTTTGTACCAAGGTCCAGTCCCATGCCAGAATGCCTTAGCTGCAAAAACTGGCCAATAGTCCTGATGGCTGCGCTACAGCAAGCCTGTAAAGTTCAAAATTTTGAAAATTCACAACAAATCAACCATAAGTGCTACAGATTTGCAACTTTCACCAAAATTTAGCCCCAATACTGAAGAAACTTACAAACATTTAAACCTCTTCCAAATTATGAAGTCCATCACTCTGTTTTTTTTCAAAAACTGGGAAACTTATTGAACCTCTCTTTTCCAACAATTTTTGCTCAATTGACACCAAACTTGCTACAAAGTGTCTTCAGACTGTCCTACACGAACGATCAACACAGATTTTTGATTTATCGAAAATCGACTGTAAACTGTATTGTAAACATATACCTGTAAATTCTTGCAAAGTACATTTTCAATGTTCATTAAAAAAATGACAAAATTTTGGAGTCATGGTAGATGATGTTTGGTAAATATCAGAATTTTATCTCAAAAACTGAATTTTTTACAGTATTTTGAATTTTGCTCTCATGCGAACAATTGGAGTCAATGCAAAAATGGCATTTTTGAACATTAGTTTTTCACTTATAGTGCAAATAAATCATTGTTAAAAACAAATTACCAACATCTCCATGCTTTCTAGATGCAATTTGTATATTTACAGATTTTTGTCTTAACTGAATTTGACAGCCATTTGAAATCTGCCTTTACACACTGTTATTGCAGCTGTAGAATTCATATAATGAGCAAGAAGAAGTTTTGTACATATATGCCACAGAGTTGTCGCTTGCCAATTAGCTCAGTGAGAGGGAGAGAGCATAGTGTCTTTTGCCAGAAATTGTGAGTTCAAACCTCAAATGATGTAAAATGCACATTACAATGCCACCTTTTTTCCATCTTCCTACACTCTGCTTGTTGCTCAGAACTGCCTAATTTTGCCTAAAATTGCCCAACCCCGACCATTGATGTGCAGCAGCAATAATTTTTACTACCTTCGCCAGCGGCTACGCTGACGAAGGTAATGTTTTGATCCCCGTGTATTTATTTGTTTGTGTGTCTGTCTGTATGTGTATCGAATAACTCAAAAAGTACCAAACGGACTTTTTCATAAAATTTGGTGGGTTGATTTGGCATGACCTGAGGATCAATCGATAAGATTTTGGGAGTGATCGGGTCAAAGGTCAAGGTCAAGGCCACGAAAAGGTCAAAACCGACTTTCGGCCATATCTCGGTCAATTTTATCCGATCGGCATGAAACCAACGCCAGTGGCAAGGGATTCAGTGGCGTCGGCGAAGGTATGCGCTCTACCGAGTGCCCGTTCTAGTTTTGGAATTGTGAACACTGATTTTACTGCAGAAATATGAGGCCTGCAGTTATTCAGGTGTTTGTCTGGGTTTATTTGTGACCTCCTGAATGAGTCCCCGATGTGCTCCTAGCGGAATTTTGGTCGGCTGGCCAATCCTGGAATGGTTCTTCACAGTATGAAAGTTCCTTTCTTTAAAGTAGTTTGATGATCTGAAACCATTAAATGTGACGATTATGAAAAAAATAGAAGAAATTAGGAAGGAGGCAAATACCTTTTCACCGCACAGTTGCAGATTCCACTTCAATAAAGCAACTCATCCCCGACAGCAATTTATGAATAATTTTTCAGTCTAAATTGTTTCTGGAAGTGTTCCAGAGCCCATGCAGTGTATTCTAGGGAATAATCATACCTGTTTTAAATGCGGTGGCGTCTGGGGGTCTGAAGATCATGAGCATCCAATATTGACCTTCGGACTTGTCCCTTGCGCACAGAGATTTCTCCTAAATCTGAATCTTTTGATGATGTGTGCTGTAGATTCAGTGTCTTGACGAACATTTTTCTGAAATTGTTTCACAATTTTTAGATGCAGTTATTTACAGATTGGTGATTCTCTGTCTGACTTTACTTCTGAGAGACTCTGCCTCTCTAAAATGCTCTTTTTATACACAGTCATGTGACTAACCAGTTGGCAATTAACCTAATTAGCTGCAAAAATGCTCTTCTGGCTTTTTTTTTTATTAACACTTTTCCAGCCTTTTTTTGCCCCTCTACCAACTTTTGAGATGAGTTGCTTCCATTAAATTCAAAATGAGCTAATATTTTGGTAAAATGTCTCACTTTCAACATCTGCTATGTTGTCCGTGTTCTATTGTGACGTTGGTTTGAGATTTGCAAATCATTGTATTCTGCCTATTTACAATTTACACAGCATCCCAACTTTCTATTGGAATTGGTGTTGTACCATGCAAAGATAAGTGTATATAAACTACATCCAAAAACCAATTTTGCCTTCTATGGGCCAGAGATCACTTAAGATCGCCTGAGGTAAGGTGGAAAACTGCTCTTTGGCCTGATCAAAATGTGAAATACTTTTTAGCAATCATGGACGCCATGTCCTCTGCGTGCTAAAATGGCCTGCTTGAAGTCCAGACCTGTCATCCACTAAAATATTTGGTCCATTATGAGATTTAAAATAAGACAAAGGAGGTTATGAACTACTGAGCAGCTAAAATCCAACATCATGGAAATGGCGAAACTTTTCTTTCATAAATACAGCACTTCCCAAACACATACAAAGTGTTGTTAGAAGAGGCGATGGCTGCCGGATAGCTCACTTGGGAAAGCATCGCGTTGCAAAGCAGAAGTGACAATCACGTCGCAGATTCGATCTCTGCCTCGTACCAGCCGGCAGTGGTCAGCAGCTTTTTCTGAGTAGCGCACAATTGGCTATTGCGCTACAGGGTTGCAAATTGGGAAGGGACTGCCGGGGAGAGGAAAGTAATAGTTGCCTTTCGTTGCACAAGCACCTCCTGCAGACTGGACGGGCGCTTGTCAGGAGGATTCTAAGCCTGTTCTGTGAGGAAACATTCAGCAACCAGAAGCAACAGTCCACAATCCAAGATCAGAATCCCAGGTGCCTAATCCAAATCATACAAAGGGCAGCAAACAAAACTCAGGGTCAGGCAAAGTAGGTTCGGTACAAAGGCACAGGAAAATCAGAGGTAAATCCAAAGCCAAAATCCAGTAGGTGTACTCTTGTTCGTAAACAGGGCAGCAAAGACAAAACTCAGGGTCGGGCAAAGCAGGTATTGTACACGGGCACAGGGATATTAAAGGTAAAGCCAAAATCAGAATCCGGGACTTTCCAGTCAGAAGTATAACACTAAGAGTACAAGACATCAACAATCGCAGCACAGGGAAAACGTTCTGACAAGAGCTGGTTGTAAAATGACTGCTTAAATACATGAAGGGGAAGTCACATGCTATGATAGGGAACACATGAGCTGGATCAGACTAATTAACAAGGGCATGAACAAGAGGAGGTTCCTAATCACATGAAATTGGTGAAAGCCAAAACGCGTACAGGGATAACACAGACAGCCTATGACAAACCAACGACTCCGATTAGGGAGTTCTAAAGTGCACAGAGTGAGAGGCAGAACAGTGACTGACAAGGTGCAGAGAATCTGCTGAAGCACAGCAAAGTAAATTGAGTGAAGGCAAGAGGCAGAGACTAGAGCAGAGCGAGTGCTGAGAGCTCGTTAGTCAATTAGTAATGTGCAGCTATACAATCCCTAGTGCTTGTTAGTAAGTTAGTACTATAAACAATGTTAGTTAATGTTAATAATTTATCTAAAATAATAAACTGTTAGCATTGTTATTTAAGACAGAACAGTAAGGCGAAGGAGGCAGACGAAATTGGAAGGAATGTTTGGAAACCCAGAAACCATGAAATCACCTGAAACTGTGGCACACAAGACTGAGGAAATAAAACTGCCTCAGAACACAAGACAAGACTGGGGAGACAATGTGCAATGCAGGGTATGAGAATAACAAAAACCAGAATGATAACTAAACAGTGAATAGGGTAAATGGCAGGAAAAAGACATGGCAAGGCAAGACAGGCAGAATACAAAACATGGCATGGACTAACTCAAAAAACATGGCATGGAGTCAAGGTAATAACAAAACATGGACAGGCATAGGCAGAATCTTAACATGTTCATGTTCAGGTATCCTCCACCCTCGGTCTGAACTTGCGAAGATTCAACCAATGAGTGTAAAAGAAGCAGTGGCTGACAGGCGCATGCTTCGGAGGAGAGCCGCAAACTGTCTTCTATCTCCTCAGTTGGCAGCAAGGGGTCGCATATGAGCAAGCCTTGTGCATAGCTCACCAACTGGGCACTTCAGATTCGGGTGGGATTGGAGATGCCAAATTTAAAAAAAAAAAATTTTTAATAAAAAAAAAAAAGAAGAGGCGATGCAGCACAATGGGAATAATGCCCCATTCCAACTGTTTTGAGACATGTTGATGACATCAAATTCAAAATGAGCAGTTGTTTACATTTTAAACAGCCTTTATGTAAATGAGGTTGTACTACGCAAGTCTGACAGTGTCCTTGTTAATAATGTAATTGCAGACATATTATGAATTGCATGTGAATAAAAAAATTGCAATTAAATTTATATTTTCAATTTTGTGAAACGTTGTACAACAACAGGTTGACTAGCATAACTGCTGAAAAAAATTATGCAGTATGAAAGTGTTGAAATGACACATTTTAAAATTTTTTTTTTTTTTTACCCCATCACTGACTTAAATTTTTTTATTCATTGTAACAGAAGTGACAGATTTGCTCATTATTTCTGAGGGACAAAATAAACATCTGTCACTGTCCCCACTGACTCCTGACTATTAAACCTGACGTGCTCTACAACTAAAAAACTCTTGAATAAAAAAACTTAAGATGTGCTAGCAAGAATACTTAGTAATATGTCAAATTATCATGACACATGAAACAATAAAAATGCCTTGTCCTCGACATGAGGCACACCACCTGAAATTGTTGGTTTATTTTGTTCTACATGATAATTTCTATCTCTCTATGCACTCAAAAGCTCTGAAATGGCTGAAAAATCCAACAAAAAAAAGTGATATTTTTGCACTCTTACGCCTCCTGAAGAAGTAGGAAGTTTCCGAGACGTAAGTCACATGTTCCTATGACGTCATCAATGGAAAGCACCTCTGCCGTAGCAATCTCTGCGGTCCATTTACACGCTTGTTACCTGGCCCCGCCCCTACGGGGCCAGGTTAAGCAATGATCATGTCTGTGTGTGAGTCTGCCACTCTGTCAGCCCGTGGCTGGGGCCAGGTCTGCTATCTCTGATTGCCTTGTTTACACGTTTTCTAGTGTGTTTGTTTAGTGTATGAGCCTGCAATCTATCTATCTATCTATCTATCTATCTATCTATCTATCTAATTGTTACACTCGACAAACCGTGTTACGTAGGCTAACGTAGCTAAATGGCTTGATACAGTGGACATGAGGACAACTATCCAAATTCAGGTATAAATCTTACGACAAGGGTGCAACAAGGCATCAAGATAACTCGCTGATTCATAAATAAATATTGTATGCATGTTGTGGCTGAAGTCACAAGCCTATAAGCCAGTGTAAGTTCCACAGTGATCATGGATACCCACCTCATACAGCACAGCCTGCAATCAGGCATCAGCCTTCCGAGTTCATCTGGCTCATAATGCAGCGGCAGCTGTCGAGAATCCAGTTACTCTCCAGCTGTGACAATTACCCTCGCCTGGTTAAATTTATCCAAGTTAACCACTTATGGCATTAAACTTCAGGATTATTCACCAGAACATTTACCAGAATGGGCGGCGCCAAACTGCCTTCACACCAGACGATAAATGAATTTTTTGCATGACGGATTACATTCAAAGTCAATGCAAAGAGGAGAATACATGGAAAATGCTCTGCTCAAAGCTCGCAAACAGCCTGCAACGAGACCAGGGCGATTAGATAGAGGGAAATACACGCAACTGTCACTAACTTACATTAGCTTGCCAAATAGGTAAGGTGGTAAGTAAAACTGGCAGGTAGATAGTGTGTAACTTCGCAGTTATCTCAACCCTGGACTGAACGCTTGCTGTTTAATTTCGTTATCGAAATTAATGCAATTCTAACGTTATGTCGAACATAAGTTAGCTGGCTACCCAGATATCAAGCACCTCTGCTCCGCATCTGCCCCAGCTCTGCCGACTCCAGCTGATCCGGCTTAGAGCTGGGACAGATCCGAAGTGGATGTGCTTGCTATCTGGGTAAGTACTGCAGGAAATTAACGTCAGCTAATCATCAAGCTTGCGTGCGTGTCTAAAGCTGCTTTCACACCGGACGCGTAACAAACCTTTCACACGATAGATCACACCCTAAGTCAATGCGAAGACGCGAATACACAAATCTTTGAATGTAATCTGTCAACGCCACCTATTCTGGCAAACGCCCGAGCGAATCATCCTGAAGTTTATGATATTACAATAGCTTTCTGCTGTTATTTCATTAGCTACGGTGGCCCTACAATATTTCAATAGTAACACTCAAATCTATATCGTGCGTTCCAAAAAAACAGACAATTACTACAGTAAAACTATAGTTTTTTGGTGATAAATATTATGGTATTCCAACAGTGTTTTTTTTGTAAGGGTCTGTCAGCTGGCTATGGTAAATAAAGCGTAGTGTATGTACATTTTATTGTAGAGCGAGCGAGATCTGACCAGCTGGCTGCCTTGCGTGACATCAGTTGCCATATACGGCAGTTCTGTACATTTCAAAGGGGGGCGTTTCACATCAGCGAAAACTATTTCGGATTAATTAAAAATAAAAACAAGAGCCATCAGGATATGCCATATCCCCCCGACCCCCAGCAAAATCGTAGAACAGTAATTTGTGAAGAATATGTCTCAGAAAACATGATATTTTATGAACTATGAATATCTAGTCCAGACATGATCACTATATGCATCATCCTTCCATGGATAACCTCAGAAAAAGAGCATAAACAGGAGTCATCTGGAGATGACAGATCCCGACCCCCACAAATCATAACTTAGCTTTTATGATGAAGATGTTAGAATGCAGAGTTTGCATGTGTGAGAAGAGATGTCATGATCACTAGTGGTCACGTAAACTGATTCTGTATTCATGAAAACATCTTGACATAGTGGATAATGTGTCTGTGAATTAAGTTTAATGAACCTAGATCATATGGTTTGGGAGATATGCCCCAAGCAAGACAGCCACCGTCAAAGCCAATCTAAGTTCCCTGTCTCCATAGAAACTTCGGAAAAAAAATGAATCAATAAACTCCAAAATAGGAAAAGGCACATCTACTCATAGTCGGTAATATATCTGTGACGCTAGGAGAACCTAGGACACACAGTTTAGGAGATATGCTCCGGACAAGGTAGCCACCCTCAAAGTCAATTTAAGTTCAATGTTTCCATGGAAACCTGAGAAATTAAATAATCTAGAAGCTTTGAAATAGTAAGGGGCACATCTACTCATACTGGTTAATATATCAGTGAAGTGTGGTGAACCTAGACCATACGGTTTAGGAGATATGCTCCTGACAAGGTAGCCACCTTCAAAGTCAATCTAAGTGCAACGTTTCCATGAAAATCTCAAAAATTAAAAGAACAAGAAACTTCAAAATAGCAAAAGGCACATCTACTCATAGCGGTTAATATATCCATAAAGTTTGGTGAACCTAGGACATACATTTTAGGAGATATGCTCCGGACAAGACAGCCACCCTCAAAGTCAATTTAAGTTCACTGTTTCCATGGAAACCTCAAATATTAGATGATGTAGAAGCTTCAAAATAGCGAAAGGCACATCTACTCATACGGCTCTAATTTCTTGGCGCAGCACAGGTGGCAAAGCGTGGCGCAGCCCACGCAGTGGTAATTTCGTCCGGCGCAGCCTGCGCAGTGGTAATTTCGTGAGGTGCAACACCGTGCGTAGACGAACGTGCGCCGAGATGGGTGGGCAGCGTAGTAGGGGGAGGTGTCACTTATTCATCAGTGACAATTTTGTAGAAAAAGTCTTCGCTGCAGTTGCGCAGAAAGCTCGCCAGCTCCAACCTGGTTCACTTTCTGTGCAGTGGGAATTTGGCTGACTAGCGTGCAGTGCACACACATCACCGAAACCTCACAGGCAGGTTTCCAGAATGTCAGGCACATTTCAATACAGTGAATAATTACAGCAACCACTGTTTAATGTAACTATCTGAATCAGCACATAAATTATAGTATCTATATCGATTGTCCTGATGTCAGATCAAAGGCGGTTGGCACGCGTGATGGATACTCGACCTGACTTAATCAACGCAACTGAATCAATGATGCAAATTAACGACTTCACATCTTTCTCATCCAACCACAAACTGCCTCGGCATCAGGCAGTGCATTTATAATGCTTGCGTTCTATGCTCGGTAAAGCCGCTTGCACACTGGACGCGAATCAAATTTTTTGCACGACTGATTATAGTCAAAGTCAATGCAAAGAGCTATCGACTTTTCTTGGTCTTTTTATTAGTCTCTTTATTCGGACTTTATTTTGAAAATTAGTCAGATGGATCGAACAGATTCACGCTTTATTTCCACAGCAAAGATAAAATAGTGCTTGCAATCAGAGAGAAAATCAATTCCATGACCATTGACAGTATGCATAAATTATCGCATGCACGATCAAGACTGTCCGACGCAAAATGCTCCATGTCCAGCACCCAGCAAAAAATAAAACTATTGATATGAGAACAGATTTACAATCCCAAAACCAGTGAATTTGGTACGTTGTGTAAATCGTAAATAAAAACAGAATACAATGATTTGCAAATCCTTTTCAACCTATATTCAATTGAATACACTGCAAAGACAAGTTGCTTAATGTTCGAACAGGTAAACTTTGTAATTGTTTGCAAATATTAGCTCATTTGGAATTTGATGCCTGCAACATGTTTCAAAAAAGCTGGCACAAGTGACAAAAAAGACTGAGAGAGTTGAGGAATGCTCATCAACACTTATTTGGAACATCCCACAGGTGAACGGGCTAATTGGGAACAGGTGGGTGCAATAATTGGGTATAAAAGCAGCTTCCTTGAAATGCTCAATCATTCACAAACAAGGATGGGTCGAGGGTCACCACTTAGTGAACAAATGCGTGAGCTGATTGTCAAACAGTTTAAAACATGCCTCAACGAGCTATTGCAAGAAATGTAGGTATTTCATCATCTACGGTCCGTAATATCGTCAAAAGGTTCAGAGAATCTAGAGAAATCACTGCACGTAAGCGACAAAGCCAAAAACCAACATTGAATGCCCGTGACCTTCGATCCCTCAGGCGGTACTGCATCAAAAACCGACATCAGTGTGTAAAGGACATCACCACATGGGCTCAGGAACACTTCAGAAAACCACTGTCAGTAAATACAGTTCGTCGCTACATCTGCAAGTGCAAGTTAAAACTCTACAATGCAAAGCGAAAGCCATTTATCAACAGCACCCAGAAACGCCGCCGGCTTCGCTGGGCCCAAGCTCATCTAAGATGGACTGATGCAAAGTGGAAAAGTGTTCTGTGGTCTGATGAGTCCACATTTCAAATTGTTTTTGGAAACTGTGGACATTGTGTCCTCCGGACCAAAGAGGAAAAGAACCATCTGGACTGTTATCGGCGTAAAATTCAAAAGCCAGCATCTGTGATGGTATAGGGGTGTATTAGTGCCCAAGGCATGGGCAACTTACACATGTGAAGGCACCATTAATGCTGAAAGGTACATACAGGTTTTGGAGCAACATATGTTGCCATCGAAGCAATGCCTTTTTAATGGACGCCCCTGCTTATTTCAGCAAGACAATACCAAGCCACATTCTGCACGTGTTACAACAGCATGGCTCCGTAGTAAAAGAGTAGGGGTACTAGACTGGCCTGCCTGTAGTCCAGACCTGTCTCCCATTGAAAATGTGTGGCGCATTATGAAGCATAAAATACGACAACAGAGACCCCGGACTGTTGAACAACTTAAGATGTACATCAAGCAAGAATGGGAAAGAGTTCCATCTGAAAAGCTTCAAAAACTTGGTCTCCTCAGTTTCCAAACGTTTACTGAGTGTCGTTAAAAGGAAAGGCGATGTAACACAGTGGTAAAAAGGCCCCTGTGCCAACTTTTTTGCAATGTGTTGCTGCCTTTAAATTCTAAGTTAATGATTATTTGCAAAAAAAAAGAAGTTCCTCAGTTTGAACATGAAACACCTTGTCTTTGCAGTGTATTCAACTGAATATAAGTTGAAAAGGATTTGCAAATCATTGTATTCTGTTTTTATCTACGATTTACATAACGTGCCAACTTCACTGGTTTTGGGTTTTGCATAACGGAATAAAGAATGAAAATACATATACATCACCAACCGACAGAACAACCAAAAAAGATGACCCGCAAATAAATTAATCGCAGTGTTCGTTGGATGTTCTGTTGTAAAAATGTTTCTTTTTTTTTTTCTTTTTTTTTAATTTGGCATCTTCAATCCCACTCAAATCTGGAATGCCCAATTGGTGAACTATGTACAAAGCTTGCTCGTATGCGACCCCTTGCTGCCAACACAGGATAGTGAGGACAGTTCACGGCTCTCCTTCGAAGCACGTGCCTGTCAACCACTGATTCTTTTACACTCATTGGTTGAATCTTCGCAAGTTCAGAACAAGGGCGGAGGATACCCGGACATGAACAAACCCAGAGTCTTCCTGCCGAGCGCCCGTCTTGGCCATCAGGAGGCGCTGGAGCAAGGAACAAAGCTGATTTTGCATCCCAAGTCTGGCACTCCCTTCCCAATTTGAAACCCTGTAGCGCGATGGCCAATGGTGCGCTAATCTGAAAAAGCTGCCGACCCCTGCCGGTGGGTACGACCAGGGCTCGAACCCGCGACGCGATAGTCACCTCTGCAATGCAGCGCAGTGCCTTCACTGAGTGAGCTATCCGGCAGCTGTTAAAATGTTTCTTTTTATTCTTTATTTCGTTATCAATCTGTTCTAATCGTCCTCTTTTTTTTTTTTTTTTTTGGCTGTCAGACACGGAGGCATTGTAAATTGTCTCGCGCCAATGTCGACTCACTTTATTGAGCAGAGCTTAAACAGAAACATTGATTGAAATTCTAGGTACTCATCTTGAAGAACTGAGCCCTCTTATAATAACATTCACGTTTAATATCTAAAAGAGTCAGTAGATTTGAAGAAATTAAAAACAATAATAGACTGTCGGACACGGAGATATATTAAAACCCTGTCAGACTTTCAGACACAAGACACTGCTTTCAAAGCAATCTGTCGAGAGAAAAATTTGTTTCGCGTCCAGTGTGCAAGCGGCTTAATACTAGGCTACTATTATTGTCACTTAGGTTTTATCGTTTTTAGTGGGGGAAAGGAATACAGCCTAATTGCTATGATCTCGTACTGAGTTAAGATCACATATTGAAAATGTGTAACGTATCTGGCATTGTTGTCCATGCATGTTAATCCCAAAATTTTAATCAGCAACAGTTTGAAATAACAGGAACACGCTATCCATCGTTTCTCTTGCCAATGAGCAAGATTTGACTCGGCTGCGTCGCCTTCTATGCCAACTTGCGCTGGAAGGAAGGACAAAGGCGGGACAGAGGAGTACTTGCGCCAGGCTACGCCGGGCACGAAATTGCAACATACGCCTGGACACACCCCGTTGGCGCGGCGCACCCCCCATTTGCCGCGCCTGCGCCTGGTCTACGAAATTAGAGCCCATAGTGGTTAATATATCTGTGATGTTTGCCATGCGGTTTAGGAGATATGCTCCGGACAAGACAGCCATCCTCAAAGTCAATCTAAGGTCACTGTTTCCATGGAAACCTGAAATATTAGATAATGTAGAAGCTTCAAAATAGCAAAAGGCACATCTACTCATAGTGGTTAATAACTCTGTGACGTTTGGTGAACCTAGACCATACAGTTTATGAGATATGCTCCGGACAAGGTAGACACCTTCAAAGTCAATCTAAGTTCCACGTTTCCATGGAAACCACAAAAATGAAGAAATCAAGAAACCTCAAAATAGTAAAAGGCACGTCTACTCATACTGGTTAATATATCTGTGAGGTTTGGTGAACCGAAGATGCATAGTTATGAAGATATGTTCCGGACAAGAAAATGATTAGACAGACGGACGGTCAGACGGACATACTGATGATTATATATCCCCCCGTCATTTGTATGTCGAGGGGATGATAACAACAAATTTTCACGGAAAAGTATTTGCATCTTCGTTTTCATCACAAAAAAATACAATAGCAAGTTTAAATGTCAATTTCGCCCTATTTAATGTCAGAACCTTTAAAAAATAAAAAAGCCGCCAGAGTGAATTTACTTCCCCTGATCCAAAATGATTTTTCAGGTAAAACTGAGCAAAAGTTTAACAATTCCGTGTTGTTTGTACTGTTCTGGTAAGTTTTATGTGCTGCATGCACTGACACAGACATATCAGACTTGCATGGACTCGGAGAAATCGCCATGTTACTTTGGTCCAGTGTCACTTTGTACCAGTTCTCCCCACCAATTATCAGCTAAAACAATAAGTTAATTTTCTATGTCATGTTTCTTTTTTTACATTTCAGCAATCAGGCGAGCCAGTCTGGGATTTTACTCCCCAGAACCAGCTCTGGGTTTCACTTCACCCTCCTCTGCCATCTAGCTTCCTTTCCAAACTCAAACTCCAGCTGTGCAAGGATGTGCATAATTATAGAACTAGAGATGCAAAGCAACTAATGATACTAATAACATTAATAAAAACAGACACCCCCCCCCAAAAAGAAAAAAAAAAAAAACATTTTTCCTCCTTTCATATCCTACTCACAAGAAAATAATTTTTTAAGAAAAGAATTTGAATCAGACAAAATAGGAAAGAATGGAAATAGATGGTGACACGTTGCATGGTTATGTCTTAATGGAGAAGCGAGTCAAAAGAAACTTGTGATGAAGGTAACATGCTCCTTTGCATGGAGCATGGATAAGTTACAAATACTTGATCACAAAAGCAAACATGAAGCCTAGTGCCCCAGCAAAATATTTTCTCTACATCACTTATTCAAAAAAGTTAGAGCTGATAATGAATTTTCTTGAGCTGGCAGAAAAATCAATAACACCATTTATTTGTTTATTTATTTGCCTTTAAGATGCCAGGCCCCACTTAGCTCATTTTGAATTTTTCCAAACTGTTGGGTACTCGTCAATATATGATTTCACTAGACTGAAGTGTCAAGAGTTATCCTTGGGAGACAAGTGAAAGTAAGTCACTACTTTTCTCACTGCATAAAAAAGTGACCATTTCTCCATCATGCCTTTTAAAAACACATTCCCCTAATGCTAACTATGATTGGTTTGTACTGTATAAGGATCGGTGTAAAGGCTAAAAACACCCAAAAATGGATGAACACATATGTTATTTAACCCACTTGTATTTAGCATTGTATTGAATTTTCCCCTTGCGAATTGATAGCATATTTATCACGGCCTCACCGGAAAAGAGCAAAGACTGCCAGGCGAGGGATTTTCAAAAGCATAGCTACACGTATGTCCATGGAAAAATGAGTCACGGGGGTGCAGAGGAGCATGGTTTGCTGCCATGAAAACTGATTTACCAAGCACAAGCCTAAATTATCAACTATTGCGGTTGGTTGCAAAATCGTAGGAAGAAAATGCAGGAATATTTAACCCTATAATGCCCCCTGTATCATATATGATCCAAATAAATGTGAAGGACCATGTCCACCCGGTAAGATGCAACACAACCACAACTGCTCACTGTATCATATCTGATACACAGTGCTGCCACCTGGAAGGAAGAAGTGAGATTACAGGAGTAGTCTCTCCCGTAGTCACTCACTTCCTTGGTCTTTGGCAGTGAAGTTCGGCATTCAAAGGTAAATATTACACAAAAACTTATTCTTATACATGTTACGGGATAGCTATAGATAGTAGAGAGCATACAAATAATTAGAAATTTCGAGTGTTGAGTTCCGGAGGAGTGCTGATTTTTGGCTGTATCAGATATGACACTCTGTTCAGCAATGTATATTTTGCTGTCACAAAACTTAATGATGAACTGTGGATGTGAATGCTACCCTTCAATCCTTCAAAAATATTACTGGGTCATATTTTTCTTATAATGATGTCTATGTCTGGGCATTATAGGGCTAAAGCTACGCATAGCAATTTCTCACCACTAGATGGTTCCACAAGCACCAGCTCTGTTTATAAATAAACAAAGCCATGGAAGATGAGGAAAAACCAAGCATAGGTTACCTTTTTGTGCACCCAGTTTGAGAGGTGGACTGCTATGTCCAGCAAAACCATGCCCATCCAAGTGATATAAGAAGTATTCAATGAGTCTTGTGCAGCAGAGGGGAGGAGCAGGGGGGAGGGTGGTGACATGAGCAGAGAAGGATCTTCTTAGTGGGCCGGTAATTAAATTCTTTTTCTATTCTAAATAAAAAAAGGCAGGCACCAGCAGCAGGTTGGAAGTAAACTGTATGGCAAAAAGAGACATACAAATGATGTCTCTCATCGTGATAGGTCATTTTACCCACAAAAAAAAAGCAAATAATATTGCTCAGTGCAGCTTTAAAAGACTGAATTTCTGGTCTGTTCTAGACCCCCAAAATACTCTACCGATCAAAATAATTCTGCATGTGAGCAACTTATTCTAATGATTCTGGAGAAAGATTTACTTTCTACAAAATCATATGATAGAAATTATCTGCCTCCAAAAATATACTGTCGAATAAACTGCATGAAAACGCCTGTTACAATCTTTTCACCATATTTGAATTTGACCTGACCAGCAGAGGCAAAATAAACATCACACATCTTCTGATTAAGATCAAATAATAGCCCAAGCATTCAGAGTGCACCTGTATAAACAACCAAGTTTGATGGAAAATAGATGTAGAATGCTGAAAACATAAAAGTTTCTGCCCTGTTCCTCACAACAGAACCAAGTGCCAATCAAGGAATATGCCAACATTAGTCAAGTTTCCATCTCATGACAAGCATGTTTCAAGCGAATTTTAGAAAATTTGTATTATTTGCATTTCCCTCAACTGGCTTGGAGCGAATAAACTCCTTTTGCCATAAGATTGCGTTACAGAGCATTAATAACAATATAGAATAGCAGATCAAGAAGAAGAGTTTGCAAACCAGAAGAGAAACAAACTGAGGCGAAACAATCAAAAAAGAAACAACTGGAGGAGAAACGAGACGCTGTAAAAATGGGGAGGTTTACAAGAGTTGCATGCCATTCAGCAAACCGTCATGGAGCTTTTCTTTTAGCTAATGATTGCAATATTTGATGCTATACGGGGAAGAAGACGGTGTCAAATGCTAATGCACACAGCAGCAGCAAGCGAGCTACATTAGAACTCAGTCGGCTGTAGCCACTTAGTCTGTTTCAATCCCATGGTATGAGCATTAACTCATTATCGCATGAGGCAAAAACAACCTCAAGCGAGCTTTGAAACTTTTATGCGACTTGGAGGAAGTTTACTCACATTTTGCCGTTTCCATCTGCTTTTTCCACTGCGAATTTTGAAAATGCGCATAAGAATAGTGACATGGAAATGTGACTATTGACCTTCATCAACAAAACTGAACAAGAACAGGAAATGGTTTTCTGAGCTAGACTGTCATCACTGGAGAGTCCATAGTCAGTCAAAACCAAACAGGAATATGTTGAGTAGATGAAGTCATAGGGACTTGTCCAAGGTCGATAACCAGGGTGGCAAGCCGATGATCCAGGGCACATCAAGTCGGTGTGCAACTTTGAACTGGAGAGGAGAAGAAACTGGAAGAAGCAACTTACCGGAACTGCAGACTCAGGGAGGCATTCCCCTGATAAACAGTCTCTTGTATTTATAAAATATTTCACCAAAGACGGAGGAGATTAGACACAATGCAACAATCCAGCAAACTGAAGACAGAGATTTGGAACTTTAAAACACAAGAAAACAAACAACGCCGTACAAAATGCTTGAGTGAAACAAGGAGGGAGGGAAGTAGAATGAGACAATACTTACATAACGAGAATCCACAAACAAAATGAAACTGAGACTAAGGAGGACAGCTGGTTTGTGGGGGAAACCAATGAAGGAAACAATCATGACTTGATTTGTTTCCCAGTAAATAAGGTTAGACTTTCATCACGGCTCTCCCCTCATAGTGATATAAATTCATAAATATTGTTTGAAGTATTTAAAGCCTATTTTTAATTCTTTGAGAACTTACATGGGCCTAATTTATGCATCACAAGCAAATATTTTCATCACTACCCGTTTTGTTTATTAAATAAAGCCATCAATCCATGATAGCAATCTTCTTAATAATCTTCTTCTTTAAAGGGAATTTATGGTCATCATGCAAAAAAATGTAAAAATGTGAATCTATAGTCTCTAATGTATAAAAGGTATGTACAAAATTTCAGTGCTATCCGATAGAGTTTTGTATGGTTTTAAGCAGATTACTTAGTAAATCTTTGATACTCTCATGGGTGCAGCCATTTCGGTGTGCGTATTGCAGCAGGTGTGCGTATTGACGGTAGTAATCTCCACTTTGTACCCACTGGCCTATATATACTCAAAAGCAATGAAAATGCAACACTCTAAATTTTGGTTTATTTTTGCTCAGAACCTGAGCAGTCCAATTTGAGTTCTTAAGTGACCATTGGGGTCACAATGTGTACCTCGTTACACATGAATGATCATCATGTAACTCAACAGTGTGAGTTGGACTCTCATCAATCCATATTGAGTACAACATATGGGATTAGGAGTTGTGCAAGTGCAGTGGTTGAAATGAAGGAAGGGTTGTCTTCCCTATATAAAGGCATGATAAACATTTTTAAGTGTCATAATGCCACCTCTGTTGACAGAACAACGGAACAGAGCCCTGAGTATGCTAGAGGCGGCAGTAAGTGCCCGGCAAGTGGCTCACCGTTTTGGGTGTAGTACATCCAGCATCAGTACGTTTTGGGTTTAGTACGTCTAACTGGGACGAGCTCTTTCATCAAGAGTACCCAGACATCAAACCAGGCAGCAACTCCAGAATGCACTACAGGCAGAGTGGCCACAACTTCCCCAAGACAACCCAGATAGCAAGCTCCTCCGCTCCGGATCCGCGGCAGAGGAGCTTGCTATCTGGGAACCTAAGACGGTCCATGAGGTGACATTGTATTGCCCCTGTGGATGTTCGTGGGGGTCACATCCGATACTGACTGTTCTTTTGAGTTCATTTTTAAATGTGTGTTCCGATCAGTCTTGTTGTGATTTTTCATTTTCAACACGTGCTCGTTATGTTTTTTTTTTTTTCTTTTTTTTCCAACCTGACCCACATCCACCCTATCACTAATATTTTGGATTGCCAAAGCATTTTGAAGTTGTTAGTTTACGAAAAAAAAAAAAAAAAAATCAACAAAAAAATGGATAAGTAAATAAAAATAATAACAAATAAGTCATGTGAACAGAAAATTGGGCAAAATGGAACTATTTACAGAAGGACGCGGAAAGACAGGGTGATGGACAGACATATATAGACAATGGACAAGCAGACGCTGACAGACAGACAGACAGACCAATGGACAAACAGACAGATACAGGCAATCGACAGGGACAAGATATTCAGATAAAATAGATCAACAGGTGAAGACACATAAACAGGTGGATGCTTTGACAGACATACTGACACGTATATAAAGATCATATTAGTGAGTGATACTGTTTGTTAATGCTTGTGTGTGTGTGTGTGTTTGTGGGTATGAGAGAGAAAGGGAAAGGGTGGGGGTTGCGGGGGGGGAGGGGAATTGAAGTGTAGGTGTCAAGCGTAGGGGGTGAAAGTGGCCCAATTATTGCTGAATTTGAAGAAGGGTTATGAAAGGATTCCAGATTTCTTTGAAGGCTGATGTATTGTTCTTCTTTTGAGCTAAGAGTTCTTCTGTAAGTATGTGTTCTGAAATTAGGTCGAGCCAGTGATTTATGTGGCAAGAATTCCTAGATTTCCAGTTTTGAAAGACTATTTTCTTAGCGATAGTTAGAGAGACAAGTAGTGGGTGTTTCATTTTCTGCGGAATGATGATGCTCGTTATGTTTAATGCATCTGTTTATTATTGTCCAAATCGGCCCAGTAACACATTTAATTCATCAAAGTCAACCCACCCAACATATTTGAATTGCTAAAATAAGAAAATAAATTTGAGTCACAAAATTATTTGAATTCAAACTGGTGTTGCATTGTCATTGCCTCTGAGTATAGAATAACAATATATAGTTATTCTACATAGATCAGTGTTTGTACCTCATGTTCGATTGGTTTCCTTTGTCCATCATTTTATTGTGAAATGCTGTATTGTATCACTAAACACTTCACTGTTGTGGATAGAAACAGTCCGCGAAATGCTAGATTTCACAACTTGCCGGCTGGAAAAGGAAACGTCTACGGATGCAGAGGTTTGCCAAATTTGCACGTCCTGAACCAAAAGATTAACAGGTCAGTGTGTGTAGAGAACACTTCACGTTCCCGGAGGACTACTCAATCTGATAAGGCATTCCATGGGTTTCGCAAGTAAACTGATACTGAATGACATTGCAGCAACAAGCCTACTTTATTTGGACCTACTTCATATGAAGTTCAAGGCTTGTATCTTGCTCCATGGTTGTCTTAACAGGCTAGTGATGGGCAAAAATGAAAGAAGCAATCTTTTTTAACCACTCTTTTTAGTGTCCGATATGTACCGGATCAGCCTGTCAAATGTCCGACTTGTGAATCCCTGACTTCTTCCACCAGTTGGACTCGCCCACTTGCATGGACGCCTAACTTTGTGTAAAAGTGGGAGGGCAAAATCTGATCAGGGGGAAGGGTGTCCAAAAAAGCTGGAGGCAACCCATCCACACCCCAGACAAAACATATCCTCATAAATTTATTGATTACACTGGGGAAAAAATGAAAAAAAGTTTTTTGGTGCCGCAGATTTTAGACTTGATGCAAGTTATATTCAATCACACCGCTCAATAAGAATACGATCTTCATTTCCTTCTAGCAGCTCTAGTTTTGAGATAATACACTTATATTTAAATATATCAATGATAACAAGCATAGAAAGTTTCACCATTATCTGATTCCATGGATGTAATTTAATCATAAACAAATTCTAATTGCATGAAGCCATTTTTTTTTTACAAAATGGCAACAATAAGAATGTTTAACAATTAGGAGTATATCATATTTGGGAAGTCAGAGTTGATAGAGAAAAACTGATGGCATATTTAGAATCAGTGAGCAAAATTTACCTAATAGGTCTGATATCTCAGATACCAAGTTCCCCAGTGTTACTGCAAAGTTCCTTCACAAAACAGTATTTGTGCCTTAATATGGAAAATGTCAGCTTTAAATCTAAAATAAAATTCTTAAAAAAAAATTTTGAATTTGATTTAACGATGAACATTATCAGCTTACATAATGGCTTACATTTTACAGAAATCGCCACACACCCCATTTTTCCATTCCCCAAAATTTAACATTATGATTTGTTTACTGTGATGAGTCTTAATGCTATGTCAGAGGACCAATTCCTTAAAAGAGATGAGGCAAGATAACATTTTAACACTTCTCCCCCCTTTATCATGCATAATGTTCAAAATCAAAGAAGCTTAGATATTACTCCCGTTTATATAAGCATTGTGAGAACAGTAAAAAAAAAAAATGGAGGTAATTTCCTGAATTTGAAAGCTTTTATATTTAAGTTCCAAGTCAAATTTTTTTGACTGTAAGCACCAAGACATACAATTTATTAGTAGCCTCAATGCATTTATTTAATATTTATTTATTGCGAGTGAGTGATTGTGAAACAAAAGAAGAGAGACAAGAAGGGAGAATGAACTGTTCCACAAAATATACATAAATGAAAAATTAAGCTAAGTGATTTCTTCCCTTTGATACTGTCACATCTGATCATAAGTCCGTGACCACTATTTATACTCTTATTTTTTATGGGTGCTGGGACAAAATTTAAATCACAATATGAACAGTTTGTTTCCAAAACACAAAAAGTGCCAATATTACAAAAATTGAGCGTTATGATTCTGCCTTGCCTGTTTTGCAATGTCTTGATCCATGCCATGTTTTGTTCCTGTTTATTTCTGCATGTTCTCCCTCGTTTATTCCCTCAGTTATATTCCGGTCCATGTTTTGTCTCATACCATGCATTTCACTTTGTCTCCCCTTGTCTGGTCTTTTGTCATGTGATCAATTACTGCCCCAGTATTGAGTGTCACACTTTCAGGTGATTTCATGGTTTCTGGGATTTCAGCCATTCCTTCCAATCTCATTTATTTCCTTCACCTTGCTTTTCTATTTTACTAACAATACTAACAGTTTGTTGTTTTAGTTAAACTTACTAACCAAGACTAACATTTTTTATAGTACTAACCTACTGACAAGCACCAGGGATTGTATAGCTGCACATTACTTGTCCTTAGTTAACACACAGGTTAAAAATGTGAACGAAAGTAAACCGCATGTCCTAATGTTCACAAAGTACGGTGCCTACACCAGTCTTCATGCCGAAGTCGTTTTAAGTACGCCAAGCAGCCTTGCATATGATACATTAACGGCTAAACAAGCAAGACTTGATTTTATACTTTTGCGTTTTTATTGGCTTTTACCTCATGTTCACGCTGCATAAACGCTAAACACTGCTGCTAATAAAAACCTAAGTCCCGAAACCAAAGCCAGAATCGGCTAGAATAACACATCATTCACATAAGTACGAAATCTGCGCTGACAAGAAAACTGAAAAGTTCAACCATACATCAGATTACTCTGTTCGCAGCTCCAGACAATGACTGCGGCGCGAAAAATCCCTGCCAATTTCAAGAAAATGAGTAGTGACCGGACGTCCAGATTACCCCTCACATTTGTACACAGGATTTTAACTTGCAAGACAGCGAAATCCTCAGAAAAAGCCCCTGAAACATTCCATTTCGACATTAACGTTTGCTGGACTGGGCCTGGTTGTTCAAAAGGTTGTTAATTTAACGCGACGTTATCCACTAATTGGCCGTTATCTTGCAAACTGTCTGTTAGTTAACAACTCGTTAATTTGGTGTTGCTCAAAGGCACTTATTTCACTTCGTTAACTAATGGTGCCATTAAAAGCTAATTCCTCGTTAAAATCTTTCCATTACCCACAATCCTGTGTTAAGTATCCCACAGCTCCCCAACCAAGTTGGCCACTTGTGGTGGTGCTTCATCCACGTCTGACAATTCCCTTTACCAAAACCCACTGTATTTCTGTTTTTTCTCGAAATGACACAGCGTCTATTTAATAGGTCACTGTGTCCACATACTTTGGCCTATCATCAAATGCTTGACCTCCTTTGAAACCTGAGACCTTGTAGAATGTATAGGAATGGTCAAAATAACTCTGTGATTTACTGTCAAAGAGGAACAGAGGGTAGAATTTTGTTTTTTCTTCCATGCGGATTTTTACATCTCTGGAAATGACCCCATTACAGCACTCTAAGTCACTTATTTCCCCATGGAAACACAACTCTGGCCCACTCCCAGGTCTTTTGAAGCCAAGTGTCAGAGGAAATAACTATACAATGAACTATGACCTTTAGAGAGCCATTTTTGTGTGGAAATACTCGTGCGTTTTGCAGAGTGTCCATTTGGAGACTCCAAAAGGACCTTTGGATGCTCTAAATAAAGCTCTAAATAAAGCTTGATTGCTCATGAACCCCTTGGTCTAGAAACATGACCTTGGTCTCAAATGAAAAACAACCATCTGTAGTATCTTACTTTTATCTGGATTAGTTAGTAAAAATTGTGTCATGGTATTACAGAGGCCTTATCTCACATAAAACTATTTTTGCCACTGCACCCACGATTTTCTATAGAAAAAAGGACAGACAAAGTGATGAAGTGCAAATGAGTAGTTGTAAAAGAGGATCCCCTCCCCCTGCACTCTCACCTTTCCACTCTCCTTTACAAAAAAACACTATTGGAATCCCCTAAAATGTACCACCAAAAACTATAGTATTACTGTTGTAATTGTATGGTTTTTTGGACTGCACTATGGTGATTTTAGTATTATTATTGAAATATTGTAGGGCTACCATAGCTAATAAAATAACACGACAGAAAAAAAAACTATTGTAAACCATAGCTAGTGAAATGTACAATAGAACACCATAACCACACTTTAGAACACTATACAATTCTTATAGTACACTATAGTTACTCTTCAGTTCATTTTCGTAAGGGCTTCCCCAGGCAACCCAATTCACGTTCTACACACACAGCATGCTACAGATCATTGGAAACTCCTCATCATGCAGTGTAATTACGTTAGGATAAAAGCATCGTTTTGTTTGTATAGACATAATGATTAGGCTACGCACCATTCAAGATCGGGGTTCTTCCCTTCCAGGAAATGAATGAACACTCAGATTTCACTTATTTCGATTTCTTTAATTTCTTCCTCAATACAACTTTCTCTCTTTTCCTCTTCCTTTGACCCTTATTCCTTCGCGAGGTTTGTTTTTCCTTGTCGTTGAGGCATTTTTGACCAAAATACGAAAGTTTTGAGGAGGCGCAAAACAAGGCTATAATCCAGCTTTTTTACGCACAGACTTGGAGCGAGAATAGCGCACTCAATCTCCCAGATTTCCCGAGGCAGTGAGGGGAAGTGCTATATGTCGTTGGAAAGGTCTCCTCATTGGCTACAAGGACATCTTGGGCTCATCTTTGTAGCTTGTGATATGACGGAGCAACCGTCAATCAAAGCAAGTTAATGCGATTTCATTCGGGCGAGACTCACTCGCTTTCACGACTTGTAACTCGACACCGATAGGTCCTACAGACGTACTTATGGTGTCTTCGTAACCGTGAGAGTCTAACAAACACAGCTAGCTGTGTCTTTCCTCTGAAAATAACGCAGAACTATTCAAAATGTCTCATTTTTTACCGGAGAAAAGTTGGCGTTTGTTTTTTTTTATAACGAAACTGTTTTGTTTGAGTTGGATAATGCACCTACCAATCGTAATATCAGCAAAACACGGTGGATATTCGAATTTGCTGGGTTCTTACCGATATTTCAAGACCAAGCATGCCAGGGTCGGATTCAGGCTTCGGATGTAAACATCGGTTTAAAGGTAAGATGACGCGATTCAAAAGGGAGTTTCGGGGGGTGTTTTAAAACGTGACGCAGTGACGTAATTTGACCGTTTTAGCGAACAAAACATGTTATTTCACTGTAACCTATGTTTATAAGGATTCCCAAGACTCTCAGCTTTCAAACGATATACGCTGTTACTATGTTTTGTAATGATGGGTTGCGTTCCAATTCGTTTACCGTTCTTTTCAATTATCGTGCGAGGCCCTTTGGGTCGGTACCGGGTCGTCTGCTGGGTAACAGGTTCGAAAGGAAAAATAATTTCAGTCCGGGAAAACCTATTTCAAATAATCCTGCCTCGATTTCTAGCGACCTCAACGGGCCATTTGTATGGAGGGCTAAAAGTGCCAAAATTAAATAAATAAAAACATCATTAAATAATTAATTAAATATGTCATTAATTAATTAACATTGCAATTAAATACATAAGTGTTATTAAATGTGTCATTAATTCATTAAAATACCCATTATTTTAAGTGCCAAAATTAAATAAATAAACACATCATTAAATAATTAATTAAATATGTCATTAATTAATTAAAATTGGAATTAAATACACATAAATGTGTTATTAAATGTGTCATTAATTAATTAAAATACCCATTCATTTTAGGTAAAAAATATATATAATTATTTCACTATTTAATTATTTAATGGTCCTGTGTTGCAGTGCTTCATTAATTAATTTTATCTGTCAACCTCGCCCATCAAAGTTGGTGGGCGGATCCTAACACCTGATTGGTTACCCTGCACATCAAGTCAAGGCATATAAGTCTAACCAAAGGAATAAATGCTTCGCTTTAAGTTTAGACAGGCAGTGATGGACTATGTGAGCGAGGGAAACCAGTAACATTGCGTGTCATTCGCGCATAATTACGCTTTCTGACTCTCCGCGATCAAGCAAATATACCTTGCTCCGTTTCTTTAATCAGAAATAACCATAAACCATGATTAGACAGCTTGACAACTACAAAAACGTATTCACTCAATGCCCAAGCTTTATGCCTCAATAGTGACTGCTCTTCTGCGTATTAATCAAAAAGTTGGACTGAAAGCTCGACATTTATCTTCACTTGAACCAACGCGGAGTTGTGCATATGACCTAGCATTGCATCTGTCCTGAGCATTATTTCGTAAGCCACTCAGCATATTTGCCTTGGTTATGATTTATTTATTGCCAAATTCCGATATCGGCTGCCTGTTCTTTCTTGTAGCCTAAAAAATTTGTGTTCCTCCTTTTTTTTCTTGAAACCTTAAGAGATAGGCAATCATTTTACGAGGCTATAACGACAGTTTGAATGAAAATTTGTCAATTCTGGAAATGACTCGAGTGAGAAGCAGGAACCGGTGTGTTATTAACAAATTATGGCATCAGAGAATTGTCATAAAACTTGGACAATAAAATTTTTGTTGTAAAGTAAGAATTTATGCGGGACAGCAGTCATATCTCAAACGGAGTCATCATTTTGCTAGCAGTTCCTTGCATGTTTCGAACACACTTAAAACGAGAACAATTCCACTCCAATGTGTCTGGCGACAATATGACACATGAGAAGTATTTTATTCTACTCGGATTCGACCCCCGATCCCGCAAAAAGAAAAAAAAAAAGAGCACGGTATATTCGCTTTCTCCAGCAATAATGTTTAGACTAAGCACGTATATGATGGCAAACAGAGACAAAGACACATTTCACAGAAAATGTAAGTTTTATTGGCAATAAGTAAAGCAAGGTTTCACGATTTAAGATGAAACGGGGAAAATGTTCGCTGTGTGACCTAGCCAACACAAAATTTTGTACTTCAAACTTACAGCTTGCTACGCTCGTTGTCTGAAGTTATGGTTAGTTACCCAAGCCAGCATGCTCTCTTACATGTATCAAACCAGACAGGCGTAGCTACCAGGTGATAGCGAATGCAGGTTTAGCATGTACCTTCCTAATTTCGTAAATTGCCATAATTTCGCTTGTCAATAGGATTTCAGGTCGTACGTCCCGCAGGACCTGAAATCCTACCGACTAAGGAAATTTGTGCCATTTACGAAAGTAGGAAGGTAGCCTACATGCTAACGGACAGCCAGCAACGAAGGTTTCATAGTATCACATGACACAGCAAACAAACAACTTGCTGTCAATACAACCAAAACAAAATCCGTTGAACTTTGCTTTAGCTAAGGTTATAATGTTCCTTTAAATTAATTGTGAGCAAAGCTAGCTAGTAGCTGAGCGAGGCAAGGCGCTCACATTCGGTTATGAGCACCATATTGTGAGATAGGCCTTTTTGGATGACTTGATGTGCAGGGTAACCAATCAGGTGATAGGATCCGCCTACCAACTTTGATGGGCAAGGTTGACAGATAAAAATAATTCATGAAGCACTGCAACACAGGACCATTAAATAATTAAATAGTGAAAAAATGAAATATATTTTTTACATAAAATAAATTGCAATTTCAATTATTTAATGACACATTTAATTAATTATTTAATGGTGAATTTATTTTTTTAATAATTTAATGACACATTTAATTAATTATTTAATGGTGAATTTATTTATTTAATTTTGGCACATTTAGTCCTTCATACATTTGATCATCGCCTCAACATTTAATCAGTGCGTTGACGACTTGATCCACTGTCCAAGATACTGTGCTCATGTTAACGCCCATGGTATCGCCAGTGACTTGCAGGAAACTACCACTCGCCAAAAATCTTAGGGTTAATAGCACCTGTTTCTCATCTCACAGTGCATGGTTTATTTTGATGTATCGCTGTACATCATCTCTGACTAAAGCCGCTTTCACACTGGACGCAAAACAAATTTTTCGCAAGTCAAAACTGCGACTTGGTTGACAACTGCATGTGAGGTTGCCGCTAAATGTGTGACTAGCCATGACAAGGCGAAATAGTTAAATAAACTAAAAGACAAATGCAGTAAAAATTGAGCAGTGGCGAAGAGTAAAAATCTGACGCGCGTCAGATGCTGCCAGTGGGCGTTGCTCCATTGAAATGAATGTAGCCAATTTTTTGACGCGTGTCTCACGCTTCCAGTGGGCGTTGGGCTTGGGTGCAACAACATTCATAAAACCGGTATTTGATTCTAACATAAGTGCCATCGTCACTTGTGCTAATCAATTTGTTAAATATTTAAAGTACCCCCCACCCTCAATTAACTTTAACGACAAGACAACGTGCCATTAAAGATAACGGGTGTTCCAGCAACAGCTTATCACCCCGTTAAATCTAAACTACCATTAAGTTCAGTTTAACGGCATGTTAAAATTTAACGACCTTTCGAACAACCGGGCCCAGTTCAACAGTTCTCTCTGGGCTTAATTAGTATTAAGTTAACGAACACGAAGACAGCTAACGTAACTAGCTAGGAAACGAAAAGTCATGGTAACATTGACGCACATTTACACTTTTCCCTCAACTGTGAGATTACACAATTGGTTCTTCACAATAAAATGCCTCTAAACGTTTTTTTCCTTTTCTTAACTGATAAACTGTATAGAGTTAGCCGGGCACATTGGCGTTTCATGGCGTTTTTAGTCAGTGGTTTATTTCGTGTCAACGCATGACGGACTGTAGCGCAAGTTCTGCTGTTGTGATAGTGCACAAAGTGCAGTGACGGCTCTGTCCCATGGACCAATAAAGAGATCTGGACCAAGGATGTTTTATATTTCACTGGATATACAATTGGAAAATGGCCGCCCATTCGTTTCAATGGAAATTGCTCAGTGGCGCAGCAATCCGACATGGGGGCCAAGCTTCCAGAGCCACGCGGACATGCGCTGTGTGATTTTTGCTCACACATGCGTAGTGTGGGGCTTATGAACGCGCTGGTATCCGAGGTGTCCATGACAACGGCTCGGGCTCGTGGAACTCCGACCTAGGGTGCGTGTTCACGATCAATTTTCACCGGAAATGGAAGTCTGACCACTGCAGACTGCGCCCTGACGAAACATAGCGGCCGGTAAAGGTTTAATTATGGTTTGAGATACTATTTTAAAACACAAATGCAATAACAAATGTTAAAAACGACTTTGACAGGGAAGTAATACTATTGATATCAACTCATAAATCTCGGCAATATAGTTGACTTTCTGTTGCATAACGTTAATATGACATTGCTCAGGGGTGCGCTTCCCGAAATCACAGATGCTAACTTCCATAGTTGGAACCACTGACTGAATGGACGTATAAATTTCTGCAACTACGCTATTGGGAAAAGCGCTACAGGCTCGTCTTCTCTTTAGTTCAACGTCGAATAACCACATTATTGGAGTCAGATAATTCTTGCTTGTTTGCGTGCGAATTCCATTATCTTTTTCCTGATTAAAGACAAACCAAACACACAACGCACTTCACCTACCTCATAAACTGATATGTTTTAAAGTCAGGAGCTTTAAACTTTTGTCAATTCTGGTAAGCTAGCTTACGTAACTTATAACCATTCCTTGGAGTATAATAAAATGGGTCTACCGTGAAATGACGCTGTACTTCGTTATTTTTACCTTCCCCCCCCCCCCTTTTTTTTTCTGTCCTTCCCCAGATATCTGAGCCTCTCGGAGTGCACTGAACCGTTCAACCATGAATTTCTGCATGTCTGCGAACCAGAGGCCGTGCCTTTCTATCCACCCCCAAAGCCCTTTCCAATAAAGTCTGTCTCGATTATAATTTTAATACCATCTCTATGTTTCATTTCTAAGTACAAGTTAACATCGATTGTATTTGTGGTACTTAATTTTATGATAATGGCCGGCTCTGCGAAAGTTAAGTATTAAACCCCTTTTGATTTTGAGTACTTGAGTTCATCTTCATATGTTAAGCAGAGCTGGCAAAAAAATCAAAAACTGACAAAACACAAATAATTCTATTTGAAAACATTTTTAATATATACATGTAAATAATGCCTTGGTGGTGACAATAATGACAAGTGGTGGGGGTGAGCAGATGGATGATGACAGCTACATCCGACATTAGGTCTCGTATTTATCTTCGTTCAGATGAAAATCAGCCACACCGTCGAATCTACCTGCATCACTCCGGTTGATCTCAGATGCTGCTCATGAACATTAGATGTTCGGATTTAGTATACTCTGACGTTTCCAGCTATCCAAAACTTCGATCTAATAAAGGCTGTACCACAAAAATTGTGTATGCATGTTCAGTGCTTTCATGGATGTTCGAATCATGCACAAAAAAATAAACATTTGGGATGTCATCTGTCAAGTTGCTGAAAAGTTTCGTCGTCAAGTATGAAAGTCCGTGATTAATTTTAGACTGAAGAATGGTTAATAAATGGTTTGCTGAGCAGTGTTCGAACTGAATTTATGTATTGCTATAAATGCACTCATATGGACATTACGTTAGATGCTACACAGCTGACACATGATGCATCGAAATACAGAAATGTGAATTGGTGTTATTCAAAGTAATGAAAATATACAACTCATTACAATGATAACCATGAACTATGAAAAAGTGAGGTGAGTGTCAGCTGCGTACATGCTTCTAGGATATCACAACAGCGGCCTTAGCTTACTGTTCATTTTGTGGCACTACATAATGGAGTGTGGCAATCGAGTATATTACGGCCATTCATCCATTAAAATAAAATGGATAAAATATTTGCACCGTAACGCCAGCTCGCTTGATTGACTTGGCCACAAATAAAATGTTCATCACAGACGGACGGCAAGGAATGCCCATTGTTCCACCCACTTGAACAAATGGATCATGAACAAAAAATAGTTATCATTTTGGATCTCATAAGTCAAGTTGCCGAAAAGTTTCGTCATCATGAATGAAGGTCGGTAAGTAATTTAACAACGAAGAATGGTTAGGCTGATAAATGGATCGCTAAGCAGTGTTCGAAATGAATTTATATACTGCTATAAATGCACATTACGTTGCGTTAGATGCTACTCAGCTGACACGTTAAGCATAACGCATCAGTATAGAGTGATGCGAATTGGTGCTATTCAAAGTAATGGAAATACACAATGCAATTAATGGATTTAACCATTTCATTTTAATATGAAAAAGTAAGGTGAGTGTTGCCTGCGTACATGGTTCTAGGATGTCACAACAGCGGCCTTAGCTTACTGTACATTTTCTCGCGCTGCATGAAGTGCAGCAATCGAAGTGCTAAGTTACATATTATGACGTATTACGGCCATTCATCAATTAAAGTGGCAAAAATATACTGAGCAACGAAAGAAACGCAAGTTAGCCAACTTAGTTAGTTAATGTGCTCTTATGGTTACCTAGATAGCAAGCACCTCCGCTCCGGATCTGCCCTGGCTCCAGCTGATCCGGCTCAGAGCCGGGGCAAATCCGGAGCGGAGGAGCTTGCTATCTGGGTAACTTACTCATAGTTACCGCAAAACAAATAAAAGTTTGATAAAACGAGTGTGAATGCGCACACGCTAGTAATAAATTTGATTTTCAATAATTACGCGCAAACTTATTTTCCGGTTTGCCTTTAATTAACTTTTGATTCTTTTGCCGCTCAATACATATGCTCCGTAACTTGCCAGCTCACTTTACCGACTTTGGTACGTCTTTAATGTTGAACAGACAGACGGCAAGGAAAGCCCATTGCTCCACCCACTCACATCCGCTGCAGTGCTAAATTCGGAGGAGCGGGAACGCGCTTACATATGAGGACCCGTTGGTGATCGCATAGCCTGAATATAAATAAAAGATTTCGTCTTTGCCGAGAAACGAGGCATTAATTATTTAAAAGAGAAAAAGAAACCGTTTCGGTATGGATAATTTGTGGCTGTCAAAAAAAAATTATTCACGGATTTATCAGCGTGTCTTTTTCAATTATTCCCTATGGAGAAATTTCTTTTTGGCCCCCATGGCATCACGTGACCTGCAATATCACATTCGCCGCTAGACCATGGAGGATTATGTGGTCGACCCGAATTGTGCGTCCAGATCTCCTTATAGGTCCATGGCAAGTGAGCTGGCAAGTTACGGAGCATAAATATTGAGCGACAAAAGAAACGCAAGTTAATTAAAAGCAAACCGGAAAATAAGTTTGCGCGTAATTTATTGAAAATCAAATTTATTACTAGCGTGTGCGCATTTACACTCTTTTTATCAAACTTTTCTTTGTTTTGCGGTAACTATGAGTACCCAGATAGCAAGCTCCTCCGCTCCGGATTTGCCCCGGCTCTGAGCCGGATCAGCTGGAGCCAGGGCAGATCCGGAGCGGAGGTGCTTGCTATCTGGGTAACCATAAGAGCACATTAACTAACTAAGTTAGCTAACTTGCGTTTCTTTTGTTGCTCAGTATATTTTTGCCATTTTAATTGATGAATGGCCGTACTACGTAATAATATGTAGCACCTCGATTGCTGCACTTCATGCAGCGTGAGAAAATGTACAGTAAGCTAAGGCCGCTGTTGTGACATCCTAGAACCATGTACGCAGCCAACACTCACCTCGCTTATTCAAATTAAAAATGAAATGGTTAAATCCATTAACTGCATTGTGTATCTCCATTACTTTGAATAGCACTAATTCGCATCACTCTATTTTGATGCGTTATGCATGTCAGCTGAGTAGCATCTAACACAAGGTAATGTGCATTTATAGCAGTATATAAATTCATTTCGAACACTGCTTAGCGATCCATTTATCAGCCTAACCATTCTTCGTTGTTAAATTACTTACCGACCTTCATATATGATGACGAAACTTTTCGGCAACTTAACTTATGAGATCCAAAATGATAAATATTTTTTGTTCATGATCCGAACCAGGTGGGTGGAACAATGCGCATTCCTTGCCGTCCGTCTGTGATGAACATTCTATACGTGGCCAAGTCAATAAAGCGAGCTGGCGTTACGGTGCAAATATTTTATCCATTTTATTTTAATTGATGAATGGCCGTAATACAGGCCTACTCGATTGCCACACTCCATTATGTACTGCCGCAAAATGTACAGTAAGCTAAGGCCGCTGTTGTGATATCCTAGGAGCATGTATACGCAGCTAAAACTCACCTCACTTTTTCATAGTTTATGGTTATCATTGTAATGAGTTGTATATTTCCATTACTTTGAATAACACCAATTCACATTTCGGTATTTTGATGCATCATGTGTCAGCTGTGTAGCATCTAACGTAATGTCCATATGAGTGCATTTATGGCAATACATAAATTCAGTTCGAACACTGCTTAGCAAACCATTTATTAACCATTCTTCAGCCTAAAATTATTTACTGACCTTCATAGCCTACTTGACGACGAAACTTTTCAGCAACTTGACAGATGACATCCAAAATGTTTTTTTTTTTTTTTTTTTGTGCATGATCCGAACATCCATGAAGGCATTGAACATGCATACACATTTTTTGTGGTACAGCCTTTATTAGATGAAAGATTTGGGTAGGTGGAGACGTCAGAGAATACTAAATCCGAACATCTAATGTTCGTGAGCAGCATCTGAGATCAGCCGGAGTGATGCAGGCAGATTCGACGGTGGCAGATTTTCATCTGAATGAAGATAATACGAGACCTAAAAGAATGCAACAGTTGGTAGCGTAAATATGCACATTCAGAACAGAAAAGTGATCCCATAAGGTCCCGTCCCGTTTACAACTTATGATTTTAGATTGATAGAGAATCTACATAACTTTTAAAAAATCAAATACAGAGCACTGGAGAGGAGTAAATGGTATTGCAATGCTCTGATGCGCACACACACACACACACACACACGCACACACACACGCACAAATAGAATAAGAATTAGAATTATTTGTGTTTTGTCAGTTTTTGTTTTTTTGCCAGCTCTGCTTAACATTTGAAGATGAACTCAAGAACTCAAAATCAAAAGGGGTTTAATGCTTAACTTTCGCAGAGCCGGCCATTATCATAAAATCTACCACAAATGCAATCGATGTTAACTCGCACTAAGAGATGAAACGTAGAGACGGTATTAAAATTATAAATGAGACAGATTTTATTGGAAAGGGCTTTGGGGTGGATAGAAAGGCATGGCCTCTGGTTCACTGACATGCAGAAATTCATGGATGAACTGTTCAGTGCACTCCAAGAGGCTCAGATATCTGGGGAAGGACAGAAAAAGGAGCTTTAAAACAAAGGTAAAAATAACGCAGTACAACGTGCGTAACATTTCACGGTAGACCCCCATCTTACTATACTCCACAGAATGGTTTTAAGTTACGTAAGCTAAAAGTAAATTAGCTTACCAGAATTGAAAAAGTTTAAAGCTCCTGACTTTATAACACATCGGTTTATAAGGCATGTGAAGTGCATTGTGTTATGTGTTCGGTTTATTGTCTTGAATCCGGAAAAGAATTGAATTCGCATGCAGACGAGCAAAAATCATCTGACTCCGATAATGTGGTTATTCGACGTTGAACTAAAGAGAACACGAGCCTGGGGCGCTTTTCCCAATAGCGTAGTTGCAGAAATTTATACGTCCATTCAGTCAGTGGTTCCAACTATGGAAGTTAGCATCTGTGATTTCGGGAAGCGCACCCCTGAGCAATGTCATGTTAAAGTTACGCAACAGCAAGTCAACTATTTTGCCGAGATTTTTGAGTTGAAATCAGTAGTATTACTTCCCTGTCAAAGTCGTGTTTAACATTTGTTATTGCATTTGTGTTTTAAAATAGTATCTCAAACCATAATTAATCCTTTACCGGCGGCTATGTTTCGTCAGGGCGCAGTCTGCAGTTGTCAGACTTCCATTTCCGGTGAAAAGTGATCGTGTACACGCACCCTAGGTCGGAGTTCCACGAGCCCGAGCCGTCGTCATGGACACCTCGGATACCAGCGCGTTCATAAGCCCCACACTACGCATGTGTGAGCAAAAATCATACAGCGCATGTCCGCGTGGCTCCGGAAGCTTGGCCCCCATGTCGGATTGCTGCGCCACTGAGCAATTTCCATTGAAATGAATGGGCGGCCATTTTCCAAATGTATATCCAGTGAAATATAAAACATCCTTGCTCTGTCCTCGCTGCAGTGCAGTCCGGGTTGAAATATCCCACTTGGGTTGTAAAGGGGGTGAACAATAATTCAAATGAAATTATTTAAATGCAAATAAAATGTATTTATATTGGTTTTAATTAAATATTATGCAAAATATATTCAACTAAATATTATGTAACAACGCTGTGACATAAAAGTAGCAGAAAAAGTGTGTGGGGGCATTGGCTTTACTTGCCTCCAGGTGCAGGCGCCTGAGGCCACTTGTACTGCTTACCGGCTGCTACGGTACAGTACTGCAGTCACTTGAAAATGCAGAAAAACGAACTAACGAGCGGGGATCAGACGAGGGCTGCATCGTAATTTGCTTAAATTAAGGGCGAAGTCCTTTTCACGCCTTGGCCCTGCCACTTAGCCCTACCCTTTCGTTTTTGCGCGTTCATGTGTGTTGTCATGGGTAAGACAAATCTCCACAGTACCACACGAATCATCGGCAAGATGGTTACCAACCATATACCATACATAGATTGCTAAAAGGGTACGCTCAAGTAGTGATGGAGAAACCAAAGCTTTTTTTTTTTTTTTTAATAAATTTGGCATCTCCAATCCCACCCGAATCTGGAATGCCCAATTGGGGAACTATGTACAAAGCCGCTCGTATGCGACCCCTTGCTGCCAACTCAGGATAGTGACACAGTTCACGGCTCTCCTCCGAAGCACGTGCCTGTCTGCCACTGATTCTTATACACTCATCGGTTGAATCTTCGCAAGTTCAGACCTAGGGCGGAGGATACCCGGACATGAACCAACCCGGAGTCTTCCTGACGAGCGCCTGTCTGGCCAACAGGAGGCGCTTGAGCAACGAACAAAGCTGTTATTCTATATCCAAATCCGGCAGTTCCTTCCCAATTTGAAACCCTGTAGCGTGATAGCCAATTGTGCGCTACTCTGAAAAAGCTGCCGACCCCTGCCGATGGGTACGCCGGGGCTCGATCTCGCGACATGGTGATCACCTCTGCGCTGCAGAGCAGTGCCTCAACCGTGTGAGCCACCCGGCAGCTCGAAACCGAAGCTCTCTGAACTACTGAATCAATTATGAAGCAATTGTGTTGAGTGGTTCAGGGTTGCGAAGCATTTGATACAAAATAAATATTTATTTTAAATAAATAAAATCAGATTAAATATAAATTAAATATACATCTGCTGGCCAATCTTCAACATAGCATTTGCGTGGAACAATAAAGAACAAGGTGTCATGAAACAGGCACTATTATGTACGTTTAACAATAAAGGTTCTAAGTGCATCTTGTAGTTTTTGACTGTTTTTTTTTTTCCAAGACAATAACATACTTGTGTTATAATGTGATTGTGCCGTCATAACATACTGCATGTAATGGAGATATGCTTTTGCAAGATTGATCGAAATACAAACTTTTTTTTTTTTTAATTTTCGGGAAAATGGCAAATGTTTGCAACTAGGGACTTACTGCAGTAGTCGAGTAAAATGCTGCATAAGTTAGAAAGGGGATTTACAGGGTTCAAAGATTTTTATTTAAAAAAAAAAGATCATTTCAGCTGGGTGAGACTTCTGTTTGTTTCTCTTCTTTGTTACTACCTCTCCAGCTTTGGAGAAGACCCTTTCACATTGCAGAGAAGTTGCTGGCATATGAAGATATCTGCGGGCAACCTTGTAAAGATTGGGATAAACTGCTGCCCTTGAGCACCAGTATTTTAATAGGTCTTCTCCAAAAATCCCCCCTGGATTCAAATCCCGAGTAACACGTCGCCGAGACGCATGTGACGTGATGACGCTTCATTTGGGGAGTCACATGGTTTTTTGCACGGTGAAGCGAGGCATCGAAACATATTGCTGAGATACTTCTGCTTTGAAAGATCGATAATGTGTCAAGCTGTCTGCTTCGAGCGGAACATCCCTACAAGTGAAGTGTCGGTTTATACACCGGGAAGTAAAATTTGCTAGACTCCAATTCATTTTCACCGACTTGAATATTAAATTTTCAAAAAAACTTGCATGTGAGTCAGTGTTATTTTGGTATCGTTGTGCAGCGCAACATTTTTTCTCTCTAAATATGTGCTTTTTGGAGGATGTAAAGCGGCACACTTGCTGCAGGGAAGATCAAAATGTGACTCGGTGTCAACACTAAAGTGCAAGCAGAAAAGTTAAGTTAACGTGACTAAGGCTTTTAATGATCCTCTGATAAGATAATTGCGTGGACCTTTTCACCGTTATAAGAAACGTCGATGAATGTCCGTATACGTTATCAAATTAGCCACCTTGTTAATTTATTACCTGCTAAGTCAATGACGTCCCCGCGACAGTAGGGATACCAAAGTAGCTTGCTGGTGACCGTTACCAATCGTGCGTTTGCTTTCAGTCAGCAGTCTATTCAATGGGAGAGCTAATTAGCTAGCTTGCACAGGAACGCAATTTTTTTTCTATTTAAGTGACAAATTTGCGTTTCTGCGTTAATTTACCCATGAAACATTTTAGTAAGCCCTTCAAATGAATATTGCTGCAAAAGGCAGCCGCTCATCTCGGCATTTTAAAGCTTATTTGAAATTGGCCTCATAGGAAACCATTCATTTTCATGAAGAAGTTGGGTGTATCAATATGGTGGCCGGGTGCTTCACTTTGGGTAATGTAAATATGACATCAGCAGTTCTATATATATATATAAAACCAACGCCACAGAGGCACCAAAAGAAATGCATACATGTAAATAATTCCTTGGTAAATAAAATATGAAAACCACTGAATCACCTTAGTTTGGTTGAGTTTTAATATTTTATGGAATGTTTGTTTGTAGCAAAAATCGCTAGTGGTGTACATGTGTCTGCTCATGACTTGAGCTAAGTTAGCATTTTTATGAGGCTGATTTTTGCTTGACAGTGCTGCATTTTAAGACGCCCAAAATGTAACATGTAACAAGTTGCTGCATGTTACCGCTCCCCCAGTATCGATGCACACTGGCAGGGTAAGAGCACAGATCTCTGGAACATAGCAACATTTGTCAGTCGCCAAGCCTTGATCATTTTTATTCTATGATTAACAATCGATTAACAGCATAAAACACGCGAGTTGCAAACAAAGCGTTCATGCTATTTTCATCTGTCAGCGAACAAATGTCATCATTGCCACAGTTGGGAGACAGAGCAGAAAAAATCTTGGCTGTTTTCAGCATGATTTACGAACCCTTTCATGCCCTACATAATTAACATGCCTGTTATTAGAATAATGTGGGTTTGCAGCCTTCATAAAGCAAGCTATATCATTTGTTTCTCTGAACAAGTTTCTATGACATTCCCGTGTTCTGTCATTGTAGGGAGTCCACAGAATTCCCGACAGCTCATTAGGCTCCGTGCATACATACAATGCATGTGTCGCTAAGGTCCTCTGTTTCATTATCCCCGCTCACATATTATCACTCAATCAACAGACAAATGAAAAAGTAAACTATAATTTATTTGCGATTGTTGAGTGAATCCAGTCGACTCGACACTACAGCAACATCAAATGAACGAGAAGGATAAGCGACTGAATGTGCTACATGCACATGTGACGTCAGGGCCATGATTTGTGGTCATGTGACTCGCAGAAAATGGTTATAATGGCAGCCTCTGTGGAGAGCTTTGACAGTTCAGCGACAAAATGTCATAATATCAAAATGCCTGGGGGATGTTACGGATTTTTTCCATGGTAGGCTTAGAAAACAATACTTTATTGAAATATAGTGTTTTAATAGGTATGTTCAATGACTGGAGTGTCCCCTTAAAATCTGGCAGTGTGAAAATAGCTTTTATAGCATGTTGGGACCAAGTGTATGGGAGTGTGCAACTTTAAAGTCAGCTGGCAAAGGATAAAAAAATAGTAATAAATAAATGACACCATTAAATTCTCCCTCTGAGCCCTGAGGTTCTCAGAAAAGAAAAGACTCCTTCAATTATCGAAAACCACTTCTACATTATTAGGTTAAAGAGGGAACTGTAGCCTCAGCTTGCTATGGGCGAAAGGCAGGAACATACTCAGGAGAGCTAGCCAATCCATTTCAGGGCTCATACACCATTTACTCCCGCGTTCTACACACTAATGTCTGAGGGCGATTGAGAGTCTCCAACTCACCTGGCAGGCATGTCTTTAAGCGGTCAGAGCAAAGCGGAGTACCCAGAGGAAACCCACACGAACAGGGAGAACATGCAAACCCCACACGAAGAGGCCCCAGATTTGATTCAAACCCATAACCTTTTTGCTTCAAGGTAAATCGAAAATGAATTACTTTCTTTCCCCCGTTTTCCTTTTAATCATATTTTACATAGCATGATATTGCATGGTACATGTTTTCACAATAAAATAAAATAAATAAATCAGTAATTCTCTACCAACAACGTACATTTCTGTATATATACTCTTCCAAAAAAGAAACTATTGTTTTTCGCATCAATTTATTATACATGAAATGTTTTGACAAATGTGGAAAACATATTGAAATATACTCTTCCAAAAAAGAAACTATACCAATATTGAATTTTTGATTACACTTTCTTTTCAATGTGTTTTCCAAATTTGTCAAAACATTTCATGTATAATAAATTGATGCTAAAAACAATGTATAGTTTCTTTTTTGGAAGAGTACATTTTAGAACAGGGATATCATTCATGCTGTTTTTTCACATGGTACTCCAGCACTGAATATGAAATTAAACAATGAATATGTGTGCCAGATTTTTTATTTCCTTTTTTTTTCCACCCTGAACACAGTCCAACTGTTCAGCAAACTGCAAAGCAACCAGCTACCATCCACCCATGAGGAAGATGCCACGGCACGTGATTCCTCAAACTCATGTGAGGACATGGGAAAAAAAATACACAAGGTGGAAAACACAAGAGCAGATGAAAGAGCAGATGAAAGGTGAATGTGAGATACGAATTATCACAGTCGCACATAATGGCGTGGCAATGGCAATCGTGTTCATATATATCTGTGCTGTTCTACGGCCATTTAAATTTTAATATGCAACAATCAAACATGCCATCTTAATAAACACCTCTACTCATTCAATTTAGAGAGTAAACAAATCCACCATTTGATTGCTAATCAAGCAAGGTAAACGGGAACTGGTTACTTTTCTTAGTGTTTCCTAATTGGTTAAAAGAAGACAATTCTGTAGTCATATACTTGGCTCCATGCAGCATGTCACCGAAAAATACTGATGTCAGTCGAGTTTTTTTCCGGAAGCATTTCCCATGCCCTTTGATCTTTGGCACTTTCGTTCAACCTGCGTCGGGTTTAATGAAGGAAAAGGGAAAGTTTCGATGTTTGCACCATGGCAGCAGGTGGTGGTACTAAGTCTTAAAAAAACCGCGGTTCATAATTGTTTCAGCCCAAGTGAGGACAAGCTCTGGTGTCTTCATATTTTGCAGTAACACTGCCAATTACACACCACCTGTACTGCTAAGGGATCACGCAGTCATCATACAGTTAAGCTCATACAGCTGCATGCACCTGGCCAACCAGAGGTGGTTGCAAGAGGGCGATGAGCTTACTTGACCCTTAGAATCCCTGGCGAGGCAGCACCCATAGCCATATCCGGTAATGGTGTGCCTGGGATTCAAACACCCAGCCACAGGGCTCCTAGAGGAACATCTTAATTTGGAGGCATTACTCTGTGTGTGTGGGGGTGTGCACTTGCATGTGTGACTGTGAGCATGTTTGTGTATGTGCATGATTTAGTGTGTGTGTGTGAGTGTGTGAGTGTGTGTGTGTGTGTGTGTGTGTGTGTGTGTGTGTGTGTGTGTGTGTGTGTGCGCGCGCGCATGCCCGTGAGTGCGAGTGTGTTTGTGTATGTATACACGTCTCAGCATGGGCATGTTTATGCATGTGTGAGTGTGAGTGTGTTTGTTTGTGTGTGCTTGTGTGAGTGTATGCGTGTGCATGCATGTTTGTGTGTATATGATCATGTGCATCATGTATGTCTGTGGAGCTAACTGTACAATTTAGAAGGCAAACATATAAACATGTTGATGCGTCGCGTTAGGGCTGGTTCATAGTCTATGCAAGGTACGTGAGCGAACGCGAGCAGAGGTCCGTTTCCATTCCGTTCACAGAGAAGCCTGAAGGCGCGTCCCTTGCAGCGCTGTGCCTCGTTAAAAAGCAGTACACTGCTCAAGCAATAGGGGGCAGTAAAGTCTTCTCCTTCTCCTCCTCCTTTTTTCTTTTTGGTGTATTGAACAGAGCGTATGGTGCATTATTTGCTTTGTCTCCCCTATTAGAATCTCACGGAAATACACGCGTCGAAGCATTGCATTACAAAAATTTGGACGACACACTTTGCTACGCAAAAACGCACGATGGCTACATTGCGTTGCTCGATGTCTTGCCTTGCGCTCGCGCTCGTGTACCTCGTGTAGAATATGAACCAGCCCTTACAAAAAATTTGGACGACACACTTTGCTACGCAAGGACGCAGGATGACTATCTTGCGTTGCTCGATGCGTTGCCTTGCGTTCGTGTTTGCGTACCTACAATAGAGTATGAACTAGCTTTTAAACTCAATGACTGAAGCATACTAGAGATCACTGATCTATATGGGCGACAATTGATAGAAACGGCGCTTTAAGCTAACTCTTCTCTTTTTATCGGTCAGAAAAAGGCCAAAGATCAAAAGCACCGCATAATGATTACTATTGTTTACCTATATATTAACGAAAGTGCATTAGTTTACATGGGTTCCAGTGGGTGGTACACCCGTTCTACGATGGAGGCCAGATCAACGTACATTGCCTGATCTTGAACGAATAGCATAACGCCTCTAGTTTATATTGCTCGTTGATAAAGGGAATGTGGAAAAGTGCAAGTTAACTAAGTAGGGAGAGTACGACAATGGTAATCACAGAGAAGCCAAGATTTTCCTCCCCAGAACAGATTCAAAATCCACCAACTGTATGAAATACCAAACAGAAAACATGTACCAAAACTAAGGCTATATATGTTTGTTTACTTATTTAATCACATCATATTAACTTTCATATTTAACTACGAGATAGTTCGCTAGCTCATATTAGCAAATGCATGCAATTGCTTGTGTTACGAGGTAGTAAACAACACAACACAGCTTAAGAGTGATGGTCCTGCCCTGCAGGCCCCCCTGTTGCATTCTTCGCCCCCACCTTAACGGGCAACAGGTGTGGCTTGTTGAGGTGGAGGTGAAGTTATTTCAGGGTTGGCTGCACCTTAGTTTGGTGCAGCAGTGTTCAGTTTCCAAAGCCCTGGTATATGTTTATTTTTATATTCTTTCTCGAACACGTGTTGCCTTGCAAGCTGCATATATTCACGCAAGCACGAACACATGCAGATGGGAAGAAAAAGTCATAATCCTAACTAAGGTCAGCCTGACAAAAGCTAAATATTTGGCTAAATATAACTGGATAATTATATTATATTAAATATAACTTAATATGGCGTAATGGTCCAGAGTTCCAGGAGTCTCTAGTCTAAATGATTCGATATCTTTGAGGGTGAAGAAACAGCGATTTAATGCGAACCTGCTAATTATTTTGCCACCGATTTAACTTGCCAATAAAGAAAGATTGTGTTTTTCGAGCAGCACTTTACACACATGCGAATTAACTCACACTCGGAAATATGCAGTTATGAGTGCGGGGACTAACCAATACCCATTATGCTCTCTGCTAAAATACAGCACCATAACGGATTTAGTTATTACACTTCCCTGCAAAAAATCGGCTATAGGAATCCTATAGGACAGTTCAATAGAATTCTTTAGAACTTTAGGACCTCAAGTCCTATCGAAAAAAGTTCTATAGAAAACAGTTCCATAGAAAATCTCTGGAGGACATTTTTTTCAGTTTGGCATCTTCAATCCCACCCAAATTTGGAAGGCAACCAAAAACAAAGCAACCATTTTACATTATATTTCCCAACAATCCTTTCCCAATTTTCCCACAATGACCACTCATGTGCTACTGTGACCGGGGCTCGAACCCAGACAATTCTGCTCCACAATGCGGTGCTTTAACCAAGTGAGCATGAACAGGCCTACCAAAGAAAACGTAGCCTCAGCACACAAAAACTTTGAAATGCCTACATTAATCGCGGAAATAGCAACTGAAAAATAATATCCCACTACCGAAACTGCAAAAACCGCAACATAAACTGTTGACTCGTAGCAAAAGACTATGAAACTGCAACATCTTCTTTCGCATCCGTCTTTGCCATTTACTGCGCTTGCGCGTACCGGCCCAGGCTGCTTTCAGAGATAGCGGAATCATGCGTGTCTCCTTCGGTTGGTAAGTAAAACTTCCAAATATGACGTTATTGTTAATGCAGATGTTTAACAATGAATTGTAAGACGTAGCTGTTACATCCACATTCTCGTAAATTCGCTTATTTTAGCATGTCACCCTGCCGAAAATGAACGATGCACTGTCGATTTCGCAGTCGTCTTAGAGTTGCCAACTTGACGACTTTCTCAAGACGTATACATACGTCTTGAGTGGACAAACAATCCCGATTTGGAAAGTCGCCAGATTAAGTGAGAAAGTCGTCAAGTTGGCAACTCTAAGACTCTAGCGAAATCGACAGTGCATCGTTAGGAGCTTTACCCAAAAAGCCATGTATTTCGAAATGCTGCGTGCATACGGAGGTGGAGCATTCGACAAAAGTTAGTACTCGTAATCATGTTTCAATACATTCCAAGTCAATTTCACACCCGAGGTCTCTTTTAACCAAATTTTTATTTATAACTCTTAACCGCAGTACTTAACCAAAATTTCAGTAGTTTCAGCCATCTCCTCAGAGGATATGATCTGACATCCTTGCTTAAAAATGAAAAGACACAGTTAAGGTTTTATAACTGAAACATATTAATCACTGCAGTAATTATCCAATGGAAAGTGCAACCTTTTTGTTTAGTTAACCCCTTTCTGCAGATGTAGATGCCCGCGTCTATAGACCTGCAAATTGGAAGTACGCTGTTACTGTACTCGATCACTAGATAGCACCCCCGGATCAGTTATTGAATGTTCACAAGCAAGCAGACCTCGAACGCGGTTCTGAATACGGTGAAGTTCACTCCACTCCCTGTTTTTTGAGAGCTGCATGAATTAAACGCCTCAGCTAAGCCTGATGTGCAGACTGGTCAGTATCCTTGCCCATAGTGTCGATCCAGCAGTTTGAAAAAACGATATCTTGACACAGAAAAAATCGTTATCCTTAGTAGCAACCAGTTTAGCCACAGTGAGCTAACAGTATTCCATTTAGTAGTTCATAAAAATCAGTTTTCTGAGGCAAAAAAATCGACATGGTATTAATTCTCTCACATTCTATTGCCTATTACAGTTGTCCCATACAAAAAAAATTGTAGTTCCCTACCGTGGATTTACGCGTAGATTCCTTCATTGCCAAATCCAGCGCTTCCTTATATCCACCCGAGTACTGGCGTTGATAGCCAATCACTCAACCATACACTCAAGCTCTTCTGCGTAATTGTAGAGTTACACTTCATGGCCTCCTGAAGTTTCCCTGATAACAATGTATTGAATGGCTCGTTTCTTATCCAATTCCCGAGTGTTTAAACATTTTAGAGTAAGTGAAACACATTGATTGGACAAACACAGAGCATACAAACCAATGCGTATCAGCAGGCTCGGTTGTATCCTGTCTACGTTATGCACATTACGCGGCTAAAATAGACGGGATTTATAGAAAATCGGTTCGCAAAACTGGCCTTGAAGTGTTCAGTTACATTACAGAATTTAAATGAGAACGATATGCTCTATTGGAATTATTTCGAATGAAACAGGACCGGAGGGTTCTTGTTACTGGATACATCGCTCTCTATTTTATACAGTCAATGTCTCTGGAGGAGGGATTCACGAAAAAGGTAAGGCTGCTATTTTTGTTTGTTTTTTTTTTTCTGTTTCGGAATGTATATGTACTCAACTAAGTCGAATGTCGAGGTTTTTTTCCTGTTTAAAACGCGAACTGCCCGTGCATTTTGGTGTGGACCCCCGGTACGTTCATTGCACGTTTCTTTTGAATCGGGAGACGCAATGGATTTGATATTCCCTGAAAGTGGAGTGTCTGTTCAGTTAAAATAAGGTATATTTCAGAATTCAGATATTACTGTGTTAGTGAGGTGTACTTGCTCCTTATAAGTGTAGAAATGGGTTCGTGAGCTTTGAAGAGGGGACTGGTAGCTTTCATTACAGGGTGAATGTTCTGACCGTTTAATTAGCAGTTTATTTAATGCGTGTTTGTGCTGGCTTTGAAGAAAAATGGCCAAAACTCTAAACTTTATTATGGAGAAAAGGCACGTTCATATTTGGAGAGGTTACTGGTGACCATTGGTATTCAACTGCACTGATATTGATAAATTCATACTAAACTCAACCAGAAAATCATTCGTTCATATTAAATTTCATGCCTTAAAGCTTTAATTGTGTTAAATACATGATTTTTTTAATGATTTGACAGCAAATCATTTTGAGACTTTGGGGAGACACTTGGGTAGCTGTATAATTTGGCTAATAGCATGTAGGTAATCTAGAATGTAATTTTGAAGATGAATTCTACTTGTGCTCAAGGAGTTTATGATACCATAAATGTATAGTTTTAAGCCCCAGCAGTTTTTCAATCGTCAGAATTATTTTTTTTGCAATTTCAATGGTGAATTCTCATGAAGATTTTTTATGTTTGCTGCTCATTTTCTCTACCAAAATCATGAAAATAAACTGAAATACAATGTAATTCTAAATGCTGTAAGTGTCTTTCCTGAATTGAGCCACATTTTTCCTCTTTGTGAAGCTTAAATCTTGAATTATACAGCATTAAAGTGGGTAACCCATAAATAGCCAAATTTGGCTTCTGCACAAAGGGGTTAAATCCAAAAGGTGACTTTTTTCGCCAAGCAGTGTACGAACTTAAGACGTATCAAGTAATCTGTTTTATTCAAAGTATTAGTGCTTTTCATTTATTTTAATTCCTTTTTAATTCATACATAGTGTTTAAATAAACTTTGTACGAGTGTAATTAAATTCTATGCGCTTTTCTGGTGTTTTTCAGTCGGGCTTGTAAAATCTTCTGAGGGCTTGAAACTTTTATCTGCCACGAGCCCGGCCGGCTAGCGGCAAAAACGGGGAAGACTGAGCTTTGCCAACACATCATCAATAAAATTTGAGTAATAATTCTCATTTTAACCTTGCCAAAGGCTCAGAATAAATTAAAATTACAATTCTTGTTTGGTAGAAGTCTGGTAATCATACCCTATATGCTTTTGCTGCCACCTAGTGTGTCTATTTTAGGTCTGAATAAGCTTGTAGTGTTGTAGCCCGCTGTTTAGATTGGTTCAAATTCCACTGTGAAGATATGGCACTGAGACAGTGCAGCTAGCCTGTCGCTGTCTATCGGCGGTGGTGCTGAACCGTTTGCGAATCGATACGAAGAGGACCATGAGCTGTCCTTGGTGCTGAAATATTTGAACACAGCACTGCTTCGCCTCCTCTGGACTGAGAGCCTAGCTCCACCCCTAGACAGCCCAGTTAACTCTCCTCCACACAACAACGCTTACTTGCTTCCAAACAGCCCTGTTTACTCTCCTCCACACAACCCCACTTACTCTCCTCCACACTGCCCTGTTTACTCTCCTCCAACCCGCCCTGTTTACTCTCGTTCCACACCGCCCTGTTTACTCTCCTCCACACTGCCCTGTTTACTTTCCTCCACACTTTCCTGTTTACTCACATCCACACTGACCTGTTTACTCTCTTCCACACCACCCTGTTTATTCTCCTCCACACTGCCCTGTTTATTCCCCTCCACACTGCCCTGCTTACTCTCTTCCATACCACCTTCTTTACTCTCTTCCCTTATGCCCCGTTTCTTCTCCTCCACACCATCCTGTTTACTCTCCTCCACACTGCCCTGTTTACTCTCCTCCACATTGCCCTGTATACTCTCCTCCAAATTGCCCTCTTTACTCTCCACCACACCGCCCTGTTTATTCTCTTCCACACTGCCCTGTTTACTCTCCACCACAACGCCCTCTTTATTCTCCTCCACACTGCCCTGTTTACTCTCTTCCACACTGCCTTGTTTAGTCTCTTCCACACAGCGCTGTTTACTCTCTTCCACACTGCCCCGTTTATTCTCCTCCACAACGCCCTGCTTACCCTCTTCCACTCGCTCCAATTACTCTCCTCCACACCGCCCTATTTAATCTTCTCCACACTGCCCTATTTACACTCCTCCACACCGCCCTGTTTACTTTCTTCCACACTGCCCTATTTACTCTCCTCCACACTTTCCTTTTTACGCTCATCCACACTGTCCTGTATATTCTTCTCCACACCGCCCTGCTTACCCTCTTCCACAAGCCCTGTTTACTCTCCTCCACACTGACCTGTTTACTGTCTTCCACATCGACCAATTTACACTCTTCCACACAGCCCTGTTTACTCTCCTTCACACTTTCCTGTTGACTCTCATCCACGCTAGCCTGTTTACTCTCCTCCACACTATCCTGTTTACTCTCTTCCACACTGCCCTGTTTAATCTCTTCCACACTGCCCTGTTTACTCTCCTCCACACTGCCCCGATACTCTTTGCCACACTGCTCCGTTCACTCTCCTCCACACTGCCCTATTTACACTCCTCCACACCACCCTGTTTACTGTCTTCCACATCGCCCAGTTTACTCTCTTCCACAATGCCCTGTTTACTCTCCTCCACACTTTCCTGTTTACACTCCTTCACACTACCCTGTTTACTCTCTTCCACACCACCCTGTTTACTCTCCTCCACACTTTACTTTTTACGCTCATCCACACTGTCCTGTATATTCTTCTCCCCCCCCCCCTGCTTACTCTGTTCCACAAGCCCTGTTTACTCTCCTCCACACTGACCTGTTTACTGTCCTCCACATCGACCAATTTACACTCTTCCACACAGCCCTGTTTACTCTCCTTCACACTTTCCTGTTGACTCTCATCCACGCTAGCCTGTTTACTCTCCTCCACACTATCCTGTTTACTCTCTTCCACACTGCCCTGTTTAATCTCTTCCACACTGCCCTGTTTACTCTCCTCCACACTGCCCCGATACTCTTTGCCACACTGCTCCGTTCACTCTCCTCCACACTGCCCTATTTACACTCCTCCACACCACCCTGTTTACTGTCTTCCACATCGCCCAGTTTACTCTCTTCCACAATGCCCTGTTTACTCTCCTCCACACTTTCCTGTTTACACTCCTTCACACTACCCTGTTTACTCTCTTCCACACCACCCTGTTTACTCTCCTCCACACTTTACTTTTTACGGTCATCCACACTGTCCTGTTTACTCTCTTCCACACCACCCCGTTTACTACCCTCCACACTGCCCTGCTTACTCTCTTCCACACCACCTTGTTTACTCTTCTCCACACTGCCCTGTTTACTGTCCTCCACACCGCCCTGTTTACCCTCCTCCACAACGCCCTGCTTACTCTCTTCCACTCGCTCCAATTACTCTCCTCCACACCGCCCTATTTAATCTTCTCCACACTGCCCTGTTTACACTCCTCCACACCGCCCTGTTTACTTTCTTCCACACTGCCCTGTTTACTCTCCTCCACACTTTCCTTTTTACGCTCATCCACACTGTCCTGTATATTCTTCTCCACACCGCCCTGCTTACTCTCTTCCACAAGCCCTGTTTACTCTCCTCCACACTGCCCTGTTTACTGTCTTCCACATCGACCAATTTACACTCTTCCACACAGCCCTGTTTACTCTCCTCCACACTTTCCTGTTGACTCTCATCCACGCTGGCCTGTTTACTTTCCTCAACACTGCTCTGTTTATTCTCCTCCACACTATCCTGTTTACTCTCTTCCACACTGCCCTGTTTAATCTCTTCCACACCACCCTGTTTACTCTCCTCCACACTGCCCCGATACTCTTTGCCACACTGCTCCGTTCACTCTCCTCCACACTCCCCTATTTGCACTCCTCCACACCACCCTGTTTACTGTCTTCCACATCGCCCAGTTTACTCTCTTCCACAATGCCCTGTTTACTCTCCTCCACACTTTCCTGTTTACACTCCTTCACACTACCCTGTTTACTCTCTTCCACACCACCCTGTTTACTCTCCTCCACACTTTCCTTTTTACGCTCATCCACACTGTCCTGTTTACTCTCTTCCACACCACCCCGTTTACTCTCCTCCACACTGCCCTGCTTACTCTCTTCCACACCACCTTGTTTACTCTCTTCCACACTGCCCTGTGTACTCTCCTCCACACTGCCCTGTTTACTTTCCTCCACACTGCCCTGTTTACTTTCCTCCACACCACCCTGTTTACTCTCCTCCACACTTTCCTTTTTACGCTCTTCCACACTGTCCTGTTTACGCTCCTACACACCGCCCTGTTTACTCATCTCTACACTGCCCTGTTTACCCTCCTCCACACTGCCCTATTTACTCTCCTCCACATTGCCCTGTTTACTCTCCTCCACAACGCCCTGTTTATTCTCTTCCACAATGCCATGTTTACTCTCCTCCACACCCCCCTGCTTACTCTCCTCCACGTTGCCCTGTTTACTGCCCTCCACACTGCCCTGCTTACTCTTTTCCACTAAGTCCTGTTTACTGTCCTCCACACTGCCCTGTTTACTTTCCTCCGCACCGCCCTGTTTACTCTCCTCCACAACACCGTTTACTCTCTTCAACACTGTCCTGTTTACTCTTCTCCACACTCCCTGTTTACTCTCCTCCACACTGCTCTGCTTACTCTCCTCCACATTGCCCTGTTTACTCTCCTCCACACTGCCCTGTTTATTCTCTTCCACACTGCCGTGCTTACTCTCTTCCAACTGCCCTGCATACTCTTTTCCACACTGTCCTGTTTACTGTCCTCCACACTACCCTGTTTACTCTCTTCCACACTGCCCTGTTTACTCTCCTCCACACTACCCTGTTTACTCTCTTCCACACTGCTCTGTTTACTCTTTTCAACACTGTCTTGTTTACTCTCCTCCACATCGCCCTGTGTACTCTCCTCCACACTACCCTGTTTACTCTCTTCCACACTGCTCTGTTTACTCTTTTCAACACCGCCCTGTTTACTTTCCTCCACACCGCACTGTTTACTCTCCTCCACAACGCCCTGTTTATTCTCTTCCATACTGTCCTGTTAATGCTCCTCCACACCGCCCTGTTTACTCTCCTCCACACTGCCATGTTTACTGTCCTCCACACTGCCCTGCTTACTCTTTTCCACATTGCCCGTTTACTCTCCTCCATACGGCTCTGTTTACTCTCCTCCACACTACCCGGTTTACTCTCCTCCACACTGCCCTGCTGAACCTACTCTTTTCCACACTCCCCTGCTTACTCTCTTCCATACTGCCTTGTGTAATCTCCTCCACACTGCCCTGTTCACTCTCCTCCACACCACCCTGCTCACTCTTGTACACTGCCCTGTTTACTCTCTTCCATACTGCCCTTTTTACTCTCCTCCACACTGCCCCGTTTACTCTCCTCCACACTGCCCTGCTTCCTCTCCTCCACAGCGTTCCGTTTACTCTGTATCACACTGTCCTGGGTCTCTTCTCTGCACTATTCAGTTGACTTTTCACCAAACTGGCCTGTTTAACTTTCCGAAACAGTTGCCTCGTGCTTCCATACTGGCCAATTTCGTCACCGTTGTCAGCCCACAACAAGGCTGAAAGGGGCCCAGACTCCACTGTAAGACAACTCGGTGGCATTGCACAATGCTAAATCCTAATATTGCTGCTTCTAAAAAATGGCCACACCTAACAGCTTGATGCCAGAATCTGAACACTGCATTCCACCTGGTATCCCCTCCCCCACTGACACATCTCAGCAGGAAGATTCTGTTCCTCGCACTCTTTGAGTCTTTGTTTGTTGCACCCTCCCCTTCATCTGTGAGTGTATAATAAATTACCCAGCACCCTCAACTGCCATCCCTCTCCTCCTTGTTGCCTATTTTCCATATTCAGAGTAAAAATGAGGAAGAACTGAGAAGATGACCTAGTTATCTTCGACTTCTTGAAAGGGATTTTCTTATATGATGAAAGAAAACTAGAGAAAAACATCTCAAGGTCTCAATTTGTCTTGTGCTGTTTTAATGTCAAACCTACTCCATAATTACATTAACTTTCTCGCCTTGATGCCTTCAAAGCCTGGCCTTGTGGTGGGTAGAAAAATCTCCCCCCAGTGGAACAGGGTGCTGACCTTTCATGGTTCCTGCTGAGATCACCCCTGGCTAAGCTACACAACACAGGGGGGCCAACAGGGGAGAGATCCATCAGCTCAGTTAAAAACTGTCAGCAACACAAGTGGGCCGATTCCCAGAAACCCTAACCTGAACAGCAATGTTGCACCCCCAACACACATGGGCAAAAAAAACACCCGTTCATGCACTCCCACATCACATATACACACATACAGTATTTGCACTCTTCTGTGTGTTTCTGTCTGTGTCCAAACACGCCTATAAGGGTGTACAAATGGAAACATACTCTAGAGGTTACAAACACATACAGACGCACACGCGCACACACGCACGCACAGTCATGCATGCACACACAGTCGAAAGTGCACACAGAGTCACTACACTCATGCATGCACACACAAACGGAGACGAGTACATGAACACACATGGTCACCTCATCACTCAACATATCGCAACACTCAAACATACATACAGACACAGACGCATGCACACAAATACACATTAATTCATGCAGACAAATAAAAAACAGACTCATGCACACACATACGCAGGAAACACTAATACACACACACACAGGCCGTCAGCCCTTCCCCCATCCATGCCTTGACCCAGTATCGCAGCTTGAACAGCCATTACAGTGACCCTGAATCCTGAGGAACCAATCAGGACTGTGCATTTAATCCATCTGCATTTACAAACCATGGATTATATACCGTAAGATTCCTGTTCTGCCAGAACAAAATCATGATTTCCTCATGACTCTTTAAACCCCATCATTTTATAATGGTGATTATTCCTGAGTGTTCCAGTTTGTACATGTCACAGAGGAAAAACAGTCTCCCTCTTTTTCACCAGAGCTGTACAGTCCAGGCAACAGAGAGCTACCATGTGTTCCTTCAGCCCATAACCTCAAACACAGGTTTCAGCTCTGGATTGAAAAACTGAGGTAAAAGGAGTCATATTATGCCAATTTCTCAATTTTAACATTTTCATTTTTGTGGTCTATTTACAGACTTTTGGATGTTTTTATGGTCATAAAAGCGTCTCTGTTTGCACGCCTCAAGCTCTCTCAGCGTATTATGGGCTGTTTTAGTTCCTTTCTCCCTCCCTCAAAGCTCACTTTGTTGTGATTGGCCAACCGCAGTTAAGGGAGTAGTGCTCTGCAATATGTTAGGCGCACAATAAAAGGCTAGGGTTGTACTACCGAGGAATATTTGAAAAAAATTCATTTTAAGAATGGATTCTTCACTTTGTCTAACTTCTAAAATGAATGCAAAGGGAATTTGCCCTCATACTGAAGAAAACAGCATCCTCTCAGCATGGCAATACACACTAACCAACTCTCCCTGGCCTCTGCTCAACTTAGCTTTGTTTGAACGCATCCCGAACTAGCCGCTAATCAGGCATTATGCAAATATGTTACATTGCAATGTAGATATATTACAGAAAGGCTTGACTGAAAACCAGACGTTTCAGAGAGTCAGGAGCTGTGTTTTCTGACTGAAAGAATAACTGACTTTGGCATGGATTTTAGGCATTGCAACTTTGTTGATGTGTCACATGCAGAAAAACTGTATAACGCACTAAAGCACGGGGGAAATCGAAAAAGCCTAGTGTGACCTTTTTACCTGGAACACAACATCGGAGGACTTCAATGTTCTGAGCCGGAGCCTCTCAATGCTGGTATTGAGAGGGCTCTATAACTCACCGCACTCCCCAGCTGACTGACCTCTGCTGATTTAATACAAACCAGATCTGTACACTGTGAAGTGGAATGCCCTGCTACGTACACAGGCGGTACTGCAGGTAACCCATCCACAGAGTGGCCTACATGGAGGATTTTTTTATGGGCCTCAATAACTGCTGTTCTGGCCCCAAAGTGCACTAACAAAAATCACACATTTGAAGTGTGAGGTCACAAGACCATTGTGTGTATCACTGGCCATCATATTACAGAGCTGCAATGGGCATCTGAGGCTGTGGTCCCGCAGACCTGTAGAGGGAATCAGAGGCTGTGGCTCTTCAGGGCTGGAGTAAGTAACAGGGGCTGAGGCCCTAAAGGGCTGCAATGTGTATCACAGGTTGTGATTGTATCACAATTTTGTTCGCAATTTTTTTCAATGAACAATACAAGTTACAGTTCAAAAACTGTGAATGCATTATGCATTGTTATGTTAACTTCAGGTTCTTTATTTCTTATCATAAAGGCATTAAAATATGATGAAAATAAGCTAATTGCTAATTATTATTATTACCACCAAGGAGGTTATGTTCTTGCCTGTGTTGATTTGTCTGTTTGTATGTTTGTTAGTATACAAGGTAACTCAAAAAGTACTGAAGGGATATCTCTGAAATTTTGTGGGTGGGTTGCTTTTACATTAGAGAAGGACCCAATTGATTTTGACCGCGATCAGTCAAACAGTATGGCCACCACAGCAAACATCTCAAAATCATATGTTTCAGTTATAGAGATGTCCGAGTCTTACTTGAGCAGACATGTCATAGGAAAGTAGCCTGGAATCCATACATATCAAGTGCTGGTTGCTCCCAACGGTCACTGAATGATATCAGTCTGGCCTTAGTCGTATAGCCAGCGTTTAGCCCTTACGTCACTAATGAAGTGAATATATGAATATTCATGTTTTCTGCTCTTGGTTGATTGGGTGACCTTTTGGCGAGAACCACCAATCGCGTGGCACCATTTGCAGAATGAATACTGACCAGGTTATCCATCGCACCTTGTTGTCAGAAGTGGTAGCTAAGCAGGCGAACATTTAAATGTTGGGATATACAAGTATCTGTCTTATATCTGCATGTTGCCTGTATATTTTCTCTCTTTTCTCTCTTTTCCCCCTGATGCCCAGGTCTCCGCCCGCATATCCGCCTGCCTACAAGACATCCGGAGCTGGATGGTCATCCATCACCTGAACCTCAACCCCACAAAGACGGAGATGAACTACATCCCTGCTCCATCCTCTCCTCTCCTAGACCTGACCATCACCCTGGGGGATACCACCATCTCCCCCTCGCGGAGTGTGAAGAACCTTGGGGTCCTGTTTGACGACAGGCTCTCCTCTGCTGTGAACATCGCTGCAGTGACCCGGACCTGCAGGTTCTTCCTCTTCAACATCCGTAGAATCCGGCCCTTCCTCACCAGCTACTCAACGCAGCTCCTAGTCCAAGCGCTGATCCTCTCCCGCCTGGACTACTGCAACGCCCTCCTCGCCGGCCTCCCAGCATCTGCCATCAGACCCCTGCAGCTCATGCAGAACGCTGCAGCTCGTCTGGTCCACAACCTCCCAAGACACTCCCACGTCACCCCCCTGCTCACAAAGCTCCACTGGCTCCCTGTTGCTGCTCGTATCAAATTCAAGACTTTGGTGCTAGCCTATCAGGGAGTCAACAAGACTGCTCCAGCCTACATCCAGAGACTGCTCAGACCCTACACCCCTGCCAGAGCACTCCGCTCTTCTACTTCTGGTCGCCTGGCTCCTCCCCCTCTCCGCTCCTCCCCTTCCCGCTCAAGGCTGCTGTCTGTCCTGGCACCTCGTTGGTGGAATGATCTACCTATCAAGGTCAGAACGACAGAATCCTTGAGCATCTTCAAGCGCCGCCTGAAAACCCACCTCTTCAGGCTCCACCTTTCCCCTACTCCACTGCCTTGATTCCTGTCCCAACATCCTTTTGATTTGTTGCACTTAATTCTGTTTACCTTACTTCCTGACTGTATCACTTGATTTGGTTTCCCTTCATTTTGTTGCACTCTATTGTCAGTTTACTTGATTTTCCAGCCCCTTTGTTGCACCTGACCTGTTGCCCTTCTACTGCACTTATTTTATTGCTCTTTGTTGCACTTGCCTCTGCACTTAACCTTGTTGCCATTTTGTTCACTTGCCCTTGACCTTGCCTTTTTGTTATTAGTCTAGATCTGTAACAATGGAACGTGTTCTGTCACTTACTGTTAGCACTTTTACTTGTCTCCTAGGAGGTCTGCACTTTTGTACTGTTTTTATGCACTTTTGTACATCGCACTGGATAAGAGCGTCTGCTAAGTACCTGTAATGTAATGTATATTTCCTTTTACTTCGCTACATCAGGGATTTTACAAAAGAACTAACGGCTGTACTCAGCATAACGAATATGAGTTAGCTGGCCAGCTACGGCATTCGTGAATGTTATTTGACATGAGCTTAAAAATTAGATTGTGGCTTGCTTGCGTTAAGTCTTGGAGTGGTTGTTAGGTTTTGAACAGGATAATGTTTGGCCATATCTGCATTTTGTTTATTTCAGTGGGATTCCCCAGTATAATAAAGGCTAAATTAAATAAAAAAGTACAAAACGTATTTCACTGTAATTGGCATTAGCTATAGCTCGAAGGGCATGATTGCATCAGTTAGATTAAAGTGATACTCCACCCAAAAACTATAATTTGTATATCAATTACTCACCATTAGATGTCTTGAACGGATAAAGTTGTTTTGCACCTTGTGCAACTTTATGGCCACTGGAGAATTTTGAAAAATTATCCAAATCCCTTTTTTGCTGGAAGCAAATGGGGTTACCCAGTAGCAATGGGAAAACTCCACAAAACGTCCGTTGACAAAGTTTCAAAGCACTGTCCAACGGATCATGCAGTATAATCCAAGTCTGCTTTGGCCACTGGTATCCTCAGAACTCTAAAAATGCGGTTATTTTTCGCTAAAAATATGAAAATACCACAGTTATGCTTCATGTAAGCTTGCACATTCAACGGAAGTCCCGCCTCCTGGCTCGTTCATTGCCCAGAGACTCTGCTGCCACTCTGATGAATACTCGTATAAACCAACCATAGACTGAATAAAAAAATGGACATAGCACCCTGGTCTGAAAAATGAAGCCCATGCTGAAGTACCGTAAAATTGCATTCTATTTAATGGCCAGCAGATGGCAAAGTCGGTGGTTGCAGAAAGAAGTTCAATATTAAAGAAGTCTCTGAGAAAATGACCCTACTTTCCCACCTGATTTTCATTTAAATAATGATTTTTCACATTATTTTATGATAGCTATAGCAAGTTTCAAGTCTCCAGTGATATATCATGATGTTCATTTTTGTAAATTATGGTCCCATATAGACAAGAATAAAGAATAAAGCCAGAATATGTTTTAGGGGCATGGCTATCCTCTGGTCCTCATCCGATACGGTCAGATCCATAGCCACAGTCCTCCCCGGATCTTCAATATAGGCTCTCATCCAATCACATCCGGTTTCAATATGACAACATGGTGCAATTCAAATTGCCAAAATCGAGGCTTCCTTTATGGTACGCTGAAAACAATGGGTGACGTCACAGTAGCTTCGTCCATCTTTTTATACAGTCTATGGTATAAACACGAGCCGGGAGGCAGGACTTCCGTTAAATGCGCAAGCTTACTTAAGCATAACTGTGGTATTTTATTATTTTTAGCAAAATATAACTGCGTTTCTAGAGTTCTTAGGTTACGAGTGGACAAAGCAGACTTGGATTATACTGGAAGATGCGTTGGACAATGGTCTGAAAGTTTGTCAACGGACGTTTTGTAGAGTTTTCCCATTGCTACTGGGTTACCCCATTTGCTTCCAGCAAAAAAGGAATTTGGATAATTTTTCAGAACTCTCCAGTGGCCATAAAGTTGCGGTAGGTGAGGAACAACTTTTTCAGTTCAAGACATCTAACGGTGAGTAATTGATATAGAAATTATAGTTTTTGGGTGGAGTATCAGTTTAAGCCTATGAAGCTGGTATGTAATACGACAGTTGCTAATTTATTCCTTGCCTGTCCACTTTCTTTGGAAAAGAGAAGATGGATAGCTTGTTCCTATTATTGCAACCTATTGCTGCACAACGTTTCGGCATTTTTAACGTGGATGGCCAGCGCTTATTTTGCCGCTTTTTACCGCTTCTTTCATATCAGATATCAATCCAGTACAAGATCATGGCGATGAAATATATTCTTTTTCCCTTTGAAATGATTAAACATCGATGGCAATATCAGTAACACTGAACATTTAAACACAAGCATTATTTCAGTTTGAAAGTTTAATTTGTAGTTTGCCGCAGTCCATACTGCATGTCTGTATTGCCAGATGTTACGTGACCGCTACTGAGAAAGACACAGGTCTCAAACAAAGTTCATTTTCTTCTGATCTGTTGGTCTTAAAAATGCCATTACAGCACCAGAATATTTAGAAGATATGTGGCCTGAGGAAAATAAGTCCAGTATTTAATTCTGTGACAATGGGGCAAAATAATCAGTGATAATCTGGCTCACGTTCACTTCTCCCCATTGGGATAAATTCATTCAGGACCCACCACAAGTCTGTCTAAAGGGGCGGGGCACCCTTGCGACTCTGAGCCAATCACAGATCTCGAATGGATTTTGTGTGAATATTTGAAAGTCAAACGTTGGCCTACCAACTGAGGCCAGACTTATCAGCAATTGACCATTGGGAGCGACCAAAGCTTAATATGGATTGATTCCAGGCTAATAAGAAAGTTATGAAACGACAAAATTTTGTATTTTTTGTGAGCTTAAGCTAGTATCAAACCCAAAATTTACTCAATGAGTGTCAAAACTTCCTCATATAAGAGAAACAGTATAAATTTCTATTTATCACATAACTGAATTGTGTAATTCAATGGAAAGCAAATGTAATTTACGTTAGCACTCATTGTATGTTGGCACTGCACTATCTACATCACTCTGCTTAGTCAGTCTCCGAGTCACAGACTGAATAAAGCCTATATGAGCAACACTTCATCTAAAGTGTGACCAGTGTTCTTTAACAATGACACATTTAAACTTTTTCTCTGGACTTCAAGAATACAAGAATGACCTATGAAAAGTCACATAATACTTAGGTACCTTTTCTTATGAACCATGTTCACTTAGCAAGATTTCAACTGTGCTGCCTTGGTGGAGGTTTGCACTCTCAGACTGCCTCCAGTTTAATGGTTGAGTTTACGTGGTTCTCAAAGTCAGGTTGAGTCTGTATGGTCCTAATGATCGGGTGAGCCAAAAACTGATTTCTCTAATTATAGCTCTCAGCAGATGACTGCATTGTTTTGTGACAGAAAATGGCATGTTTTTAGTTTAGTTGTTGCTGTTAAGCTTGTATCCTCATCCAGGGCAAACGGGTATTGGTATGGCATTATAATATGTGATGTAAAACTATTACCTAAGCGATACATTCTTCCCCATTTGTGTCCCTAAAATGATCGGTCTAAAAAATACAAAAATAAATCTGCCTAATTAGATGCATTTTTCCTTCAACATTTTGAACCCTGAATCAATGTGTGAAACTGTGAATATATTGCTTAACACTGATTGTTTATTTTTTTAGTCAGCCAATGGTATTTTACTGCACTTGCAAGGTTGGACAATAGATCCTTAAACCAGACTGACTGGATTATAGATACGTATTGTATTGTGAAGCAAATATCAAGATATGGATTATATCAGGGTGTTTATGTTACAGGCAACCTGCGTGCCTGGGTTTCAATTCAGTCATTTCATTAAATGCTTAAAGAGGAGGTCCATGTGTGCAGGACTAGGAAAGGGGAAAAATTTTTTCCCATTCTGAGATTAACAGGGTCTAAGTTCAACCAGTTCTATTTAACCGAAAATGCATGTGCAAAGCTAGAATTTCAAACCACTGTACTGTCAGTTTATAACAATTTGCTGTGAAAAACTTGGATCACGCTTTGATTTAGTTGGAAAATCTCAATTTTCATAAAATGACCCAAGTGACCCCTTTTCCTAGCCCTGCGCACATATGGTACTAGTGTTTCGAAAGTGAAAGTGATCTTGTAGCCTGGTGTAAGTGTCGGGCCTCTGTGCTGCAAGAAGTGGATGGAGGGGTGTTGACTGTTTCCTGACCAATTGCTCCTAAATTCTTACTTGGCATATGACAGAGGACAGTATTTTTTATGCAGTAGTTTTATCCAGTGCCTCACCCCCCTTTTTTCTGTGTCTACTTCATTTCTACTACTCTGAGTCCTGGACTATCCGAGCCCTGCCCTTCCCCATGAGCGCTGGCAGCTGCTGTCCTGATCCGGTCCCAATCCAGTTCTGCACCATCCTTGACATGCCTCTTCCTGGAGCTACAGATGCCACTGTTTAGATGGACTTGAATTGAACTCTATTACCATTTCACTCTATTATTACTTTATTTTATCATTAACTGGCTACCCAGTGGAGGATGGGCTTCCCCACAATAGCCGGGTTCCTCCTGAGATTTCTTCCCACTGGGGAGTTTTTTTCTCACCTCTGTGGGAGTTTTTTTTTTGCCTCATTTGCTATAGTGGGGAATAGGCTTGGCACTGCCCTTTCATTTATTTAATCTCTCACTTTGTGACAGTCTGTCTGTGAAAAGAGCTATACAAAATATAGGGCACTGGCGGCCCCAGAAGCTCCTGCCATTATGATAAAAAAAAAATTTTGAAGTTTTTGTTGATGGACGGACACCTGGATGGATGCACGCACAGATGGAGCCCGATACCATAGCTCCCCTGGGAGCGGCTGGAGCTAAATAGGAGCCTGTAACTGAAAATGTTGATAGTTTAAAGCAAACTGTCAAAGTTTTCGGTGATATTTTTATGCCAGTGACCTTGAAAAATAGGCCAAGGTCACACTTAGGCACATAATTTGTAGGACTTTATGAGATGCATGCCCAGTAAGAATTAGAGGCCTGTAACTGAAATAGTTGATAAGATAAAGCAAAATGTCAAAATTTTTGGCAATATTTTTAGGCCAGTGACCTTGAAAAAATAGGCCATGGTCACCTCTAGGCAAGGCATTTGTAGGCCTTTATGAGATGCATGTCCAGTAAAAATGAGGAGCCTGTAACTGAAATAGTTGATGAGATAGAGCAAATTGTCAAAATTTTTGGAGCTATGTTTGGGCCAGTTACCATGAAAAAATAGGCCAAGGTTAGCAAGTAGGCACGTCATTTGTAGGCCTTTATGAGATGCATGTCCAGTAAGAATTAGGAGCCTGTAACTGAAATAGTTGATGAGATAAAGCAAAATGTCAAAGTTTTTGGTGATATTTTTAGGCCAGTGACCTTAAAAGAATAGGCCAAGGTCACCTTCAGGCACATCATTTGTAGGCCTTTATGAGATGCATGTCCGGTAAAAATTAGGAGCCTGTAGCTGAAATCTTTGATGAGATAAAGCAGAATGTGCTGTGATTTCGTTTCTGCCATGTCCATGTTTAAGTTCTGTGCCTGGCCTTGTGCCATGTTAGATTGATCTGCGCATTCTTGACCATTGCTTATGTCTGACCATTCTTAGGATTATGTATTGTGTTTTTGGTATTTTAGATTTCCTTGTTTTATTATTCTTCACGTTTTAGTTTATTAGTTATCATGCCATGTTTTCTTTGCCATGCGTTGCACTTTGTCTCCCCTGTCTTGTCAAGTGTGTATCTCTGCTCACGGTTTCCTTGTCTTGCGTGCCACTCATTTGGGTGATTTATTGGTTTCTGGGTTTCAATCTTCTTTCATTATCTCGTGTTCTTCCTTCCTCTCTCTTTTACTGTCTTACTAACACATACTAACAGTTTATTGTTTTTGCTAATTACTAACCACACTAATCTTGTATATTTTTACTAACTTACTAACATGCACTCGGGATTGTATAGCTGCACATACTAATTGACAAACAATCTCTCAGCAGTCGCCCAATTCTAGTCTCCACCTCCTTGCCTATCCCTAATCATCTCTGCTGCAACTTTCTGTGGATCTCCACATTTACTTTGCCCTTTCCTTTCTTTTTACTATGCACTTTATTACTCCTTGACCGGAGCTGTTGTTCTGTTCATAGGTTTGTCCCGTGATCCCAGTCTACGTTTTGATTACTGTTTAATTCATGTAATTAGTTTATTCCTCATGTGTCACTCCCTGATCATTGTCTCCGTTGATTGCACCTGTTCTCCCTGATCATGTCTTCTCCCGAATGTGTATATAAGATGTCTGTTTGGTTCACTTTCTTGTCAGATCGTTCTTTCTTGTCTCCTGTGCTACGTTTTTCGCCTTGATTCATTGTGATTTATCTTTCTGACTGGACCGTCCTTGATATCGAGCTTTGCCTATTCCCTGTACTTTTGCCGAAGTCTTGTTTTTTTTTTACCTCTTTTGTCTGACTACGATTTTTGTGGTTGGTGCCCTGTGTATGACTCTGGATTTCGCCCTTTGGATTCTGATTTTGGATTGCGGACTTTGTACTAATGCCAACTCTGTTGGGGGGTTTCCCCCTTCAGAAATAAAACCTCCTTTTGCATTTTACTGGAGTTGGTTTACTGCTCTTGGTTCATTTCGTAAAAACCTCACAGAATGTGTTGACGGACGCACATACACACGCACACACGTACGCACGGACGGAGCCCGATACCATAGCTTCCGCACCGCGAGCAGCAGGAGCTAATAAACTGAATTGAATTTTAGGCATGTCATGAAATGACTGATTCAGTATTCCCGGCATGCACAAAATGCCTGATGCACAGTTTGCCCGTAACATATTGACTTCAGTGGAGGGGAATCCAATGATTTATCCACCTTGGACAAGAGATATTCACCTCGGCTCCGCCTCGTCGAATTTGTAAGCAGAAAAGGCAAAGAGGATTATCTGGCTGGATTATCCGGTGCCATAATCATTACTCCAACAGTTTGACCCTTGTTGGAATACGTGCTCCAACATTTAGCAGATGACCCCAGGGTCATGGGAATGGACTCAACCAGACTCTCGGGCGCCAATCTCATCTTGCCACAGGGGTAATGGTTAATGCAGATGCCTGGGAATCTACCAAAAAACTGCTGTCCGCAAACCTTTGGCCAGCGAGACTCATGCCGGACAACTCCACAGTGCCATCCAATGTCTCTGACATAACTGCACCCGTACAATTTCAATAATTACAGTTTAGGTAAATATTTCTAAAGTCTTTTAATTTCCTGAGTAAAACACTAATCTCACTCACGATGTCACAGAATAATGTGTATTTTGCTATACTGAAGGTTAAGAGTGGAATACTAGCCTTAATGCAGATTATTCTTGTTATTCGGTATTGTGTCGGACGTTTCATGACCAACTCTAACGCAAGTAGGTTGCGTTTGGTATCATTTTAATCCTCGTAATTTCTGAAATCTCATAGGGAATATTTCGAAGGAATTGGACTTGTGCCATACCCTCCTTCAATAACTTTAAGGGAAGAATATGCTTCAGTTTTCCTTGTGGTCATGTCTCCTCCCACAGCCCCTCCGGAATGGGGGAGCCTTCTTGGCTCAAATGACCCAAAACCACCTATGACCCCGCCATAGGATGCAGTCTAGAGATTGGGCATAAAAGAGGGGAAACAGAGAAGTCGGGGAAGCTTGTATTCATCCTTCCCTCATATACGTTGTGTATATGTGTAGTTTTGGGCTGCGCCAGGTATGAATTGACTTCTTTTCTCTTCTCTGTAACGATGTAATTAGATCTTGAGATTTAAGCTTGTGCCTGCCTGGCGAAATAAATTGATATTCGCATCTGTTGTGTGTTTCTGACTTTAAACAAACATATACTTTCCGGTTTTGAGACTCCTGGCTCTCAATCGAGTAACGTAGTCTGTAATTGCGTGCCTGATCAACGCGCTTGGCATCTGCGTTATAAGGTGGATTTTCCATGCTGTGTATGGTGCTATTAATATTGGCTTCGAGCAAGATTCGGTTTATATTTTTAGGCGGAAATCTTAAAAGACGCAAGGCCTCTGAACGATGTATTTCCGTTATGCCTTTGTAGTTGCTCGCTGTGGGCCCCGGTAATCCCTGGTCATAATGTATTCCTATGTCAAATTACTGCGCTTAATAGGCCGCCAGCCTCTGAGTTCTTTCGCCGGATTGGGTTGTTCAGATGGTTTTGGTCCGGCGGAGTAAGGTATAGACCTGTTATGAGTCCGATGCACAACTGAGCTCCAAATCGGGTAATAAATTGACTAATTGAAATCCGATCATATTTATGCAAACGCATGATAACCGCAAAAGATTGCAACTACAAATTTGTATCTTAAATTTGATATGGAGTCAGATATATTGTAACCACTAAGACATTAAGGCTGCAGCATCCACTAGGCACGTCTCAGGCCATTTAAAAGCAGAACGTGAAAGACATCATCACGTGAGGCCTGGGGCAGAGGTCCAGTGCTGACGCTGTAGCCAGACCCCATTATTATAATGGAGACTGCGAGGACCATCTTTTAGCTGGCTGTTAAGGCAAACACGATGAGACCTTCCGCCTCAGCTAGGACCCTCCTTGGCCTAGTTGCACGGTGTTTACAAATATCACTTTTCTAAGGAGGAGAAATCATTGGATTCACCCATTAACTGAAGTGAATAGCTGTTTTATTATGTGGCCCTATTGAAAATATACAATAAGAGAAGGGCGACAACTCTAACATAAAGCTCCTCACAAGGATGAAGTGACACAAAATACGGACACTATCAGGAGCTCCTGTGGGGAAGCCTAATCTATTTTTGACTGGAGGTCGTCAGATGTCATATTCACCTCTCGCACACCTTCACGCGGTGAATATCACTGTTTACAGTGACCAGCGGTGCTTGGCTCAACCAATCAGTAGAGAGCAATGTCCTTTGTCGTATAATAAACACATATCATGATCAGAGAGCATCATCCCAGTTGTTGCATCATGAAAAATGCTGCTAACCATAACTTCACACTGCAAGCTACTCACCTTTGCATTCTGCTGCAGGCTATTAACTGTAGCCTCATACTACAGGCCACTGACTGTAGCATCACACCACTGGCAGCCAACCGTAGCATCAGGCTAAAGACTGCAAGTCATAGCATCATGCGGCAGGCAGCTAGCTGCAGCATGGAGCTGTTGCTTCTGGCTATAAATGTACAAGGCAGGCGGCTAGCTGTAGCATGGAGCTGTAGGCTTCTGGCTATAAAAGTACAAGGCAGGCTGCCAGCTGTAGCATGGAGCTGAAGGCTTCTGGCTATAATATCACGAGGCAGAGTGCTAGTAGTAGCATGGAACCGTAGACATCTGTCTCTGACAGCACAAGGCAGGGTCCTAGCTGTACCATGAAGCTGTAGGCTTCCAGCAATAGTATTGTAAGGCAGAGTGCTTGCAATAGCACGGAGCTGTAGGCTTCTGGCTGTTATATCAGGAGGGGGAGTGCTAGCTGTAGCAAGGAGATGTAGGCTTCGACACATTACCACTGTGCCACATAATGAGGATGATGGCGAGGGAAGGACCTGGTTTTGCAAACAGTTTATATTTGGGAACAGCGATGTTAGGCCAATAAGATTGTTGTGAAGAGCCCAGGAGACCATATGGCCGCAGACAGATGGAGCCTCAGGAAGAGCCACAGCAGCGGCAGTAATCTGTGATGTGTCATGCCGACACCTTCCTGCCCACCACATGGCATATTCAAACCCACATAAATTCACATGAGGACGTCTACAGACTTATCCAAACCCGCATGAATTTGCACAATGATACTGAAAAGACATATCCAAACCTGCATGAATGCACCTTAGGACACCAACAGACGCATGCAAACCCACGTGAACTCACAAAAGAAGACCAATGGTCAAATTCAAAGTCAAACCCACATAATTCACATAGCTTACACTTCTATTTGTATCGCGTCTCTAGGTCCAGAGCTTAGTTTGTGATCCTTGACTGTAACAAACACAATTGTATATTTTTATTTATTTGTTAATTTTTTGAGCATACCAGGGAATACTGAATTAATCATTAAAAAAACATGCATAAAAGCCATGACAGATATATACTGTACACTATTAGGTCTCTGACCAAAACATGACCACAAAGCTCTCTCATGTAGACTTAGGGCTTCAGTGCCCACCAGTAATAACACAACTATAGCAGCTATTCTCTCAGCTGCGCTATGGGCCTGCTGTAGGATGCAGCAACACAGTAACTCTACAGAAAACATTCCTTTAACCTTTGAACGGCCAGCTCAACTGGTATGTCGAGCAAAGCAATGTTTTTTCCATTGCTTTTTTATTGAGAACAAAAAAGGAATAAGGAAGCAGCAAAAGAGCATCGTAGTTTGTAATCATAAAACCAGGAATCAAGTAATCATTTTACGTCATTGGGTTACCTCACCAGATTTCCAGCTGGTTTTTTGAATGGTTATTTCATTTTTTTTAAGCTGAATGTAAGGTCTATGGTTTACATAAGCTAAAATTTTATATTTTCTTCTACCAGGGCTCCAAAATGACAAGCACCCCTTACTGGCATTGCACTAACAACAAACAAAATTTAGAAAAATTCTAAAAAACAACAAGTGAGAAATACAGTACAATATTAACGTACCAGTGGAATCAACCAAAATATTTACTGATTTGATAAAAAATCAATTTCCTCCAAATCAAGGTTTCACAATTCATGGCATCCTTAAAGATTATTGCAAATGGGTCATTCCATGTCTATTCACATAAATCCCCAACACCTCACCAGTGACACCTCTTCGATTTGCCTGATTTTTATTCTATTAGTGCCTTATGATGTCAAATGAAATGATCTAAACGTCCTAGCTCAAATGGTTTTTGAATTATGGCCCTTCAAAGTTTTGGTGCCACGCCCACATTTGGGGTCTGGGAATTGCACACTTAATTCGCAAGTATTTTTGGAGACTCATATCTTTTGTTTTAAGCTAGCTACAGGCCTGCAAATTGCTATGTCTATGTATTCTGCCCCTGTCTATCAGAACCTGCACTTAAACCTAGCATAGGTTTACCATTTTTAGGGATATTAACCCCTTAAAAGTGGATTTTTTAATGACGCAATAAATTTTTGGGGCACTTTGGGGGTCTATATCTTGGAAAGTTTTTGTCCTGATGGGGTTTCATCTAATTTATTTTCATATATGGGTACACTATTGAGTGTTTAGAGAATCTAAGGGCACTCAGTGCCTTGATGGGGGTACAAAAGGGTCCCAAATATGGCCTCGGGACAAAATTAACCTTTGGTACCCCCTACTTCAGGCCCCGAGTTGGCCATGTGGGCACATGAGCTTTGTACCCCATCAACAGTCACCCTTTATCAAAGTTTTGAGCCAATAAAAACTTTGATTATCTAACTCCTTCACTATCAACTAAGCCTTTGAATATGGTACTATTTTTGGATATTGTGGGAAAAATCCTAAGTCCAGAAAGTAGGTCAACTGTTGTTTTTAACTGCCTATTCATGTTTATGGTAGTAAAAACAGACCTATGAATTAAATTGATCTGTGGGAAGATTAAATTGTGCTATTAGCAGCCAAAATCCCCCAGTTATATTGACAAAACAAGGGATTAAACCTTTTCCAGCTGCTAACACAATGCCATTTTTACAAAAATTGACACCTTTCCTTGGGCTTTCCCTCTATCTCACCAAACTCTGACTCCAACTACTTGAGTTTGATTATTTCGATTAAGAGATAAATGCATCTTTCAAATAGGAAAGGTTAAGATTAAAACAAGGCAATGATGTGCAGTGGAGGTTAGTTTGGTGAGGCAGAAACCTCCCCTTTGCTTGATCAGATGATTAACTAGTTTAGTAAGACTATTTGGCAGAATGACGGGACAGTTTAAGTTTCCGCGGCGTTATTACTCCGTATAGGCTGTCATTTCATGAAGTGATCAAACATTGCTGTCTTGGCCTGCTGAAAACTGCCAAAATCCACCTACTGGGTACCATTTCAAGATATCGTATGTTGTGTAAATGCTCCAGAGATTCAAGGTCATAGTACTCGGCATTGTAAACTTGTTGCAGTTGATGTTGAAAGATTTCAGAGGCTTCTCCCCAAGTTCATTGCCTGTTAATCAGCAAGCCTGTATCATTGACCTGAATTGTAGAATTGCATCTGCTTATATTGCAACAGTAGTGAATGACATCTTGCCTCCTTGATATGGATCTGATCAGATGATGTAAATACATAATAGCTGTTAAATGTATGCATCCAGTGTGTAAAGAATTAATAAATGTAATTTTTCAATTCACGTATTCAAATATATGTGTTCATTATTAGAATCTGTTAACTAATGTATGTTTTATGAAGTTGGTCTGTTTTAACAGCCTTAAACATGAATAGACAGTAAGAAAAACAGTTGACCTACTCACTGGACTAAGGATTTTTCCCAAAATATCCAAAAATAGTGCCAAATGCAAAGGCTTAGTGAAGGAGTTTGATAATCAAAGTTTTTATTGGCTCAAAACTTTGATAAAGGGTGACAGTTGATGGGGTAAAAAGCTCATTCCAGTCATCATGTGCCCACATTGCCAACTCGGGGCCTGAAGTAGGGGGTACCAAAGAGTAATTTTGTCCCGAGGCCATATTGGGGACCCTCCTGTACCCCCATCAAGGCTCTGAGTGCCCTGAAATTCTCTAAATACATAGTAGTGTACCCAAATATGATGATAAATTAGTCAAAACCCCATCAGGACAAAAATCTTCCAAGATAGAGATCCCCAAAATGCCCCAAAAATTAATTGCATCATAAAAAAAATCCACTTTTAAGGGGTTAATATCTCTAAAAATAGTAAACCTATGCTAGTTTTAAGTGCAGGTTCTGATAGACAGGGGCAGAATACATAGAAATAGCAATTTACAGGCCTGTAGCGAGCTTAAAATAAAAGATATGGGTCTCCAAAAATGCTTGCAAATTAAGTGTGCAATTCCTGGGCCCCAAAAGTGGGCATGTCACCCAAACTTTGAAGGGCCATAATTCAAAAACCGTTTGATTTTGGAAACTCAAACTTTGGATTCTTTCATTTGACATCATAAGGCACTAATAGAATAAAAATCAGGCAAATTGAAGAGGTGTCACTGGGGAGGGTGTGTGACTTGACATGGAATGACCCAAATAACATCTACCAAAATTAAACCAGCCATTAAATTCCACTTATTTAAGTTTTATATAAATATTTCGGAAAAACATTGAGCCATGACATCACTTCCAGTTTCTCTACGGAATAAAAATGAAGCACCACATATGTTGTACCCTTTGTCATCTAATACCACGAAGAAACAAAACAACTGTAAGTTCAAAAGAGGCAGGTGGTCATTGACCTTAAGAAATCTGGTAATCGCAACAAAAAGATTCATAAACGATAGAATATGCCACTGAGTACTGTCAGGGCAATGATAGAAAAACTCCAAAGATGTGGAACTGTTGAAAACCTTAAGGTTAAAGGACGCAACTACATTTGGGCCCCCAGGATACTGACAAGGATGGAGTGAGAAGCATCAAAGTCCCCAAGATTCACTGGGAAGGAATTGCAGGCCTTGGTGGTATCTAGGGGTCACCAGATTTCAAAAAGCACCATCAGGCACCACCTTTACAACCACAGGCTCTTTGGAAGGGTTGCGAAAAGAAAGTCTTTTCTGACGAGAAGAAACAGAAGTAAATGCTCGGAGTTTGCCAGACATTTTTTTTTTTTTTATTTATGACTGGAACAAGGTGCTTAGGTCAAATGAGACCAAAACTGTGCGTCTCTGTCAGCTACAGCATCGGCATGTTTGGCCTCGAAACAAAGGTGCATATCAGGAGAAGCACCTCATACCCACAGTAAAATATGATGGTGAGTCAGTGATGTTTTGAGGTTATTTTAATTCATGAGCTCGAGGAGAACTGGGTCCAGGCATTCATGGGGACATCAATTTGACAGACCTGATTTAGCATCAAGGGGGAACAGCCAACACATTAGGCAGGTGATCATAATGCTGTGGCTCATCGGTGTACATATCTATGTCCCATGGCTGGGACTTCGAACTAGAATGTTAGCTCAACGGTGACCATTAATTGTAAACTGCAGACCAACTTAAACTAGTAGATATGGTCAACAACATCCCCCGCCAAAATGTGTTCTTTGAGGATACAAAGAACAGAGGCTCCCAAAAATGCCACAAGGGCAACAACTGTGGGAAAAAGAATTGTGTGTATCTTATTTTTGGACTCCATCAGGGTCTTTATAGGCTTAAGCTACTCATCAAATTTGGTAATCCTATCTCAAATAGTTTCTGAGAAAAGCTGTCCCCTTTAGAGATACCGTGGACAAAGTCCAAAAATACAGATCAAGGGCAATAACTGCGTGAAAAATAATCGTGCACATCTCAGTTTCAAACTCCATTAAGGCCTTTATGGTCTGAAGCTACACACAAAGTTTGGCTGTCCTGTCTCAAATAGTTTCTGAGGAAAGCTGTCCCCTTTACCTCGGAGAGACGGAGCTCAAACCTATCCCTCACACTTCGTGGCGGGGGATAATAATAGCCTTACCTTTCCGGTCAGCAAACTCATATCAGTGAGGCACACTTTTCGTTAGTGTATTTTTTAAATATTTCCTTTGCAACAGTGCATATCAGCCCAACAATATCATTGTGAACTCATTCAAGGCTATTGCTCAACAATCCAATAAAATGTAAACAGAAGTGCCTTCTGAAGAGGGTCAAATCTGACCAATTATTACCAATGCAAAGCATCAGTGTGATTCACTGCATAATTTCAGCAGAGCGGAAACTCGCTGAAGAATCCTTTGCACAGTAGACCGATCCCTGCCATGAACTGTTTTATGTTTCATTTTCAACAGACAAACAGCTTTCATACCATGGCATGAAAAAGTATTTGTCCCAACCAAATTTCTTCCATTTTTACATACAACAAACCCCAATTCCAATGAAGTTGGGACGTTATGCTAAATGTGATTAAAAACAGAATGAAATGACTTGCAAATCCTTTCCGACCAACATTCAATTGAGTACACTACAAAGACAAGATGTTTAATGTTCAATCTGATAAACTGCATGTTTTTTTTGGAAATATTCACTCATTTAGAATTTGATGCCTGCAACTTGTTCCAAAAAAGCTGGGACAGGGGCATGTTTACCAGTGTTACATCACCTTTCCTTTCACCAAGACTCAGTAAACATTCAGGAACCTAGGACATTAATTGTAGAAGCTTGGTAGGTGGAATTCTTTCGCATTCTTGCTTGATGTACGACTTCAGTTGCTCAACAGTGCAGGGTTTCCATTATTTTAATTTGCTCTGCGCTACGCATTTTCAATGGGAGAAAGGTCTGGACTGCAGGCAGGCTAGTCTATTACCTGCACGTTTTACAAAGCCACGCTGTTGTAACACGTGCAGAATGTGGCTTGGCATTGTCTTGCAGAAATAATCAGGGATGTCCCTGAAAAAGATGTGGCTTGGATGACAGCATATGTTGCTCCAAAACGAGTATGTACCTTTCAGCAATAATGGTGCCTTTACAAATGTGCAAATTACCCATGCCATGGGCACAAACACATCCCCATACCATCACAGATGCTGGCTTTTGAACTTCACACTGATACTTCAAGAACAACCCGCGAAGGAAAGGGTACCAAGGTAGCTCGCTGGAGACCGTTATAGTCAACAATTGAGATTGAAAACAATTTGTAGTTCTGATGAAGATTTCGAGAGACAAGCGGAAGAGTTGTGTGTTCGCTTTCGAGAAAAGAATTATGACCAAAGAATTTTGGATGAATGTGTGTCTAAGGTTCGGGAAAAAGATTGTAAGAGCCTTTGCTTTTTTAATAATGATGCGGTGATTGTCATCAGCTGGTTATTGATTGTCTGGTGATCCCTGGCTGTTTTTTACGGGTTACACCCACAATTGTATAAGAAATGCTGAAGAAAGCCTATAGCTGAAACGCGTCTGTTTTTCTGCTGTCCTGCAGTAATAAAAATTAATATTTTGCAATGAGAGTGCTGACGATTTCTTTTTATATTTTTGTCAACTTTTTGGGACAGCACCTGTTACTTTCTAGTAAAACTTGAGTTGAGCACAAAACTTTTTTTAAGTAGGTGGTAGTGTGATGATCTGCGCCTGTTTCGCTGCATCAGGAACCGTGTGACTCGCCATAATTGATGGAACCATTAATTCTGCTATCTACCAGAAAATCCTGAGCAGCCATCAGTGTGTGACCATAGTGCCGGAGATAAATATGTTTATTTTAAATTGTGGATTGGACGCAGCATCATCATCCTCTTTGTAAATGGTGCCCATGCACAGACATTAATTCTGCAGAAAAAATTAGAAATCTTCCCAAGAAACACTGGAAATCAGGCAAGTAAGCCAATGCCAAAGAAATTAGCCAGGTTTGCCAACAAAAACTCATCATGACTTTAGCACTCCTAACTGGGCTCCCAAGGGAACAGGAACAGGAAGAGAATAGTTCTTTTTTAAGGAGAAATACCTAGAAGAAAAGAAACCTCAGTGATTCAGTGGCTCCCTGTCCTCTTGGAGTAGGAGGTGTGAGTCAGTCTGCGCTAGAGGAGCAAAAATATCTCTGCCATTTAAGAGTGTCCAGAGATGTTCACGCCTTCTATGCAACCAAGACGCGGCATTCAGGCTCTAATCAGGCTCCAGCTCAGTCACCTTTAACAGCATCCAAGCAATAACTCCCCCATCGTTCCTCTCTCAGGCCAAACGCAGGCCGTGACGGCTTTGAGAAGCGCGAGAACACAGGCGGTGACGGCTTTGAGAAACGCAAGCGCATGACACCCAGCAGCAGGGAAAATATGCGCCCAGACAAGGTGGGGCGGAGAAGCGGAGTTTCAGACTCAGAGCTGCTGAAAGTGCAAGAGCCGACCTCATGCAGGTTGGTTAAGTAGGCTCCTCAGCACTTCTGCACTTAAACAAGGGTTAGTAGTACAGATGGACTGGGTTACACTGCAGGAAGAGCAACAATGATGGGGAAAAAAACATCCAGCCCCTCTCTTTAGATTGGACTTTCACACAAACTGATTTGACATTCACATGAGCTGGTGGATGTGATTGGGCATGGGCAGTTTCCGAGTGCGATTGAATTTTTTACATTAGCTTGCTCTGGGCCTGATGGGACATTCATATGAGTTCTCTCTGAGCCTGATTGGATATTCAGATGAGCTGCCTCTGGGTCTGATTGGACATTGGCATGAGCGGTCTTTGGGTCTGATTGGACATTCACATTAGCAGTCTCTTGGGTCTGATTGGACAATGACTCAAGCTGTCTCTGGATTTAATTGGGCATATCTGGGCCTGATTGGACATTAACAAAAGCTGTCTCAGCATCTGATTGGACATGCACATGAGCTGTTTCTTGGTCTGATTGAAAATTCACTCAGCTCTCTCATGGATCTGATTAGACATAATGTTCATGTGATAATCACATGTTCTTCTGAACTCTTTTGAGATTAAGGTTGATATGCAGTCGAGGTCAGCTCCACAGAAGCCACAGCGGCAGTCTGGCTGACTGTGTGGGTTCACCCTCATGGGCTTAGCAATTCAATCCTGAAAAACCTAACTTTGAAAAATTGCTTCTCAATCTTCTAAAGATATAAAATCTATATAAATAGAAAAATATACTCAAATTTTAAATGTACTGTATGTGTCATGCAAGGACGTGCGATCAGGGTAGGCAGTGACTTCTCCTTTTTCATCACTAGATTTTATCAACCTGTTTCCACGTACTATGCCATATTCTCAGAGAATCAATTTGACTTTTTTTCTGGTCAATTAAGCCAGTAATGATTAAGAGGTGATAGTGACAAAAAGATGAATTTACCTTTATGCTTTGATGCGAGACAGCAGGGAAGTAAATCTTAAAGGGGATCGAGTATGCTGATCCTTCTTTTAATACATATCAGTAATGTTATAATGTTGGTTGTCCATAGTCAGCCACTGAAAAGTTCCTAAACATAAGATACAGAGGTTTTGCCGTAATCCAAGAACCTGATTTCGTGAACGTGATTTCCTCTCTGAAAAGCTCCTCCCGAGATCTTCGCGAGATCTGGGCAAAACCTGACGTCAGGTTGTGCCGTCCAATTGGTACAGACCTAGCCAGAGCCAATCACGGCACTGGACTTGCCTACACCGGCAACTATTCTAGCATTTCACCAAAAACAGCTTTGTCAATAAAGGATAATTCGACACAGGATAAGCGTTTCAGCTGTTTCTCAAAACCTGAAGCAGCTGCATCGATCAAGCACTCAGAGCCACAAGCTGTAAGTAACGATACAGCAGCAAATAATGTAAGTGAAGCTAACGTGTTATGCCGGCTAGCAGGATCGCTAGCGATAGTTAGCACTAACAACTGGCCTCAAACGCAGGCTTTGTAAAATATCTGAAGATAAAGCCTGTATTGGTCGCGACTGTCTGTGACTCTGTGATGAAGCCGCAAGTTGCTTTTACTGCATAAGCCAACGTGACGTGATAGCCAGTTGATTATGGCTGTCACACTTAGGCTAACATAGCCTGTTACTGTTACTAATGTTTGTGTCCTAAATATGCAAGAGTAATATCAGGGGAAATTCTACAGGAAGTGTGCGAACATACACCTTATTTGAAGCTAACTTTTAATTCTTGGTTTTAATTTGGATGCTTGATACAACTGTCCACGGTAACAGAACTTGCTGTCTGTAAAACCTGTATTGTAAGGGTTTGTCTCAGTGGTTATGACCGCTCGGTTACCAGCTACTGCATGTTAGTTTGTGTGCCGTGCTAATTAAAAATGATCCTGGTTAACTTATATGCAGTAATTCTGATCGGTATGCTTGTGTTACTTCGGTATGCATCAATGTGGCAGTTTCATCAGAACTTCGCCCGATTGTAGCCACTGCAGTTAGCGATCGCTTCACTTATCCATGACCGGGATCAGCCGGATACTTCACAAATTTCTGGGCAAGCTCTCTGGTGCTACCGTGAAAGCAATGCGAAACACAGAATCTCTACCGTGTCTGGTATAACAAATGATTTCTCTGCACTACCTTGACATAATTTCATCCCCCTTTAGAAATTGTTGTGGCTAATAAAAAGCCGAAAAAGGCAGAAATTAATTAGGAAATTCTTTTTTGTGGAAGCGATCGATTCGCTAGCTCCACATAAGCAACTTGTCCGCGGTAACAGAACTTACGGTCTGCAAAACCTGTATTATGTTAATAAAATAACCGAGCTCTCTCTGGCTCTCGCGTACTATCCATAAAGCTGCTTTCACATCGGACACAAAACAAATTTTTTGGAGGACAGATTAGCCTTCATTCAAAGTCAATGCCAAGATGCGAATACACGCGTTATGGGCGCGTTAAGCAGCTTTCACACCGGATGTGAAACAAATTTTTCGCACGTCTGATTACATAAAAAATCAATGCAAAGATGTGAATACACACATTATGGGCACGTCAATCCGCTTTCACACCAGATACCAAATGAATTTTTCGCGCGACAGGTCAGCTACATTCAAAGTCAATGCAAAGACACGAATACATGCGTTATGGGCACCCTAAGCAGCTTTCAGAACGGACACAAAACTAATTTTTCGCGGGACAGGTTACACTGAAAGTCAATGCAAAGACGTGAATACACGCGTTATGGGCGCGTTAAGCAGCTTTCACACCGGACGTGAAACAAATTTTTTGTGCGACAGATTACATTCAAAGTCATGACCGCTTTTCAGCAACTGCATGTTAGTTTGTGTGCTCTGCTAATTAAAAATGCTCTTTGTTAACTTATATGCAGCAATTATGATCGGTATGCTTGTGTTTTTTCGGTTAGCATCAATGTGACTGTTTCATCATAATGTTGCCTGATTGTAGCCACAGTTGAAGCTAACCGGAGAGGTGCTGTATGTGTCTGCCGAGTTGGGCTGCAGTTAGTCCAGACGTAGGTTTTGCAAAGCTTGGGTTGTGTTTTTGGGTGCTTGTGAAACAATCGCTAGACTTATCCATGACTAGGGTCTGCCTGATACTTCTCCAATACCTGGGCTAGCTCTTTGATGCAACTGGTGAAAGCAACAAGAAAGCACACAGGTTATAACGTGTCCGGTATAACAAACAATTTCTCTGCATTGCTGATTGAATATAAAATCGGCAATTGAATATTAAATTCTTTTCTGTAAAAGTTATTGATTCGCTAGCTCCACATAAGCAACAGATCACGCAGACAGAACTTACGGTCTGTAAAACCTGTATTATGTTCAAGACATAACCGGAGCTTTATCTGGCTCTCGTTCACTATCCATAACACGCCCATTCTCTGCGAGGACACAAGTCATTCCGACGCAATGAGTAAACCATTACCACAGGCAATTTCCGAAAAGGCCATTTTGCCTGGAGATTTCGCCCCTCCATCATATACCAGGGCAGAAGCTATTCGTTCCTCCACGCAAACGACACAGCACAGTTATGCACACAAACCAGCAGGTCCTAATACACACCGAAGCAGTCCACACGCTGTTGGTCCACTTTTAGCTGCTCCTCACTGTCCATGTTTCTCTTTAAACTCACACCCACCAGATTTCTACGGTCTCCAGTCTACACCTGGGTATGTCGACCCGTTCTTCAAATGTGTCTATATGGAGTGGATTCTAGCTTTCCCTGCATCCTAGCTATAGAGTAGAAACATAACACGTTGCTGAATACCCCTCGGTCTGGACAAGATTTCCTGCCACAAGGTCACAGTGCTAAGATCAAATGTGAAATCCAGCAAAAACATGACCTTGCACATCCAAGTGTCACAGTGAGTTACCATACCAAATTTGGTGAAGCGGCGATCAGTAGTTGCAGAGTACTGACCCAGAAAAAATTTCCTGCCTCAAAGTCACAGCGCTAAGGTCAAACAGTGAAATCCAGCAAAGAAAATGAACTTGCATATCTATGTCTCACAGTGAGTTACCATACCAAATTTGGTGAAGCTGCAATATTTAGAGAACGAGTACTGACCCTTACAAGGTTTCCAGGGTCAAGGTCACCGAGCTAAGGTCAAAGGTCAAATCCAGCAAAAAACCTGACGTTGCACATCTATGGGTCACCGTGAGCTACCATACCAAATTTGGTGAAGCTGCGATCATTAGTTGCCCAGTGACGTAGACTGACCATGTTCCGTACAACGACCATATTCCGTACAAATGAACTTATCCGTCCGATCGCAAAATAAATTCTTCCAGGTAATTAATAAAATGTATACCTGCGTTATCATCATTTTGTCCCCTTTCGACTCCCCCCAAGACGAGAGAGGTCACGCGATCCGATCAGGCGCTATTCCGGTACGTTTACTGGGTGCGCCGCCCACAGTCGAAAGTGAAAGCTAGGGAGACCCCAGCCCGGAGCTGCTGCCATTTTGGGGAGAGTGCGACATCGGCAAAATGTACATTTTTATCTTAACACTGCCTCATAAAGAGCTGTAATCTGTCTAAAAATATTATTTGGTTATTGGAAGTTAAGTAAATTACCATTCTGTTGAAAAAAAAAATGCTTTTAGATGACTTTTAAACCATTCATTTAGGTGACGCTTGGTGTTCGTTCGCCCAAGTTAGGCAGCAGCAGGTCTCTCACCACGGCATCTTTCTTTTTCTTTCTTCTTCTTCTTTGGGGCTTAACGGTGGTTTACAAACCTTAGGCATATTACCGCCAGCTACTGGTTCTATGACGTTTCATAAGTTTTATTTACGTATAAAGTTTTACTTATGCATAAAACTTCAGAGTGCTAATAATAAAGTTTTGATCATTTGAATACATTCTTTAATGAATGAATAATGCATTAATAATATTTACTTTAGTATTGTGTGTTAGGTTACCACGGAATTAAACTTGCGCATGTTGTACGGAACACTGTCCAGCAACTGTACGGAATACTGCCAGCCCAGATGGTCTTCCGTACAGAGCCGGAGGCGGCAGTTTCTCCCGGTTTTCTCAAATATTATTGGATCAAATGCTGTCAATCAAAGTGTCGCTTGTCCGATGAACATCCCCCCAGAGAGTAAACACACAATCAAGAGGCGGATCCTCTCAACAAAAGAGGAATGGTTGCTGACGTTTGCGGAAAGGAGGAAATGTGTACGGAACATGGTCAGTCTACGTTACTGGCCCGGACAAATCATGGACTGACGACGAACGACAGACGGACAAGCAGGTGACGACAATACCCCTCCAGCCAGAGTCGGCTGAGGGGTAAAAACCGCTGTACTCACCACTGTTGCCGTAGCAAACTGTAGCCGATAGCAAGTTCGAGCTGCCAGACTTTCGCACTGCGTCCTCCACTTTCGCTGCTGTTTATTAGAACAAGTTAATTTTAATAGATCTATATTCAACCCCGCCCAACTCTGCCCTCCACAGAGCTGGCCAGTCAGAAGAAAGTGGGCACATGGGGAGTGGGGGCCATAGCGGAAGAGCCACCCCAATGAGGCATTTCAGGCAGAGACTACAATGGACTACAAATGGGGTTTTTTGAGGATGGCAGTATGAGCTAAATAAGGACTCTGTTTTGGACTTAAAACGATCAGGTGTATTCTAGGGGAGTTCAAGATCAAACTATGACCTTGTAAATATAGCAAAATAGGTCCACTTTAATAATTAATTAGGAAAAAATATCAACACTCTGTGTAATTCCATATATTGTTTTGATCTTTTGTTTATCGGATTATGAAAGAAGACTGAAAATAAACTCCCTATTTTTTAAAATGGCACTAAAAAGTACATGTTTAAGTGGGGAAATATTATCGTAAACATATTGACCACACATTGAACGCAGCACAAGAAAGGTTGTAATATTTGTTAATGGCATTGCATTAGCTTCCTCGAGGCAAATATGAACAAACTTTCTGTCTCATGAGCATTTTAAGTTTGATGCACTGAGCAATAATGTCGTGGATGGAACTGGCATGCCATTCGGCCATTTAGTCTTGAAAATGAGTTAATTAATCCTCAGATTGCTAATCAAGCAAAGTAATAGAGGTATCGTTTGTTTAACGGTGAGGATTCTGCCTCCCCTGACCTCTGACAGCAGGCCACTGGTGTCATACACCTTTCACAGGAGCTTTCTGTTTACTGGTTTCACTGTGTGAATTACAACACAGATGGCAATTGCAGTGGAACGTGCCACAATGAATGCCATATTACTACTGATGCAGCACACAATGTGGAAATTGTCCAGGTTGACGATTGATGTTTGGACTCCATCCTAGATGCCCATGTCAAGTCTCACACCAAAGTATGTACAGTCCGTCGGTGCAGCAAACGCGCCAACATTCAAATGAGGTCGCTCAGGGTCTGATCACACGAGCTGTCACTGGCTCTGACTGGACCTTTACATAAGCCCTCTTTGGGCCTGATTGGACATTCACAAAAGCTTTTCCTGGGTCCGACTGGATCAGGTTCCACCCTCTAACCAGTTCTCAGTTCTCCATTTAGGAACAAGCAGTATGTGGGGTCCCCAGCCTTTTGGGGTCCTCGGGCTGGTTGTGGTGAAGTGCCAAGCTAATTGTTGCTCTCCCCCTGGAGCATCAAATGTGCTCGTATTGTCAGTCAGTATTCTCCTCCGGAATCACAAAATACCCCTCCAACACATGCCTTCGATACTCCTGACCACAGGAACGAGTTGTGCTGTGAATGAGCTAAGAGAAGAGAAAGATGTATCCTATCATAAAAAAGACTTGCAAAATCCATGGCTTAATGATTTCTGGTTACCCCTCGGCCAAACTTTGGCCAGAGGGGTACTGCCATCACCTGTGTGTCTGTCGTCTGTGGTCAGTACTCAGCAATTAATGATCGCAGCTTCACCAAATTTTGTATGGTAACTCACTATGACCCATAGATGTGCAAAGTCAGGACTTTTACTGGATTTGACTTTTGACCTTTGCGCTGTGAGCTTGATGCAGAAAATACTGTGTCTCCACACGGACGGCAACACGTGTTCGGTAGGAAGGAGGAGGGGTGTGTGTGTGGGCAGGATGCTTTTTTCAAATTTTTTTCAACGTCTCAATCTTTTTCAACTGATTCTCAAATCGTACACTACAGCTTTAATACAGCCCTCAAAAATGCTTAACAGAAAAAGCGCGTAAGCCAGGGAGAGAATACGCGTAAGAGTTTTTTGCCTGAGAAACGCCCGGAAACGCCCTTGCTCCGCCCCAAGTGCGTAACTGCCTTCGGGGCGCGTAATGCACAGACTTAAGTCGAGGAGAGAATACACTTAGGCTGAAAAGCGCTTAGCTACGCGCTTTTTTCGACTTAAGCGCGTGGGAGAATAGAAAATTGCCCCACAGAATTACATAGCTTGCTTACAGAGACAGGGTTTTTCCTGCATGGATAATTTGGTGGCGGCCGCCACTGCCCAATTTCTTACTACCACCAGCTCCCAATGCAATTTACTGTATCGCATTCTCATTTGCGTGCGCAGGAAAAAAAAAGACAGAAAAGCGGAATTTGCGCAGTACTAGTGCCATGCTCCCACGGTCAACCACCTCGCACTAATCAAAATAAGAAGTACGTAATCCCCCCCCCACCACCCCCGCTCAACAAAATGAGAAGCATCAAAAACCCTTTCAGACCCGCTCAACAACATTTTGAGTGTGCGCAGGAGCCTATGACCAAGTACCAGCACCAGCTCATTCTGAGCCAGGAAAAACCTTGAGAGGCATGGCATAGTTCCTCTCCATTCACGTTATTTCAGTGACATTTTCAACAATTTACATGGGGGAGGGGGATTCAGTGACCATATATATTACAGAAGTCCAAATTATTCCATACAAACAAGTATTGTTCTTCTGACCCATCCCAACAGCATACTCAATTTGCATATTTCATTTTTGTAAGGTATTACCAGCTTTCTTTGGCAAATATGGCGAGGATAATGGGCAAAAAAATTATGATTTAAAACTTTCTTCAGATCCCCGCCCTAGCCACAGATTTAACCCTCAACATGAGCAGCCCACCAGGAACACACTCGCACTAAGAATCACGCACTGGTATTGACTGACACACTGACACCCAAAACAAAATTTGCACACGAATACTCAGTTTGCTGAAATGCACATACCACACATAACACACTAATAGTTAGCACACTGCTAAATTCATGCCAAGATTCACGCAATATTACTTGACACAATGATACTCACACTGAGATTCACACATCATGAATCACACACTGACACATCAAAATTGACACCCTGGTATTCATCTCACTGAAATGTATACACTAAGATTAACACACTGATATTCAGCGTGCTGATACATTCCACACTATGATTCACACACTGATACTTAGTGCACAGATACTCTCACTCAGATTCACAGATCATGATTCACACCCTGATGCTCAGCAAAATGACATTCGCAAAAAGATTTACCTACTGATACTCAGCTCACTGGGATGCACATGCTAAGAATAACACACTGATATTCAGCACACTGACATATTCCCACTAAGATCCACAAACTGATACTCGACACTGATACACACACTCATACACACATTAAAACTCACACACTGATACTCAACACACTGCAATATGCATGCTAAGATTCACACAGTGGTACTCAGTGCACGGTGATACACAAAGATTTACACACAAATGCAGAACACACTGACACACACTAACATTTACATGCTAACAATCAGCACACTGACTCGGTCGCACTAAGATTCACATTATAATACTCAGTACAGTGACAGACTAAGATTCACCCACTGAAAATTCTCACTGTGATTCACAGCACACTGACACACTTGAACTAAAATTCACACACAGAGACTCAACACACTGACATACTATGATTCACACACTGATACCCTGATAACTGACACACACACACTCAAGCAAAGATTTACACAGTGATAATCAGAAACACTGGCACACTCACACTAAGATTTGCAGTCTGATTCTCAGTACAATGATTTTTGGCTCACTGTGTGTAACTCAGCAGTCTGATTACACTCACAATACACACAAGCACTCAGATCCCTGACAAATTACAAGAACCTGCATCCGATGCCATAGCACAGCTAAACTTAGAAATAACCTTAAGCACTCACACTGATGAATCTCCTGAGAATGAGGACTGACATTACCTGATGTCATTCTGAGCAGGCGGTTTCTTGCCAAGGAGGTGAACAGTTCTAGCTTGTATGGGTTTATCTTCCCTGCAACAAACAGACAGGCATCATAACACAATTTATACATGACTGTTACCAATTAAATCAACAATTAATGCAGTGCTGTGGAAAAAGTATTAGCCCTCTTCTTGATTTCTTTGATTTTTGCATACTCGGAACAATTACATTTTTCAAATCATCTGACTAATTTTAATATTGACAAAGATATCCTGAGAAAACACAAAATGCAGTCTCTAAATTATAATACCATTTATTGAAAAAAAAGCACTTTTCAATCCCACCTAGCCCTAAGCAAAAAAAAAGTAATTTTTGCTCCAAGACTTACTTAAACAACCAATTAAACACATTTAATTGATAATGGGTTCAATTTCACTGGATACACCCAGCCATGATAACTGCCAGCCCTGTAGCAGATATGCATCACTAAAATAGAACACGTCTGGCATATTTCTGTAATGGCCGGTAGAATTGACAGGCCAAGTGCAGCGGCAAGAGGGAAATAGAGCAGCACGGGCACAATACAAATACAGAGAATAATACAGACCATAAGACAGGGACAATCCTCGCGCTTCCAAAAGGACGTCCAAACATCCAACAAAACGGAAGCAAAACGAGAGAGAGAAAAAAGGAGAAGTATCTCGGGAGCCGAGAAAAACAAGGCACCTAAAACAGTGCGACACACAGGATAGAGAAGCAAAGGGAATATCCCTAGAGGGATAGAAACTCCTATAATAACGAGAAGATACAAAGTCACATAAATACTGAATACAGATATCCTCGGCTAAAGTGCATAACTACAAACTGACACTCTAGAGAAGGAGGCATGGCAGACATCCGGCTTACATAGAGGCTGGGGAGGCGCCACCCATGTTGAATCAGCCAGCTGGGTAAGGAATCCGATTGAAAAGAAATTCGATATCGTCCCGGTACGAGAGCCTCAAAGAAAAGTCCTAAACACACGCACAACACCCAAACCATGACAATATCCTGCTTCCCCCAAGTATCAGAAAGCTGCATCTACTACTGGCCAACAGTAGGACAACATCTAGGTCATGCGATCGGAAAATCTGCAACATTCTACAATGATTTGCCAGGCTAAATTCTATTTTCGTTTTATTTTGAGAAGTTTCAGTTGCTTGTATGTTCAATGTGATTTTTGTAATGTACTATCTTTAATCCACAAGAGTTATTAAAAATACTAAAACATGTTGCATTGATAATGTTGTTAAATAACTTCATCTTCTTTTTGATGTATTAAGGGGGGAAGGCAATTTTTTTTACAAGGGAGATAGATTTTGCATAATGCTTTACCTTCAGTGAATGACATGATCATTTAAAACCTGTATTTTGCATTGACTCATTGTCTTTGTCTTTTATAAATGTTGGCCATGATCTGAAACATTTAAATATGACAAATACACAAAAATAGAAAAAACATAAGGAAAAGGGCAAGTACTTTTCCCCAGCACTGTTATATAGTGTCTTTGCTTCAGTTATGAATAGTAAAATAAGCGCAGATTCTTGCTTTAGCTATAAATGGTAAAATCATCACAGTTTCTTAGGTTGTGCCAAATTATGACAGGTGCATGCAGCATGAATACACAGGACTTTGCTGAAAATTGTCAGCATTGTTTGTTATATCGCGATGATTCTAGTATTCTTGCATTTCCTGACAGTTGTTTCATGTCTGAGCTCGATGGATTTTTTTTCTTTTGTGTTCTTTTGAGGAAAAGCACTTTCCATTGTAAATAATGTCACAATGGAGTATGCATGTGAAGAACAGGTCTTTATATGCTGCCATTTGGTCTATGTCCGGCTCATTGACGTGCACAGACTCTTGCAGCGGCAGGGTCGAAAAAGAGAAGAAGGGAATCGCCTCCATGTGCACCAACGTTGGGCCCCACTGTGGTCGAAAGGGTCATGCATGCATATTGACAGCCCACCCAATATTGGAGTGAGTATAAGCTCAGGGTGAATTAGGTCTCGCACATACACAGAAACATACACACAACTTAACCCCTTTGTGCAGATGTGCCTGCCCGCGGACATAGAGCTGCTCTATTCATGCACGCAGACTCTTTGGGCCCTATTATAAAAATATCAGAGCAGGTATCAAATGTTCTTTTACAATGGATCAGTCAAGCAGTCTGGTCACCATTGAACAAAAAAGACATCATTAAAAAATTCTGACCTGTTGCCGATTTATGAGGTTGGCAAATTGCCAAAATATGTGAAAAAACCTAAATTTTGGCAACAGTTTAGGCCATATTATTCAGAAAGTAAAGGGTTAATGGCCCACTTTTCTGGTTGATAAAATCCTTTGGGTATAGCTTATTATGTGCTAGAAATTTCAGCCGTGTGGCATAAAGAGCAGCTGAGATATTGAATGAAAGAAATGGTACGCCCCACTCCAGGGTCGGAAATTGCCACACAGAGGGGTAGAACTTGAGAAGGCCATAAAATCCTAGGGAATTTGCTGATGGTCCTAATAGGGAAATGTTCATATGTCTAAACAAATAGTTACATGGAGAAAGAAATTAAGAGCCACCAATGTCCAAAAGTTCATTTTTCATACCCAGTTGACGCGGCACAGGCCTTATGCAATTGGCCGGATGAATGGTCGCCTCTTTCAATGTTGCTGCTGCTCAGAATTGTGGGATAGTGTAATCCCATTTCTTTTCAAAAAGGATGGTTCTGTGTGCCCTATTCTAAAGGAGGTAAATTAGTGGCACTGAGACACCTTTCCTTAACATTTAAAGAATTCAAATGCTCTCATCATGGCTGCCATGTAATTACCTCCAGATCATTTTTTTAGGAGTTAGGAACTTTCAAGGCAAAAGAGACTATTTGGACGCAGTCATTGGTCCAATTCCAAAACGCTCCCTCACCACTAGTACTTCACTACCGAGTATCACTCTGTGTGAAGTTTCACTCACAGCTATGGAGGGAGCTTCATAAAGGGGGAGGGTGTAAAAACATATATACATTTTGGGATGCCCTTGCCCTTTATCTGATGGGAAATTATTTTTACTGTGCTATCTCTCTGGTGTGCACATGTGAGTCCAGGACAGCATTGTTCTAAACTAATGGAAAAATTCACTTAGATCAAGTAATAGAAGGTCATTGATGATATTCATGAAGGTTTTCCTGGGGCACCTGCCCGGAGAAATTGACTACGCACTTAAATACCTGACAGCGCCCCCTCCTGGCATAGCAAAGAACTCCACCTTAATGCCATGACAAATTCTTATTTTTTTTTTCTCCTCAGTCCAGTTAATATATTAAGTTTCCAAAGGTTTTACTGTGGCACATCGATGGAGATGCTGTAAAATAAGGTACAGACGAAATTGCCTCCTAGTGGCAGTTTTAGCTGAGATTACACATCAAATATCTGCCTTACCGTATCGAGTGCCTTAATAATTCCACCTTTTCTTCAATCTACACAGTAGAGTCTGAAAATTTTCCAAATTTCAAATATCTATCTAGCTGGAGTAAAATGGACTCCTTTTTATGGACTCCTAAAGATGGTCCCAAATTAGCAGAGAAGGTTGTATTGGCAACTTTGACAGGGGACAGCACTAAAATACTTAGTAGTGCCATAGAAATTTTTGGCACCTTTCATACACTGTGTCAGAAGGTATTGAGGTATTGAAATATCAGACCTCAAAGTAGGACTAAAACAGCTGAAGTTCACTTTTCAAGGCCAAATATCCCAAAGCTCGAGCAAGATATCGGAGGTGCTCTCACATTATGCTATTTCATGTTCATAGACCTTTACAATAAAGCATAGTTTCTCAAGGCATGTCACTGGAGTAAAACAAAAATAAAGTCCAAAAAGTGGATTTTCATTTACAGTTCTTAAGGTTACCACTCAGTGGCAACTGATACACAGGAAAGTTCAAGTACTTAAATACACATATCCATCAGAAATATTTTGGCAGATAGAACCGATTTCCCATTATACTGCATCTCATAAGACAGGTTTTTTTCCCACTTTGGCCCTGAAATTTTGGGTTTCCAGGTGGCGCTGCAACCAAAGAAGCGACCAATGGCAAAATAATTTGGGGATTTTCTGTGATACATGTGTATGTACTTACTTGCAAAGTTAGACAGTGGATACTTGTATATGTTGTAATATTAACAATGGTAAACACATTGCAGAGTTTTTTCTCTTTTTTGCTGTCAGAACACAATTTTTCAAGTCATAGAGTCATAGAAATTATTGAGAAAGTTTCTTTTTATGTTTGCATGAAGACCTGTAACTGTTTTGCAATACCTGTGTGATCTATGTGTGCGAGCCTAACAATTAATATTCACAGTGTTTCAAAAGCCCAGATGAATTTCCATACCTCAACAAGCAATGTTTCATGACTCCCGATGAGGAGTGTTTTAATACTGTCTACAAGGTGTTTCATGACTCCCGATGAGGAGTGTTCCAATACTGTCCATAAGGTGTTTCATGACTCCCGATGAGGAGTGTTTTAATACTGTCTACAAGGTGTCTCATGACTCCCGATGAGGAGTGTTTTAATACTGTCTACAAGGTGTTTCATGACTCCGGATGAGGAGTGTTCCAATACTGTCAACAGAGTGTTTCATGACTCCCGATGAGGAGTGTTCCAATACTGTCTACAAGGTGTTTCGTGACTCCCGATGAGGAGTGTTCCAACACTGTCTACAAGGTGTTTCATGACTCCCGATGAGGAGTGTTCCAATACTGTCTACAAGGTGTTTTATGACTCCCAATCAGGGTGTTTTAATACTGTCTACAAGGTGTTTCATGACCCCCCATTAGACATGTTCCGTTACTCCACACAATGTTTGCAAACTCAAATTGTGTTGTGTTTTCACACAGCTTGGTGCAGCATGAAGTCATGTCTGTTGCAAAGTACACGCACGTTTATCATCGACGCACGTTGCTAATTATCAAAATTTATTTGGTAATTATATGGATAAGTTAAGGAAGACTAGTAAGAGGTAAGCTAATTTAACTTAAATGTTTTCTGACCGCACTAGCGGCCTCGTAAACACAGGTGCAAGATGACCTCGCGTCATTTTAGTCAGTCGTGCGTTGAATGTGATATACGATGATTCATGTGCGCTATAAATGTGACGGAACTGTTTTAACGTGCGTGTGTATTTGACCAGATAATTTGAAAAGGCAGAATTTTTTCTTAGTTTTTGCTCTGGATTTGCATTTTAATTCGCCAAAGGCTGTCAGTTCCTCAATTTACCATACTGTGGGCTGTCTCAGGTTGGGATCCACACTGACGCAGATGTTAATCAAAATATGTCTGTCACATTCTATGTACGTGAAATTTACATCAAGGGTGCATGGGAATGCTCCTGACGTTTTCCCCCAGCAGATATTGCATATATAACTCAGCAGTCACGAGTCCCGGTTTGGGGTGTCTGTTTTCTTTGAAATCGCATCATTTTCAGCTGCACAACCGTGGCCAACATTCGAAGAATAACCAACCGACCTTACTTTTACGCTCAGCTTTGTATCCTATTCTTATAGTCCGATCAATGTATTTCAGTTATTGGGAAAAGTTTAAACACTCGGGAATTGGATAAGAAACAAGTCAATCAATACATTGTTACCGGGGAAGCTTCACGAGGGCGTGAACTATAACTGTGCAGTTACGCATATGAATCTGAGTATATAACTGAGTGACTGGCTATCAACACCAGTACTTGGGTGGATATAAGGGAGCACTGAATTTGTCAATGGAGGAATCTACGCTTTAATCCATGGGAGGGAATTACGCATTTTTTGTGTGTGATGACTGTAATTGAAAGTAGAATGTGAGAGAATCAATTCCGCGCCTGATTTATTGCTTGACAAAACATATTTAACCACTAATTGGAATACTGTTGGCTCACTGTAGCTAAAGTGGCTAAAGTACAAAGTTTTCTTCTGTCGCAAGTGATAATTTTTTTAAACTACTGGATTGATACTATGGGCAAGGAGATTGACCAGTTTGCACATCAGACTTAGCTGAGGAGTTTAATTCATGCAACTCCTGAAAAACAGGGATTGGAGGGAACTTCTTCATACTCTAAATCGGGTTTCAGCTCTGCCCGATTGTGAATATTCAATAACTGATCCGGGGGTGCCATCTCGTGGTCGAGTACTGTAACTACGTGCTTAAATTTGCAGTTCAATAGACGCAAGCGTCTACATCTGCAGAAAGGGGTTAATGACAGTTCAGCAACTTCGCTTATCACATTTCTACATCCACACCTCTCCGTGGCACAGCTTAATACTAGCAGAGTATACAGCATGTCATTATATTTTCCAGTAACGGGACTGAAAACATAACCTCGTTTTACCTTTGGTGGTGGAGGTAATTAATAAATGGGGAGCTCACGTACCTGCATGAAACGCATTAATGTCACTACAGCAACTTTGCATGTCATGTTTCGATGTGCACATATTAAAATAGAGATGGAAGAAACGGCAAACTGCATGAGAAATTACCTAATGCTTAATCAGCCTGGACTTACCCCCCCCCAAAAAAAACAATACATGCATCGATAGAACAGGAAAAGAATAATAATCCGCAGACAGAAATTGATTTTTGGTGAAATGTAACATTGCATGCACGCAGGAGTTACACTCATGATACCTAAAACAAAACCCGAATAATAAAGATATAAAATCTTTTTTCTCTCTGAAATTTTTTCCGAGATGCAGACCTCAGGGACCTCATAGCTAGTTAAGGCTATGATGATGAGCCGGATATGCCGAACTGAATATGAGATGCTTCCTGACACTGGTTACCTCGATCTGAGAGAATGAAGCAATTACTAGTTTTGATTATGACTGTAGCTGAGTTTCCATTGCCACTAGAAATAGCCACTTGCGTCTGAGTCAGAACCGCTTCCATGGGACAGGACACGTCTGGTGCCACATCTGGTCCTGTAACCTCGCAGAGCTGATGAACGTTTCGCGGGTAGTCCTGAAGTTCCGGATCCAGAGTTTGTCTGCAAACTCCTCTGCCACGTCGATCACCTCCCAGAAATCCCTAATTCGCGGCCGCTACCACACATAAGGACTCAGCCGCTGAAAAATGACCCGCTGCCTTTGCTTCCTTTTAAAAATCGCCACGGCAACTGCAGTAGCAGCAACCATTACTGTACCAACAGGCACAATGTTTTGGCCGTCCATACTGTGTGCAGTGTCGCAGGATGCGCGACTATACAAGAATTATCGTAGATTTCGCAAAATACCTTTCGATGGGAACAGCAGCTATTGTATTTTATCAAAACTTGAGAAATATCTGTTTTATTTTGCGCAAAACTGTAAGGGAATGTAATGGTTTCTACTGCAATTTTGCACAAAACACAATGTAAAAATGTGCACAATGTGCAAAAACACAAAGTAAAAAAAGGCGCCAATACAATCAGTGCATAGAACCATAACAAGCATAACAAATGGTAATAACAGTAACCTTTAACACTCTCTACACCAGTATCGCCCCCTGTCTCTCTCTCCTGTATCTGTCCCACATGCACACGTAACACAGCACCTCCCACAGCACACTGAAAAAACATCACAAATGCATTCAATTTAAATCACTTGAACAAATGTAATTGAGGCTTGTTCACACATCTTACATTAGATTGATATGTAAGCTCCAGCTTCACTGCAGGCATGACTTCTTTAATGGGAGAAGTGACATTTTTTGTGCTGAACAAGAGTATACCGCCTTTTGGCTTGCAAGATGTCAATGCAATCCGAAAGCACTGGAGAAGAGAGCTGTCACTCAGGGAGCAACAGGAGTTGGTTTTCATTGGGTTCATGTGCAAAAAGCTTGATTCACAAGTGAATGTTGATTCAACCATACTCCACATGAGAATCGCTACCTAGGTTCTTGATGTTAGTGCACTGGTGTAAATTGACATCACCCCAAAACTTAGCAGGCCTAATAGTGTGAAGCTCCCGTCCCAATAATGCGGATGACTGCATGTCTACAAGTTTGAGTGAGAATTTCCTTGCATCGATGGAGGGACCACTTCCTTTGCTTTGGATAAAAGGTCCCCTTCTCCTGTAACAGTGAATGGATCTCTGGCAAAGCCCATCACCTCTGCAGGTTGACTTAGGTCTCTCCAATTGGCCAGTTTTTTTTCTGACCTCAAAATGAAATCTGTTATCACATCAGTGATTTGTGTTGGTAATGCAATGCATTTGCTAAGGTTCAGAAAATGCAAAATCCCACCTGTGCTCAAGTGAGTTGTGAAAAGACCTAGTTTGACTTAGAATCTGTTCCACAAGAGTAATAACAGTTTTGTCTCAGCCCTGTAGTCCCAAATTGAGGTCATTCCATCTTTTTATGCTTGCTACAAATGAGTGTAACTAGTTCAGGCAGGAAACTCGAGAAGAGCTACATCAGCTCCATCATCCTGTATGTTTCTGATGCTGGTTTCCTGTCTTGACTGCTTACAGATTTTAGCCCTCAATCGCGCTGTCATAATTACTTGGATACACAGTAATATTGCTATCAAAGAATAATATTTCAAAATAACAATACAACTGAAATATGTGAATTGCGTTTAAAGTAGCCAGTTAAGCCCGCTGAGCTAAAAGAGTTGCTTCTGGGCCTGATGCAGTCTGCAGGCCATCAGTTGAATAAGCTGAGTCTAGAGTCTCCACGAAAGAAGAGAGCATACGAGAAGAAAGATTCCTGAACAGTGCGTGCACAAGAATTTGTTGACAATGCTTTAGAAACTCCTCCTGGCTCTGATTGGTTAATTTTGCTCGGGTGCAGTGGATTCTTGCCAGTGCCAAAAGAATCACTGAGAGGAGCAAAATCTACCAGATTTTTTACAGATTACCTTTCTCATGTACTATTGCCGGTAGAGAGTTACAGTTTCAGCAAATGTGAAACAAGTTATTCTTAGGTCACCTGAGTGAGAGTGACCTATTCTAATCGCCTTTTGTCCGTCGTTGTCCGTTGTGCGTCATCCGTTGTGCGTCTGTAAACAATTTACATTTTCGACAGATCTGATTTCAATAAAATTTTGCAGGAACCTTCCATGTTCAAATATGCACCAAAATTATGAATTATATGGTGCCCACCCCCAGGGGCTCTGATGGGCGGGGCTAAAACTGGTGAATACATTTTCGACTTCTTCTCAGAAACCGCTCATCTGATTTCTATAGATTTTTGCTGGGACCTTTCTTGGTCAAATATGCACCGAAATTGTGAACTACATGGTACTCACCCCTAGGGGCTCTGAGAGGCGGGGCTAAAACTGGTCAATACATTTCCGACTTCTTCTCAGAAACCACTGATCAGATTTCAATAAAATTGAGCAGGACTCTTCCTTAGTCAAATATGCACCAAGATTGTGAATTATATGGTGCCCACCCCAGGGGCTCTGAGGGGTGGAGCTAAAACTGGTCAATGCATTTTTGACTTCTTCTCAGAATCCGCTGATCAGATTTCGATAAAATTTTGCAGGATTCTTCCTTGGTCAAATATGCACCAAAATTGTAAATTATATCGTGCCCACCCCCAGGGGCTCTGAGGGCCAGGGCTAAAAGTGGTTGAATTGGCAGAAATTTTTAAATCTTCTTCTCCACACCCAGATATGCTGGAAACCAATACTCTTCATAGATGGAATGGTCTTGAGCTGCTTTATCAAAATTGTGAATTTCATGGCCCACAGGCTCCATGTTTGCCCCTGGGGAGGACGTGAAGTTTACTATACTTTATGTAGGAAAATGAAACTGTTCTGCCCTCGCAGTGCATGAGACACATTTTGCAAAACTAGGCAGACAGGTGACATCAGAAGGTGTGGTTAGAAAAAAGACCAGTTGGAGACTTGTTTGCAATTTGAAGGCAAAGTCTTGTTTTGGTCTTAATTGTTTACACTTTCCTTCTTTTAATTTATTGTAGAACTGCAATGAAATGACATGTACATAGAATGAAATGATTGGTTACAATATGTTTGTAACTAAATACTTTAACTTATTTATCTATGAAATGAATATGAATTGACAATGCAATTAATTAAGCAGCTAAACATTTATACACTACTTGTCATACGAACATAACCTCAAAAGAATGAAATAGCTTAGCTTTCAGAAGTGTAACGCAATCCTTAATTGAGATGCACAGGAAATGCATTAAATTTACACAGAACTACTGTAAACTGCATTAAGATGCCATGATTTGCAATTAAAATGAACAAAAATCAACATTCCAATAATAACACACATTAATTCTAACTTGCACAAATGTAAATCACTTGGGTGAAAAATAAGACACAGCATTGCTGTGTGATGGCTTAAGCATTAGCTCACAACAGCTTAGCCTAAGTGCAAACATAATACGCAGTGGGCTCTGACAAAGGTCAAATAATCATGTCTCATCAACACATAAACAATATTCATGAAAGTAGGACTTACAGATGTATATTTGCCCAGATTTCCCCACTAGAAAGGAGAGCTGTTCTCAACAGTGGAGCATGCTTCAAACAGGAAAAAGAAAAAACAGGAAACTGTGCTGTGTGAATATATCAAGGGGGACCCATAGGGGAGGCTGTTTCACAACTACAGCTTGAAGAGCTTGACAGAAACTTTTGGGTATATTTGGTTCATTTACATCAATAGCATCAGTTTTTATACAACTCAGGTGACCATTCAGGCCCATGGGCCTCTTGTTATAAGTGTTACCTACTGAACCTTTAGTATCCTTCATAGTCCATAAAGTTAAAGTTCAGGAAATTTGAAGGCTCATTATCAAACATCACAACAGTTGTTCCATTTGATTCCCTAAATATACTGACCTGTACCCAAATTCATCATTCATTCGGCTTGAGATGCATGTCCAGAGAAAGAAGATTTTTTATTGAATCTTTAGTTGCACTGAGCAGGTCTCTCAATTAGCTTTATAGTTCCTGTTGTGTGCCAAATGCATGTGACCTTGTCTCCAAAGGTATTTCAGCTAACTAATGAACCACGTGACTGTCAAATAAAAACAAAAAAATATTCATTACCTTAAGTAAGTTCAAAGCCTGTTGAGCCAGGCTAAATGGCTCTCCGAAAAATTGTAATACAGTTCAGAAACAGTTGAAGATCATTTCACGCAAATCTCCCCCGATGCAGCCCCCAAATCACCCTTGTGTTTGTAATGTTTGTAAAGGAATAGATATGCAGAGTTCTGAGGTTTGTGGGCTCTGATCCTTAAATCAATCTTTGATCCTGTCTCACCCAAGATAGCATCTAAGAGCGGGCTGTAGTTCCACCCGAGTAGCATGCAAAACTGGAACCCAAACAAGCAGAGCCATGAGGGTCATTCGAGATGAGCCTAGCTTGTGCAAAATTTATCAGCAATGACCACCACACAGTGAATGCTGGTTTTATTTGCGTCCGCCATCATCCGGACTGCTCTGATGTCATGCCCACAACCTCAAGTGACAGAGGCGACCGCAGTTTTTAGAGCCAGGCTGCAAAACTACTCTCCAACAACTGTAAAGATCAGTATAATGAGAAATGCCTGGCTGTCCCCTGATCAAAGACCTGATTGGGTCTTATTTTTCAGCCCCAACACCACCTTTTGTCAATAAAAAAATCTTAATTTTCCAAGTTTCCGTTGTATTTAATTTCAATATTTAATATTTAATAGTAGCTTACATTAGTCTCATTTTGTGCAAGGGAACGTTTAATCTGTCATCAAACAAAATTTGTGTTAATGATAATAATGAATGTATATGGTATGTCTTCAGCCATAAAACTCCATACGACCGTGGTCTGCAAGCTAGGGGTCACCTGAAGATCAGTGTAAATGAAATGCAAATGAGTCACTTTCAGCTACGGTGTAATAAAGTGTAACACTGAGTTAAAGTTATAAATTTCTTAAATCCTTTAATTTGTCAAAGTTTTATGGCAAAATGGCATAGACAACATAGTTTCTCGAACATGTTTGAAAAAAAATGTTTTTTCTCTAAAGATTTGAGCAATTTGCACATAATAGCTTGACAGACAGACTTTTGTTGGTATTTTCTGCAGTTATTCTCCAGTTAGTCCTATTATCAGGCAAGGAACAGCTTCCTTTAGCAACCTAAGTTCTTATCAATTCAAAGAAACAGCAAGTACAGCGAGAAGTGGATGCAATATTACTCAATCCCATTCAGTCTCAAAAGTGTGTGAGGGCCGACTCCTGGATCAGTTCACATCGTCAATTATCCTTGTGACATAATTGTCCAAATTCTTGGTAAGTACAGCTATAGACAATGACATAGATCAAATCACATTTATGAAGTACAATATATAGGCAGGGACTAGATACAAACACTCGAAAACTTCACCATAATATGAAGGTGGCTTCTGCGTGTTATATTTGACAGACGATTCTAATCTGCGATTTAAGTGTTTAGTGCGCATGAATTATACCATGGTCTAGCAGCAATTGCCGTGGTTGCCCCCCTGTGTGGTCATAATGCCCGACTTCTCAAACAGTCAGTGTGGCCGTGGTGCCCAAAAATGACCCAAAGTGGCCATTTTTGACACAGCGACTGAGCTTTGCGATTCCCATTTTCACGTTGCGCTGGACTTCTGAGTACTCTGTGTGACTAACAACACGTCCAGTCACTCACAAATAAGGCAACGTTGCCTGAGGTTGGTATCCTTCCAGCTTGATAAAAATCAGTTCACATTATGTTTTAAGCGCAAGCAATGAAATACTGTTGGTGTCAAGTATAGCAGTCATACCACAATTCAATTTGCTCTGCTGCATGGCTGAAGCTAAGCAGGTGTGGGCTTAGTCAACACTTGGATGGGAGACCACTGAGGAAAACCAGGCTGCTGTTGGAGGAGATGTTGGTGTGCCAGTAGGTGGCGATCTTCCCTCTGGCGGAATAATCCCCAATGCCCCAGTGCAGTGACGGGGACACTGTACTGAAGGAGACGCCATCTTTCTGATGAGACGTTAAACTGAGGTCCTGACTCACAGTGGTCATTAAAGATCCTATGACACTCTTCGATAAGAGTAGGGGGTTCCCCTGTGTCATAGCTAAAGTCCCAACCTGGCTCTTTCGACTTGCCACCTAATTATCCCCTGATCAAATTGGCTGTGCAATTCCTCCTCTCCGTCCCCACCTCTATCCCCAGGGCTCCCTTGAAAAAGAGATTTCAATCTCAATGGGACTTCCCTGGTTAAATAAGGGATAAATAAATAAATAAATAAATAGATGTGTTTTTGGGCTGGTGGAAAACAGTAGTTGTATTACCCCTCAAACATTAACCCCCTCAACCATTTGTGGTGGCGGCGGGGGTGTGTCGGCAGGCGCCAGGACGCTAGGGCTAACTGGCTTAATGCAAGAGGCATGGAAAGATGGGTGCATGCGTAAAGATCTCAGGAGCTTTCACTGGACTGTGACCGAATTGATCTTCCGCATGATCTTGAACGGGCCAAAATAGCGGGGCACCAGTTTTCCGGATTCAACCTTCAAGGGGAGGTCCTGAATTGACAGCCAAACTCTCTGACCGACCCAATAAAATCGGGCCAAACGACGCCTTCTGTCAGGGGCAGCCCTGTTACAAAATCTAAGGCAATATGCGTCCAAGAGCAATATGCGTCCCAACGAGGGAGCTGGGACAAAATGGCACTCACGCCCACCTCCGAAGCATCCACCTCCACCACAAATGTCAGGGAGGGATCGGGCAAAACCAGAATGGGCTCTGAGCGAAAACGTTTCTTTAATTCCTGAAAGGCAGCATCAGCTGCTGTAGCCCTTAGAAACAATAAAGCCCTAGAATGAGACAGTTTGGGCATGAAAAACACATATCTCGGCTTTAACAAAAAGCTTGGCATTAAGGAGGGCCTCAAGCACACGTCTGACCAGTTGTTTATGCTCCACGAGTATTGAAGAAAAATCAAAATGTTGTCAAGGTAAACAAAGACAAATTTCTCCAACATCTCTCGGACGACGTCATTAACGAGTGCCTGAAACACCGAGGGGGCGTTAACCAGGCGAACGGTAAGACCAAATATTTGTAGTACCCGTCATGAGTGTTAAATGTCGTCTTCCATTCGTCCCCCACCCGAATGCGAACCAAGTTATATGCATACAGATCTAACTTCGTGAAAAATGACGCTTCCTGCAGACGTTCAAATGCGGAATTCATTAACGGAAGAGGGTACCAGTTTTTAATGGTGATCTTATTCAAACCCAGATAATCGGTGGCGGTTTTTCGCGGAGGCCAAGGGAAGCCTGGCTTCCCCAAAAATTATTGCAAAAAAGAAAAAATATCTATAAGCCTCAACACAGTGTGTTTTACATTGTTGTAAATACCTTGTCAAAACACTACATCAGCGCACTTCTGCTTTGGCTGAGCGTGAGGAGCAAAACAGCGCCCCTCCTGTCAGGCTCTCATTGTGTATTGCACTTCATGTTTCATGCCCTCCGCCCTTATGTCAGTTCGGAGGCCAGCTTCACTTGGCCTCCCTACGAAAAAAAACAACCCGTATTAGCCAATCAGATTGAAGCAAGGCTTATCGCTTAATGGTCGATGCATCATTAAAAAAAAAATGAGGGAGGCCAGATCAAATCTGGCTTCCAACCAATCACAAACTGTTACGGAAAATACACACACTGATTCAACTGTCCCTCCAGGCACCAGCCAGCCCACACAGAAAGTTTAGCCACTAAGTCAGAGAATGGATGGTGACAGGGACCTTGAGTTTCTTGAAAAAAAAAATGACTTCGCAAAACTTCCTTTTGAGATTCAACTAAAAGTCAAGCGGGACGGTAGGCCGACTCCAAAGCTCAGTTTAACCAAGGGGAGAGCTGATGGAAAAGTTCGCTCTTTTTGTGAAGCTAACTGTGCTAGAAACGAGTGGCTTACAGTAAGTGCCAAGATTTATCGGCTTTTCTGCTGGCCATGTCTCCTATGGCCCGCCGTGGCCTTTTCGATGACCGGGTTGTTGTCACATTTTTCTTATATGATGCATAAAATGTGGTGTTTTATTCTTTATTATTCTTGTCGTGTCTAGTGGATTTCAGAGCATGATGGCTAAGCTACACTGTTTTTTTTATACTCTCAATCCTTACCGAGACTGCATTTAGGTCCGCTGACATCAGCTGCACTATCAGCTGACAGCTGTAAGGTTTACAGTTGATAGCGCTGCAGCACGGTTGATATTATAAATTTTTATATAAACCTTTGTAACTATGTGTTTTATCTTTAGTTTATGTGATTCAGATGTTGCGCACGGGTTGTGCATTCATGTTGAGTGTGTTTTTGGATGTATGAATATTGGGCATTCTTGTGATTTGTTAATTACCTGGCCCCCCTCTAGGGGGAGCCTGGTTAAGCAATGATCATGTCTGTGTGTGTCTGTGTGTGTGTGTGTGTGTGTGTGTGTTTCTGTCACTCTGTCTGTCAGCCCGTGGCTGGGGCCAGGTCTGCTATCTCTGATTGCCTTGTTTCAGTTGCGAGGCTGCCACATATGACATTGTTACTTCTAATGTTGGTGGCAGGGGTTTGCCTGTGTTTCTGTACAATAGTCCGCGGCTATGTTGCAGATGCTTTTGTTGCCAATTAATTAAATATGAGTCAGAGAGAAGCATTGTCCACAAAACGGAACTTCATTAACCCCTTTCTGCAGATGTAGACGCCCGCATCTATAGACCTGCAAACTGGAAGCACGCTGTTACTGTACTCGATCACTAAATGGCACCCCCGGATCAGTTATTGAATGTTCAAAAGCAAGCAGACCTCGAACGCGGTTCTGAATATGGGGAGGTTCACTCCACGCCCTGTTTTTCAAGAGCTGCATGAATTAAACTCCTCAGCTAAGCCTGATGTGCAAACTGGTCTGTATCCTTGCCTATAGTATCGATCCAGCAGTTTAAAAAAACGATATCTTGACACAGAAAAAAATCGCTATCCTCTGTAGCAACCAGATAAGCCACAGTGAGCCAACAGTATTCCAAGTAATAAGTAATAAAATCAAAAATAATAAAAAAAAGTAATAAAAATCAGTTTTCTGAGGCAAAAAAATCGACATGGTATTGATTCTCTCACATTCTACTTTTAATTACTGTCGTCACGTACAAAAAAAATCGTAGTTTCCTACCGTGGATTTACGCGCAGATCCATTCATTGACAAATCCAACGCTTCTTTATATCCACCCGAGTACTGGCGTTGATAGCCAATCACTCAACCATACACTCAGGGTTTTCTGCGTAATTGTATAGTTGCACTTCATGCCCTCGCAAAGCTAACCCGGTAAAAATGTATTGATTGGCTCGTTTCTTATCCAAATCCCGAGTGTTTAAACATTTTAGAGTAAGTGAAACACATTGATTGGACAAACACAGAGCATACAAACCTATGCGTATCAGCATGTTCGGTTGTATCCTGTCTACGTTATGCACATTACGCGGTTAAAATAGACGCGATTTATAGAAAACACGTTCGCAAAACTGGCCTTGAAGTGTTCAGTTACATTTATAGGATCTAAATGAGATAAGGATATGGTCAATTGGAATTATGTAGAATGAAACAGGACCGGAGGGTCCTGCTACTGGATACATCGGCCTCTGGAGCAGGGATTCATGAAAAAGGTGAGGCTGATACTTTGTTATTTTTTTGTTGTTGTTGTTGTTGTTTTGTTTTTGGAATGTATACGTACTCAACAAAGTCGAATGTCAAGGTTTTTTTTCCTGTTTAAAACGCGAACTGCCCGTGCATTTGGGTGGACCCCCTGGTACGTTCATTGCACGTTTCTTTTGAATCCAGGGAGGCAATGGATTGTTCCCTGAAAGTGGAGTGTCTGTTCTGTTAAAATAAGGTATATTTCAGAATTCAGATATTACTGAGTTAGTGAGTTGCACTTGTTCCTTATAAGTGTTGAAATGAGTTTGTGAGCTTAGAAGAGGGGACTGGTAGCTTCCATTACAGGGTGAATGTTCTAACCGTTTAATAAGAAGTTTATTTAATGCGTGTTTGTGCTGGCACTTTAAAGTAAAATGGGCAAAACTCTAAACTTTATTATGGAGAAAAGGCATGTTTTGTGTTTTGGAGTGGTTACTGGTGACCATTGATATTCAACTGCACTGAGATTGATAAATTCATACTAAACTCAACCAGAAAATCATTTGTTCATATTAAATTTCATGCCTTAAAACTTTATTTGTGTTATATACATGATTTTTTTATGATTTGACTGGACTTCATTTTGAGACTTCGGGGAGACACTTGGATAGCTGTATAATTTGGCTAAAAGCATGTAGGTAATCTAGAATGTAATGTTGAAGATGAATTGTACTTGTGGTCAAGGAGTTTATGATCCCAGAAATGTATAGTTTTAAGCCCCAGCAGTTTTTCAATCCTCAGAATTATTTTTTTTGCAATTTCAATGGTGAATTCTCATGAAGATTTTTTTATGTTTGCAGCTCATTTTCTCTACCATAATCATGAAAATTAACTGAAATACTATGTAATTCTAAATGCTGTAAGTGTCTTTTCAGAATTGAGCCACATTTTTCCTCTTTATGAAGCTTTAATCTTGAATTATACAGCAAATTTGGCAGCAAATTTGGCTTCTGCACAAAGGGGTTAATAATGTCTGTGAAAGCAATGGCTAAAATGTTTTTGTTATATCTAGATCTTGTCATAATTGCCGTCTGATCGCTGTGTGTTTAGCTTTCTGCTGTAATAAAGTTACGAGACGCTTACCAGCTTTGCATGGGCTTCCTCTAACTTATCACTTACTACTGTGTGCCAGAGCCATGAGCACGCGCACAGCTCTCCCTCGCACTTTCACTGTCTCTCACAACGCGGTCCTCTTTTTTAAGCTCTTTTTTCACTAAAATGAATGAAAAGTCTGTAGAATAAAGGTACTGTAACAGTAGACTAATTTGTTTGTGTGACAGTTGTAGGGTCCTGTCACAAGAAGTGTCTCCTAATAACACGTAAACACTGAATCAAATTCGTTGTTCATTCTGGCTTCCTCGGTAATTGTTGTCACAGGCCGCCACTGTAATCAATACAGGGTCTCAGACCGCTATCCTTCTTCCCCACAAAAAAAAAATTCCGCTCCAGCAGGAGACGTGGATGGCCTAATAAAACCGTTAGCAAGAGCTTCCTGAATACATTCTCGCATGGACTTATGCTCAGGTCCTGACAGCGAGTATAGCGAACCCCTAGGAGGAGTTATGCTTGGGTAAAGATTGATTTCGCAGTCGTACGGACAATGGGAGGTAACGTTGATGCTCGTTGCTTACTAAACACTTCAGTGAGATCAGCATAGTCATTAGGAACATTAGAAGGCAAGCTTAAGTTCAGGGTGGCCCCAAATTCCTCACCCTGCTCCAAATCTAATGTCTCCGTGACTGATTCAGAATCGGTAAAATCCTCTAAAAGGTAATCGTCCTCTGGCTGTCGCCAATCAATTTGAGGATCCCATTCCAACCCCTCCTCGGCCCCCTTCTCTATTCAAGGAGGGTACAGTGAGATAGCCTCCTCACACTCGCTCCAGGCATCAGCCTGCCCCATAGCTTGCTGTCTGGGAAAACATTATCTCAACAATGAGAGCTGTAATTGGTGCCCCAGCCTTAGTTTCAGCTAGCGAGCCGTGCAGCCGTGATTTGCAGGGCTAATTTTCGAAAAAGACGGCGAAAAAAATGGTGCACGGCTTAATCAAAGCCATGCTAAATATGTATTATAAAACGAGTGCTTCCCATCCTTAAATGTGATTGGCTGAGCCGCGTTCCATGCCGGTATAAAATTACTGTAACCCACTGTGGCAGGCCGCATCACAAAATATCCCTGCGCGCAACGAACTTCTCTGCACTCAACTGACTCATTAGGTTACGTTTGTTTAAGACTTTTAGCTCGCTATTTCAGGGTCAGCAATGCTTAGCCTTTTAACCCGATAACCAGTTGGCTATCTACCTAGCTAGCTATTGCATTGCAGAGTTCGATATCACTTTTGCGTTGCAAGCTGTGTTGCTAACTTGCTCGCTATTTCAGTAGCCTATTAGCGATAAATTGTTGACTTTTTCTTGTGTGTTTATTTTACGCGCTATGTGTAGGGCAACCACATCCATTGTAGTGAACGCTAGCTAATTGACAAGCTGGCTAGCCAACTAATGCACAATTCAACATATTTTCCTGGACACCGGCAAGTGTGGAGTACAAAAGTAAATTGTTCCCTACTCTCGCAACTGGTTGTAATGATTTGGCTGATCGGCACAAGTTGAGAAAGAGGAAACTCAAAAACCGGAACAAACGTAAAATTATTTAACGGGGTCAAGCTAGTTGACTAGCTGGCTAGCAAACTAATGCACAATTCAAAATATTTTCCTGGACACCGGCAAGTGTGTGGAGAACAAAAGTCAATCGTTCCCTACTCTTGGTGCTGGTTGTAATGATTTGGCCAATCTGCGCAAGTTGAGAACAAGGAAACTCGAAAACCGAAATGAACGTAAAATTACTTAAAGGGGTCTTCGGGAGACTGAAGGAGACATTCAATATAGCCTGCTTTCATAGTATATCTACATTAGCGAACACAAATAGCCTGATGTGACATGACAATGGCGCTCGATGAAAAAGCAATCTTAGCGTCTGTGTTGCTGGTCAACCATTCTGTCCACTCTATCATGCTTGGAAGAAGTACTCAATTTCATTGTTTTTACCAATAAATTGTCCATTTTTTTTTCTTGTGTGTTTATTTAATGGGCTAGTTATGTAGGGTAACCGTTTTATAAAATCACAGTAACCCACTGCCTCTCGGGCAGAAAAATGTTTCATACACTTCATACACTGAAAAAACGTTTCATACACTTATTTTTATTTTGAATACATTTTTATATTTTTCAAAATTCAAGACCGACACATGAATTTTCAGTTTCAAGTTTTATTTTTTCAAGTACAAAACTTTTGACCCTAATGTAACTTCATAGTTTTTCAGCTTACGTGTCAAGCACTACAAGCACAACCTCTCAACTTTTAAAAATGAATTATCACACCGTAATCAATCAATTATGTATATGCTTCTCCATTTCACATGAGGTCTGTTGGCCATCACCCTTACAACCAGATTATAGATAAAGACACATGGAGTTGATATTCTGGAAGCACTTTGTCTCAACTAACTCTGTTTACGATTTCATTGATAAAAATGCTTATTTTCTGAGTAAACCAAGCACCTTTAGGAATCTCACAGTGTGTAATTGCCAGTCAGTTGGAGAGGGTCATTTTGCCCTACTGAGCTGCAGATGACTTTCTTCATTTCTAAAAGTAGGTTTTCTTCTATGAAAGTTACATATTCTGAAAGCACTTTTTGAGCACTACACTTTTATAAAATTCTGACTTTGAAAAGTTAAATACAGCATTTTTGTTGAATTTTTTCTTTGAATCTCCTTCTCTGTAATTGTTTGACAGTCAGAGGCTTGAGCAGGCTACTAGCAGGATAGGTCAGCAGAACAACAGGCCTCTACTCTCCTGAACTGTAATATTTTCTCATTAAAATTATATGGTAAGAAAGCACTTTTTGAGAACAACATTTTGCTCAAAATTATAACTTTGAAATGGGTCAGTCCATGAAATGGGGTCATTTTTGGCTTGTCCATATTCAAACTGTCATTTCTTTATTTGTCAGATGTTTAAAAAATTTGCATTAGATTATGTTTTCTTGTGTTTTTGACACATAAAATAAATAAAACTTTGCCAATAAATTTTATAATTAGAAAATAGGTTTCGTCTTTCTTCATTAAATTGGACACCATAACCCTAGCTTTTTAAAAAAAAATTATCTCTTGCTTCAGAAAAAATCGTTTTCCTCTGTAGCAACCACTTCAATACTGTGAAGACTAGCTGTTTATTCACACACCTGGTTCAGAAGCCTTTTTCAAGGAGTAAGTGTTGGAGTATTGGTGCCATGATATTATAAAAGTTCTGAAATTTTGGTGTACATGTTACACACATAATCTTTGAGGATGGGGTGGGGATTGGGTTAATTAACAAAACGTGCTTGGTGAAGTGTTTGGTTCATTTAAATAAGTCAACTATTGTGCTCGACAATCAATTCCTCTTGTTACTGATAATTTTCACCTTTTCTAATGGAAGTTTATAAAATTTCTATCAACACTATCTCAAGTATTGCAAATTTCAACATTAATAGACATACATTTTTACCTCAATCAAATTTCGATTTTGTATAACAATTTCAATTTGGAAATTAAATGTAGGAAATGTTTATTTGTATCTTGATATTTCATGTTTTTATTGCTTGTTTGTGTCCGTGTTACATTTGCAACCTGGAATTTTTTCATATTGTGTACTTGCTGAATCATCTTGGAAACCATGCCATGGTTTCAGTGTTATTCTGTCCTACATGGCTGTAAACAACTTTTCATCTTGATGAGTTATTAGTGATGACCTCCATGTCACATTTGAGTAACCCCAAATCATGGACTGACCCAAATGTAAAAATAAGCAGATTTCTAACCTTTTTCTTGAATCTCTTTGTTTGTAATTGTTAGAGCAGGGATACTCACTCTCTTCCAGAATGAGCCGCGGTGGGTGCAGGCTTTCATTTTAATTTTGCAGTTACACACCTGATTCTACTTACCAAGGGTCTATGGCAAAAGCTTTAAGAGTTGGTTAGTAGGATCAGGTGTGCGACAGGTTGGATAGAGTGAAAGCTTGCACCCACTGTGGCTCATTCTGGAATAGAGTGAGTTTCCCTGTGTTAGACAGTCAAACTTGAAGCAGACTGCTAGCAGCAAAGGCCCTAGAGTAGAGGCTGCTTGCTGCTGTCACTTCTCATAGCCTGCTACACATGTTAACCCCAAAAGCTGAAAAACAGTGTTATGACTTGGAAAAATCACAACAAAGAAAACTGGCCAGTACAACTAAAACAAATTTATTCTTTACAAAAAAGTTGTACAAAAATGATCCACTATTTAAATTCTCTAATAACACTGCCACTATTTAACTGTTGCCAAAACAAAACTCTGGTCTGCTCTCTTCTGCTGTCTGCTCTCTTTGTTGTCCGTCTCTGCTGTGCTTAAAATCACAGCCTTTTTATAGTCTAGCAACCTTCCAGAAAGATCCACAGGATTCTAGGGAAATCCCGCCCCCTCCAAGCAGGAAAGTGCCAGAAGCTTCTAGAAATTACTAGACTTTTCGTAATGATTTTACAAACACGCCACTAGATGGTGCCAATGAACAAAATAAATATAGCTGACCAGCAGGGCAGCAAAACAGCATGTAACAAACTTCATTTACAAATGGAATATAATGCTGTACAAAATTATCATACATAACACCTCCCCTCTTTAAGAAAAGAAAGGTTTGCTAAAAGCTTTCTTTTGTTAAAATTAACACAGTTTTATAATCAGAACAATATTGAACTTTACACAAACGTATTATTGATCATGATAACAATCATATACAGAACAAACAGTGTAAGTCTCACAATCAAATAGAAAAGTAAAATTACGTTTTTCACAATCACGAAAGGAAATAAAATTACATGCGTGAAAGTGTATCTGGGATTACATTATCTTTTCCCCTGATGTGAGAAATGTCCAAATCATACTCTTGCAAAAGTAAACTCCATCTCAGTTATCTTTGATTCTTGTTTTTGATCTTGTGCAAGAATGTGAGGGGATTGTGATCACTGAAGACCTTGATGGAAGTAGCTGAACAAGTCAAATAGACTTCAAAATGTTGTAAAGCCAAAACAAGTGCCAAACATTCTTTTTCAATTGTTGAGTAGTTTTTCTGATGTTTATCAAACTTTTTGGAAAAGTAACAAACGGGATGATCTACTCCATCAGTGTCTTCTTGCAGTAAAACTGCACCTGCACCAATGTCACTGGCATCAACTGCCAACTTGAACTCCTTTTTGAAATTGGGAGATAAGAGAACTGGTGCATTTTTGAGAATAGCTTTTAGCTGGTCAAACGAATTTTGACATTTTTCATCCCAAACAAATTTTGCATTTTTCTTCAGTAAATTTGTCAAAGGTTCAGAGATGATCGAGACATTTTTACAGAATTTTCTGTAGTAGCCAGCCATCCCTAGAAATCTCATGAGCTGTCTTTTAGTTGTTGGCTCAGTAAATTCAGTGATAACTTTGACTTTTGCATCATCTTGTAGGATGACATCATGGTAAACCAAATCAGTCCTTGATGGAACGTCAGGGAATATGTGACTATATTCAAATATGAGCTGCTTTAGCTGCTGTTGTTGAAAAGGGTCCAGGTGGGACAACTTGCTGTCAATATTTTCAAGAATGTCTGAATTTTCAAGTTTGACTGGACCAGGTTCATTTTCTAAGGGGCAGTCACAATGTTCTTTGGAATTTTCCAGTTCAACTGTATTTACCACATTGACTGGCTTTTGCTGTGTGTCTCTATCAATGTATTCTTTTAGCATGTTGATGTGACACATTTGTTTTTGTTTCCTCCTTCCAGGAGTTGAAATTATGTAATTTAGATCACTGACCTTTTTGAGGACAGTGTAAGGGCCGAAATATCGGGCTCTTAGAGGGTTTCCAGGAACTGGCAAAAGTGCAAGAACTTTGTCACCAGTTTTAAAACTTCTGTCTTTTGAATGAAGGTCATATCTGGCTTTCATTTTGCCCTGAGCTTCTTTGAGATTAGACTTAGCAAAGTCACAGGCTTTAGAGAGACGATTACGGAAGTCAGAGACATACTGAAGCAAGTTCATTGGGACATCATCTTCAGCGAGCAACTTTTCCTTCAGTAGCTTCAGAGGTCCACGGACTGTATGCCCAAAAACGAGCTCAAAAGGACTGAACCCAAGAGACTCCTGAACAGCTTCACGGGCAGCAAACAGAAGAAGATGAACACCTTCATCCCAATCTTTCTCTGTGTCAAGGCAGTAGGTCCTTATCATGTTCTTCAGGGTTTGATGGAACCTCTCCAAAGCACCTTGACTCTCAGGATGGTAAGCTGATGACCTGTATTGTTTAATACCAAGGTCATGCATAACTTGTTGAAATATGCCAGACATGAAATTTGATCCTTGATCAGACTGAATAGACTTAGGAAGACCAACTAAGCAGAAAAACTTGGTTAGAGCCTTGATGATAGTCTTCGCCTTGATATTACGAAGTGGAATTGCCTCAGGAAACCGGGTGGAAGCACACATGATAGTCAGTAAGTACTCACAACCAGATCTAGTCTTCGGCAATGGTCCAACACAGTCAATGATGATCCGACTGAAAGGTTCTTCAAAAGCGGGAATGGGCTTAAGTCGAGACTTTGGAATATTCTGGTTCGGCTTCCCAACCATTTGACAAGTATGACAGGATTTGCAATACTCCTGTACATCAGACCTCATGGAAGGCCAGAAGAAGTGGTTTCTGACACGTTGAAGGGTCTTCTTGATACCCAAATGACCTGACATAGGATTGTCATGGGCCAGACTAAGAGTTTCTTGACGGTACGGCTTTGGAAGAACAATTTGATGGGTGATCATCCACTCTTCATCTGCAGGAACATCGGGTGGACGCCACTTTCTCATAAGCACACCATTTTTGTAGTAAAAACAGACAGGAACTTGAGTAGCCTCTTGTTCACTTGCAGCCTGTGGTAGAAGATGCGCTAGATCACGAGCTTGTTGTTGCTCATGAATAAGTTGTTTACGAGACAAAATGTCATTAGAATGACCTGACAAGGACAAGTCTGAAGATTTCCCAGACATCTCAGGACTGGAAGGTTCCTGATGAAAAGACTGCCCAATGAAGGTGTCAGCCAGGTTAAAGTCCAGGTCAACATCATCTTGAATAGCCTTTTTGGCCATAGAACGAGTAACTGCACATGAAGGATAGAGGTCTGGAATTTCCTCCTCTATAGAGTCAGATTCTTGATGAATCAAAGGAGTGTCAGTTACAATAGGGAAGGGCACAACCTTATCCCCAGCAAGATCATTACCAAGAAGCAAATGAATGCCTTTGAAAGGAAGAGAAGACCTAACACCAACAGTAACAGATCCAGAGACCAAGTCTGATTTGAGATGAACATTATGGAGAGGTACACTTGTAAAACCACATTCTACTCCTTGAATAAGGACATTAGCCTGAGTAGACGATTTGTCCGAGAAAGGCAGAATATCTGCAAGAATAAGAGATTGGGAAGACCCAGTATCCCTTAGAATTCGAACAGGAGCAGATGAGGAAAAATCATGTGAAAGTGAGACAGAACCATCAGTGATGAATGGCTCAAAACCCTCCATAACCGGATCAGACACAGAAGGTAGAAGATCAGGTGAACTGACCATTGATACAAGAGATTCTCTCTTTGTCAAAGCAGTTGGCTTGGTTTCTTCTCGTTGTTGTTTTTTCTTGAGAGCATAACACTCAGAAATAAGGTGACCTTGCTTTTTGCAGTAATGGCAAGACACAGAGGGTAAAAAATCAGAGGATTGCTTCTCACTGGAAGGTTTCCTTTCAGAAGTGGCCTTAGAATCATTAGAAGTGTTATTAGAAGTAGTCTTGGACTGAAACTTGCTTTGAAATTTAGAAAAAGTAGATTTTTGGACAAAAGAAGTCTTGTGAGTCAATGCATAACTATCAGCTAGCATAGAAACATCTTGCAAAGTAATGGCTTGTTTTTCTTCAAGGAAAATCTTAATATCAGGCTGGACACACCTTTTGAATTCCTCAACCAGAATAAGTTGCCTCATTCTATCAAAATCTTTTTCAACATTCATGGAATTACACCACTGATCAAACAACTGTTCCTTTAACCTGCCAAATTCAACATGAGTTTGACTGGCTTCCTTGCAAGAATTCCTAAATTTTTGCCTGTAAGCCTCAGGGACTAATTCATAACCCTTCAGAATGGCAGATTTGACAAAATCATAATCAGCACACTGTTGGACAGATAACTGGTTATAGATTTTTCTAGCTTTACCAGTAAGAACACTTTGTAACATCATTGTCCAATGCTCTTTTGGCCATTTCAAATTTTCAGCAATTTTTTCAAAATGGGTAAAGTATTGGTCAACATCATTTTCTAAGAAAGGAGGAACAAGTCTAATATGTTTAACCACATCAAAATGATCAGAAAGTCCAGAAGATTTTGGAACAGTACCTGCTTCTATTTTCTTCATTTCCAATTCGAACTGCATCCTTTTTTCTTCTATTTCGAGTTGTTTCTCCAACCTTCTTTCCTCCATTTCTTTCTCCAATCTTCTTTCCTCCATTTCTCTTTCCTTCTCCCTCTCCAGCCTTCTCTCCTCCAGTTCTCTTTCCTTCTCCAACCTTCTCTCCTCCAGTTCTCTTTCCTTCTCCAACCTTCTCTCTTCCAGCTCTTTCAGGCGTAGCTGAAATTCAAGTCTTTGCAGCTCCGTTGTAGGCACTTCCACAGCTTTAATTAATTCTGCTGCTTCTTCCCCAAAGATATCTTCATCGATGAAATGTTGCACCAAAATGTTGAATATTTCTTGTTTCTTCATTGATGACTTCACATCAGATAATCCAAGGGTTGAGGCTATTTGTAGCAAGTCCTTCTTCTTTGCCAACAAAATTAATTCCTGGGTTGGAGTTTTCAAAAAACTTTCCACATCAAAAGTCATGATTGCTGGTTTTTAAACTAGTCAAAAGATTTAAAATAATAATCTTCGGTGAATCCAATCTCGGTGGAACCTCCAATTTGTTATGACTTGGAAAAATCACAACAAAGAAAACTGGCCAGTACAACTAAAACAAATTTATTCTTTACAAAAAAGTTGTACAAAAATGATCCACTATTTAAATTCTCTAATAACACTGCCACTATTTAACTGTTGCCAAAACAAAACTCTGGTCTGCTCTCTTCTGCTGTCTGCTCTCTTTGTTGTCCGTCTCTGCTGTGCTTAAAATCACAGCCTTTTTATAGTCTAGCAACCTTCCAGAAAGATCCACAGGATTCTAGGGAAATCCCGCCCCCTCCAAGCAGGAAAGTGCCAGAAGCTTCTAGAAATTACTAGACTTTTCGTAATGATTTTACAAACACGCCACTAGATGGTGCCAATGAACAAAATAAATATAGCTGACCAGCAGGGCAGCAAAACAGCATGTAACAAACTTCATTTACAAATGGAATATAATGCTGTACAAAATTATCATACATAACAACAGTGACAACAGTCACAGCAAACTCTGTTGCAGCACAGCTGGTGGTCAACGGCCGTCGCCAAAACCGCCGCCGATCCACAGGAGAATATCGCCAAACAGTGATATCAGACCAACCACAACCAGCCAGCCTGTTCAATAAGCCTTTCGATACAGAAGAACTTGAAATGGCAATGGGTATGCTAAAACCAGGGAAAGTAGCAGGGATTGCTGACATGCTGGCAGAAATGTTACAACACCTGGGACCTAATGTTAAGACCTGGCTCCTGGAAATGCTGAATTCATGCATGGCACAGAAAACAATCCCACCTGTCTGGAGAAAGGCTAAGGTCATTGCAAACCCTCCTATATCACCGACAAGCTAGGAGAGGTTATTACTCTAACACCTCATGCCACTCATAGACTCCAAGCTGACCTAAGACCAAGCTGGTTTCCACCCTGGCTGCTCCTGCGCTGGACAGCTACTCAAATTTACTCTACACATTGAGGACAGGTTTGAATGCAAACTAAAAACCAGAGCAGCTTTTATAGATCTCACCACTGCTTATGACACCGTCTAGTATCGCACAATGGTACATAAATGGACATGACACGACAATGCCGCCATTTCATCCATGCAGATGACCTCTGTATAAGCACACGACAAGATGACTTCCAGAAAATCAAGTCTGTCCTTGAAAGAGCCCTCCAAGAGATGTCAACCTACTACAAGAACAACCATCTGAAACCTAACCCATCAAAAACCCAACTGTGCAGCTTCCAATTGAGAAACCAAGATGCAGGAAAAGAACTGAATGTCTCATGAGATGGCCACAAATTCTCCAATTATCCCAATCTCATGTACCTTGGAGTGAATCTTGATAGGACACTCTCTTTCAAACTCCACTTCCTGAACACGAAAGCCAAGGTCAACACCCGCAATAACGTCCTGCGCAAACTGGTCAATTCAAAGTGGGTTGCGGACCCCCCAACAGTTTGTGCAACTACCCCGGCAACTGTATTTCTTCACAGCAGAGTGTGCCTGCTCAAGCTGGAGCCGATCTCATCACACCAAACTGGTCGACACTGCCCTGAATAACACCTGTCGCATAATCACAGGATGCACTGAAGCAACACCTGTCCCGTGCTTTTATGCCCTACCTGGCATCAGTCCCCTGGTTCTAGGACTCTTCATCTCCGGACTTTTTATCCCTGATTTTTTCATCCCCAGACTTTTCGTCCCCTAGGAATTTTTGTCCCCAGACTCTGCGACCCCTGACTTTTTGTCTCAGTGAACTTTTTGTCCCCAGACTCGTCGTCCCTGGAAGGTTTATCCCCAATAATGCTTTGTCCTCTTCCTGTATTATAGCACTATCCCTTACCCTAACCTTAACCCTTATAATAGTCCTCAAGGATGAAAATGTTGAAATACGATCAGGAACCAGAGAACCAGGAAGTGCAGAAGAGCTTGTTTTATTGAAAAAGGGGGATGACCCCCGCAGAGCGAAAGGCAACATTACAAAGTCCACAATCCAAAATCCGTAATCCAGTTGGGCAAAAATAGAATCAAAAATCAGGGCAGCAATCACAGTAATCGTAGTCGGACAGAAATGGGTCTGGTACACAGGAATAGTACTTTCAGAGATACAAGCCAGAATCCACAGGACGTAATCCGAATCGTTACCAGGGCAGCAAACAGAAATCTCGTAGTCGGGCAGAAAAATGGTCGAAACACACAGATGCAACAGTAATCCAAAATCACAAAGGCAAAAATCAAAAGTCGGGCAATCCAGTCAGAAAGATAAACAATGAGAAATCGAGGCGAGAAACGTGGCACAAGAAAACTAGGGAGAACAATCTGACACTGGAAGTGCTTGAACAGACATCTTAAATACAAATCTGGGGTGAGCACATGACAAGGGAGAACAGGTGTGATTAATGAAACAATAATTAGGACTGACACATGAGGAATAATCTAATTACATGAATTTGGCAAATGCCAAGACGCAGACAGGGATCACAAGACAATCCTATGAACAAACAACAGCTCCAATTAAGGAGTACTAAAGAGTACTGTCTAAAGAAAAGGGAAAGCCTGAGATATAGGTGGAAACTGCAGTAGAGATAATTAGTGATAGGCAAGGAGGGCGGAAATACAAATTGGGCGAATGCTGAGAGATCGTTAGTCTATTAGTATGTGCAGCTATACTATCCCGAGTGCAAGTAAGTCAGTAAGTAGAAATATACAATGTTAATCTTGGTTAGCAATCAATCAAAAATAATAAACTGTTAGTAGGGAAGTAGATAGTAAAAGAGAGAGGAAGGAAGCACACGAGATAATGAAGGAAAACCCAGAGACCAATGAATCACCCGAATGAGTGGCACGCAAGACTAGGGACCGTGAGCAAAGACCTACACAAGACAAGACAGGGTAGATGTTGTGCACTGCATGGAAATGAAAACATGGCATGGCAGAGAATACTATGAACATGAAAAATAATAAACAGGAATCTAAATAACCAAAACACAATACACAATCCTAAGAATGGTCAAAAGGCAGGCAGTGGTCACTAAACACAAAAAGCATACATGGCAGAGCCAGGCAGAGAACTTAAACATGACAAGCAGAATGCAGAATCACAACAGAAAAGTCGAGGAATGAAAAGTCCTCTCGGACAGAGAGTCCGGGGATGAAGTCCATGGGGATGAAAAGTTCAGGGACGAAAAATTTGGGGACAAAAAGTCTAGGCACAAGTCCATCCCCCCCCGCGAGGCACAAGCACATACCGTAACTGAACACAACTCACCATACAATACAATTCAAGCCAGTGGGTATCAGAACGGGACACAACAGAAAATCCATATTACCTCAAATATCATTTGAGGGTATTATCTCTCGACACAATGTGACAAGCAATTTGAACAAGATCCTGAACGTAAATTTCCACAGAAATGTTCATATAGAAACAAAAGCAAAGCCTTTCCGGGGACGATAGGTAATCATGAAGTGACAACAAAGCTACATAAGCATTGAGAAATTCTTGGTACCGGCACGCGAATGACAGAGCCAATCTCGGGCCACCTATTGGTATAAATTAGCCTAGATAATCCCCGTAGGAAGCAAACAAACATATGGATAGATGTCAAAACAAGCTCAAACTCAGCAGTGGCGCTGAATGCTAAATATTAGCCTGAATACATTAAGTATTCAGCTCGTTAAGCTCGTTAATCACCCCCTAAAGCTGATTGATGACAACCTGATCATTTGAATCACCTGTGCTGGAGCAGGGACATATGTAAAACATGCAAGACAGGTGGGCCTCCAGGAGAGGTTTGGGAAACACTAATGTAGAATACTGAACATTTACCTGTTACACTCCCATGAAAACAATGTTCCGCCCAGTCAGCAGCATAATTTTTTTTCAATTTTTATTATTATGCTGGAAAGTGCCCTGTTGACTAACATGAAGCATGCAAAATTTCAAGTTGATTGGACAAATGGTTTAGGATTTATGACCATTTGTTTGCTATAGCGCCACCTATGGAGACATTTACTACAATCGAAAAATTTTAATCTATCCATCCATGTATACCTCCCACCTAATTTCACCTTGATCCATTCAGTGGTTTGGCAGAGGAATGTCAAAGTTAGCGCAGACGCAGACACAGACGCTGATGCCGACAATTTGATTGGCTGATGTTGACCATGTTGTTTCATTTATTGATTTGCTCTTATAGATTTACATCACAACCCTGACTTACATGAAGCATGCAAAATTTCAAGTGGATCGGACAAATGGTTTAGGAGTTATGACCATTTGTTTGCTATAGCGCCACCTATGGACAGACTTATGTCAAATTGGTTGTGTTTGAGTGCCCTGGCTGGTGGATGACAGATCTCAAGTTTGGTGAGGATTGGTCATTGTATCAGGATTTACAGCTTATTATATTCATAGAGGCCACACCCTCAAAATTTATTAACTGACTGTGGCTACATCCTTTCACTTATCTGAATTCTGTTTGCTGGGATTTTATATCACGGTCTGTAGATGCGGTCTACCAAATTTTGTGCAAATTGATAATACCGTCTAGGAGTAGTTAGAAATGTAATTTTTTATGAACAATTTAAAATGGCAGAAAATTTTCCTTTATACAAATGGGTAGGGCTCATATAGATTGATTCATACTGATCCACAGAATCCAACAAAAAAAGAATTTTATTTCAATGACTTACGGTTCAGAAGATATAGCCTGAAACACTTTATAGCGCCACCTAAGGACGTACTTGCACCAATCGAACAATTTATAATCCGTACATCCATTTGTACCTCCCCTCCAAATTTCACATTGATCCCTTCAGTGGTTTGGGAGAAGATCAAAGTTAACGCAGATGCCGATGCCGAACACCGATACCAACACTGAAGCGTGATCGCATAAGCTCCCATCTTACCTAGTGAGCTAAAAACCGTGTTGTAGTTTTGTGGTGGATTGACAGTCAAGAAGGGGGGACAGGGCATTAATAAACACATATTCAAGCATTTGCCCTTTGTATTTTCCGAAGAAAGCCCCACAGCATAGTTCTTGCTAACACTCACACATTTAATAGGAATGCAGTTTCACAGGGGAATCACAGGGGAAGGTTTATAATGACTGAGCTCCTGTTTACACTTGGGGATGATCCCTGCTAAGACTGGTTTCATTCTTTAAAGATGGCATTCCTGCTAACATTCACTACACTTTATATTGATGGAGTCCGTGCTAAGAGTTCATCATGATGGATTTCTTGTGAACACTGGCAAGAGTTTATATGGACTGATTTCCTGGTAATAACGCCGTCAGTTCGTCTGGAAGGATATCCAGCGAACAATGAAAGGACATGCCTCCAGCTGTCCAGCTCACCAGTCGACTAAATCCTGGACCACACTACATTTATTTTTCCTTTATCATCCACACCAGTTTCGAATTACCTCTGTGTGGTAGTGGGGTGTATTTAAGACCGAGTTTCGCTTGGTCTCATTGTGATGTCTTGCGTACCGTTACGCTTGAGCGGTGCTGTTCATCTCATATAGACGTATATCTGTACTTATGTATTTCTACTCAAATCCAAGTGCTTTTATGGTTTCACACAGCACTTTTAAGGAATATCACTTCCTATTTTGTTTTTGTTTGTAATACATAGCTATTGTAGACATAGCCAGCATTTTGCTGGTGATTTCGCGAAGTGACGTATCTCTTTTTTCACCAATTCAGAGCAATTCAACTTGAAAATTCTGGAAAATTTCCAGTCCCCTGATAGGGGCTCAATCAATTGACACGGTATGAATCTTAATAGCTGCATACATGAAGATTATGGGGCAAACAGCAGCATTCGGTTGTGTGACCTAATTATCCGATAAATTTCATTAGACGGAAATACGTCAATTTGTGAAATAGTCCATTGGTACTGATGTAAGATACTCCTGTAATACACCGGTTTGTGAAATTGTAAAATGTTAGGAAATACCAAGGTTATAATACAAGCCAGTTGCTATTTAATGAAATAAGAGGCTCCACAGGGTAACTTCATCACACAGCTAGTACCGCCAGCGCAATAAACATATAATCTATAACACACAACACAAGATTGTCATTCAATATCCCGCAGTGACTGTTTGATAGACTGGTTAAACATGACCTTATCACAGTGTTTCATTTCCTGTTAACCCTACCAGCGTATTAACACTTCATAGTTCCCCCTGAAGCCCTCCCTTGAAATCCAGTGCAACAGTTCTGATCAAAAACAAATGTGAATTATTTAGGAATTGTTCAGAGTCCCTCCAATGTGAAATGAGTAACTATCCAAAATGCATTTGCCATAGCACAGAAGTTTATCTCTCTTGAAAATCCCATAAGAAAATATAAACCACTACTAATGAAACCACTACCTAACTAGGCCAGCTATTGAATCTCAGTCGCATACATGATACTTTTCAATGTGGCAGTCCACAATAGAAAGCAATGTGGTCAGGCTTCTTGATTGGTGCCGTTGGACCATTGCAGCAGCTCAGCAAATTGTTATACTTCCCCTATGGAAAAAGAATTGGGGGAAGAAATGGGTCCTATATATGAGATAGTAAGTATTTGATTTCCTGCTAACACAAACTGGAGCCTCTAAGGACGGAGTTCTTGCTAATACTGACCAGGGTTTATAAGGATGGATTATCCGGTAACATTGATTGCAGTTTCCAATTTCCCTACCATACTGACAACAGTTTGTAAAGATGAATATCCTGTTAACACTAACTACAGTTTGTTTCCTTCGATTGCTGCAGAGATTAGAAGGATGGACTTCCTGCTAATACAGACAATCCTGTATCAGGATGGAATTCCTGCTTACAAAAGGTATAGATTATGAGGGTTTGAGTTTGGCTAATGATGTATAGAGATTAAGGATGGAGATCCTGCTGAGGCAGACCATAGCTTATATGGACAGACAACAAAAATTTATACAGATGGTGTTCCTGCTAATGCTGCGGAATTTGAAAGGACTGAGTTCCTGCTAACATGTATTCAGGGAAATGCAAGAATGAAATCTCATGTCATATAATACACCACCCAAAGGAGCTCATGATCTGACGTTGCATCCATACGTCTATCCCAGAAAACTACAGGTAATTCCGTCATAGAAACAATTGATTGTTTTTGTTTCCTTGTTTAAAACCAGGTCGTGGGTTCGAATCCGGCCTGGGGCCTTTCTGTGTGGAGTTTGCATGTTCTCCCCGTGTTGCGTGGGTTTTCGCCGGGTACTCCGGTTTCCTCCCACAGTCCAAAGACATGCATATCAGGCTAATTGGAGACACCAAATTGCCCATAGGTATGAGTGTGAGAGCGAATGGTGTGTGAATGGTGTGTGCGCCCTGCAATGGATTGGCAAACTGTTCAGGGTGGGTCCCTGCCTTTGCCCGTAGTCAGCTGGGATAGGCTCCAGCTTGCCCCGTGACCCTAGTGAGGAATAAGCGGGTATAGAAAATGGATGGATGGATGTTTCCTTGTTTAAAACCATTACCATTTTAATTTGGAAGTTTTAATCGCTACCCGTAACTTTAAAAACTACTTTTCACAGCCAAGATGAAGGCAGATTAAAAATTCATCAAGCCTTTCAACATGGACGCGGATATTCGCACAGCCGCTGTGCGAATAATGTTACAGCCCATCCTTATTGCACAGCTGCTCTGCAGTGTGCATTGGCACAGCTGTGCGAATAAAATAACTTGACCCACGATTGGCACAGCAGCTGTGCGAATAGCCACTCCAGCGGCGGAGCGAATGAAATAACTTGACCCACAATTAGCACGACTGTGCGAATAGCCACTCCTTTCAACATTGAGCCCATGAAAAAACGGTTTCGACCCTAGTAGTGATAATTACCCGACCATCTGTTTATTATGTTGGTTAAACTGCACTATGATAGTGATATAGGATTGACATGTGTAACGGGCTACGCAATGATAATAAAATTCTGGACAGTCATGGAACTATTTATTATCAAACTTCAGTATTTTGCAATGCAAGCAAATTTGCTAATATGTTTCTTGTTTCTGTGAACGAGCTTTAATCTGCACTCTTACAACCGTATGGGAATAATCAGGGTGACATTTCTATAAAACACTTCAAATTCGGTTTTTAGGGAACACAATGCTTTAATGTCTCAACATGATTTTGCTGCACACAAACTTGTGTCGTACAGAAGTTATATGTCTGTGACACAGAAGTAAAAAGAAGCAACGTGTGACAAGAAAATGGTGACGGACCACATTTTTGTATGCCCAATAGGGAGACACGTTGACGTAAAAATGTCGGAGAAACATGCTTTAATTTAGCGTCATAGGCCATTGATGCGCAAGGCTATATCGCATTTACCAATCCACATTGCTGTATAATAGAGGCCGAATCTTCGCCCTTTGAAAGCAATGTTTTAAATGCTTATAATGGGAGAAAAAGATTGAGTGAGAGTGCAATGTGAGGGCTGAACCAGATTGAACTTCTCCATCCGCAGGTCTGTTGGCTCCTGAAAAAGTGTGGGCTTTTATTCAATATCGCAACTCACATTCGGCGGAAGCTCCAGAATCAACTCGAATTCATAGCCGCGCTATGTAAATGTTTTTGGCATTTTTTTTGGGTTTCCTGCACCCAACGAATGCCATAATAATTGCGGCATTTCTCACTGGTTTCTCTTGCTGCATGGAATGGTAAAACATAATTTACGTAGGCTATGAGCTTAAAAACTGCAATAAGCTTGGCTTAGATACAAGTAAGCAGATGGGAAACAAGGACATTCTGCGATCGTCAAACCGTGATACCCCACAGCTTGATTCTGTCACACCCCAATCCGCGTTGACGATACACCTGTTATTGCAATCACCAAGCTTTTCCGGTCAAAACCACATAATTCTCCAAACCCGTCAAATCAAAACAATTCCCTATAAATCAGTCATTTCTATACCCATTTCAGAAGCAGTCATATGAACACGAGAAATTGCTCCCTCGCGCCGAGAAGTGGAAGTATCACCAGTTTTGCAAAGCATTAGCTATATGGACTGATTTCATTGAAGTAGGCACGATCTGTCTGTATCGAACGTCATAAATTTCAGGGATAACCCATATAATAGGCTTCAATGACATCGTTCTTGGGAGTAAGTCTCTAACTTCTAGCAAAATGAGCTACCACCAACCCGGGCAGGCTACCAGCATTACCTCGGAGCACAGACACGACTGCAAACGTACGGATAGCCCTACAGCTGTCAGAGGAATATATAGGCCTATCGGCTATAACGCCAGTTAACACTGAGATAACTGCTCGGATCGAGGCGGATGGCCACGGATCTGCTATCCGGACACAACACAATTATGAATGGGAGTGATGTTCCTTCTTTGGAAATATCAGCGCTTACTTTAACATAGCCACTTCTTTCTCCTCTTCCTCCTTCTGCCGAACCATCACAGCCATGATGATTTGCCTTTCCTCCTCCGTAAGGTGACTCAGGTCCGGCAGCTCCGGCATGGATGGCGGCGCGGCGGGTGGGCGCGGGCCGCCGCGAGGCCCCACCGAGGTGGACATATTTTACCCCTCCTTGACGTGTCGTCTTATTGACTAAATCCCAAGAGACGGAACCCGCTTTTCACGGCATAGTCCGCTGACAGAGCTGGCGCTCTTGTAAACAGTGAAAGCCCTTCATGGCAGCGGGCACCCACGGTGATGCTCTTTCTCTTTGACTGCTTTCTCCTTCTCTCCGACTTCCCCCCCACCCCGCCCGCCCGCCAGCCTCTCCCCTCCACCTCTGGTTACGGGTAGCCCATGTCTGTACCACGGATGACAGAGCAGGGAAGCCTGGCTTTGCTGGCTGCGGTGAGATGTCTCGCTGTCATCAGTCTCTGGCTCGCACTGGATGAGGGCGAGGCGGAGCGTGCACTCTGCACGCGCTCTCTCTCTCTCTCTCTCTCTCTCTCTCTCTCTCTCTCTCTCTCTCTCGATGCTGCTGTTGCTGTCAGGGAGACGGAATAGTCAATGGGACCGCAGCCCCTGGGGCGCGCGGCTACCTTCCTCGAGCAGGGAAGAGTACATCATTTCAGAATGGGCATTCACCATACCCACACGCCCCTCTACCATTCCCTCCTCCATCCGAGTTGGTATCGCGCTATTCGAAACGCGCGTAACTCACCTTTTATAACCCTCCGTTACAGTGGCGCAGCCAGTTGAAAAAGACGGGCAAAAAACATTCGTTTTCCCCAATTATTAGTCCTAACCTGGTCTCTACTATTTATCTTAATTAATGATACGCTAACCCCTAAAACGCTCCACACTGTCAGCTGTTGTTAGTTCCCCTAGTAAGACAACAACCATTACTTTGGACGCGCTATTTGGTTCATTTCAATCAGTGTTTTCCAAAATGGAAGTCGTCCTGCAACGGGGTGAATTGGGGCAAAAAGATCGGCTATCTTGCACCGCAACGGGGCGGGCAAGAGAGGCAGTTCTGCTTCTTGCACAGCCGCGGGGCGGATAAGAGAAGTACTTCTGCTATTTGCCCTGCAGCTGGGCAGATAGGAGATTTAATTTTATAATCCGCCCACTCTTAATTTTCAACCCAAAGCGCTGCGGGGCTAATGACCACTTCCATTCAAAATTGCGTGCTGGTATCTCAAATCATTGTCTTTGGTTTAATTTAAACAGTTTAAACAATCATACAGTGTAGGTTAGATCGCCTGATGCGCCAAAAAGGTTTCGCAGAAGTTCCAGAGCAGTTTACCTTTCTTAAAGCATAAGCATACTATAATGAGTAAATTATTTTTCTGAGTTGAATTGAGCCTTTAAGTCGCCCTTAGATTGCATTATGAAAGAAATGGGTCCATAATTACATAATTACTGAATGGTCATTCTTATAATTGGGAAACGTGTAAACCCTTTGATGCAAAGAGTTCATACAAATTCCGTGGATCATTTCTTGGGATTTGGAGCAATGTTTTGCGTGTGTGAGTGGGGGGACACATTGCTTATTTGAGCCATTTACTCGGCATGCATAATGTCCAATAATTTTGATAGAGCATAGACTCAGATGTATTCCAAGAAATAGACATTTCATGCATTACATAGGTTATGTGTTTTCAGTTTGTGCAATATACTGTATTTCCATCCCCCAACAGAAAAAAAGGTCTGATCCAAACTTGAACAATATAAGACTAGCTATGTCTGACTTTTGTCAACTTACCTCTTACTTTTGGATGCAGCCATTGTGATTGTTTGTGGTAAATCATGTGACTAATCAGAGAGGCACCTATTGAGGAAATTATCTGGAAAGGTCCAGTAAAATGTACATTTTGTTTTTCCAGGGGATCTATGAGCCTAGAGAAAATAAACCCCACTTAAGACCAAAATATTGGACAACTTGCAACAAAGGGAAAATAAAGCAAAATTATTGAGAATAGATCAAGATTTATAGCAGTTTAAAAGGATGTCTTTCGTCAACCCAAAATTGAGATGTGGCTACTCCACTGCTCCGTCACCGAGGGCGAAACCATCGGGATTGATTTTCCCAAATTATATTTTCAGCATGGAAGGTAAAGCTGTAGTATACGATTTGAAAGTAATAACCTCATTTAGATGGTGGTTATGGTCCTACAAAAAAAAACGAAAAAACCCATTCACTCTAGTGGCTGCAGAGACGTTGACCAATGTAAGCCATCCGGCCGCATGGCTTACAGTGGTCAACGTCTCCCTCCTGGTCTCATCCAATCCCCTCGCTGTAGTTGACACTCCCCCGAGAGCTTGCTCTGACACCCCGTGCTCCGCATTCCGCCTCGTCCCCACCCCCTTCCTCGTTATAAACTTTCTGCAACAAGCAAGTAGCTGAGTAGCAGCTTAGCAACAAGTGCTAGAAGAATGGAAAAGAAAGACAGCGACAGCAGCAAGCGGCCCCTTCTTGCCCCACCGGCAAAAGCTGGGAGAAAGCGTAAGTCTGCAGAGGAAAAGGCAGAGACGAAGAGGAAATGTGAGCAACGCAGAACTGAAAGGCGAGTAAACATCGGGTCATCTATTCACCGCTGGAGGAAGGTCCAGGAGGATTTGGGCCTGAAAACTGATGCTGAGACAGCAGACTTTTTGTTGAACAGGAAGGTCATTTTTGACTTTTATTGTGTGAGTTGTTACATAAATAACTTTTTATAAGTCTATGACAATGCTGGCTTATGACTGTAAACGCTGCCAGTCGTTTTCTCTGTGTTGACAGATGGCGTCGGAACGTTAGCCGTTTATTTTTAGCATCGTAAACTAGCATCGCTATCATCAGTGTTGCGCCTGAATGCATTCAATGAACTCATGAACTCGTTCATGTTACGGGTTTTAAGGGGAAAACACTGGAACTACTCGGAAACTCTGGAAAACTCGGAACTGAACTGGGAACGCTAGGAACTGGGAGAGACAAAAAGGGAAGAGACGCCAGGAGCAGGGATCCAAAATAATGATTTATTAAATAATAGGAACGGACACGGGGAAAAAAAAACGGGGCACTCCGGCCAACTGAAACACCGTGCGACAGCACTGAAGGAAGGAGAACTAAGGAATCCAAAAACTAGAACCAGAAGGGGGCAGACTCGGGACAACTCAGGAAGGGGACCTAGGGAACACTCGGAAAGGAGACACTCGGAAACAGGAGCCAGGGCACACTGGGAGGCAGGAGCTAGGGGACACTCGGAAGCAGGGTCTAGGGAACACTCGGAAGCAGGGTCTAAGGCACAAGACAAGACCGTGGGCACAGCTGGCAGATGGCTAACTCGGAAGGCACAGCTGGCCGGGAGAAGGGTCAGGGAGACCATCAGGAGGGGGGCAGACAGGACGACAGGAACGTTGACTCGTAAGCCGGCAAAGGCGGCCGACACACTGGGGACTGGAGACGGCGAAGACGACTGGCACACTGGGCACTGGAAATGGCAAAGGCGACTGACACACTGGGCACTGGAGACGATGAAGGCCACTGACACACTTGGCACCAGAGACACAGAAGGCCACTGACACACTGGGCACTGGAGACGATGAAGGTCACTGACACACTGGGCACAGGACAGGTGGCACACAGAGCTCTGGAGACGGTGAAGGGGACAGAGCAGCAGGAAGGGTAGGCTGGGCTGGGAAAGCAGCTGAAGAACACACAGAAGAGATGAGGGGACCAGAGGGAAAGTGCACAGGGCAGGGAGTGATGTGAAGCAGGCGGGAGCGAAGTCAGATCTGAGCTGGCTTGCTTCAGGCTGACAGATATAGGCAGGGGGCATGGGCAGACACAGGTGCAGGAACTTAATATAATTAACAAGGGGTGGCACATAAGGGAAACGTAATTACATGAAACAGATAAACATTAACACACAGACGAGGATCACAAGACAATCCCAAAGACAGGATAAATAAAATGAATAAAAAGACTAAAAAGTGTACAGAATGAGCCAAAATAGATTATGAGAATGCAGAGGTTCTGCAAGAAAACTTAGCAAAGCCAGTGAATAGAAAAGCAAGGGGTGGAGACTAGAACAGGGCGACTGCTGAGAGATCATTAGTCAATTAGTAAGTGCAGCTATACAATACCGGGTGCTCGTTAGTATGTTAGTCTAATATACAACATTAGTTTGGTTAGTAAATTCTAGAAAATAACAAACTGTTAGTAGGGGTTAGTAAAATAGAACAGCAAGGGGAAATTAGTAAATGAGAAAGGAAGGAAGGCTGAGACCCAGAATCCATTAAACCACCCGTAACAGTGTCACAATCAATTAAGACAGAAACTGCTACAAACAATGACGCGACCGGGGAGAAAGCAAAGACAGTACATGGGTAAAACGTGGACTGGAGTAACACGGAAGAGGAATAAAATGTGAACACTGAGACATGGACTAAAAACTGACGTCACCAAAATAATAAAAACCTAAAATAGACTAACCAGACACACAGACCACGGAACACAACAGTTCATATGTATTTCCAGTTGATGAACGTTATTGTGAACGAGTTCATTGTGGCGTTTGTGAACGGCACGCTCTCTTACTGAGGCAGAAACCCCAGCTAAGATACACCGCAAACATCCCGCTGATTGGGAAAGGCAAATATTTTATATTTGACCAGATGTTCTTGTTATTCATCTGTGTGGAATAAATACTGCACTGTGGAGCTGTTGTGGAATCCGACATGGTAAATCTTCATTCAAGGCTGGCTTTGTGTCTATTTACTGCTGGGCGGCTTGTTGCTCTAGTAGAGGGGATGTGTCTGGGAGTCTCCACGCGGACGGCCACACGTGCTCGGTGGGAAGGATCGGGGAGCACAGAGGGGAGGGGTGTGTGTGTGTGTGTGGGCAGATTGCTTTTTAAAAATTTTTCTCAACATCTCAATCTTTCTCAACTGATCTCAGATCATATACTACAGCTTTAATGTTAAATGTTGGTGTCTCAATCAAGAGAGCCAGCTTATATGGTGGCCCTAGTCATATCGTGTTTAAGTAAGATTAAGACGTTCTGGCTTCTAAGTTTCTCATGCAAAATATTGACCTCTGTTTAATAACTCTTCACAATCACCGCGCAAATTTGCGAAGTACTGTAGAATGTACAACCGCAACGTATTATTTAAATGAGAGCCGTGAACTTTCAAAAATGGGTATGCACACTTAGTCATCCAAAATCAACAGCACGTCCAGTAAAATAGGCACAACTGAAACCAGAACCATGAACAGTGCGATTTCCATTCTTTGGTTCTGGGGTGCGTTCAAAGTCAGGCTTGTCTTTACTGAGGGATTAAAAGCTATGAAACAGCATAAAAACGTTTCAAATGGTTTTATTTCATGAAAACAATTTAAACGATCATGAAACACATTCATTGTTTCCAATCCCTGAGTAAAGAGTGTTATGGCCCCAATTTGTTATGACATTAAGGACAGCAAAGGATGACAGACAAAAATTTTAAAACTAAAACACATTTAATTAAACAAAGGCAACTAACAACAAACTACTCTACTCTACAGACCAAGATTGATTATATACAAAAACAGAATATTTACAGTCCCTTTGGTGGGTTGCTTGGTGATGTCCTGGTGAGGAAAATGCTTCAACGCAGGCAAAAATCCACTAAAAAAATTCACAGGTCTTGAAAAGAGTGACAGGTCTGGTCAAATGTATCCTTCTCCTTGCAATTTCTCCTACTACTTTACTGTCTCAGTTTTACTCCTTATATACTCTTTTGCAGACCCCTCCCACCTTTTAGGCTTTTTAAAAATTTTTCTCTGGGACTTGTCCCAGACCTGCCTAAAACATGCCCAAACCTATCTCCAGTCTGGGCTTAACAAAAAAAAAGGTAAAAGGTAAAAAAAGTAAAAAGGTAAAGGTAAAAGGCTCCTATTCGCATTACAAGAGAAACACAAGAATTCCAGAGTCATAATCGCTTTCCATGTGACTTGTGATGAGGTGCATCTTTACACAAGTGAAACGGAAACTTAAATGCACAAGGATTTTAATTCCGCATGAGAATCTTATTAAGCACCTATCTCCAGTCTGGGCTTAACAAAAAAAGGTAAATACTGCCATCTAGTAGCGTCTATTCGCATTACACCTCCATTCCAAAAGGGAAAATTTCTTACTCATATAGGCAAAATTTTTCTTTTCAATACAAAAATGGTTAAGTAGACACTTGTATATATATATATATATATATATATATATATATATATATATACATAGAATACAACATGCTAATAAACACGTGTGATATATACATACTCAAACACGGGATAAGCAATCAGCAATCACGTTGTCAGTTCCCTTTACATGCTTAATTTCCAAGTCAAACTCCTGTAAAATCAAACTCCAATTCAACAATCTCCGATTCTTTTTTTCATCTGACTCAAAAACATTAACGAATTGTGGTCAGTGTGCAGAATCATTGGCTTTTGCCCTGTACAAACATAAACATCAAAGTGTTGTAAAGATAGAACCAGAGCCAACAGCTCCTTCTCTATTGTGGAATAGTTCCTTTGGTGGCGATTGAACTTCCTGGAAAGTATGCCACGGGATGCTCAATGTCATCAGAGTCACTTCTCTGTAGGAGCACAGATCCACAAGCTTGGTCGCTAGCATCGACCGCGATGGAGAACGGTTTGTTGAAGTCAGGAGATTTGAGCACGGGGAAGGGACACAGCAGAGACTTCAGGCGATTGAAGGCTCTCTGGCATGCATCATCCCAAGTGAACTTTACGCCTTTCTTCAGTTGGTTAGTTAGACTGAGAGCAATCTCAGCAAAGTTCTTGCAGAACTTGCGGTAGTACCCGATCATTCCAAGGAAGCGGCGCAAAGCTTTTTTATTGTCAGGAACTGGAAAGTCCATGATGGCTTGGACTTTAGCATTTATGGGTGCCACCTTACCCTGGCCTATGACATAGCCAAGATAGGTGACAGTAGCATAACCAAAGTCACTCTTGTTCAGGTTAACAGTCAGGTTAGCCTGGGTCAGGTGCTGGAACTACGTCTCTACATCTTTTAGATGCTCTTCCCAGGAGTCACTCCATGTGATCAGGTCATCGATGTATGCACCCGTGTGTGGCAATCCGGCGATTGCAGACTGTATCATCCTTTGGAATGTGGCTGGGGCATTTTTCATGCCAAAGGGTAGGATTTCATACCGGTACAACCCAGATGGTGTGGCAAAAGCAGAGATGCTCTTGGCCCTCTCAGTTAAAGGCACACACCAATAACCCTTCAATAAATCAATCTTGGTCAGAAACTTTGCTTGTCCTACTCTATCAATACAATCATCAATCCTAGGTATTGGAACCACATCAGTTCTAGTTACAGCATTGACTTTGCAATAATCTGTACAGAATCTAGTACTTCCATCAGGTTTTGGAACTAGCACACAGGGTGAACTCCAATCTGAGTTGGAGGGTCTGATAATTTCATGTTCTAACGTGTACTCAACCTCTTTCTCAGCGATCTTTCTCTTTTCAGGATTCATCCGGTACGGATGCTGTTTAATTGGTTTGGCATCACCAACATCTACATCATGAGAGGCTATAGAAGCTCTGTTTGGAACATCAGGAAACAGATCCTCATATTTCTTGATCAACCTCTCAAACTGATCTCTCTGTGAGGGTTCTAAGTGCTGGAGTTTTACATCAAGATTTTGCAACACTTCATAGTTTGACAATTTACATGAAAGAACTTCAGCTTTAATTCTAGTTTCACCATCTTGAAACTCCCCCTCATCTTCACAAATCTCGGCCATTGGAGGATATGAAGTGACAGCTGCAACCCTAGCATTTCTATCATGATAAGGCTTCAGCATGTTAATGTGACACAACTGTTTTGGCTTTCTCCTATCTGGAGCCTTTACAATGTAATTGGGATCATTGAGTTTTGTCAGAATTTCATAAGGACCATGAAATCTAGCCTGCAATGGATTGGACTTCAAGGGAAACAACACAAGGACCTTGTCTCCTGGTTTAAACTCACGGCTTCTAGCCTTATGATCATACCAAGTTTTCATTTTTCCCTGACTTGATTTCAAGTTCTCTTTAGCTAGGTCACATGCTGCACGCAATCTGTCCTTGAACTTGCTAACATAGTCTAACAGACTGATGTGCGGCTCTTCCTCTTGCCATTGTTCACTCAACAATAGCAAAAGTCCTCTCACTTCATGGCTAAACACTAGCTCAAATGGACTGAATCCAGTAAACTCCTGTACTGTTTCTCTAGCTGCAAACAACAACAAATGAACACCTTCATCCCAGTCTTTCTCATGGTCATAACAATAAGTCCTCATCATTGTCTTGAGAGTGGAATGAAACCGCTCTAAGGCACCCTGACTTTCTGGATGATAGGCACTAGAAAGAATCTGCTTTGCACCTAGTTCATACACAACCTGCTGAAACAATCCGGAAGTGAAATTACGACCTTGGTTTGATTGAATTTCCCTGGGAAGGCCAAACAACCAGAAGAACTTTATCAAAGCCTTTGAAATTGCTGTTGCCTTGATGTTGCGTAGAGGTATGGCTTCAGGGAATCTGGTAGATGCACACATGATTGTCAACAAGTACTGATTTCCAGATCTAGTCTTGGGTAATGGACCAACACAATCAACAATGACCTTAGAGAAGGGCTCCCCAAATGCTGGGATAGGCTGCAATGGAGCTACAGGTGGGTCTAACTGGTGTTTTCCAACAACCTGACAAGTGTGACAGGTTTTGCAAAAGTTGGAAACGTCTTTCCGAAGCCCAGGCCAAAAGAAGTGTTTCATGATCTTATCAACAGTCTTGTTAACACCAAGATGACCTCCTAAAGGTAAACTATGAGCCATTGTTAAGATCTCATTCCTGCATTAGCAGGGATATCAGGAGGGCACCACTTCCGCAGCAACACACCATCCTTGAGATAATACCCAACTGGAACTGCGTCTATTTCTTTATCAGGAAGGGCTCTCCTCTTTAGTACACAAATTTCAGGATCATTAGTTTGCTCCCCAATCAACCGCTTTCTGGACAAGCAGTCTCCAGAAACATCAGAATCACCAGACCCATTCGGCTGGCTGAATAGAGAACTGATAAAAGTATCTTATAAGTCCTCAAACGGAGAAACCATAGTAGGCCGAACAGAGTCATAAGGCGAACCACCTGAGTCATGACTATACAATGTGTTGGACGGCACCACATCATCTACTTCTTGAGCCTTCTTGGCCAAAGCACGAGTCACTGCGCAAGAAGGATACAGAGATGGGTCCTCATCGCCATCTTCAGTGCTCGGCTGTGAAGTAAGATGTACAGGGGGAACTACTTTGCCCCCAGCCAGGTCATTGCCTAGCAACAGAGAAACACCTTTGATAGGTAGACTTGACATAAGTCCCACCTTTACCTGTCCGGTAACTAAATCTGACTTCAAGAATATAGAGCGCAGGGGTACAGATACAGTCCTCCCTTCAATACTTTGTACAAGTTTGAAATCCCCAGAAGCAGTCTCATCACGTAACTCCAAGGAGTCCATCAACAAAAGTGACTGAGAAGCTCCGGTATCCCTTAGGATATATATGGGGACAGAAGTAGTATGCTCATTCAGAGCCAGAAATCCCTCTGACACAAATGGAAGAAATTCCTCCCTCACAAAGTCAGCAGTATCAGGCTTTTTAGCCCCACAAGAAGCAGGCAATTTAGCAGATCAGTTATCTACTACAGGAGTTTCTAACCTTTTCTTTTTCTTTCTTAGCTTTAAGGAACCAACAGTTAGTTGTAACATGACCAGATTTCTTGCAATAACTGCAAACTAGACCACTTTTGTCACTGTCAGCTTTCACACTTTGATCAGACCTGTTACTGGATTTCTGAGCACCATCACCAGATTTGTCTTTGTCTTTGTGTGAGGAATCTTGGGTATCACCGTTCCCTTTTTTTTGAAATTGGAACCATCTATTGTTACTGCGAGACTGAAATTTGGACTTATGTGCGAGAACATATTCATCTGCAAATTTGGCAGCTGACTGCAAATTCAGTGCTTGCTTCTCATTAAGGTAGGTCTTAATATCATCCTTAACACAGTTCTTGAATTCTTCAACTAACACCATCTATTTTAGTGAGTTGAAATCATCCTCTACCTCCATAGAAGTACACCAGCGCTCAAAGCAAACCTTCTTCTATTAGCAAATTCCACATAAGTCTGAATTTCAGATTTCTTCAGACCTCTGAATTTCTGTCGGTAAGCCTCTGGAATCAACTCATAAGCTCTCAAAATAACCTTTTTGACAACCTCATAATCAGAAGGAAAGGAAGGAAAATTATGCCTGTATATAACATATTGTGCACAGTAACCTGAATGACGCACTTTTTCATCACTTAAAATAAGCTTTATAGGTAGATGTTTTCAAGATTAAACGTTATCTTGTGTAATATTTTGAGTGTGACACCCATAGCTTCTCAGTCGTGCAGACAGCTGTCAATGTTGATGCGGCTGACGCTTTTAAAAAGCTTTTAAAAAGCGTTTAAAAGCATCAAGGCAGCGTTCGGAGTTTGAGTTGATGCTTTGCTTGCGGCCAGTGGGCGTTATACGGATGTGATCCTCTCGGAATTCAGTAAAACTCGAGTCCACCAATGAAATATCAATTATGACAGCCGTACACGCAACAACCACACATTTCGGGGCTGGTAAAATATTTAATTCAATGTTTGCAGATTCATAACTCATCAGACTGAATTGGGGAGACCGCTACTTCCGTTGCCAAGGTCTTTTAGATGACGTCGGCTGTTCCTGGGTCTATATTTAAAACGGCAACAGTAGTCCGCTGAACGCCCCGGTGTGTCGCGCACAGCCGAGAGGGCCATACTTTGAGTTCTCTTGGAAGAGTTCTCGGAGCCTGATGAAATAGGTTCAAATTCGTGTTTGATTTTTAAACTTTTTAAACTTCTACTTACCACGATCATGTCGTTTGATGTCATCAACCGTGGTGAATACCAAGCTGCAAGAGATGCATTTATATACTACCCTTGTTGGTGTTATGATTCTGCCTGTCTGCCATGTCTCTGATCTGCCTTACCATGTCCATGATCTGCTTTGCCATGTCCCTGATCTGTTTGCCATTTTTGTATTTGGATCTTTGCTATGTCTGACTGTGCCTTGGATTATGTATTGTGATTGGGTTACTTACAGTTCATGTATTGTCTTAGTTTAGTTTTTCCATGTTTTACTTTTTACCATAGTTATATTCCGGTCCATGTTTTTGTTCCAACCATGCATTACAATTTGTCTTCCCCTGTCTGGTCTCTTGTCTTGTTTCTGCTCACAGCCCCAGTATTGCGTGCCACTCTTTTCGGTGATTTAATGGTTTCTGGATTTCAACCATTCCTTCCAGTCTCATTTACTTCCTTCGCCTTACTTTTCTATTTTACTAACCATTACTAACAGTTTTCGCTAGAGTAACTGATCCAACTAACATTGTATATGATACTAACTTACTAATGAGCACTAGGGATTGTATAGCTGCACTTACTAATTGATTAACAAGCTCTCAGCACTCGCCCTGTTCTAGTCTCCGCCTCTTGTCTTTACCTAATCTTCTCTGCTGCGTTTCAGTGGATCCTCCACACCTGCTCATGCTGCCCTTTCCCTTATTATCTATGCACGTTAGAACTCCTTGACCGGAGCCGTATGTCTGTCTATAGGATTGTCTTGTGATTCCTGTCCGCATTTTGGCTTTTGCCTATTTTATGTGATTAGGTTCTTCCTCTTGTTCCTCCCTTTGTAATTAGTATCATTTCCTGCACCTGGGTTCTGTGTAGCATGTGTCTTCCCGAGAATGTATATTAGGAGTCTTGTCACAGCACTACTTGTCAGAACGTTTCTCTCAGTTTGCTTGTACCACGCTTTTTCTCGCCTTACACTCTCAGTGATTCTCTTCTGACTGGACTGTCCCTGTTTTCGATGTTTGGCTTTGTGATTTTGGATTATTGTTGCATCTGTGTTTTTTGACCCATTTTTGCCGGAATACGAATTCTGTGATTGCTGCCCTGGTTACAGTTTGGATTACGCCCACTGAATTTTGGCTTTGCTCCTTTGACATACCTGTGCCTGTGTACCAAACCTATTTTTGTCCGACCATGAGTACTGTGATTGCTGCCCTGGTTTTCATCTCTATTTTTGCCCAACTGGATTCTGATTTTTGGATGGTGGACTTTGTACCTTTGCCTTCTGCCCTGCAGGGGATTTCCCCCTTGACCAATAAAATCAGATCTACTGCATTGCTTGGTTCTCGTGACTGGTTCCTGAGCGCTTCATCACAGTTGGATTGATTGTGCTACTGCCTTTAAGATGGCACAGTTTATATACATGTTGAAGCTGTTTGGATAACACCCCTGGCACACCCACCAAACAGGAGAAAAAAATACCGCAAACCCCGTTGTGCACCGTTGCACACCGGTTGGAGGAAACAGATCGTTCAACCCAGAAACCGTAAGAAAACGATGTGCACCGCTGTGTCTTTGAAGCGTGCTTTAAGCTAAAACCATGTTTTGTCATGTTCCTAGTCACGTGACCATATGAGATGTGCAACTGAGCTCACGTTAGCACATTAGTGACATCTCAGAAAAACAAGGTTTTATAGTTAATTCTTAGTTGATTTTCAATGCCATGGCTGTCAAACATCCAGCGTGAACGTGCCATTGGCATGCTGAATACGGAAACGTCCGTCACTAACGTTGCAAGGGTTATGGGATGCAAGCGACGGACTATCCATGATATTCGGACACGTCTCCGACAAACTGGCACCACAGCTGACTGACCTCGGTCTAGTAGCCCACGTGTGACGTCAAAAGCAGAAGACCGACAAATTGTATTACGTCATTTGCATAATCGATTTGTCACTGCAACGTCCACTAGGAATGAATTGTTTTGTGAGGTTTTACGAAATGAACCAAGAGCAAACACCAGTAAAATGCAAAGAGGAGGCTTTATTTCTGAAGGGGGAAACCCCCCAACCGAGCTGGCAACAGTACAATGTCCGCAATCCAAAATCAGAATCCAAAGGGCGAAATCCAGAGTCATACACAGGGCACCAATCACAAAAAATCGTAGTCAGACAAGAGGTCAAAAAACAAGAATGCGGCACAAGTACAGGGAGTAGGCAAAGCTCGATATCAAGGACGGTCCAGTCAGAAAGATAAACACAGAGATCAAGGCGAGAAACGTGGCACGAGAAGGCTAAAGAGAACGATCTGACAAGAAAGTGTACCAAACAGACATCTTATATACACACCGGGGGTGAACCCATGACCAGGGAGAACAGGTGCAATCAATGGTGACAATGATCAGGGAGAGACACATGAGGAATAAACTAATTACATGAATTTGGCTGTAGCCAAAACGCAGACAGGGATCACAAGACAAACCTAAGTACAAAACAACAGCTCCGGTTAAGGAGTACTAAAGTGCCAAGATAAAAGAAAAGGAAAGCACAAAGTATAAGTGGAGATCCACAGAAACTTGCAGCAGAGATAATTAGGGATAGGCAAGGAGGCGGAGATTAGAATTGAGCGACTGCTGAGAGGTAGTTAGTCAATTATGTGCAGCTTTACAATCCTGAGTGCATGTTCGAAAGTTAGTAAAAATATACAAGATTAGTGTGGTTAGTAATTAGCAAAAACAATAAACTGTTAGTATGTGTTAGTAAGACAGTAAAAGAGAGAGGAAGGAAGAACACGAGATAATGAAAGAAGATTGAAACCCAGAAACTAATAAATCACCCGAATGAGTGCACACAAGACAAGGGACCGTGAGCAAAGATACACACATGGCAAGACAGGGGAGACAAAGTGCAAAGCATGGAAATGAAAACAAGGCATGGAAACTAAATTACTAAGACATGAAAAATAACACAATGAAATCCAAACTACCAAAACACAATACATAATCCTAAGAATGGTCAGAGGGCAGGCAGTGGTCACTAAACACAGAAATCCTAAACATGGCTGAGCCAGGCACAGAACTTAAACATGACATGCAGAATGCAGAATCATAACATGAGCAAAAAGCAGAATCACAACATGTTTAGAGGTCGTGTGACTGCCCAAACCATACGTAATCACCTGCGCAATGCTCTTTCAAGTTGTAACTTACCTTTTTCACTCTTTGACATTTCCGTAGCATTTCCAGTGGAACTGGTTAAATTAAGGACATTATTTTTATGATACACCATCTTTAATGAGTACAGAATTAAATAAAATCATTATTTAAAACCTCATTTCTTGTATAATCAACTTATCGACCTCCAAACAAGTGTGAAGTTTTTATTTTGGCTGAGTATATGTATATATGCATAATTCTTTGTGAGGTGAGCTACATGTGAGGAGTGGACTTGCAAAACCTGAGAACTTAAGTTTTGAAAATAAATTAGTTATCTCCCTTAGCCTCACTTTCAGGCACCTAAACATGTCCCACTGATAGCTCCACTTTCAAAACCTACTACATTACATTACAGATTCTTAGCAGACGCTCTTATCCATAGCGTACAGAAGTGCAAAAGATCGGTATAAAAGTGCAGAGCTTCTAGGAGACAAGTAAAAGTGCTAACAGTAAAAGTGACAGAGAACACATTCAGTTGTTACAGGTCCAAACCAATAGGCAAATGCGAAATATACTGATAAAAAGACCAAGTCAAGGGCAACAAAATCAAGGGCAACAAAGCAATGTGGGATGTAATGTCAGGATTCAGGGCAGTGGAGTGGAGTATTAAATCACTATTAAATCATGTCATAAATTGTAACGGAAAAAGCGAAACTCTGTCAAAACCTGCTAAGTCAAGGAGGAAAACTCTGGCTGATGACTCAGCAGAATTTGACAATGTGGAAACGTGATTCTGTTTTTGTTTTCTAGAAGGAACCAATGACAGACAAGCTTTTATAGCCTGTTCAGCTTTTGCTTTTTCTAACACTAACTGGTTTGGGTTGTTCAGAAAAATGTGATTATAGTGATATCATAAAAGGGGGATTTTAGCCCATGGACTCATGTTTATTTCTGTAGCATTGAGTTGCATGTAGAGTGAGTCCTGAGTCAAATACCCTCACCAATTGAGCAACGGGGCTGGGTTATACACTGTCAAAACCTGCTAAGTCAAATCTTAGTGTTGCAAAATCAAAGTCATTTCTTTAAAAAATAATGGATTCCCTCTTGGATTATATCTGCAAGGTTAATAGTTTCCGTAAAAAGAAAAATGGTATCTATGGAAGATAATTTCTATGCCAACCAAAAGTCAGCTTTTTCTAAAAAAAGAATCAACTTGACTTTTGTAGAAGGCTTTTCAAGTGGACTCCTCAAACTATTTGAGCTTGTTTCCCATTAATTTATTCCATGTTTTTTGCGAAAAATAAGCAGTGGTGCCAGTGCTGTACAGTTTTTTACACCAAAGAACGCTGCTTCTAAACATCTTTGGTGAATTTCACCAATAAGTCATTGTGTCTAATGGATAGATGTATTTAGCTTTCGTTACTTTAACCAGGGTTGTTGCCGGAGATTACTGTTGGGGAGCTGCTCTTCTGTTCCCTAAACCCACCAGAATGAGTTCAAAAAACGAACCTTTTTTTAAAAATAATTAGCATGGAATTGGCTAACTTACAGTACTGTGATTTACCTATGAGATGCATTTATTAATGTTAGCTGATTAGATACAGCTTGCCACACAAATAATAGGCTATAGTTAGGGTGTTATGATCATAAGGTAAGCAAGTGCATCATATCATTATATTAAATTAACATTACAATTCTGAACCAATCCTAAACAATCCTTGCCAGCTACAGTAAACAGTAATTTTATTTTACAAAACCCAAAACCAGTGAAGTTGGCATGTTATGTGAATCGTAAATAAAAACAGAATACAATGATTTGCAAATCCTTTTCAACTTATATTCAATTGAATACACTGCAAAAACAAGATGTTTAATGTTCAAACTGAGAAACTTTTTTTTTTTTTTGCAATTAATCATTAACTTAGAATTTAAAGGCAGCAACACATTGCAAAAAAGTTGGCACAGGGGCCTTTTTACCACTGTATTACATCGCCTTTCCTTTTTTGACACTCAGTAAACATTTGGGAACTGAGGAGACCAATTTTTGAAGCTTTTCAGGTGGAACTCTTTCCCATTCTTGCTTGATGTACAGCTTAAGTTGTTCAACAGTCCGGAGTCTCCGTTGTCATATTTTAGGCTTCATAATGCGCCACACATTTTCAATGGGAGACAGGTCTGGACTACAGACTGCCCAGTCTAGTACCCGCACTCTTGTACTACGGAGCCATGCTGCTGTAACACGTGCAGAATGTGGCTTGGCATTGTCTTGCTGAAATAAGCAGGGGAGTCCATGAAAAAGACATTGCTTGGATGGCAACATATGTTGCTCCAAAACCTGTATGTACCTTTCAGCATTAATGGTGCCTTCACATATGTGTAAGTTGCCCATGCTTTGGGCACTAATACACCCCCATACCATCACAGATACTGGCTTTTGAACTTTGCGCCTATAACAGTCCGGATGGTTCTTTTCCTCTTTGGTCCGGAGGACACGACGTCCAGTTTCTGAAAACAAAGTGAAATGTGGACTCATCAGACCACAGAACACTTTTCCACTTTGCATCAGTCCATCTTAGATGAGCTTGGGCCCAGCGAAGCCAGCGGCGTTTCTGGGTGCTGTTGATAAATGGCTTTCGCTTTGCATTGTAGAGTTTTAACTTGCACTTGCAGAAGTAGCGACGAACTGTAGTTACTGACAGTGGTTTTCTGAAGTGTTCCTGAGCCCATGTGGTGATGTCCTTTACACACTGATGTCGGTTTTTGATCCAATACCGCTGAGGGATCGAAGGTCACGGGCATTCACTGTTGGTTTTCGGCCTTGTCGCTTACGTGCAGTGATTTTTCCAGATTCTCTGAACCTTTTGACGATATTACGGACCGTAGATGATGAAATCCCTAAATTTCTTGCAAAAGCTCGTTGAGGAATGTTGTTTATAAGCTTTTTGACAATCAGCTCACGCATTTGTTCTCTAAATGGTGACCCTCGCCCCATCCTTGTTTGTGAATGACTGAGCATTTCAGGGAAGCTGCTTTTATACCCAATCATGGCACCCACCTGTTCCCATTAGCCCGTTCACCTGTGGGATGTTCCAAATAAGTGTTTGATGAGCATTCCTCAACTCTCTGTCTTTTTTGCCACTTGTGCATGCTTTTTTGAAACATTTTGCAGGCATCAAATTCCAAATGAGCTAATATTGCAAAAAATTACAAAGTTTACCTGTTCGAACATTAAGTAACTTGTCTTCGCAGTGTATTCAATTGAATATAGGTTGAAAAGGATTTGCAAATCACTGTATTCTGTTTTAATTTACAATATACACAATGTGCCAACTTCACTGGTTTTAGGTTTTGTATGATTAATTCCATAATCTTGCCCAATGCTGATTCTTGCCCAATGTTTCTGCTGGTGGACTATGTTGCATCATTTTCGGATATAAATTATGTAATTAGCAAAGACAATTGATAAAAAGTTGTCCAAGCTGGTAGAAAATTCTATCAAGCTGGTTTACTCCAGATCGATATCTACCCATGCCAGAATGATGTGTAGGTGTGTTCTAACAAACTTCTAGCCTTCATTGTACTCCATTTACCATTCAGCAGTGGAGTAAATAAATTCCTACAGCCAGTTTTGTCAACCACTTTCTATCCAGAGTTATTGTCGGTTGCTATGTGCATACAATTAGGACCTCAGAAGTTTCAGTTTAAATAATCCTTTGTGCATTGGTCACTTCTAATTCTAATCAGCCATTACAAATTTATTGGCATTTGAATGACTGCAAATTGTGATCATCTCAGAAAGAATTTAAGAACCATATTCTGAGAGAGTGGTACTGGCAGCAAAGTTGACATCTCAGAATTGTATGAAATTTGGCAGAATGGTGCCCATACATGTGTAACAGGAAATCCCAGAGTTTGAGCTCACACTTTTTATCGATATGGCTACTGCCACCTTGAAGTGGAAAAGTCAGGCGCCAAATTGAGCATTTTTGAGGAAAAATACCCACATTTAAAGGAATATTGTGGATAACTGCTTCATTGTGCCAAAGAAGTTACAATTGTATTTGATACTGGGATACCCACATTTTTTAACTGTAAAAGTGCCAACTGGTGATCATGTTGCAATGACAAGAAATCTGTGTGCAATGGGAAAAAAATATTTTTACAAATTCAGGTTTTTTTAATTTTTAAACCAGACCAGTGCCAAATTCATCTTCCCTGTTTCTTTTTCAGACATTAACCCCTTCAGCCCTGAGCCTCTGGCTTGAACATGACATGCCCAAAATGAAATGACAATGAATAAGTCAATTTGAATAACCTTGGTATCGTAATAAAGGTAACACCTTGGGGATTTTTTTCATGGTGCAAAAATCAGTGAATATGTAACCACTCATAGTATTTCCAGTTCAATCTCGGCTGACAAGAGAAATCACGCCACAACTTCTTTTAGGTTCGCGGAATTTATTTCAGCGCCAGCTCTGTTAGACAAATACATTTAAATGGTCGGTGGTCGGTGGTATAACGCACAATTCAGCTCCAGCTCCGCAGTGAAAATCATCAGCGAGCAAGAGAGCTAGCTCATTACAATGTGATCGTATAGTTTTTTTTCGAACCAAATAAAAGTATGTTTGCATTACAGAATGAAAATCTACAAACAAACATACAATCTGCTTATCCGTGCTACATCTAATCAGATGATCATATAATTACAGAGATTACCACGAACCCATCCTTTTTAGTTAATGTGAAACCTGCAAAATACAAGTCTGACAAAGGCTTTTACAGTGTTCTGTAAAACAGGCCAACAACGACATTTTCCTGAAACGAAAATAAAAAAGTACCTGTTGGACAAATACATTTACATGGTCGGTGGTCGGTGGTATAACGTACAATTCAGCTCCAGCTCCTATACACGTCCGAAAAAAGTTACAATCATCATACTGAAATAAATGCTTGACGTAAATTAGCTGCGCGGTATTTCTCTGAACATGCGTACATGAGGCAGAGCAACTAAACGCTAGCTGCAATGGCTGCCACACTTCGCAAACACACTTCGCTCGATTAAGCAATATACATATGAGTTGATGACTCAACAACAGTCTCAAAACATGAAGGGACAATTCATGTCATTCATGTTACACTTTAATCCGAGCAAAGTAACTTTTGGGACTTCATATTTGAAACAATTTACGGAGCCGTTTCAATAAGTACCGCAGCGAAAAATCATCAGCGAGCAAGAGGGCTAGCTGACGATTTCGTTTTTCTATAAATATTACCACCGCCCACCACATGAGGAAACCCCAATCAAACAAACATAATAAGCCTTGCACAGATGCAGGCCGAAGAAAAAGGCTTCTACCAAAAGAAATTACAAAGGCTCAATGACCCTCTTGAATATAAATGGAATACCGAATGAACATTGAAATGAGTTTTGACGAACTTCAACAATCTATAGTAACCCCGTTACATATATGCCACTGAGTCAGTGTAAATAAATATGGAACACTGCATAAATGAAACATCTTTTTTGCACCGAACAAAGTTTTACCTTTATTTTTCGTAAAATTATTCAGTTGCATTCTGAAACCCCTAAAAAATTACAGCACAGAATCTCACTATTATCAGTGCCAAAGTTTATTCTAACCAGGAAAATCAGAGCAAAATTAGAGAGGTTTTAGTTCGGGAATGTCTTGGTAGCCTCTCCACACACTGGGTTTAAAGTGCTTGAAAAATCTGAAAAAAAGATACTGAAACAAGACCTGTGTCATTTTGTAGGTCTTAGTGAGCAGATAAAGAAAATGCAAAAATAAAAAAAATCTGTGGGGAATCTTTGGAGAAAATCAATTTTTTATGAGGCAGTCATCTTGAATTGCAAAACCCAAAGAAAGGGGTTAATAATGGCAAGCCATCGTGTTTTTTTCGATAGTTTGACTTATTAGATAATCAAACCACAGGGTCAGACTGGTGGAAATACAAAATGGTTACCATGGTAACCGAATTTATTGTCAAAAATGTGAAAATATTAAATCCCTGAATATAACCCATCATATTGCTCAAAATGTTGGTCAGCTTTAGTCCAATAGTCCAAAACTCTCCTTTTGTGTGGTAGGAACAATTGGCAGCTGATTACATCGTGTATAATGGGCCTTTTTATTAATTATCTCAGCTGGAGTGGAAGTAATGCCCATGTTGTTTTCATCATTATTCCTACTTGAGAGTTAATGCAGCTTAAAGGTTGCATAACCTTACATTCAGAAAAAGCCAGAGCATGTGGAAGATAGGACGTCAGTCATGGAAAGGCCTACCATTATGGATCACAGCGAAGTTCGCTCAAGAGTTTGTTTGCTTTGCTTTCGTAAAGGGAGTTTCTCCATTGTGGGTGAAGTTCACCTCATCAAAACAATTCGGGATAACACAATATCTCAGTTTGACGTACATGACCGCCGTTTACCAACATCACTTTGTGACACTGAGTAAAACAAAGGTTTATAAGATGAGGCAAGGTAATCTTGACCAAAAATTCAACTGTCTGTACCAACTGGAAAAGGTAATTGAAGGCCAGCGTTGGATCAGCCCCAGAGTTCAGTCTTGTAACTGTTTGATTTCAGTGAGGGTGGGGGTTTGATTTCAATGTCAGTGGGCCCCTATCCATGCCAGTGCATGAGCTGCGTGAGCAAAAAAAAGGGGGGATAATTATTTAAAGTAAAAAAGCATGAATCCCTATTATATAATCAGATCAGATTAAATTGATGAGTGGTTCTTTCATTCACCACCTGAATTGATGCACTTGGCCTACTTGTGCTCTGTTCTCAAATACCTAAAACATTAGGCTACATCTGGTTTGTGTCCCATCATTTTGATCAATGACACTCGGGCAAATTTTGATTTAAAAGCATTTATTCTTAATTAGGAGAACAGGAGACTGTATATCAGAATCAAATCATATAAGCTACATTACTTTTGTAATGAGAAGGTACAGAAGAAATGAACAGAAACATATTGTTTCAATGTGAAAAAAATAAGTTGTGACTGGTTTCAGCTTTATACATCGAAGGCCTATGTCACCTTATCAATAGAGCCTGCAATAGTACAAAATGTCCTTAAACTTAGGCCAGCATTTTTTTATCTTTAGTTTAGCAGGCAGAAATGTCTGCTTTTTTCTGAGAGGAGGGCGGAGAAAATAAAATTTTTATTTTTGAGTTTAACAAACTATTTTTTGGAACCAACTCTGGAGGAGGAAAGAAAAATTTTTTTTTTCAAAAATAAATCTAGTATTGTTGCCATCTTCATGTCTTCTTCCATTCATTCCTGCCATGAAAGATACAGTATTAAAAAAAACAAACTGGCAGACTCGCCTGAACCAGTAGTGGAGCGGGGTAGTTGAAAAAAATTGCAAATGGTGATACAAGCAACAGACTTTGCATGAGAACTCTTAATATCCCCATAAATCAAAATCAACCTCCGGCCGCTTCAATTTATAGTTATATCCAAGATGGCCGACACATTTTCAAAATGGTGGCAAATTTGCTCTATATTTTGAATATTTTCAGCCTATAAGCTACAAAAATTGCATATTTTCTACACAATCATCGTGAATTCATATATCTTGCCATTCTTACAGTCATAAAGAGATAAACTAAACCAACCCTTCCTATCCTTATCCTTTTACCACCTATACAACATGTAATTCAGATATGGGATACAACTAGGCTCAGATATGTTACAATCCTACCCCTAGCCCGATCATTCATCCAATGCTATTTAATTCCGTGTGATCTGTACACCTTCCAGAAGACTATAGCCCCGTCTTCTTTGGCTCGGCTCTCCCGCGCTGGCACATCTTGTCAATTCACGTGCGGCTGTTTAACTTTAAAATGGGGCTAGAGAAACAGCATTTGGGAAACTAAAGACAAATTTCTACCATTAGCTAGCATTGAACCCCATGCTGAGTTTCACAGCTATAGTGTCAACCAGTGTGCCCTGGTAGTGCAATGACACTACACTATTACAATGTTATATTTACCTTTATGTTCATGTTTTCAAATTAGAATGAAAATTAATTAAAAAGAGCTTAATTATTTTCTTACTTGCAAAAATAAACTGATCCAGCTAGATTTACCCCAGATCAATCTATTACCTGACCTTTTAGCGCACATATGAACTTATACGCAAATATTTTGCTCTTTGGCGGCCATTTTGGATATGATGACAGCCATCTTTGATGTTTCTAGAAACTATTTTACATTATCTTAGTACTTGTAGGCTTGCTCTCAATATTTTAGCATAAACTGACAATGATAAAGAAATGTATAAGTGATTAAGGAATTAAATGTCCATATTCATATATCGGAAGGAGGCCATTTTGAAAACTGTCAAATTCTGTGTGGCCGGAGGTTGATTATGAGACAGGAGACAAAGAAGAATAGTTATGCCGAATTTCATGCTTGTATCACTATTTGCACTTTTTCCCTGCTATTCTCAAGTTACCCGCTCCACTACAAAGCCATTTCCTTTGATATGAGTTATCTACCGCTCTGGTCTGAATATACTTCTTCTTTTTTGAGTTTACTGGCAGTTGTTCATATTCAATAACTGATCCTGGTCTGCCATCTAGTGGTGGAATATTGTAACTGCGTGCATACATTTGCAGCTCCAAGTCCACTGGCGGACACTTCTGCACAAAGATACACAGTTCTTCTTCTCGAACACGCCAAATCCAGTTATTCCGTAAATGATGGATTCAATTCATATTTGACCCCCGCCGCGCGGAAGGCGCGAAGCGGCGGGACATAGTATTCACGACCGTCCGTCTGTACGTCCCGAATCCTTGTCAGCAAGATATCTCAAGAACGAATTGACAGATTTCCTTCAAATTTCAAGTCAACATGTATTGGGGTATTACCCCAGCGCCAGTCGATTTTGGTGACCTTAGCGTCACTCTCAAGGTAACACCGAGAGATTGCTCATTTTGACACGGTTTCACCTCTTGTGGCAGGGGACAAAGACACGTTAGTGGCAAATACTTGTTAAATTTGAAATGAGTAACTAAGTTGCCAGTGTCAAAGTAATGAAGTGAAAGTATATACTTTTTAATCTTTTAAATGGAGACGAGTAAAAGTACAAGTCCCGGTTAAAAAAAAATATCTTAAGTGAAGTACAAATCCTCAAAAAACTAGTCCAGTACTATAACGAAGTACATGTAGTTCGTTACTATGCACCTTTGAAAACAGGAGTATCATGCACCCATATTTTGGTGATCCTGTGGCGGCGGGCCCGCGAAAACGGCAAAAGGTAAAATGTTAATTATCTCCGCCAAGGAGATGATGCAATCAAGTCGGTGTGGACAGGATTTCTCGGAAACTACTAAACGGATCTTCATGAAATTTTCACCAGAGATAAACCTTGGTCAAGGGACGACTCCATTAAATTTTGGTGATGATCCGGATCCGGATCTGGATTCTGGATCCGGATCCGGATCCGGATCTACAAATTTAGTGACATTTCTCGGAAACTACAGAACGGATCTTCATGAAATTTTCACCAGAGATGGATCTTGGTCCAGGGATGACTCTGTTAAATTTTGGTGATGATCCGGATCCGGATCTGGATTCTGGATCCGGTCCTATCATCTTCCCAAGAGACAGATCTTGTATTTGTATAACCTCTATGATACAGTCGTTATGTTGCGCTCCTCATTGACTGACTGTCGCTATACTAACGCCTCTACGAGAAAGCTCTAAAAGTGCTTCGCGCGGCCTCGTTATGAGTTGGAGGCTTCTTCTTCTTATTTTTGGTTTTATGGTGTTTACAGACCTGTTGGTGTATTACCGCCAACTACTGGATTCATTCAACATAAATTTCCCGATTCCTCTTATATCGAATTCCCACCAAAGCCTCGCCAAAGCGAACGGTGCACTGTGTCGAACAATACATTTGCACTCTGCATGTGTTCAGTGTGATTACACTTTCGATTCGTGTAATCTACGAGCCGAATGTAGACGCAATGCATTGGCTTTTGAAGAAGGAAATGACGTCAACACCAAAGCTGCCTGCTGATTGGTCCAGCCAAAGAATTTCGGGCGAAACGCCGCGAGGTAGCTATGATTGACTCGGATCATTTGAGGGATTCGGATCATTCTGAGTCACTCGGTAATATGAGCCGGATTGTGCGAGTCACTTGAGTCACTTGACACAAAATGGCCCGATTAAATGTTTGCAAAAACCATGGTACATTGACTCGAGCCATAAAAAAAGCACACACACTTACCTTTATGTGTTACTATTTTCTCCTACCATGAACCTTTCGGTATATTTCTAAAGTCTGCAAGTAGGCCCATTCAGCAGAATGTTAATGACCAGGTAATGTAAGGTGGTGTACTAAGGGTTGGAGTATTGGTAATTTTTTATTCAAAATGCAAATAAATCAACACACAAATTACAAACAACAACAAATGGAACAATTTGTGCAAATATGGTGGTGATTAAATGAAATAGCACACAAGAAATGGCGGAAGAATGTGAAAAAGTGCAAGTTGCTTGTAAGCTATATCATAAACAAAGGTAGTTGAGTATCGCTAGCTGTGTGACTCTGAAGCTGTATTTGTGGGCGGGGGGAGTTACAGCCTCAAATCATCTATATAATAAAAGTAAAAAAATAAAGCTAAAAATAAAGAAGTAATCCTACTTCGCGGATTTCGCCTATTGCGGCTTATTATTTTTAGAACGGAACTCCCGCGATTAATGAGGAACCACTGTATTACAGGATTTAATGTTTGTGAGGAATGCGACATTATAACAGGCCCAAATGCAGAATACAGTCTGCAATTCAGAATGCAGAACGCATTACTTGAAAATGAAATATGTATTGTTTTTCCTTCATGCTGGAAAACGTTTTCATTGTTTGTCAATAGATGAATAGCAAAAAGACAGGTCGTCAGTCGTATTACGTCTGCAAAAAAAACACCGATGTTCTGAATAGTGAACGCTCCCAGGGTAACCAGTAACCACTACGAAAGAATATTTTATTTTATAAAGTGCTTGACTGACCAAGAGTGTAATACCTGCAATATAGAGGCTGTTATTGTAATTATTCTTTAAGTTCGCGACTTCTCCTTCCAGACATAGCTAGAAAAAGCGTTGATTATTAGTTGTAGCTCATTTTTGAGACGAAAGAACGAGTGAAGGTGACTTATCGAGGACGATTGCTTTGCATTCGGTGGATGCGACACGCCGCCATTCTCAGGTATGTTTACTACCATTTAAACACTCGTGTTTATACCGCTAATCGTCCCGCATTTAGTAGAGCTTCAGGATTTTATTTGTAGAGTCACTAGACTCTCTAGTTTCAGCCATAAAAGCGAATATTTTTGCGATCAGATCGTTTCGCGACCAAAGATACTGTGTTAGTAGAAGCAGAACTTGTATGGCTTTGAAGTGCTTTAACAGCCAGATTTTGCTTGTGCATACTGCTCTACTTCTCCAAAGGAAAGGTTAGGGAACAGTGAGAGGTCATTGGATTCATCTATAAAATATAAAATAGCACGTGCTTAACTTAAGCTTATGACTTGAAAGAAGGCCGAAAAGTGACAAATTACAAGTAAAGGATTCATAAAGGGAATGCCATTCGGCTGGTTTTCCGCATCTAGATCACTAACTAAAGAGCTTATACAAGTGGTAAAGATGTCATTAGTCTTATTTTTACTATTACAGAACAGGAGATTAAAGATAAAACAAAATAACTAGTGTAATGTGAATATAGGCCACTAGATAACAGAATTTACCTTTCTTTTATTAAGCCCAGACTGGAGCTAGGTATAGACATGTCCTGGACATGTCTGGGGCAAGTCCCCAAAAATTTAAAAAAAGAGGTCTAAATGTGGGTGGGGTCTGCAAAAGAGTATATCAGGAAAAGAATTGAGACAGTAAAGTAGTAGGAGAAATTGCAAGGAGAAGGATACATATGACCAGACCTGTCATTTCTGTTCAAGACCTGTGAAGTTTCTTTTGTGGATTTTTGCCGGTGTTTGAGCATTTTCCTCACCCAGGACATCACCAAGCCACCCCACCAAAACAAGGGACTGTAAATATTTTTGTTCTTGTTATTAATCAATCTTGGTCAATAGATTAGTTCGTAGTTTAGTTAAAAGTCCTTGTTTGTTAATTAAATGTGTTTATGTTTTTAAAACTGTGTCTGTCATCCCTTGCTGTTGCTGTTGTTGTAAATGTAATAACAAATTGGGGCCATAACAAATTGGGGGCTCGTCCGGGATAGAACATTGTGTGAGTCATTTATTGGAAATTTAACACTTCAAATTGTAAAATTGATTTTTTTAATTGAATACATATATATATAGATCACCAGCAATGGGTGATTTCTTGGCATCACCAACTGTAGGTGTTTTGAAGTCTTTTAAAAAGACAGAGCTGCTTGAAATTTGCAGACAGTTAGAGCTGACAGAGGTAAAACCAGCCATGCGAAAAGCAAGACTGGCTAGAGAGATAGTTGAATATTACATTGATGAAAATGTGTTTGCACCAGGAAATCTGGAACAGTTTCCAGTGGAAAATCCAAATATAGAAATGGAACTTAAATTTAAAATGCTAGAGATTGAATGGGAAGAAAAAGAAAAACAAAGGCAGTTTGAGTTGGAAAAATTAGCAAGAGAAGAGAAAAAAGAAAGGGAGGAAAAAGAGAAAGAAAGGGAGGAAAGAGAAAAAGAAAGGGAGGAAAAAGAGAAACAAAGAGAATTTGAGTTAGAAAAATTTGCAAGACAGAGAGATTTTGAATTAGAGAAATTCGATAGAGAAGAAAGACTCCAAATGGAGCAACTAAAAATTAAAATTCAAACTGAAAATAAATTTCGGGCTAGCCAGGAGGTAAAATTGGTGCCTTTATTTTCGGAAAAGGATGTTGACAACTATTTCCAGTGTTTTGAAAAGGTAGCAAAGAGTTGCCAGTGGCCAAAGGAACACTGGCCTCTGATGTTGCAAACTGTCCTCAAGGGTAAAGCTCAACAAGCCTATTCGGCTTTGTCTGCAGATGATTCCTCTGATTATGAGGTTGTCAAAAATGTTATTTTGAGAGCTTATGAGTTGGTTCCAGAGGCTTACCGACAGAAATTCAGAGGTCTGAAGAAATCTGAAAATCAGACTTATGTGGAATTTGCTAATGAGAAGAAGGTTTGCTTTGAGCGCTGGTGTACTTCTGTGGAGGTCAAGGATGATTTCAACTCACTAAAAGAGATGGTGTTAGTTGAAGAATTCAAGAACTGTGTTAAGGATGATATTAAGACCTACCTTAATGAGAAGCAAGCACTGAATTTGCAATCAGCTGCCAAATTTGCAGATGAATATGTTCTCACACATAAGTCCAAATTTCGGTCGAGCAGTAAAAATAGATGGTCCCAATTTCAGAAAAAGGGTTATGGTGATACCCAAGATTCCTCCCCCAAGACAAAGACAAATCTGGTGATGGTGCTCAGAAATCCAGTAACAGGTCTGATCAAAGTGTGAAAGCTGACAGTGACAAAAGTGGTCTAGTTTGCAGTTATTGCAAGAAATCTGGTCATGTTACAACTAACTGTTGGTTCCTAAAAGCTAAGAAAGAAAAAGTAAAGGATACCAAACCAAATGCCTTTGTGAAAACAAGGTTAGAAACCCCTGTAGTAGATAACCGATCTGCTAAATTGCCTGCTTCTTGTGGGGCTAAAAAGCCTAATACAGCTGACTTCGTGAGGGAGGAATTTCTTCCATTTGTGTCAGAGGGATTTGTGGCTCTGAATGAGCATACTACTCCTGTCCCCATATATATCCTAAGGGATACCGGAGCTTCTCAGTCACTTTTGTTGATGGACTCTTTGGAGTTACGTGATGAGACCGCTTCAGGGGATTTCATACTCGTACAAGGTATTGAAGGGAGAACTGTATCTGTACCCCTGCGCTCTATATTCTTGAAGTCAGATTTAGTTGCAGGACAGGTAAAGGTGGGACTTATGTCAAGTCTACCTATAAAGGGTGTTTCTCTATTGCTAGGCAATGACCTGGCTGGGAGCAAAGTAATTCCCCCTGTACATCTTACTTCACAGCCAAGCACTGAAGATGGGGATGAGGACCCATCTCTGTATCCTTCTTGCGCAGTGACTCGTGCTATGGCCAAGAAGGCTAAAGAAGAAGATGATGTGGTGCCGTCCAGCACATTGAATAGTCAGGACTCAGGTGGTTTGCCTCATGACTCTGATTGGCCTACTATGGTTTCTCCGTTTGAGAACTTATCAGACACTTTTATCAGTTCATTGTTCTGCCAGCCAGATGGGTTTGGTGATTCTGATGTGTCTGGAGACTTGTCTCTGTCCAGAGAGCGGTTGATTGAGGAGCAAACTAATGATCCTGAATTTTGTGCCCTAAGGAGGAGAGCCCTTCCTGATAAAGAAATAGACGCAGTTCCAGTTGGATATTATCTCAAGGATGGTGTGCTGATGCGTAAGTGGCGCCCTCCTGATATCCCTGCCAATGCAGATTGGGCAGTGGTCAGGCAAATTGTTGTTCCGAAGGTCTACAGGAATGAGATCTTTACAATGGCTCATAGTTTACCGTTAGGAGGTCATCTTGGTGTTAACAAGACTGTTGATAAGATCATGAAACACTTCTTTTGGCCTGGGCTTCGGAAAGACGTTTCCAACTTTTGCAAAACCTGTCACACTCGTCAGGTAGTTGGAAAACACCAGTTCGACCCACCTGTAGCTCCATTGCAGCCTATCCCAGCATTTGGGGAGCCATTCTCTGAGGTCATTGTTGATTGTGTTGGTCCATTACCCAAGACTAGATCTGGAAATCAGTATTTGTTGACAATCATGTGTGCATCTACTAGATTCCCTGAAGCCATACCTCTACGTAACATCAAGGCAACTGCAATCTCAAAGGCTTTGATAACGTTCTTCACGTTGTTTGGCCTTCCCAGGGAAATTCAGTCAGACTAAGGTAGAAATTTCACTTCAGCATTGTTTCAGCAGGTTGTGTATGAACGAGGTGCAAAGCAGACTCTTTCTAGTGCCAATCATACAGAAAGTCAGGGTGCCTTAGAGCGGTTTCATTCCACTCTCAAGACAATGATGAGGACTTATTGTTATGACCATGAGAAAGACTGGGATGAAGGTGTTCATTTGTTGTTGTTTGCAGCTAGAGAAGCAGTGCAGGAGTCTACTGGATTCAGTCCATTTGAGCTAGTGTTTGGTCATGAAGTGAGAGGACCTTTGCTATTATTGAGTGAACAATGGCAACAACTAGACTCTCTAGTTTCAGCCATAAAAGCGAAAATTTTTGCGATCAGATCGTTTCACGACCATAGATACTGTGTTAGTTTACATGTGCGAAGTGCGCCATAAAAGTGACAAACTTGACAAAACAAAGTACTAGAACCTACTGTTATGGCCCCAATTTGTTATTACATTTACAACAACAGCAACAGCAACAGCAAGGGATGACAGACACAGTTTTAAAAACTTAAACACATTTAATTAACAAACAAGGACTTTTAATTCAACTACTAACTAATCTAATGACCAAGATTGATTAATAACAAGAACAAAAATATTTACAGTCCCTTGTTTTGGTGGGGTGGCTTGGTGATGTCCTGGGTGAGGAAAATGCTCAAACACCGGCAAAAATCCACAAAAGAAACTTCACAGGTCTTGAACAGAAATGACAGGTCTGGTCATATGTATCCTTCTCCTTGCAATTTCTCCTACTACTTTACTGTCTCAATTCTTTTCCTTATATACTCTTTTGCAGACCCCACCCACATTTAGACCTCTTTTTTTTAATTTTCGGGGACTTGCCCCAGACATGTCCAGGACATGTCTAAACCTAGCTCCAGTCTGGGCTTAATAAAAGAAAGGTAAATTCTGCCATCTACTGGCCTCTATTCACATTACACCTCCATTCCAAAAGGGAAAAATTTTGACTCATAAAGGCAAAATTTTTCTTTTCAATACAAAATGGTTAAGTGAACACTTGTCTATATATACATATCATACAATATTCAAATAAACACGTTTTATATATATATATATACATTTTCAAACACGGGATAAGCAATCAGCAATCACATTGTCAGCACCCTTTACATGCTTAATTTCCAAGTCAAACTCCTGTAAAATCAAACTCCAATTCAACAATCTCCGATTCTTGTTTTTCATCTTACTCAAAAACATTAACGGATTGTGGTCAGTGTACACAATCATTGGCTTTTCCTCTGTACAAACATACACAATGCAATTAATGGATTTAACCATTTCATTTTAATATGTAAAGAAAAGGTGAGTGTTGCCTGCGTACATGGTTCTAGGATGTCACAACAGCGGCCTAAGCTTACTGTACATTTTCTCGCGCTGCATGAAGTGCAGCAATGAAGTTACATATTACGGTCATTCATCCATTAAAATGGCAAAAATATACTGAGCAACAAAAGAAACGCAAGTTAGCTAACTTAGTTAGTTAATGTGCTCTTATGGTTACCCAGATAGCAAGCACCTCCGCTCCGGATCTGCCCTGGCTCCAGCTGATCCGGCTCAGAGCCGGGGCAATTCCGGAGCGGAGGAGCTTGCTATCTGGGTAACTTACTCATAGTTACCGCAAAATAAAGAAAAGTTTGATAAAACGAGTGTAAATGCGCACACGCTAGTAATAAAATTGATTTTCAATAATTACGCGCAAACTTATTTTACGGTTTGCCTTTAATTAGCTTGCGTTTCTTTTGTCGCTCAATACATATGCTCCGTAACTTGCCAGCTCACGTCACCGGCTTCGTTTTTAATGTTGAACAGACAGACAGCATGGAAAGCCCACTGCTCCACCCACTCACATCCGCAGCAGTGCTAAATTCGGAAAAGTCGAGAACGCACTTACATATGGGGACCCGTTGGTGTTCGCATAGCCTGAATATAAATGAAAGATTTTGTCTTTGCCGAGAAATGAGGCATTAATGATTTAAAAGAGAAAAATAAACCGTTTCGGTGTTGATAATTTGTGGCTGTCAAAAAAAATTATTCACGGATTTATCAGCGCGTCTTTTTCAATTATTCCCTATGGAGAAATTTCTTTTTGGCCCCCATGGCATCACGTGACCTGCAATATCACATTCGCCGCTAGGACCATGGAGGATTATGTGGTCGACCTGAGTTGTGCGTCCAGATCTTCTTATAGGTCCATGAACAGTACATACTCGATGCTGCACAAACTGTACCAAGTGGTACAAATACAACTATTGTAGCGCTGATATGTGTTACAAATCTAGACGGTTCATTGCTGAATGAAGACCGATAGCACTTGCGGAATAGGTTCAAAGCCGAAGAAATCTATTCTTGCCTTAATTCATAGTCGGCTTGAGCAAGAGACGTCTTACGATCGTGGTGAGCTTAAGTTAAAGCGTGATTCTTTGAGAATTGACGCTACTCTAACAAGAGACTAATCTAACATTCGTTGTGAGCTAGAGTTAATAAGTTGCGTGCAAATCTTTTATGAGAGGCATAAAAGTAGTCGAGAATACCAAGGATCCTAGCTAGGCTTGGTTTACGAAAGTTTCAGAGAAGAAACAAAAAATCTGGAGGAAGGTCAGGAATAAGAGGCTCCTGTAGACCGCGGCAATCGTTGACTCATTGCCTTTATCACTCATTCTGGAACAGCTCTGTCTGTTTTATGTTGTCTGTTTAATGTTATAGAAAGCATGATGCCTTGGCTTGTGTGTTGTGAATTCGTTTGTAATAACATATCGTTTATGTGCTAATACTGTTTAATGCGCAGCGAAAAAAAAAAACGTTGGTCCGTAATTCAGCACGTGAGTAACCTCTAATACAGTCCTGAGTCTGTGTGTCCTCGCTACAATAAGGTAAGTGCATTTTCTTTGTTCGGCTATTGTTAAGATTAAGTTTAAACTGTTTTGCTTCTCTAAACTGCATAAAGTTTTTAATTGCTTTTTCCATAAGTTTTCTTGGCTTAAATGTGCTGGTGCTGAACAAAAGTGTCCAATTTGCATTTAACTTTAATATAGCCTACGAGTTTTGACAATATTGTAAATCATGGGTTCAACAAACAGCACAATGAAGCCAGAAAAACCACGTGCAGGGACTCCATATCGAGTAATGGAGGAAAAATATGGTGGTAATGCAGTTAAATACATGATCAAATGGTCTATCTGGACCAATAATAATTGGCCTGTTGATGGTTCATTTAATAATGATAGATTAAAATCAGTTTATAATGTAATTGAGACAAAAGGTTTGAAATATAAAGAAGCTGAAGCACATAGAAATGCCTTACAATTATGGAAAGCGGAAATCCAAATTAGAGCAGAAAAGAAAAAAAGGGAAGAAGCTGAAAATGCAATGAAACAAACACTATCTAGTTTTGTGCAAAAAGAACAAAAGGGCAATACTGAAGAAACCAAAAGGTGTGAAAACAAACAAGGTCTGTATCCCTCTCTTCCTCTTGCTAACCCTATTGATCTTCCATCTCATTCCTCTGATGATGAGGGCATTGCTATGTGTCTAGAGCTAGCACGCAGGCGCGATGCTGCAGAGGCACAAATGGAAGCGCGTGAAGGTGAACAAATGGCCGCTTCTACAGCAGTACTGCCATCGCAGGGGGGGAGGAGAACACAGACAGGAAGAGCTGGGGAAAGAGTGCAGCCCTGGAGGTCATTGGGAAAGCCACCCCAGAGCTGCAACAAATGTGTCTCCGCATGAGACCTTTGGGTAATCTGCATGTCACCGCTGCCTCTTGGAATAGTGAAATCCCAAAGGAATATCAGCACATGGCCGAGCATCATATGGGTAAGTCCATAACATTCCCAGCATTTTCAGACATTTTTATCTCAGATGTAGGTATTGCAGCTACAGTATTATTTACCAAATCCCATAAATCATTGTGTAAGGACCCAAATTCCATACCATACATTGCTTTAGCGGTCTCTTCTGATAATACACCTAAGGATTTAAATTCTATGGTGCAAGTATTGTCAGCAGAGAAGCGTGAAAACCCTTTGAAGTTGGCTAATGGATGGACTTTAACCAAACTTAAATCTGGATTTTGTGTCTCTCTCCCACCATTTACCATTGAAGCATCATTTCAACATGATTCTCCAGCCCCTTCCCCCGAGTATCTTCCTAGTGGGCCATTAGCCTCTGTCCCCACTAATTTGTGGGCAACGCATTCAACAGATTAGGGAGGGGATTAGGCCCCCCCGAACCTAGTCTGTAACAGGCGGTGGCGGGACTGCAAAGTTCCGAGGGCACGTTAAAGATTTGCTATAATGCAGGGGAGAGGACTGAAGGCCCCCGTGTCTGGTGAAGTATGAATTGACATACTGCCGTGGTACCGTCTAGTCAGCGTGATTGTCGCATGTAACTGTGGGCAACACGTGGTACGTGGGTGACAGCCCACACCTAGCAGAGGGGCGTTGGAGACGACCTCTGTGAACAGGCGAGGCTGGTGAAAACGGTCAAAGTTTCTATTCCCATAGCGAAGTGGGGTTGGGATCAGACCGTCGGTTCCCACCTGGGTGGCTGGTAACCACTACGGGATTCAGGGATCGCTATCGACTGGGTCACCGGCCGGTCGGGTTGCAGGGGGCAGTAAGACCACAGAGAGAGGTGGCCGCCGCGCTCAGCTCAATGTACAGTCAGGCCACCACAAACCAAAAGCGAATGCGTTAGTAGGTGAGTGGTGCTTCTGTGATCGGTGGGCTCTGAAAAGGAGACACCGGGAAGCAGAAGGCAGAGTTCAGAACCTGGGGGAGCTTGGGCAAAGATCTCTGGGGAAAGGGATCTAGCCTGGAACTGCGCCCTGGGAGAAGGAGGTTCGAAGGATCTAAGTGGTTGGCTTTGTTAATTCAGCGACCCCCTATAAAATCACTCTAAAGGAAGATTGTAAATTTTCTAATCTCAGACAATATCCTTTGAAACCTGAAGCTATTGCTGGGATCACTATAGTCATTGAGTCTCTGTTGCAGCAGGGAGTGTTGGTCCCCTGCTGTTCACCATGTAACACCCCTATTCTACCCATACCCAACCCAGGGAGACCTGGTGTATGGAGATTTGTACAAGATCTAAGGCATGTTAACAAATGTGTTGTACCCATGCATCCTGTCGTTGCTGATCCTTCCACCGTACTATCTTCCATACCTGCGAATACTACACATTATACAGTCGTAGATTTACGTTCTGCCTTTTTCTCTATTCCAATCCATAAAGATTCACAATTTCTATTGGCACTCAGTATACTTGGACTCGAGCTCCACAGGGATATACTGAGTCCCCTACATTGTATAGCCGGGCTTTACATCATGATTTAAGGAATGTACAATTACCTGAAGGTAGTGTTCTAATCCAATATATGGATGACTTACTTGTTGCTTCACCAAGCAAAGAAGCTTGTTAAAAAGATACTGTAATACTTTTGCAAGAACTAGACAAAAAGCTCATAAAGCTTCCTTAGCTAAATTGCAATTTTGTCAACCGCAGGTTAAATATCTTGGTCATATCCTTTGAGGTACACACAAGCTTCTCTCGATGGATAGGATAAAAGCCCTGACGTCCACTTCACCGCCTGTTAACAAGAAGGAAATGATGTCTTTTCTAGGAGCAGCTAACTATTGTAGACAATGGATTAATGATTATGCTATGTTTGATCGCCCTCTCAGAGATGCAACGAGCACAGATGCTCCACTTTTGATAGAATGGACTCCAGCGCTAACTGAAGCTTTTAACAATATGAAAACTGCCCTACTGTCTGCACCTGCACTGGGATTGCCTGACTATAAACAACCTTTCTCTCTTTTTGTCTCAGAAAAAGAAGGTTTTGCCTCTGCTGTTCCAACGCAAGAACATGGAGGGTCACAGAGACCTGTTGCTTATTATTCAGCCCAACTTGATAATGTAGCCCGAGGCCTACCCTCCTGTGTGCGTTCAGTAGCAGCTGCAGCTCTCTGTGTCTCTAAATGTTCAACAATCACTTTTGATTCTCCAGTTACATTGCATGTTCCTCCTTCAGTATCTATTCTGTTACAGAAAATTACCACTCAACATTTATCTTCCTCCAGGAACTCCACCTATGCAGCAACCTTATTGGCAAATCCTAACCTCACCACCAAGCATTCACCTCCTATTAACCCAGCAACGTTTATTTCATTGTATTCAGATGATGATTTGACTCATGACTGCGAAAACACTGTTTTGGCTATCACTGCTCCAAGACCAGATTTAGAACAAACTCCAATCCCAAATAGTGAATGCATTTATTATGTAGATGGCAGTTCTTCTAGACATCCTAATGGTAGGGATTTAAATGCTGGGTATGCTGTGGTTACTGATCATGATGTTATTGAATGTGCCAAATTACCAAATGATTGCTCTGCTCAAAAAGCAGAATTATTTGCGCTCACCCGTGCATGTATTTTATCCAAAGGTAAGACTGCTAAAATTTACACTGATTCTAAATATCCTTTCAATGTTGTTCATGACTTTGGTACACTTTGGAAACAAAGGGGTTTTATTACCAGTTCAGGTACCACCATTAAAAATGCATTGTTTGTGAACAACCTCTTACAAGCATGCTTACTTCCAGCTAAATTGGCTGTTATACATTGTGTAGCACATTCCTCGTCCACCTCTCTAGTTGCTAAAGGTAATGCTAGGGCTGATGCATGTGCCAGACATGCTGCGGCCACACCTTCCCTGTTGGTTAACCAAAATCCTCAAAAAAATGAAGGACCTTGTCCCCTCTCTTAATGATGTCGCTGTTTTACAGAATCGCGCTGATGCTGAGTGGGCGAAATGGGTATCTGTGGGGTGTCATAAAGGTTCGGATGACATCTGGCGACACCCTGATGGTCGTATTGTAGCTCCCCGTGCAATACTACCTATTCTGGCTCAAGTGTCACATGGTGATAACAATGTGAGCAAGGGGGGGATGATTGCTGCCATGAACAATTTATGGTATGCTCCTGGGGCAACACAGCAAGCAGCGCTGTGGTGCAAAAGATGTCTCATCTGCCAGCAGCATAATGTTGGGAAACCAGAGCAGACCAAGAGAGGAGCGCACCCTCCCCCTTGGGGACCTTTTGTAAATATGCAAATAGATTTTATTCAGTTAGAAAACTGTTTAGGTTTTGAGTATGTTTTAGTTATTTTAGATATGTTTTCGAATGGGTTGAAGCTTTCCCTTGCCGGAATTGTGATGCACAGTCCGTTGTGAAAATTCTGGTGAGGGAAATCGTACCCAGGTATGGTATTCCTCACTCCATCAACAGTGACAGAGGGACGCATTTTACAGCCCAGGTAATGAGAGATCTTAGCAAAGCTCTCTCTATAAAACTCAACTTTCACACCCCATGGCATGCTGCCTCTGCAGGAGGCGTGGAAGGGCAGAATGGCATATTGAAGAACAAGCTGGCCAAACTCTGTAGGGAAACGGGGTTAAAGTGGCCAGATGCCTTACCGCTAGCCTTAATGTCTATGAGGTCAACACCCAATAGAGTAACTGGTTTATCTCCGCATGAAGTGTTAATGGGGCGGCCCATGTCGACTCCATTAATGCCTCTTCCACCTCTCTCTGAAGTTGAATTGCTGCTAGCCAATGAGAGAGCCCTGCAGTACTACAAGGCTTTATGCGCTCAGTTATAACATCTACATCCCCAGGTGAGGCTTGCGCAACCGCAGCCTCCAGACAGTCCATGTCATACTTTTTTACCTGGGGATTATGTGTACATTAAAGTCTTTAAAAGAAAAAATAAGTTGTCTCCCAGGTGGTCAGGTCCATTCCAGGTGCTCCTGACTACGGATACTGCAGTGAGGTGCCAGGGAAGAGCCACTTGGGTCCATGCGTCACACTGCAAGCGAGCACAAGAACCTGCTGCTGCTGAATAAGAGGCTGACAGAAGGTAGACGCTATCAGTCACTCCAGATAATCAGGTGTAACGTTCCTAGTTGCCCAAATGTCAGTTGTTGTAGTAGGTCAGAATACTGCGCTCATACCATCGTTTCTGTTCTCTCAATCAGGTTGGAGACTGAGACCATGACCAGTGACGGACAAGTGTTGGTGATTATCCTGCTGGTTCGAGCCATAGTCTGGATTCAAGCAACACCATCTGGGTACCCTGACGACCTCGCTTCCCAGACCGGGAACCAACACCAGCAGGCAGCCGCCGAAGACAATGACAGCAAGCCTCAACCACCAACAGTGTTAGAGGAATCAACAACTCCTCAAATCAAAAGATTGAAAAGATACATCGAGAGTCATCGTCCCAACCTTTACCTCAATTAAAGTCATACTATTGCCGCCAAGGCAAACAAAACCAACTGTTATGTTTGCGGACTGATTCCACACTCCACCACAGATGGTCTTCCCATGATGGCTGTACCTCTCACTTCCTGTCATTTATTAGCAGTATCACACACCTTACTGATCCCAATAATCAGCACATTGCGCAATATTGATAATTCCTCTCTCTGTAAGAACTATTCATTACCCAGACGACGAGAACAAGATCACATCATGCCACTTTCTGTTGCCATTTCACCTATAGCTTTTCCATGGTGCATTTTAGGTAAAAGTACTGGTTCTTTTGTTGGAGAAGCAACAAATTGTAGCATTATTTGGAATCAAGACATTGCCGATCAAACCTGTTACTGTTCATGTAATTCATATTTGTGCCGGTATCACCCAATAACCTGTAATTTTTGTAATTGTCCCCCTGATTGTAGACGTGTAACTATGTTACTAGGACAAAATGAAAATTCTCCGACCATCGAAGTAGCCTATTGTGGAACCAAAGTGTTGAAATCTTCAGGATCCATATGGGGACGTGCCTTAAAAGCCCCAGCTGGGGCCTATTGGGTTTGTGGAAATAAGGCCTATTCGTCGCTCCCTTTTAATTGGCGTGGAATTTGTTCTTTAGGATACATAGTCCCAGCTATGCGTATTACCACCACTTTACCTGATGCAACTCATAAAATCATAAAACGTCATTCTAATTATTTTCGCACACATGACAGAAATTGTAAAACTAGTGATTTCTTTAGAGCCCTTTTTCCTCAGTATGGAGTCATGTCAGCCCTTGATCAGATTACAGATTTATCTGTAGTGGTTGAAGAGTTGGCTAATACCACCTCTGCCGGTTTTACTGTAATCAATGCTGAATTTACTTCTGTGAGAATGATGACTCTACAGAATAGGGCAGCATTGGATTACCTGCTAGCTAGCCAAGGGGCGACCTGTGCAGTAATAGGCGCAGAATGCTGCACTTATATTCCAGATTACAGTAATGTTACTATCCCCCATATTATTGACCATCTTAATAACATTTGTAAAAAACTACATACACCAAAAGTAAACACCTTTTATGACTGGTTAACAGATAAACTGGGTCATACCGGCACTGAAATAATGCATTATGTCCTGATTCTTTTCATAGTAATCATCATATTCACTCTGTTAATTAATTGTCTGAAAACTGTAATATTTTCTTTGTGCACGAAGCCACCTGTTACAATTATGGTGCAAAGTTATAGCCATGCTTTAGCAAAAGAATCTATAGAACCACAAAACCCATTAGCTCCTTACATGGGTTCAACTAACTTCCTTAACTTCCCATAATCCATACCTACACTGCTGCTTTTTTCCTTCCCTAGTCAAAAACGTATCAGTGTAGGCCCTCTTAATTATTACACCTATATAGAGCGATTTCGCTCTTTTTAGCTTAGTATAAAATAATATTTCATAGATAGGAATTTTTTACAGGTGTTATCATTGAGAGGGATCCCCACGGATTAACAGTCACCATACATGTTTTCTCCAAGACTAAGTCTGATAGATTCAATCGAGAGGCCACCGTCAACTTCAGTGTCTACGTCACTGTCAGCAGTCTTGTGATTTCGCTGTTGTTAATAAAAACTTCAATGTTAGGTTCTTCTATTAAATGTATCACATCTAGTGGTCGGTCCATTCGGACCGAAAGGGGGGAATATTGTGGTGGAAATTCTTATTTCATAGTGTGTACCTCCTAAACTGTAGGTGTCGCTGTTTATATAAGGATTTACTTACTGTAACCTTCCGGCCCTTTCTCTTTGTTCACTGTAACTCCCCCCCCCCCTCCTGTTGTGAATAAGATCTGTGGTCACCCCCGTTTCTAGGAGGTCTCCACCTAGGACTTTTGTCTGTAAAGTAGCTTCCCGTGCACGTATAAACTCACATCAACTGCCTTTGACTGAGTGTGTTATTACTTATTGCTTACAATACTTAAAATACACAACGCAGAAGGGGAAATCCCCCACAATAGCTTCATCACTGGAAATTTCTTACAAATATGTTTTTTCCGTTCTCATATTATAATGATTCAATAACGTAATGTCTGCATCTTACTCGTTTTTCTCTTTTCTCATTGGTTCCTTTGCAACATAACTACCTCAAGGTGACTTCATTGTTTAAGAGGACTTTGAAATGGGGCATAGGTCATCCTGGAAACAGGCAAACCAAAACACTGCCTACTTTCCTTGAGAACTGCAACCAAAGGGTAACAACCCTCTTCCAGTGTAATATTGGTTATACATATTTCTAATTCATATAACACATATAGCTGTGCTACCATAATCAAAACTGCTAACATGAAGCAAGCATGCATAATTATATGATTCCTGATAAATGATGGTGAATAATGCTGATGACTGAACCGATATTGCCTGAATCAACTGAACAGATGTCAATCAAAGCGTGTATGTGTGCGTGTGTGCTTTTACCCACCCTTGTGGGGACAAAATGTCCCCATAAGTAATGGAATATCAGATTTCTTCATTCTTATGGGGACTTTTCAGGTCCATATAAGGAAATTGAGCAATTTTAGGGTTGGGATATGGTCAGAATGAGGTTAAGGGGTTAGGGAATGAATGCACGTCTATAAAATGTCCCCACACAAGAAATGAAAACCCACTTTATGTGTGTGTGAGTTACATAATATGGTTACCATTTCTTAAGGTGTTACCATTGAAACATAGGCGCGTTTCCACTAGGTACTTTTTGCCCTCGTGAGCCGCTATGGGTGTGGCCTGTGAAAGCGGATCCACCCAAGATCCGCCCACATTCACCATTAAGCGGCTTACGAAGCGGCTCAGAAAGTACCTACCTCGGGTAGGCACTTTCTCAGCTGCTTTCTGAGCTGCTACTCACTAGTCGATGCTGATTGGATACCGTTGAGACGGGATATGACGTGAGTAGAACTCTACACAAACCACAACATAAACATCGCCAAGAAATTAAGCAGAGCAACATTTGAGAGAATCAAATTCAAGAATAGAAAAACAATAATGGAAAAAGTTAAAAGAGAAACCGCCGACAAGTGGGTTGACTGCAAGGTCCAGGCCTTGCTCATCTACTGGGGGCAAGAGAAGGTCCAGACGAGCCTGGAAGGATCCAAACAAAACAAAAAGAAAAGGTGTCCCAGAAGTATTAACGTCACACTCCAACTCTTGATGAGCCCCTACTAAAGTACCTAATGGGAACGGAGGGCCAAGTGGAACTAAAAAGTGGGTGTAGCCAAATCACTCAGCCGCTTTCCAAAAAGTACCCACTAGAAACATGCCTATTGCCAACACTAGGTTTTTCACAATAGAAATAGTCCTTCATGGTTGCTAGACAATATGATGTTGGTAAACCCACTTAGAACTGCGAGTTTTCCAATACTTTGGTTATTATACCCCTGCAACGAAGTTTATTATACCCCCCGCAACGAAGTTTAGTTATACCCCCCGCAATGAAGTTTAGGGGGGTTTACTGGATTTGCTTTGTCCGTCCGTGCGTGCATGCGTGCGTGTGTCTGTGTGTGAGTGCGTGCATCTGTGCGTCCAGACCTAGATCTCATAACCTACTCATCCGATTTTGAAAATTTTTTGTCTCTCTGGAAGGTCTATTGACTGTGGTACTGCCCGACTACTTGTTGTTGCGGGGGGTGTCCTGTAAGCCATGCTTACTGACTAAATCTAGTTCTTGATGCATTTTGACAGGCTGTGAGGAGCCTTTCTTGGCCTTTTTCGAGGTACAAGATGTTGCCCATGATTTATATTTTCTGATATTTCCTTTAATGCATCTCCGCACTGTTTTGTTGGCCTGCCAATAATTAGACACCTATGACCACCCAATGCTGTTTTTCTGCGAGCCACTGCGGTAGGTTGCACTCCCATCTTTGCACCATGTGACCTGGATTTTGACTTCGATATGGTGCATCTAGCAAATCCTGCTCCAGTATATTTCCCTTAACATGCCAGTGCTGAATCTAATGCTGAATCAGTCACTTACTCTGCTGACCTCTTGACGAACTTCAGTGAAGATGTCATCAGATCAGGATTTTTATCTGACCGATTATATATATATATCTTTCGCTACTTGCCTGACTTTGATTTTGACTGAAGCCAGACAGTCATCCTGGCTGCAAGTAGGGATGCTTGGTTCTTGAGTCCTTTTAACATATGCTTCCTAGAGATTATCCTGCCACTCAAGACATTGAACATAAAGGAGTTACTGACTACCCATCACCGTGTTGTAATTTCTTACCATTGTAATTTGCTTGGCCTTGTGAAGTTGTCATCAGCTTGCTGTGCTATATGGTCACCCTGCTGTCGTAGGCTAGAAAACCTCTCTTTGGGTATATCAGAAACACCTGTTGCCAACTGAAATAACTGACCACGCTGAGCATTTAATGTTAGAGGAAAGAAACTGAACAACTCAAAATTATGGTTAGAAACAGCAGCATTTTGATGTTTACAAGGTGCACCATTGTTTCCGACATGGCATGTACACAGGCCAACGGACATATCAACAAAATAGTCCACACCTTCCTTGCTCTTGCTCTGAACACTGAAAGTCCTGCTGGACAGTAGTTTAATTTTTATCTTTGTTTATTCTGGTTTGTGGGGGCAGAAATCTTTTCAACAATGCTATGTCCAACCGATTGTTAGCAATGTCAACAAAAAGTTTTCAAACCGCATAAAGATTAACTCAAACAGCTGTTCAACATTAAATGCTTTCACACAGTAGAACACTTTTTCCATTAGGACTCGCATAGCTGCCTCCACAAAATTACTGGTGTTGTTGGCCCAACTGGCAAATTCTTTCACAAACAAACTGCCCAAACTTCATGAGGCTTGTAGATGTTCTGCAAATACTGAAAATAATTAAGGCATGTCTTGGCAACTAGATCTGCCTGAGCATCTTCATACCTTGCTCTGAGATCGTCAATGGTTTCCGCATCAACCATTGCTTTGAATAGTCCAAGAAGGTTGGGTCTGTGATCTACGGTAATGTGTTTTTGCTTCACATAAATAGCGCCAATTTTCCTGCAGCAAGTGAAAAATTCACAAAACTAAAGCTGATTCTGGGAAACAAGAATGAATAGCTTGGCGTTCTGCAGTTGAGTCATCAGTTAAGAACACTTTCGGTCTTGTTGCTCCTTGTCCTTGAAACTAGGGGGACTTCCGGGTAAGCGAGGGACCAGCATGGCTGCTTAGCCTTTTGCTCCGCACTGCTGAGCTACCTCACCCCCTCACCACTGCTTGAAAAAGGGATTAAACCTTGCTATCTTAGTCCCAATAAGTGTCAATAAACAGATATGTCGCAGGAGGGGAAGCATAAACTAACTTGGGCTGCAAGACATCCAAGGACAGATATAATGGAGGACGGCGAAACAGCTATGTGCGACCACACTACATCCGAGCTTGCTAGCATCAAAGGGTTGTTGCAAGGAATTTCAGCAGATGTGAGTAGCATGAAAACAGGTCTTGAAACACTACAAGCTACTGTGGTAAAACTTGGAACGAGGATGTCGGAAGCTCAAACTAGAATTTCAGACCGAGAGGACGTTAGCAATAGCCGGGTTACTAGCATGGACTCTGCCATGGCAAAAAAAAAAACTTCAGGATAAAGTCACGTATCTGGAGGACACAGGTAGACGGAATAACGTTCGCATGACCGGCATACCAGAAAATACCGAAAAGCAGGATTTGCAGTGATTTGTGCTCATGTTACTTGCCGAACAACTGGAGCTTAACATAGGCGCAGGATTTGAAATAGAAAGAGCCCACCGCGTTGGCCCAAAACGAGATGACGACTGCAACCGACACATCTTGGTCCGGTTTCTAAGGTTCAGCGCTAGGGAAGCGGTCCTGCGTGCCGCCCGGAGAAAGAGGAGAGTCGAGTGGCAGGGCAACAGGATCTCCTTTTTTCAGGATCTTTCTCAAGATGTGCTCCAGCAGCGTAGGAAGTTTGATGCAGTCGAGAAACAGCTGCAAGAGCGGGGATTGTCATACTCCATGCTGTACCCGGCAACCCTCAAAGTGACGGTCAACAACAGAGCCCACAGCTTAACTTCGCCGGAGGCTGCAGCGGACTTCCTCACAGCGCAGGGCTGAGAATTCATGGCACATCGCACTAAAACTAGTACTGAGTTCTGAAGGGCTCAACAGGTATGCCTGAGCATTACCGGCTGCTCACTATAAAGACATCAGACTTGCATAATGCATAATGTTTCCTCTCATCCCCCCCCCCCTTTTTTCTATCAAGGTGGCATACAGGGTTGCGAAATATAGATATTAATACACTTTAAACGGACTATTATTATTATTGCCCTTTTTTTTGCCTTTTAATTTATTTAGTTACTTATTTAAAATTTTCTTTCTTCCCTTTTTCTTTGTTTCTATATTCTTTTGTGCTTCTTCTTTCCTTTTGGGAGCATACAGTTCTAGAAGTAGGAAGCAAATTATTCCTGTTCTTTGATAATGGAGACCACAAAAATAATATAAATGTTGGAGGGTGGGGATGGGGGCTGCAGCAGGCCTGAGTTCCTCTTCACACAGATGCACTATAGTGGATTAGTAAGACAAAAGAACCAGACGTAATTTTTTTGGCTTGGGTTTTTTTTCTTTCCTGTTCTTTTGTACGCTTGTGTGTTGTTGATCAGTGTTACGTTACATGTAGGATTGGCTGTTTTACAAAGGAATGTCTCAATGCCACTCATGCCTCTTAAGCACATTTTAGTGACATTACTTCAGATCGTATGGATACCTCTGGAGACACATTATGGGAGAGCTGGTTAGACTGACATCATTAAATGTAAAGGGCGCAAACTCAGCTGCCAAAAGGAAGAAGATATTATTGTACTTAAAACAGAAAAAACCTGATCTGGTTATCCTGCAGGAGACCCATATGGAAAAGACTCACTATTATTTCAAAGAGATTGGATATGCAAAGTTTTCTACAGTGCTGGATCCTCTAATCAAAGGGGGGTTGCCATCTTAATACGAAAAAATCTCAATATAAAAATACTTAAACAAAAGTCAGATGAAGAGGGCAGGTGGATAGCTATAGAGGCAGAACTTTTTGGATTTAGGTGTGTTTTCTTGAACACATATGCCCCAACAGCAGAGGTGCCCAGTTTTTTTGTAAGAGTCAGCAACGCCATCACACAGTTTGGAAATTCACATGTAATACTGGGTGGGGACTTCAACATGGTTAGGGATCCTAGAATTGATAAAACTTATAAATGGGGTTTAACACGACCCTCCGGAGCCAGGACAGCTATTGACACAATGGAAAAGGAGCTAGGTTTAGTGGATGTATGGAGGTTTTTCCATCTATCAAACAGAGAATATTCTTTTTAACCCTATCCACATGCGTCTTATTCTCAAATAGATTATTTTCTTATCTCAAAGACACTAATTTCTATCACTAAACAAACATCTATCTAGTGGGGCTGGCGCTGTGTTTAGGTCAGAGAACAGGTCCATGTCTTACTAGGTGGAGACTTGATGTGTCTGTACTCCAGGATGATCACTCCTTAATTTATTAAAAAAGAGACTGTAGTTTATTGGCAAAATAATGAGGGCTCAGTATCAAACCCAGCTGTGGAGTGGGATGCTTTTAAGGCAGTTATCCGTGGTCGACTTATTCAACACTGTTCATATTTGAAAAAAAGATCGGCTGAACGTCTTCAGGAATTGGAGGTGGAGATAAAAAATCTGGAACACGTACACTCTTTCCAATCTGATAACTCCAACCTTCTGAAACTAAACCAACTTAAAGCAGAATTTAATTCTATATTACAGAAAAAAGTTGAATACGCATTATTCATTTAAACACAAATATTATGAACAAGGAGAAAAAACTGGACGGTTTCTAGCTCAGAGAGCTAGACAACAATATACCCAATCACTAATATCAGCTATACATGTTGACGGAGGCGTCTTGAAGACAGAGGAGAGGGACATTTATTCTATATTCGGCATATTTTACCAAAACCTCCATAAGTCAGACAATTCAGATCATCAAGATATAAGATCTTTCTTATCCAGTGTAAGATGCCCAACCCTGTCAGCTGAGGAACAGTGTAGGATGGGTGCAGATATTACATTGGAGGAGGTTAAAAGGGCAATCCAAAACCTGCAATATGGGAAATCTCCAGGAGAGGATGATCTGTCAGCTGAATTTTACAAGTCTTTTGTTGACTTAGTTGCCCGCAGGTTACTTACAGTCTTAAGGGATGCGGTAGAGAGGGGATCTCTTCCAGACAGCATGCAAACTGCCATGATCACTTTGATTCACAAGAAAGGCAGGGACCCATAACAGTGTGGTAGCTACCATCCGGTGTCATTGATTAATGTTGATGCTAAGCTGCTGTCTAAAATTTTAACATCTAGACTGGAGGCTTTCTAACCAAAACTCATCCACCCTGATCAAGTAGGTTTCGTTAAAAACAGGTCATCATCTGATAATCTCCGTAGGCTTCTTCATCTTATGTGGCATGCTAAGAACGGGACTGACTCAACTGTAGCTTTCTCACTTGACGCTGAGAAAGCGTTTGACAGAGTTGAGTGGGCCTACTTATTGCAAACATTAGAAGCCTTCGGCATTGGTCCCTCCTATATTAAATGGTTTAAACTGTTGTACCACAAACCTAAGGCATCTGTCGTGACTAATGGGAGGAGATCCCCCCCCTTTTTCAGCTTCATAGAGGAACAAGGCAGGGGTGCCCTCTTTCTCCTTTAAGTTTTGCACTGGTGCTGGAACCACTAGCAATTGCCATTAGACAAAATAATAATATTGTCGGTATAAAAGCTGGCGGAATAGAACATTAACTACTGATGTGCCGGATGATATTTTGCTGCTGTCTGGAAGCCCTACAAAAACAGTTCCTCATGTTCTCACATTGATTGACTCTTTTTCAGGTATATCAGGCTACAAAATAAACTGGTGGAAATCTGAGGCAATGCCCCTATCAAGATTCTGCCCGCCCAGTGTTAGACAGGGATGGCAATTTACAGTTAGAAATTGGTGATTTATATGTTTATGTTTTAGTAATTTTAGTTGCGATTTATTTATTTATCATATTTATTCTTTTAGAGTATGTATGTTTCTGTAGGTTTGCGCTGTCTTTAGTCTTCAGTGTCTTCCTCTCATTTCTGTCTCATGGTGTCTTGTCTTTTTCATCACACTCTCTTCCCTGTATTTTGGTTAGGTAATTCCACTTCCTTCTTTCTAACTGTTCTCATTGACTATCCACACCTGAGAGTAGTTTAGTGAGGCACGGGTGTTTAGTTAGATTAGAGTTAGAACTCCATCCGTTTCCTCTCTCTGTCCTATCACCGTCCCTGCTTTTCTAACTCCACCTCTCTCTACAGCTGTTCTGTGTTTAGCTGGGATTCCACTTAACTTGTTTGTGTATAAGAAGACCCACTTTTCCTCAGCTTCTTGTCGACTCGTTTCTTCCCATAGCTCGTCTTGGTCAAGTCTCGTTTCTGCGCTTTTCTGGTTTCGATTGTTGATTGCTCATTTCTTGTGAATTCTCCCATAAGTCTCATTATTGATTGTTTGTATTACGTTGTTTGATTGCTGGTTGATTGATTAGTACTTCGTTCTCCCTTATTCCCATTTTGTATCCATCTGTTTAGATTCTCCTCTGTTCTTTCTTATCCCATCCAACTCCCTTTTTCCTTCCCCCTTCCATTCCCTTAGATCTACCCCCTTTGTTACTGTCTTTGTGCGGACTGATTTCCTGGTTACCGAATTATCTCTGCTTGTCCCCTGACTTTGATTCTGACTATTCTGCATTACTCTGTTTGCCTGACTATTGATCTGTTTCTGTCTTTGACCATGAGCTTTGTTAATTCCAATAAACGCCCTGCCGATGCTGAACTGCATTTGGAGTCAAAGACCGTTCCTTACAGTTACATGGCAGCCATCTGGCCTAACCTATCTTGGTGTAAAGCTCACTCCACAGCTGGACAATGTTATGACTAACTTCCTCCCACTGATTCAGAAAATAGAACCTATTTTACAAAATTGGACCCAATTGGGTCTGTCGCTCTTAGGGAAAGTTAACATTTTAAAGATGGTTATAGTCCCTAAAATTTAATTATTTAAGCTATATGCTACCATTAAGCTTACCACGAAATGTATTATTGAAATATAATGAAGCTGTTTATAAATTCTTATGGGCAGGGGAAAAAAAGCATATAAATCAGACAAAACTATACGCAGCTATGGAGGATGGGGGCCTGGGTCTCCCCCATATAGATTGGTATCATTATGCCTTTAGTCTGAAACAGTTGTCAAAACTTTATTTGTTTGCTGATCAAGTTCCAGTATGGGTGTCTATAGAAAAAGACCGAACACACCCTCACGCATTGCAGGCTTTTATTACTCAAACTAGTGGCGTTATTCCATATAATAATCCAATCCTTGCATTCTCACAAGAGACATGGCAAACCTCGCATAAGATAACTGGGTCCAATCCCACTTTTACACATCTAACCTCTATATGGAACAATACAACTCTCAAAATATGTAAAAAAAACATTCTGCTGGGCGGGTTGGGCAAATTTGGGTTTTGTTCGTATTGGAGATGTGTTTGACGGAGACCAATTTAGGTCTTTTGAGCAATTGAGACAAAAGTATGTTCTTCCTCATAAGGAGTTTTGGAAATATTTGCAGTTGCGGAGTTGTATTTTGACTCACCTTAAGCAATCACCTCTTGAATAGAACAGAGATACAGAATAGTATGGAACAGGTCTTGCATTTTGAAAAGAAAACTGTAAACTTTTACAATATTCTAAGACGATCTCAACCACCTAAATTGGAAGGCCTCGAGATGTTGGGAAAGGGATACAGGTGAAAAAATATCTGACGAAATGTGGGAGGAAATAACTGGATCATGTTTGGGGTGTCAAGGGAAGTACAGACTAAGCTGATTAAATATAAGATTATTAATAGAACTTACTGGACCCCAAATAAAATGGCAAGGCTAGGCCTCAGAGATTCCAGCATGTGTTGGAGATGTGACACCGATTGTGGCACTCTCCTACACATGTTGTATTCGTGCCCTGTGGTGGCGCTTCTTTGGTCTGAGATTATATCTTTTATCAACAAAGTGAATTCTGCTCTAGTCCAGAGTCCAATGACTTGCCTGTTGGGTGTGATACCAAAGGGAAGTGGTCTGAACTCCCACCAGCGTTCATGGTGTAAAGTAGCGATTATTACAAGATGTAGGATAGTGCTACGCCATTGGAAAAGTAAAGGGAATGTATCAGCAAAGGAATGGATGGATGAAATGGCCAAAATATCTTCCTATGAACACCTTTGTTTTAGGCTGATAGACAGGCAAGACGTGTACAGAAAAGTATGGGGCCCTTAACTTCAGGCAACCTGATTCAGCGATGGACTGCACTCTTTCCAACAATATAGTGTGTTTAGTGCCTAACAGGTAAATTGAAATATTGTTTAATCATTATATCAGGCTTGGACATACTGGTACGATATGACATGAGGTATATCAGGTGGAATTTTTGCACTGTATATAATGCACTGTGGATAAATCATTCCCTTTCTCATTGGTTTGTTTTTTTTTATTATTTTTATATTTTTATAGAATTTTTTTCTTTCTTTTCTTGCTCATACAGATACATGTGATATGTGTATAAGCTTGCTTGTTTGTTTCTTGCAGAGAAAACCTTAAAAAGAGAATTTTAAAAAATGCATAACTAGGAAAAACCTATTTGAGTTGATTCAGCCCAGCAGTAAGAACTTCCTTTGACTCAGGTTTTTTTATTACAACATCAAAGGGCAAGCCCCCTACTCACAAATGAGTTACCAGTCAGAATACATGGCATTGAAATCTATCAACTTGCATCCATAAAAACTGGCTCACCACTATGTTTCAATAGTCTGTGTTCTTTTCATGAAGGGTGTACAAACTGCAATCAGCAAATCCTTCCCACAAGTAGGAAAAAAAAGATAAAAATCCAATAGACTGTGGCAGCTACAGACCCATCAGTTTGCTTAATGCTGATCTCAAGATGCTAAAGTTCTTGCCCAATGACTACAGAAACATATGTCGTATCTGATTAACTGTGATCAAAATGGTTTCATAAAAGGGTGTCTTGCCTCCGATAATGTTAGACTGTTGTTATATGTGATCGATGCTGGTGCAGATCTCAAGTTGCCAATGGCTGTTCTCTTTCTGGATGCCTTGAAAGCATTCAATAGACTCGTGTGTTCCTATTCATGGTCAGTCTTGGAAGTCATGGGATTTGGAAGGGAGATTATCCATATGATTCAAGTTCAATGCTCTACTCCCTCAGCAATGGTCCTCATTGGTAAAATCTGCTTCGCTTTATTGCCTGCTTCCAGATCCTCCAGACAGGGTCGCCCATTGAGTCCAGGCCTCTTTGCATTGTCCCTTGAGCCATTAGCCCAGTACTTGCATCAGCCAACCAATATTTGCCCCCTGTCAGCAACACTCAACATCATGTAACTTTATACGCAGATGATGCTTTGATCTTCATGGAGGACCCTGCTAAATCTGTTCCTCACCTTTTGACATTATTTGAAGAGTTTCGAGCATTATCAGGTGTCATAATAAATTGGTTTATATCTGCTTTCTTGCCTTTAAATGAAACCACTAAATAAATATCTTTTCCAGCTGAAATTGAATCATGGAGTTACAAAAGGGCCCAACTCCACCAAGGTATTTTTTTCAGGGGAGCATTTTTTCTGTTTGCTGTTAATGCTATAAAAGGAAATTTCAAACAGCCAAGTGTAACGTGTTAAGGCCAAACAGAGATTAATTTTGGCTGAACATGAAGTATACTGCCTGTCACATAAAATAATGGTAGCACTTGAAATGTGGCGGAGTTGGGCCCTTTTGTAATTAAACGGACAAAATGAAAGGACGGCAATGATTTCTCTAATGAAATTTGAACTTTATTTCAAACTACAACATAGCTTCTGCAGAGGATATGACAAAAGGTCTGCTTTACTTCCAAAACTCTGCCAGTGGGTTGTTCACCTCAGAATCGAACATGTGTTGTTCTGTGGACACTTCCATGTTTGAACTGGTGCTGTCATCTACTGGCCACCAGTAAAATTTGTTGAAGAGGGGCCCATTCGTGGACTTGGGCTGTTCTTCAACTCAAAGCTAAAGAACTCATCTCAGTTTACAGTTTTATGCACTGGAGTTAGCCTTTCTTCAATTCCTTTCTTAACCCAATATACAAGATAGGCAGATAACCTGGATTTCTCAAAATCATGGAGTTGGGCCCTTTTGTAACACCATCATTCAATTTCCACCGTTAATCATTTTAAGTATTTGGGTATTGAAATTTTTCTTCTGTTAATAAGATTATTAAACATAATTATACATAAACATAAAATAAAGTTCTCAAAGATCTTGACAGATGGTCAAATTTTCCCATTTCTCTACAAGCTCGTATTTATGTCATCAAGATGAATTTATACTCAGAGGCAATAAAAACACAACACCTGTTTGGATTCGAATAATTTTGTGACTCAAATTTATTTTCTTATTTTAACAATTCAAATATGTTGGGTGGGTTGACTTTGATGAATTAAATGTGTTAATTGGCCGATTTGGACAATCAAAAACAGATGCATTAAACATAACGAGCACAAGTTGAAAATGAAAAATCACAACAAGACTGAACGGAACACACATTTAAAAATGAACTCAAAAGAACAGTCAGTATCGGGTGTGACCCCCATGAACATCCACACAGGCAGTACATCTCTTCATGGACCTGACAAAGCGTCTTAGGTTGTCTTCGGGAAGTTGTCGCCACTCTGCCTGTAGTGAATTCTGGAGTTGCTGCCTGGTTTGAGGTCTGGGTACTTTTCATGAAAGAGCTTGTCCTCAGGCACTTACTCCCAAATCTAGCATACCCAGGGCCCTGTTCCATTGTTCAGTCGACAGACGTGGCATTATGACACTTAAAAAAATTTTTGTGTGGCTTTCATCACATGGCCTTTATATAGGGCAGACAACCCCTCCTTTATTCCAACCTTTGTACTTGCACAACTCCTAATCCCATATGTTGTACTCAATATGAATTGATGAGAGTCCAACTCACACTGTTGAGTTACATGATGATCATTCATGTGTAACGAGGGACACATTGTGACCCCAATGGTCACTTAAGAACTCAAATTGGACAACTCAGGTCCTGAGGAAAAATAAACCAAAATTTAGTGTTGCGTTTTCATTTGCCTTTGAGTATATTATCAAGGATCAATTTTATCAGTTCTATGCTTCCTTTGTCACCCCCTGCTGGCTACTGCCTGAAATTACACTCAGCAGTATCTACATTTATTTGGAACAGAAAACGACCTCGCCTTAAAGCGTCTGCAGCTCAGCGCAGGAGATCGGATGGTGGATTAGCAGCAGCAAATTTTAAATCATATTTTTTTTTCCTTTATATTGAGACCCCTAGCTTGTTGGCTTGACCCCCATTCTGAAACCTCAAGGCGTGCACTGGAGGAGGACAGGGTCTCTCCCTGGAGGTTACAGGATGTCATTTATTTGTTTGTGTCATTTATTCTCCAATCTTTAATATCAAACAAGCTCCTTATTGGGAATAGGCCAATTAATTTTTCACAATAGGAAAGGAGAGGCATCCATGTATTTGGTGACATTTATAACAGTGATGGTCTTAGATCATTTCAGGAACTTAAAGATAATAATTATAATCTACCAGGCACTTCATTTTTTTCTATTTACTGCTTAAGGCATCCCTCAAAGCCCATGGCGTACTATGGCATCAATCCTTAGAACACCATCCACTCCATGGAATCTTTAGCTTAAGGGGGGCCTCCGAAGGACTAGTTTCCATACTTTATGTAAAAGTACTTAAAGCCTCTTTCTTTCCGTGGATAGGCACGGAGAAATGATATTCTTAATTTAGAGCCGGATATCAACTGGGACTCTTGGTAGGCTAGCATTTTACTGGCTTCCCGCAATACAGACCACCAACAAATTCATCTGAACTATGTGCGTAGAACTTACCTTACTCCTCCAAGAATGCATCTTATGAAAACAGATTCTCTTTGTTCCCTATGGCCCATGGAACCTTTCAGCACATGTTCTGGGAGTGCCCACCAGTGCCTCCATTCTGGAAGTAGCTTTTTATTTATCCAATATGTTTTCTGTGACCATACCTTTGTTGGTTCCCACTCTGAGATTGAATGACCTTTCTCAATTAGAAATTTGTGAACATCAGAAAAGGATTGTTTTTGCAGGTTTAACAGCAGCTAAAAAACTTATTGCAATGCACTGGAAACAACCCAACAAACTTTCAGTAATTCATTGGATTCTTTTATTTCTCAGTGTTATCTACATGGAGCAATCAATTGCCCGTATAAGCGAAGCGAAGGAAAATAATCTGGAACTGTGGCATGGAGCTGCTGAGAGGTTGAAGGCTGTTGTAGCCTCTGTCCTACAAATGGAACTGTAGGGTTTTGGGTCCTCCCCCATCCCCCTTTTTTTGTGTTTGGGTTATTGATGTTGTCATTATTGTGTTGTTGTTTGTTTGTCAAGGTTTCACTCAGTGGATGTTCACTTTTGTGTTTTTTTGTGAATGTATTTTTCTTTCATATTATATAATTTCTCAAGAAAAAAATTGATCACAAAATTAATACTTTGCAAAGTATTCCGATTCATATTTGCATACTCCCACATTCAGCTTCACGCCCATATTCAAATAAATATGATTTATCCATATATGAAAACTTGGACCATGTGTTTGCCCCGTGCATTATCAAGTAGACATGGTATATGCCATCTGTTTTTCGAACTTTCATGCCTGCTGCAAAACTGAATATCAGGTCAATTCCCTCGATCTGCTGAAGCGAAGATGTCGTTCTCTTTTTCAGACATTTGAAAATCTATTTTCATGGCTTCAAGAGCTGATGATGGAGATGGCCCTTTTCAAACTGCTCTTGCAGCTTTAATTTTGTTTCATCAGACACATCTCTTTCTCTCAAACTGTCAGCTGTGAGTAAAGGGTGATTGTGGAAGTTGTTGATTTCAATCATGCAGGGGAACTCTGATAAGTAAGGATCGTGAACTGATGAACTGAAATTTAAACAAATACACTGTTAGTATCCAGGCACCACACAATAAGGCATTGTACAAGAGGTACAGAGACCAAGGTGATTGAGCAGGCAAAGTAACAACATAGTGTATGCCTATAAGCCATTTCCAACATATTCTTATGCTGCGTTCGATTTGTCTCGGAAGTTGGGGCTGAGAATAACGTCATACCCAAGATGATTGGGTTCAGTTAAGTCGGAAAACTGACGATGTCAGTGTGGTGTCCGCTAGCCAGGATAGCCTTTATTAGCTATTGTTAGCAATACTAGTTAACAATAACGCATTCGTTGGTTTATTTCGCATGCAAACACCTTCGCAATAAGTCCACCAATAAACTCAATTCAGTATCGTATGTACGACTGATTTAAGGAAACTCAAAACACAGAATTGCAAATATGCAGTTGGTTATTACAGCTTTAGCTTACTGTTGATTTACGGTACAGCCATCTTTAACTCGAAACACGGAACTTGGGGTAGGTGAGGAATCTACAACTTTCCGAGTTGAAAATCCGACTTCAGGGGGCATTCAAATTGAAATTTCGGACTGGAAGTTTGCCAATCCTGACTTCCCTGTACAAATCGAATGCAGCATTACTATGCATGACCCTCAACTTGGCATGGCCATTCAATGAGAAAATTCTGGCCAGAAAGTGCCTATTACACATTAGTACGAAAGGTAGCGACACAATATTTTTGTACGTTTTGCTCTGTAGCCAGTCATTTCCGAGACAATGTTACCGTGCTTGACCTTGACCTTGGAATCAACTTGAAAGGTCAGAGATGGAAAATTGGCCTTAAAGTACCAAGTGTGTGGAAGTGCATCAAAATTTTCATCCATTTGGTCTTCAGCTAAGCATTTCCCAGGTAATGCCACTTTTTTCTTTTCTCCTCCAAACCTACCGATCCTCCTGTTGAAAATGGTTCTTTTCACAGTTACAGTCATGGTCGCTGGACAGTTTGTGTTTTTGGATCCTCTTTTATCATCTGCTGTGGAAGATCTTGGCGTTGTATTGTGTTTGCAACAAATTTATCGCTTACAGACATTAGTTTAACATTAGTTTTGACAGACTTAACAAGCTGATAACAGATTTCAGACTGATGCCTGACCATAAAAGGTGATATAGAGGTACACAAAAGTGTTAAATTCAAGAGACTCTTATTCTTAACTTTTAGTTTTGAACGAAGAAACTTTTTGGTCAGCTCCCTCTTTGTAAGCTAGCCAAGTTGGCTTTGTGATTAGTGTTAGTAACACGTGCACCTGCAGCTAAGAAAATGTCTGAAAAAAGATGGAGAGACGAGAAAAAGAAAAAACTAAGACTGATAAAAATAGATTTTTTGCTTTAATCGACAACACACCAATGGTCGTCCTGAGACAGAAATGGCCACAATGGATGAGCACTCCGATGCACGTCCAAGCAATCCAGATTTGATGCAACTTGCCCAATTCTCCTGCTGCGAGAAAAGGGAAATCTGAGCCATCCCACACTGAATTACAAGACAACATCGTGAGACTGCTGGTGGAAAATAATGGGCCTCGCTGAAGCGGGCAATACCCCTCAGCCCCGAAGGTCACTGCTGCAAGGTCAAAGGTCAAACTGGGACGAAACCTTGAAAAGGCACACCTACCCCCCTGGGGAGTCCACATATGCAATATGAACTTCCTAACCCAAGTGGTTACAGAGAAATAGCCTGGACAAAATTGGCAGCCGCCCGGACGACAATACTCCTCGTGCCCTTGTCGGGCTGAGGGGTAAAAATCAACGAAAGGGCTGATTGCATAGAAAAGAAGGCTGATGGCCTTGAAATTGATCGGTCGAAATGCAGAAAGTATCCAGGCCTTGAAGGAAAACTCTAAATTTCTTTTCAGAGAGATACAAGACATGAAAACAGATGTCACAACAGTGAAGACGGCAAACGCGGATCACAAGAAAAGAATCTCTGAACTTGAGGAGAAAGTCACTAAGGCTGAGCTTTATCGAAGAAGATGGAATCTGAGGCTTTATGGATTACAAGAACAAGAGGATGAGGATGTCAGTCACATGCTGCTTGACATCTGCTGCAATATCATGCCAGAAGCTGGAGATAATCTACCTTTTTACAACAATGTCTGCCATAGAGTCGGAAGGAGGGATGGAGGTCGGATTCGTCCAGTCATCACCAGATTTATTTCTAGATCAATCAAGGAGTTGGTTTGGAAAAATGCAAAAGGTTCTGAGTACCTTATAGTGGGGCAGATTAAGTCAATATTCCATAAGAATCTTTCACTTGGTCACTTGGTGATACAAGCACCAAATCTGGCACAAATGATATCCAGGATGCAGGGCCGGATTATGTGGGGTCTGGGCCCCAGGGCCAGGAGTTTGCAAAGGGCCCCCCACCCCCGCGCCAACCTACCGTACCTAAGGATTCTACAAAGGTTTCTTTCTGCTCTTCCTTCTTGCAAAGTCGTCCACTAACTCATCAAAGTTGAGCTGTTGAACAAACTCTGATTCTATTGCTAGAAGGGAGAGTGAATACAAATGATTTTGGCACATTTTCATCCTGAGCTCATTTTTAATTCGAGCCAGTCTGGGGAATGACGGTTCCCCTTCACAGTTTGTTATTGGCAGGGTCAAAAACAGTCTGAGTGCTATGTGAACATTTGGGAAAGTGGACTGTAAATCCAAATTTACCATGGACTTTAGCATTGTATTTGGACATTTTTGTTCTTCTGAAATGAATGATTTGTACTGAACAAGTTCATCTGCCAAGCTCATGGTCAGATCAGTGGGATATGCAGCAGCAAGAGATTTGGCCCTTAAAGTGAGCTTACTGTTGGACGCATTATCAGGCATGAAAAGAACATGAGAAAGATTGGTCAAGTGTGTGTATGCAGTTAACCGATGGTTAAGACAGGACACAAGTTTGTCAATTAGAACATTGAACGTTTCAATCCGAAACTTTTCTTTTCCACTAAATTCAACACCTGGCTCTGCACTTTCATCAGCCATACATTTGCGCTTCTTTCTGCGCTGGAGATCATGTCTGTTGTCTTGGGAGACTGAATAGGTAACATTTAAAGCTGACCCTTCAAAAAAGGCAAAGTTGTCTCTCTGTGCTGCCACAAAGTCACGAAGTGAAAGGAGAAGCTGTGTAGCTGTGTGTATGTCAATGTCATGTTTCTGCAATTGCAGGCTCATGGCTTGGAACCGCTGCAGTATTGTATCCCAAAAGTGTGCCCTGAAAGGTATCTCAAGGGTGTCCAGCTTGCCACAGAGTGCAAAGGCTTCGCTCCTAGTTTCACGTTTCTCCTGTGAATCTTTGGAAATATTGTTCAATGCCTCTCTCAATCATGCATAATATTTCCTAAAAGCCTTTGTTGATTCAGCTCTTGAACTCCAGCGAGTACCTGACAAAGATTTCAGTGTGAGTTTCACATCTGTATCACGGAACACCTTTCCCCACCTGTGTGTTGACGAGGCACAAAATGTGTACATTGATTGCAGAAAGTCAAAGAAACGGCCAGCTTCTGAGCTACTGTCAACAGCATTGACACCGACTAAATTCAATGAATGTGGTGCACATGGGACATAACAAATCAATGGGTTTATTTGTTTCAGATGCTTGGGCTCCATTGTACTTTCCTGACGTATTACTTGCATTGTCATAAGACTGGCCTCGACAGTTAGTTAAGTCTAGGCCCAGGTTCTCCACCTTTGCAACAACACACTCAGCCAAACTGTTCCCACTATGATTTTCAATAGGCTCAAAAGCCAGAAAACACTCAACTACTTCTCCACAATTATTTACAAACCTGAAAATAAAAGTGAGTTGGTCCACATGAGCAAGGTCTGGAGTGGAGTCAACGATAACAGAGATGTAATTGGCCTCTTGAATCTCGCTGATAATTGCTTCCTTAGTTCTTTCTCCCATGAAGTGGATAAATTCCTCACAGATTGTGGATGAGAGGTAAGACACAGAGCCTTTGCCCTTGCCTCCAAACCTTTGGAGATGGTCAGCTAGAAAAGGGTCAAATTTGGCCAACAGTTCGACAGTGCCCAAGAAATTACCATTGTGAGGTGATCTAAGCCGCTCATCATCTCCCCTGAAAGCAAGGCCCCTCTCCCCAAAAACTGAATTACAGCAACAACTCTTTTCAAAACTTCCCACCAGTATTGCCTCTCTGCATCAATTTGTTTGACAAGATCAGAATCAAATCTTCCTGTGTTTTTGGAGCGCCTGTGTAATGCTAACATGCAAGCCCTATGCTCCTCACTCCTCTCATGCTCACCGATGCGCTCAGAATGTTTCCAATCAGAAAACTCGTGGACAAACGCATTGTGCTTACTTGAAAACAGTTTGCAAGCAAAACAAAAGATGCAACCAGATGAAGGGGAGTAAAGTAGCCACTGCCTAGTCACAGACTGGCCATTAGGTAGAGAGCATTTGATTAAGGAATTTGTGAAACTCCTAGTGATGCCCCCCATGGTTCTATCACTACTTGAGGCAGGGTACTTTTCACTTCGATTTTGAAAAGCAGCTTTTCCTCTACTACACAGAATCGACTTGACCTGTTCAGTAATGGCACTTGGCCATAAAGCAGGGTCATTAACTGTTTCACACCAGGAGATTGAGCCCCTAGCTCCTAATTTGATACTGGTCTCAGTGTACCCCTCCTGATTTGACGAGACTTTCTCAGGCAATGCCTGGTCTGACAGTGAGTCTCCTGTCCTAACAGTGCACAAGTCTTTAATGGTTGTGGTATTTGGCCATAAAGCAGGGTCAATAAGAGGTGCATGACCGGAGTTGGTGTCCCCAGCTTCTGGTGTGAAACTGGGCTCTGTGCAATCCTCCTCACTTGGAAAGATTTTCTCAGGTGATGCCTGGTCTGAGTGTGGGCCTGAGGCCTGAGCCTGACAGGCCGGGTCTACACTTGATTGGGTCTGTGAGGGCTCCGGTATGATCAAACCAGTGGTGATCTCTTCATTACTGCAACTCGGGCTACTGATGACATTATCAATATTTGAATTTTGAGGCTTGTCAAAAAAGTTAGAAATCAAAGGCACATTTAAAAAAAAAAATCGGCCTGCTTTGCCTCCCTATTTTTTTTTGGCTTTTCATTTTGAAGCCCCACTTTTTTGTTTGCAATCCATACTACTGATGCCATTGGATTCTCATGGGGACTTTCACAGCTGATTGTAATAATACAACAATAATATAATACAGTATAAATGAGTACCCACAATACAATACAAGGCAACAAGCCTTAAAAAAGGGTGTTGAAAATGCTTAAGCCTTTTACAAAGGCTGCCTTTGAAGGTGCAGTGTTGTTTCTAATAATATAATATAATATTATATAAATGAATATAAGCCTTTAAAAAGGCTGTTGAATGTTAAACTGCTGAACAAGTCAGGTTGCACAGGTTGAATACAAAGCAAGTTGTCTAGCTGAAAGGTCAGGTTGTGAGGAGTAGTGAAGCAGGGGGCTATATATAGAGAGAGCCCAAGTCTCCGCCCCTTCATTCAGTCCATTGGAAAATCGACATTGGAATTCCGCTTAGACTTCCAAATTTGTTCACTGAAAATACAGTAGCCCTTACAATGGCTTCAAGTCTTAAGTTACACTACTATTACAATACAATACAATACAATATAATGTAAATGTCAATGATCTTTTTTATAGGGTGTTGGATGCTAAATCTGGTTTTAATGTAAGAAAGTTGTTACGAGTTTAAATAAATGGATTTAACAAAATTGGATTTTCACTTAAACTTCCAAAATTTCTGCCATATGAGAAGTTTTGATAAAAGCAATGCCAAGTCTAATGTGGGAGTGTTGTATCGATATTGGATTTTTACTTGGACTTCACTTTGTTGGCATTGGTGTGTACAGTGCACCCCTTTACGGTGGGGACATATGGAAGCGAAATCTGCAAAGTGAAGCTGGGTGAAACTCAGTGTTCTGAAGGTGAATATCTACCAGTGTACTACTCTCCTTGAAGATAACTATAGGTTATTATGACACGTGAATCTGCTGTGTATTGTGGCTGGACCACTGTACAGCCCACCCCTGAGTCTAGCTCGGCTATTGGACACTTGCTTCACGATATGGTCGCGACGCGCGATAGATTTTCATGGAGTTAGAGATTTCTGAACTTTTGGACGTGTCGCAATGACAGTTTCAATGCACTCCAAGGACCATGTCGTATTGTGTACACACAATACTGTGTGGCAGTGAAATCACTTCTCATAGAAAATAGGTCCAGCTTCTACTAGCTGTCTACTGGGGCCAGCGTTAGGCCCAGGATATGCTTGCCGTGTGCACATTTTATGCCCGAATGCGTTGCCATGCGTATTTTATGTCGATGTTACGCGTGGTAGCACACCTGAACACAAGGTACACAGACATGTGCGCATGATGCAATAATGACACAACCGCAAGGGGTGATCTTTCAAACTTCCATGTTGAGTTCGTGGTAGAGTCAAACAATGGTGGAAAATATTAATGAAAGCCCAGTTGGCTATCTGCTCTGTACATGATACTGCCAGTATCTAATGTTGCTAATTTAGTGACTTTGTCACTGGATTAAGCGACTTTTGGCCTTCTCTGGCGACTAAAAACCCATCTAACGACTTTTTAGGTGAATCTGGCGACTTTAAAAAAACACATCTCTCGAGGGTCAAAATCATTGTTTTTCAATGTAACTTCAGCTCTGCAACTTTTCTGCAACTAATCTCGCAACTTTTCAGATAGCCAACAGCGACTTTTGGTGATTTGTTTTTGGCAACACTACCAGTATCGTGCATAGTGCTCTGATCGTTCTGCTGCAAGTATGTGCGGTTGCACACGTAAATTAAGTCACACAGCTAGCATATCCTGGGCCTTAGGGCTCGCTGAAAGGACTTTCATTCAAAACCCTTAGTAAATCAGAGGCCCTTTGAACATATGTAATCAGAGGGCTCTCTTAACAGTATGCTCTCCCATTATGGCTCTCCCTAGGGCCCCCACATAGCCAGAGGTCGCGACCCTTAGCAGGGGCTTTCATAATCATAGGGCCCTCTGAAACCATTCCCCCCAACTTCCTTGAACCCCTAGTTGGTAAACATTAGGGCTCCCTTAGGAGTATTCACAAGAGGCACTACAGCAGGGCCAGCCCAGGGGCCCTCTGACTGCCGTCCACCATAGCCCAGGGGCCCTCTGGCTGCCTTACCCCATAGCCAAGGGGTCCTCTGACTGCCAAGCCCCATAGCCCAGGGGCCCTCTGACTGCCGTTCCCCTTAGCCCAGGGGCCCTCTTAGTGCCGTCCTGAGTGGCCCAGGGGCCCTCTGATTGCCGTACCCCATAGCCCAGGGGCCCTCTGACTGCCGTCCCCCATAGCCCAGGGGCCCTTTGACTACCGTCTTCCATAGCCCAGGGGCCCTCTGATTGCCGTACCCCATAGCCCAGGGGCCCTCTGATTACCGTCCCTCGTGGCCCAGGGGCCCTCTGATTGCCGTCCCTATATCCCCCGCCCAATTCATATCACCCTTCTCTCTTGGATTTCTGCAGATATGCCCTATAACAGTGTGAGCAGTCATAAGATCCTAGAGAATAGAGGCCCTCTGACATCGCAATTGGCATCGGCATCTGCATCGCTTTGGGCCCCTGGGCGCCGGCCCCACTGGCCCGGTCCGTAATATGGCCCTGAGTACACCCTGCCTACAGTGATAAACTGTGGCGGCCGCCTAACTTCCTCTGGCATTGGAAATCTGCAAAGTGTGAAGGGCAAGATGGATTGAGTCAAGTACCAGGATATCCAAGGAGAAAATGTCATGCTGTCTGTAGGGAAGCTGACGTGCGGGCATCATTGGACGTTCCAAAAGGACAATGATTCAAAGCATACCTCAACATCCACCAAGGCTTCCCCACGATGTTGGGGAAGATTCTAGAGTGCCCATCACATTTTCCTCACTTGAACCCCATAAAAAATCTCTGGTAGGATTTGAAGAACACAGTTGCACTTGCGGCATGCAAACCCATAAATATTAGTGAACTGGAGGCCATTGTCCATGAGGACTGGGCTAAGATTCCTCGGGAATGCTGCCAAATGCCGTTAGCTACCTATGCCTCACATCTCCAGCAGGTCATAGTAGCAAAAGGGTGCTCTACTCAGGCCCGTATTCAGCAACGACACTCACTCTAATTGAGTGTGAGTGAGTACTAAACATTAGTTGGTGTCAGGTTATACTAAATGAGTCAGAGGTTGCACTAACCCTCATTTGCTTTCAGAGACCTCACTCACGCTGGAAATGTGTTTCTTTCTGAGTAAAGGTTGAGTGCAGGGAACACCTCCCTTGAGTCACACTAACTTGTGCCGGTATTTTGTTGTCATGGCTTTCAGGTGGTTACAAACATTGGAAACTCTGGATCATTTACTGCCACGTGCTCAAAGCAATCGCAACTACGCAAATTTTAACTATAATGATGATAACTATGCCGGTAACTTGCTGACTGACCACCTGGTTTCAGAGTTTGGGAACTGCACTGTGGTGAACTCCAGAGAGCAAGCACCTCCGCTCCCGATCTGCCCCGGCTCCAGCTGATCAGACTCAGAGCCGGGGCAGATCTGGAGCGGAGGAGCTTGCTATCTGGGTTAGCATTTGTGCACCTGCCAATGGCTACTGGTGAACTGGCAATAGGGGAAGCTCAAAAACATCCCTTAAAAACTAGGCTTATGCCGTTGGAGGCGACGGCTGGGGGTATATCCCCAAACGCACCCAATCCTCCGATTCCCCAATCCTTGAATAGACCTTGAATAGACTTTCATTTGAACTTAATTTCAGGTCAATCAAACAAATGGTTCTGAAGATATGGCAAAAATGGTAATTTTCCAACACAAAGTGCCACCTTATGGCAAAATTTTGAACCAAACAGATATAATGTCATCGTGGGACACATCCTCAGGTCATGACCTTTCATTTGCACTTGATTTGAGGTCAATCGGACAAATATTTCTAAAGATATGATAAAACAGTGATTTTTTTTGTTTTTGGCCCCTGGTGGCCAATATAGAAATAGTAAATTGTCCAAAATCAAATCTTCCTCTTCTTCCTCTTTAAACTTACTTATATGCAAAACTTGGAATTTCTAATTGAAATATTACTGAAGTTATCGCGCTAACATGTAAATCAGTTTTTGGCCCCTGGTGACCAATCTAGAAATCGTAAATTGTCCAAAATTCGGGGATATAATAATGATTGGACATGACCTGTTTCCAATCATTTAATTAAATTTTATTGTCTTGAACTCCAAAAATCCTAATGATTATCATGTGTCCTAAGTTCTACTTGTTAAGTTGTGAACTGGTGATAGCTTGATCGCAGTTAGAAAGAGCACTGATAACTATTGTCGTTTTCAATTCATTAAAGGGTGAACAATAAACTTAATGTTTTTAAAAAGTATATTTTGTATATATAACCTCATTAAAATCAACAAAAATATATATAGGCAGTTTATCCTTTCTATAAATAAACAAAATAATGTCTGTGTCTGCACAGCCACAAAGTTAATTAGGTGCCTGTGACGTCATTTGATGACGTCAGAGAGGTCTTCATCTTGCCTAGCTGCTATCAAGGTCTGTAGTGGAGGTCGTGTTATAGCGTGTCTGATCGTCGGCGTGTGTAGAAAATATGGGTGACTCCGCAGGCACAGGTGAAATAAATCAGAGAGAGAGAGTGAGAGAGATTTTCCCCACAGACACACGTCAAATGTCCTGAGAGAGAGAGAGATGGTCACCGAAATAAAAAATTCAACTTAACCTACATGTAGCCTGGAGACAACGAGAGAGCTCAAGTCGAGAACCTGATTACAGCATAGCATTTCGCAACACTCGGTGAACTCAATACACTACAGTAAAGAGACTGCTCTGCTTGAATCGGCAACCTATCAGCCAATCAGAAAATAGTATTTCTTGTTGCTAGGTGAAGTAGCAGCGCCAAATCACGTTCTTCACTCGCACTCTCCATGTAGTGTATTGGCTGAAAACAAACCCAGCTCCGATCCGGTGTCACAGGTGGTACCGCAACATCTCTTGTTTGTGACAGACAAAACGATACAAATAGACAAAAGAACTGTTTAATTTAGCCTTTATTACACTGGGGAGTCCCACTGAAATAAAAAAGTACAGGTATGGCTAAACATTATCTTGTACAAAATCTATCAACTACTCCAGGGGGAAACGCTAGCAAGTTGAAATCAAATTTTTATGCTCATGTCATATAGCATTCGCGAATGCCGTAGCTGGCCAGCAAACTCATATTCGTGATGCTAAGCACAGCTGTTAGCTGTGTTGTAAAATGCTTGACGTTGCAAAGTAAAAGGAAATATTCACGCAACATGCAGATATAAGATAGATAGTTGTATATCGCGACGTTTAATTGTTCGCCTACTTGAGCTACCACTTCTGACGAGACGCGGCGGATAACGTGGTCAGCATTCATTCTACAAATAGCCTACAACGCGCACAAACCTTCCGCGACCGATCCTGGTGCGCCATCTAGTGATTGAATATTGTAACTGCATGCAGAAAGTTGCAGCTCCACGTCCTCTGGCGGACACATCTGCACAAAGATTCACCTTAGTTCTTTGCGAACGCGCAATCCAGATAATCCATAAATGAAGAATTCAATTAATATTTTAATTTGACACAAGTAACCAAGTTGCCAGTGTCAAAGTAATGAAGTGAAAGTACACTTTTTATCTTTTAAATGTAGTAGAGTAAAAGTCCCTGTTTAAAAAAAAAAGTAATGTACAAATCCTCTAAAAAAAAAAAAAAAAACTGAAGTGCTGTAACGAAGTACATGCACTTAAATTGCACCCGGCTCTTGGAGCGGAGCCGCATGCGTATTTTTCCGACTAATTTCACAATAATAGCGTAGTTTAGCCGTTCATATGGAAACACTGAGGACGCACCATGGGCCGCATGCGATGTCCCGTGTCTGCCCCGCAGCCTGTCGCAACCGGACTTCAGTCGTATTAAGGAAAACATAGCTTTATATGGCTGCCCCGGATCATCAATTAAGACCTCTCCGACGTCAGTCGGGTCACGTGACCTTGGTTCTTTCATAAACGCTACAGGGCGCACTGTCGTGTACATTTGGCCCGAGAAAAAAATTATTTTGAAAAATATGTTTCCAAAACACACATATTTTGTATTTTTACTATACATATATTGGATTTTATGTATTAAATGCAGTTATGGAAAGTTAGTTCAGAAACCCTTTAAATTACCATTGCAAAAACTCTGAAAACTCTCAACATTATCAGGTGTGGCCAGCTTTCATTAATGACACATATCTGTCAACTCTCACGCATTCGGATTTCTCGTGCTTTTCTTCACCTGTGTTTTGGAGTATTCTGCGCTCAGCTGGCTCATGGGGCGCGTGTGGATTGGTCTGCGAGGCTCATGTAGCTTTAAGTCACAAGAATCCATTCTTTTCTACATTCTTAATTGCTGAATGTAGAAGGAAATGTCTGGCACTTTTCACAGCTTGTTGCTTTGTGAGCCTCGCAGGCTGTCCTACACCTTTTGCGAGCTACTTGACCACAGAATTTATGAAGACACGCTGATATTTACGTCGTCATGCTTGTCATGAAGGGGTTGAATAATTTTGAGCCAGCAGCAGTCATTAAAAGTGGCATTTTGTGTTGAATTTGATGAAATTGTTCTTTGATTTGTTCATTGCAAACAGCTGAAAAATTGTAAATTTTGCCAGTAAATCTAATTTGCAAGGGGGGTTGAATAATTTTGATTGCAACTGTAATCGAGGGAGAATTGAAACTTGCGATAAATACCATAAAATAATGTGGAATCATAATTAAAATTATAAATAAGGTGGGAAAGTAGGGTAATTTTCTTATAGATTTCTATAGCATTGAAATTCTTTCCGCAACTACCGACATAAATAGAATGCAATTTTAAGGCACTTCCACATTGGCTTCACTTTTCTGCGTCCATCTTTTTATACAGTCTATGGGTTCATCTTAAAGTGTAGGCTGCATCCTTCAAAGGCTGAATTTTTAGGGGTTGTCACTTAATTTCATCCACAAAACTGATGGGACATCATTTCATCTCCATTAAACAGCTTTGCTTGAAGCAAGTCGTCACTGGTTTCCCAAACCTAAACCTTAACTCTAACCCCTAACCCTAGCTCTAAATTTTACCCTAAATTTATCTTTTCCCTTTCCCTAAATGTCAGTTTGGCAGATGTAATTAAGGGACAACTCCTAAAAATGCAGCCTTTGAATGATGCAGCCTACGCTTTGAGATGCACCCTATGCAGCAGAATGCTCGAAATTCTTCTGCAACCACGCCCACTTAGGAGACAGGAAGTGTGATCAATTTCTAATGGACTCACATAGGACTTGGTAAAAATAGAAAAACACAAGGATGGACTGTGTGGATTAGTGATGCGCGGGTCGAGGTTTCTTAACACCCGCACCAACCCGACCCGACGTGACAGCTAACCCGCCCCGCCCGCCCCGCTAAAACTCGCACTGATTTTCAACCCGAACCCAACCCGACCCGACACAAAAAGGAGGCAAGAGAAAAAGAATACGGTGGGTCTGTGTGACATGATTTGCAGTGGAAAAAAACGATTCCTCGGTTACGCTATGGTTTTGAGTGGAGCACAACATACAGGCTTTTGGCTGGAATTATTAATACAAAGTTTAGGCGCTGTCTATTAATTGACCTTTACCGTGATTTCTGATATTTGCAACCAAACGAACTGCCATCAGGAAAAATATTGCAAACAGGCTGTTTTATTGGAACAAAATTAACATTACAGTGGTGCACTGGCGCGATCGCCTGCTCTCCCATACAGTGTTGCGATATCCTGTCTACGAGGAAATTTTTTTTCCTCATATATTCATTTCAAGATTGTTTTGGGGGGGGGGGGGGGGGGCTTTCAGCCTATTCTTTCAACACAACTTATAATGTAGGCCTAGGCGTATTTTTTCCCAAACTATGCAAAAACAAAATCGTGTCAACAGTGCCAGGGTTTAAGCGATTACGGCGCGCTTCCTGGACACGGCCAGCCGAACTGAAGGTTCGCTCGGCAACGACTGCTTTGGCCACAATGGAGTTTTACACGATTATTCTTTGTCTTATGGTATGGTAATTAATGACAGCAAGACTAAGTTTATGACCATACATGCTCCGAGTTACCTATTCGTTTGGGTGATATGTGTATAGAATGGTGTCATAGAAATGTATATCTAAGAAGTGTCTTTACTGCCGATGGCAGCACACGCTCTGCTGTTAGAGAACACATAGCTGATAAACGGAAGCACCTCAACAAGTTGATTTTATTTGTGAATAAGAATCGTGAAATGCCTTTCACTGTAAAGTGGCGAAAAAATGTTTTGTCTATGTGTTGTTTGGACCCACAGGTCCATAAAATTACTACTGGGCCTATAATATTTCGGTGCTGACTGCAGAACGATTTATAAGATGAGCTATCATTCAACCTTTAGATCCTTAGTCTAACCGTGGAGGATTAAGCCGCGCACCAGTGAGTGCGTGTACATCGAAAGTAGGAAGAGGGAGAGGTACAATTGGCATTCTATCCTGCTTAAGGTAGCGTTACATCGTTTGACAAGAGCATATTATCTAGGCTGTATGTCTAGAGCCCTCAAGTGGCCGATAGCCTTTTATACTTTTTATTCGCAATTTCGTGGGAATTAGATGTCGCCACTGTTTGGCCCAACCCGCCCGCACCCGCTAAATGTTATTAAAATATTGACCCGCCCCACCCGACCCGCGGGTTAACCCGCGGGACCCACGGGTTCCGGGCCGACCCGCGCATCACTAGTGTGGATGCTGCAAGCAGCAACAAACTGTGAAAGGTATTCATGGAATGCCCTCTGTAAACTGCCGTCTCACACTATGGAGGTCAAAAAATAACATTGGAGCATCTTCTAAATCCGTCCAAAAACCCGCCACAGAACGTGAAAGCAGTCATGAACTTCATATTACCGTCGGGACCCTTTCTTCAGAGGAAGTCTGAGTCACGTCGGGTAAGCCAGGGCTGAATTGAGGGAGGCAGTAATGTACCTCGAGGCATCTAGCCTAAGGGAAGAAGACAAAGAAGAAGAAATAGTATCCGATTATATCATTGGTGCATCTAAGTGTAGGCTGCAACCTTCGAAGGTAGCAATGTTAGGGATTGTCATACAATTCAATCCACCACACTTACATTTAGGTTTAAAGACAATGATAAATTTAGTGGTTGGGCTAGGTTTGGGGGGGGGGGGGTAGTTAGTGTTCGAAGTTAGAGTTAAGGTTAGGGAAACCAGTGACGACTCGCTTCTACCAAAGCTGTTTAATGGAGATGAAATGAGGTCACGTCCGTTTAGCGGATGAAATTAAGTGACGATCCCTAAAGGTACGCTTTGAGACGCACTCAGTGTATTAGTCATCGTACTTGCAGGATCATCTTCAGGTGACAACTGCGAGGCTTCTTCGCCTCCACTTGGGAGCAAAGCGACATCACATCACGCAGTTTCTTTGCATGTTGTAATTCGGTATGTAACCAAACATGTCGGAAGTATGAAAGAATAGGCGTTTATTTGGGGAATGATTGGCTTTTATTCTGGTCTTAGACACTAGATTCATAGTCACTAACAGCAAACGAAAGCATCATGCAGACGTGAAAATAAATCATAACAGGAAGTTGAATAAGAGTTATCGCTTTCACCGCTCGCTAAACCTGGCTGGGCCTCATTTCTCTGGCTTTAAATTAGTCTCATATCTCGAGCGCATAAAAACTGAGCGCGCAAGACCCTCTCTTGCCGCTCGCAACCTCAAAATGCGCGCAATTTCAATATTTTGTGCTCTCAATTTTAAAACGCGCTCGCTTGCAACTTATACACGCGCTCTCAATGTCAAAATATACTCGCAAGATCAGTATACGCTCGCCATAAGCGACTGACAGACAGTTCCCCCCACTCGCGAGCGGTCAGCTGGCATAAATCTGTTTCATGAAAGTTGTTTAAATAAATTGATTTGAAATCGTGAACGTTCGTGAGTAACCGCATTGGTTCTAGCGTGATCCGACTTCAGTCAAATGTTTTCTTTTTTCTGGCAGTGCGGAAAAGATGGAAAATCGCCTAATTCAGTTTGCCTTTGTTAAAGTTAGCCTAATTGACATTGGTCAATGCTTGTAATTCGGTTCTACGATAATGAACATGCATTCGACGCATCACTTAATATGTCCATACGTACAGCCGCTTTTTGTTTTCTTTTTTTTTTTTTGCGTGTGTGTGTGTGTTTGTCACGCAGCGAATTGTCTTTTCTAAGTGTTGGCTGCTTAATAAATATAAAATTACAAGATGAGAAAATTTGGTCACAGATTTACACGTTTTTATTCACAAGGATGTTTTTATTTATTGTGTTTGTTTTCTCATTTCTTCATAACAAATAAGCAGTAGAAGGCTGATAGCAAACACTGGCCGACTTCATTGTTCTGCTGTGTAATATATTAAAATATTTAATTATCAATACAATTGTGAAAATGTCTTTATATTTGCCACAGGAGTGCCAGTAGCTGCCACAGGAGTGTCAGTGGATTATTTAATAATCAGTTACAGTAATGAAAAACAAACCTTCATTTTTTATTGAAAAATGTTCTTTTTTTAGAAAAATAAAGCACAGACTACTTAATAATTTAAAAATATAAAAAGGGACAATAATTTGGCAACAAGTTGACACATTCAGTTTTTTTTAACCTACTTTTGTTTTCTTATTTCTTTGTAGCATCTCAGCAGCAAAAGACATGCCAAATAACAATGTGATGTGAATAGAGGCCACTAGATGGCAGCATTTGCCCTTTTCTTTTATTGAGCTCAGACTGGTGCTAGGTTTAGACATGTCCTGGACATGTCTGGGGCAAGTCCCCGAAAATAAAAAAAAAAGAGGTCTAAATGTGGGTGGGGTCCGCAAAAGAGTATATAAGGAAAATAATTGAGACAGTAAAGTAGTAGGAGAAATTGCAAGAAGAAGGATACGTGTGACCAGACCTGTCATTTCTGTTCAAGACCTGTGAAGTTTCTTTTGTGGATTTTTGCCTCTGTTAGAGCATTTTTCTTTACCCAGGACATCACCAAGCCACCCCAACAAAGAGGGACTGTAAATATTTCTGTTTTTGTTGTGTTCAATCTTGGTCATTAGTTGTAGGTTATTGTTAGTTGTTGTCTTTGTTAATTAAATGTGTTTAAGTGTTTTAAACTGTGTCTGTCATCCCTTGCGGTTGCTGTTGCTGTTATGTTGTAAATGTAATAACAAATTGGGGGCTCAGGTCCGGGATAGACCATTGTGTGAGTAATTTATTGAAAATCTAACATTTCAAATTGTAAAATTGTTTTTTTGAATTTTCCTATATAAATATATTGACAGATCAACAGCAATGGATGATTTCTTGGCATCACCAACCGTTGAGGTTTTGAAGTCTTTTAAAAAGACAGAACTGCTAGAAATTTGCAGACAGTTGGAGCTGACAGAGGTAAAACCAGCCATGCGAAAAGCAAGACTGGTTAGAGAGATAATTGAATATTACATTGATGAAAATGTGTTTGCACCAGGAGATCTGGAACAGTTTCCAGTGGAAAATCCAAATATAGAAATGGAACTTAAATTAAAAATGCTAGAGATTGAAAGGGAGGAAAAAGGAAAACAAAGAGAATTTGAGTGAGAAAAATTAGCAAGAGAAGAAAAACAAAGAATTTCAGTTGGAAAAATTAGCAAGAGAAGAAAAACAAAGAGAATTTCAGTTGGAAAAATTAGCAAGAGAAGAAAAACAAAGAGAATTTGAGAGGGAAGAAAAAGAAAAACAAAGACAGTTTGAGTTAGAAAAATTTGCAAGACAGAGAAATTTTGAATTAAAGAAATTCGATAGAGAAGAAAGACTCCAAATGGAGCAACTAAAAATTAAAATTCAAACTGAAAATAAATTTCGGGCTAGCCAGGAGGTAAAATTGGTGCCTCCATTTTCGGAAAAGGATGTTGACAACTATTTCCAGTGTTTTGAAAAGGTAGCAAAGAGTTGCCAGTGGCCAAAGGAACACTGGCCTCTGATGTTGCAAACTGTCCTCAAGGTAAAGCTCAACAAGCCTATTCGGCTTTGTCTGCAGATGATTCCTCTGATTATGAGGTTGTCAAAAAGGTTATTTTGAGAGCTTATGAGTTGGTTCCAGAGGCTTACCGACAGAAATTCAGAGGTCTGAAGAAATCTGAAAATCAGACTTATGTGGAATTTGCTAATGAGAAGAAGGTTTGCTTTGAGCGCTGGTGTACTTCTATGGAGGTCAAGGATGATTTCAACTCACTAAACTTGCAATCAGCTGCCAAATTTGCAGATGAATATGTTCTCACACATAAGTCCAAATTTTAGTCTAGCAGTAACAATAGATGGTCCCAATTTCAGAAAAAGGGTTACGGTGATACCCAAGATTCCTCACACAAAGATAAAGACAAATCTGGTGATGGTGCTCAGAAATCCAGTAACAGGTCTGATCAAAGTGTGAAAGCTGACAGTGACAAAAGTGGTCTAGTTTGCAGTTATTGCAAGAAACCTGGTCATGTTAAAACTAACTGCTGGTTCCTAAAAGCTAAGAAAGAAAAAGAAAAGGATACCAAACAAAATGCCTTTGTGAAAACAAGGTTAGAAACCCCTGTAGTAGATAACCGATCTGCTAAAATGCCTGCTTCTTGTGGGGCTAAAAAGCCTGATACAGCTGACTTCGTGAGGGAGGAATTTCTTCCATTTGTGTCAGAGGGATTTGTGGCTCTGAATGAGCATACTACTCCTGTCCCCATATATATCCTAAGGGATACTGGAGCTTCTCAGTCACTTTTGTTGATGGACTCCTTGGAGTTACGTGATGAGACCGCTTCAGGGGATTTCATACTTGTACAAGGTATTGAAGGGAGGACTGTATCTGTACCCCTGCGCTCTATATTCTTGAAGTCAGATTTAGTTACAGGACAGGTAAAGGTGGGACTTATGTCAAGTCTACCTATAAAGGGTGTTTCTCTGTTGCAAGGCAATGACCTGGCTGGGGGCAAAGTAGTTCCCCCTGTACTTACTTCACAGCCAAGCACTGAAGATGGGGATGAGGACCCATCTCTGTATCCTTCTTGCGCAGTGACTCGTGCTATGGCCAAGAAGGCTAAAGAAGAAGATGTTGTGGTGCCGTCCAGCACATTGAATAGTCAGGACTCAGGTGGTTCGCCTCATGACTCTGATTGGCCTACTATGGTTTCTCCGTTTGAGGACTCATCAAATGCTTTTATCAGTTCTCTATTCAGCCAGCCAGATGGGTCTAGTGATTCTGATGTGTCTGGAGACTTGTCTCTGTCCAGACAGCGGTTGATTGAGGAGCAAACTAATGATCCTGAAATTTGTGCACTAAGGAGGAGAGCCCTTCCTGATAAAGAAATAGACGCTGTTCCAGTTGGGTATTATCTCAAGGATGGTGCGCTGATGCGGAAGTGGCGCCCTCCTGATATCCCTGCCAATGCAGATTGGGCAGTGGTTAGGCAAATTGTTGTTCCGAAGGTCTACAGGAATGAGATCTTAACAATGGCTCATAGTTTACCTTTAGGAGGTCATCTTGGTGTTAACAAGACTGTTGATAAGATCATGAAACACTTCTTTTGGCCTGGGCTTCGGAAAGACGTTTCCAACTTTTGCAAAACCTGTCACACTTGTCAAGTAGTTGGAAAACACCAGTTAGACCCACCTGTAGTTCCATTGCAGCCTATCCCAGCAGTTGGGGAGCCGTTCTCCAAGGTCATTGTTAATTGTGTTGGTCCATTACCCAAGACTAGATCTGGAAATCAGTACTTGTTGACAATCATGTGTGCATCTACCAGATTCCCTGAAGCCATACCTCTACGTAACATCAAAGCAACTGCAATCTCAAAGGCTTCGATAAAGTTCTTCACGTTGTTTGGCCTTCCCAGGGAAATTCAGTCAGACCAAGGTAGCAATTTCACTTCTGGTTTGTTTCAGCAGGTTGTTTATGAACTAGGTGCAAAGCAGATTCTTTCTAGTGCCTATCATCCAGAAAGTCAGGGTGCCTTAGAGCGGTTTCATTCCACTCTCAAGACAATGATGAGGACTTATTGTTATGACCATGAGAAAGACTGGGATGAAGGTGTTCATTTGCTGTTGTTTGCAGCTAGAGAAGCAGTGCAGGAGTCTACTGGATTCAGTCCATTTGAGCTAGTGTTTGGTCATGAAGTGAGAGGACCTTTGCTATTATTGAGTGAACAATGGCAAGAGGAAGAGCCGCACATCAGTCTGTTAGACTATGTTAGCAAGTTCAAGGAAAGATTGCGTGCAGCTTGTGACCTAGCCAAAGAGAACTTGAAATCAAGTCAGGGAAAAATGAAAACTTGGTATGATCATAAGGCTAGAAGCCGTGAGTTTAAACCAGGAGACAAGGTCCTTGTGTTGTTTTCCTTGCAGTCCAATCCATTGCAGGCTAGATTCATGGTCCTTTTGAAATTCTGACAAAACTCAATGATCTCAATTACATTGTGAAGACTCCAGATAGGAGAAAACCAAAACAATTGTGTCACATTAACATGCTGAAGCCTTATCATGACAGAAATGCTAGGGTTGCAGCTGTCACTTCAGATTCTCCTATGGCCGAAAAGTGTGAAGATGAGGGGGAGTTTCAAGATGATGAACCTAGAATTAAAGCTGAAGTTCTTTCATGTAAATAGTCAAATTCTGAAGTGTTGCAAAATCTTGATGTAAAACTCCAGCACTTAGAACCCTCACAGAGAGATCAGTTTGAGAGGTTGAACAAGAAATATGAGGATCTGTTTCCTGATGTTCCAAAAAGAGATTCTATAGCCTCTCATGATGTAGATGTTAGTGATGCCAAACCAATAAAACAGTATCCGTACCGGATGAATCCTGAAAAGAGAAAGATTGCTGAGAAAGAGGTTGAGTACATGTTAGAACATGATATTATCAGACCCTCCAACTCAGATTGGAGTTCACCCTGTGTGCTAGTTCCAAAACCTGATGGAAGTACTAGATTCTGTACAGATTATCGCCTAGTCAATGCTGTAACTAGAACTGATGTGTTTCCAATACCTAGGATTGATGATTGTATTGATAGAGTAGGGCAAGCAAAGTCTCTGACCAAGATTGATTTATTGAAGGGTTATTGATGTGTGCCTTTAACGGAGAGGGCCAAGAGCATCTCTGCTTTTGCCACACCATTTGGGTTGTACCAGTATGAAGTCCTACCCTTTGGGATGAAAAATGCCCCAGCCACATTCCAAAGGATGATACAGTCTACAATCGCCGGATTGCCCCACACGGGTGCATACATCGATGACCTGATCACATGGAGTGACTCCTGGGAAGAACATCTAAAAGATGTAGAGACGTTGTTCCAGCGCCTGACCCAGGCTAACCTGACAGTTAACCTGAACAAGAGTGACTTTGGTTGTGCTACTGTCACCTATCTTGGCTACGTCATAGGCCAGGGTAAGGTGGCACCCATAAATGCTAAAGTCCAAGCCATCATGGACTTTCCAGTCCCCCACAACAAAAAAGCTTTGCGCCGCTTCCTTGGAATGATCGGGTACTACCGCAAGTTCTGCAAGAACTTTGCTGAGATTGCTCTCAGTCTAACTAACCAACTGAAGAAAGGCGTAAAGTTCACTTGGGATGATGCGTGCCAGAGAGCCTTCGATCGCCTGAAGTCTCTGCTGTGTCACTTCCCTGTGCTCAAATCTCCTGACTTCAACAAACCGTTCACCATCGCGGTCGATGCTAGCGACCAAGCTTGTGGATCTGTGCTCCTCCAGAGAAGTGACTCTGATGACATTGAGCATCCCGTGGCATACTTCTCCAGGAAGTTCAATCGCCACCAAAGGAACTATTCCACAATAGAGAAGGAACTGTTGGCTCTGGTCCTTTCTTTACAACACTTTGAGGTTTATGTTTGTACAGGACAAAACCCAATGATTGTGTACACTGACCACAATCCTTTAATGTTTTTGAGTAAGATGAAAAACAAGAATCGGAGATTGTTGAATTGGAGTTTGATTTTACCGGAGTGTGACTTGGAAATTAAGCATGTGAAGGGTACAGACAATGTAATTGCTGATTGCTTATCCCGTGTTTGAATAAGTATATATATATCACGTGTTTATTTGAATATTGTATGATATGTATATATAGACAAGTGTCCACTTAACCATTTTGTATTGAAAAGAAAAATTTTGCCTTTATGAGTCAAAATTTTTCCCTTTTGGAATGGAGGTGTGATGTGAATAGAGGCCACTAGATGGCAGCATTTGCCCTTTTCTTTTATTGAGCTCAGACTGGAGCTAGGTTTAGACATGTCCTGGACATGTCTGGGGCAAGTCCCTGAAAATAAAAAAAAAGAGGTCTAAATGTGGGTGGGGTCTGCAAAAGAGTATATAAGGAAAAGAATTGAGACAGTAAAGTAGTAGGAGAAATTGCAAGAAGAAGGATACGTGTGACCAGACCTGTCATTTCTGTTCAAGACCTGTGAAGTTTCTTTTGTGGATTTTTGCCTATGTTAGAGCATTTTTCCTTACCCAGGACATCACCAAGCCACCCCAACAAAGAGGGACTGTAAATTTTTCTGTTGTGTTCAATCTTGGTCATTAGTTGTAGGTTATTGTTAGTTGTTGTCTTTGTTAAGTAAATGTGTTTAAGTGTTTTAAACTGTGTCTGTCATCCCTTGCTGTTGCTGTTGCTGTTATGTTGTAAATGTAATAACAAATTGGGGCCATAACAACAATAATAAGATGATTAAGAGGATCAGTAATTACTCAAATGTTTTTAAAATGAATTATGAGAGTTATTACCAGTCCTCTTAATCATCTTATTATTCTTATTCGGCTCCACAGTAGTTGCCACAGGAGTGTCAGTGGATGCCATGTGATGCCATGCAATATAGATATATTGCATTCAGCTATAACATTCAGCTACACAGCGACCGCTCTGGTGGACATCCCTGCATCCAGTATGCCAATGGCACGTTCCTGCATGACCTCAGACATCTGAGACATGATGACCTTTGACAAAATTTGACATTTTGGGGAGGCCATTTATTGTCCCCTATATAAGGAGTATCTGGGTACTGCTCATTCTGTCTGATCACCGTCTGGAAATTCCACACCCATGTACTGAGTGAAATCACTGCATCAAGAAGCAAATGGTCACTGACAGAGAGAAAGATTAAAAAAAGGTTCCAAATCAAGAGAAATATCCATATTGTGCAAGTAAAAATCAGCATATGCTCACTTCGAGTTAACAACTCCATGTGGCATCAATATTTGACATGGGGCGTTTATATTTTTGTTCAGTGTATTTTAGTATCTTACACCTCATAACAATCAACCATGTCTTTTGCAGCTGGGATGTTACGAAGAAATAAGAAAACAAATTAAAAATGGTTTAAACAAGTGTTTGCCACTAACATGGCAATATCCCCCGCCGCCTCAATTTTATGTGTCCGTACGTACGGACGGACGGAGCCCAATGCTATATCCCCCGCTTTGCACTAATCGCGCTGCGGGGGATAAAAAACTGAATAAAGATGTGTATACTTGCCAAATTTTTCTGACATTTTTTTACTGTAAAATTATTAGGCAGTCTGTATGTTATTTTTCAATTAAAAAAATAAATAAATAAAACATGGGGGTTTGTTTTTCATTTCCGTAACTGATTATCATATAAAAGCAGAAATTAGCAAGTGGCATATTTTTGTCCTTTTCATTTCTGGCACCTAACAGCCCTCCTGTGGCAGCTACTGGCGCCCCATGGCATCCACTGACGCTCCTGTGGCAGCTACTGGCACCACTGTGGCACCTATGGCACTCCTGTGACACCTACTGACACTCCTGTGGCAAATATAAAGACTTTTTCATGACTGTATTGATAATTAAATATTTTAATATTTTACACGGCGAACAATGAAGTAAGCCAGTTTGATGTCAGCCTTCTAGTTCATATATGTTCTGAAGGAATTAGAAAATAAGCACAAAATAATAAAAACAGCCTTGCAAATAAAAACGTGTAAATCTGTGACCAAATTTGAATCATATTATCATTTTATATTTATTAAGCAGCCAACTCTTTTAAAAAATAATTTAACTGTTTTGACTGATTGTTCCACAAAAGCAGTTATAAATAGCATGTTATGGTTTCTTTTCATCTCTAGCACGGAATTTAGGCTTATGAAGAATAAACAATTTGCTGCATGACAAAAAAAAAAAAATTCTACAGCAGTGATTCCTAAGGGTTTATTTATTTACATCTAAACCCAGTCAATTACACACAATTGTGATGGCTCGCAGGGATAAAAATCACCTTAGAGGACAAGATGCTCAAATTTCTAATGTCAATCTACTAAAATTGTTAGCTAGCTAAGATCAGCAGATTGGATATAAACAGCTAGCTAGAGGCTGTATGTACATATTGATACAAATGAAATGATGATTCCAGTGAGAGTCTGATGAGAGTAAGGCTCTCAGATTGGAGCTTACTCTCATCTCAAGCTCCCCACAGGACTTCCAGGTAAAAACGCTGTGACTGGGCCAGAAATTGGTGTAGTAGGATTAAAAGTTGTTACATTTAACAGGTACGGACTCAGTTCGGGAGTGGACGCTGGCGTGTCTGGCTGCCGCTGCTCTCTGAGAATTCTGTGTTTGTTTGTTTGCTTTCTCGACTCAGTCGCTTCTGTTTTAAACCCATTTCCCGTTTTGAGTGCACTCTGAACTTCAGCTCAGCCTGCGTTTATCTTGAAGAGATTTATGTCTGCTATAGCCGATGTAGTGTAGTTTTATTAGCTGGGTGAGTTACCTGTGGCATGTTCGGTTTCCTCACCTCTTCCGTGCTGCTCTCCTCCTCCCTGGAGCCTCGGCCTAACTTCTGATAGGATTGAGCTACTGAATTAAAGTTTTTTTCTCAGCACACACAGATCCACACATGCAGGCATACCCAGTCCCCCACGCACAAACGCACGCACGCATGCACGCCCACGCACAAACGCACGCACGCTCGCATTCCCAGCCCTCCCACCTGGCTTACCCCAGACCCCCACACACACACTCACATCCTCCCACAGTGAGGGGCACTTGGCACCTGGTCACACTTGGTAATTACTGTATTGTGCTCAGAAGGAAGGTACATGATCAAAGGTAATATCAACATCCTGTTAGTTTGGCGGGATGTCTATGGGAAGGTGTTACATCCACCATTTGGTCTACCACTGATTTTGTACTTAAACCCCGAGATGTGAACTGTGTGTCAGGATTCTCTGCGAATGCTATGTTGGACGCTAGAATCCTCCCTTGCGCATTGTAATAAAAGCCTTCTCAATTGGAAAGTGGTCATTGGTGTTTCACTTCATCGGTCCCGACTTGAGTTCACGGCAGAAAACAGTCTTAAAACTACCATGAAGAGCCCCCCCGGATTGTTGTCCTGGATTCTTTCCACCTGGATCACTACCTGTTTCATCTTTTATCCGGCAACATGGATACTCCAGTACACAGCCGCGGAACTTCTCCAACTGCGACTCCACTTCGGCGAGCCACCGCCGGTGCGGCTTTTTCACCTGGACATCGCTCAGCTCCCCCGTTGTAAATACATCCACCGTCGGTCCTGACGCAACTTCAACTTTGACAACTCGAAGCCCAACCCTTCCTTCTGGTCTTCCAGTCACCGCTCTGAAAGTCACCACTTATCTGCTCCGCCTGCTGACTGCAGCGCGCTAGTTTACGAAGCTCGGCTGGCCAGCGCCAAACCCACCAGGCAGTCTCAGTGTCAGGCTCTTTAACACCCTCTCGCTCACCAATAAAGGTCCGCTGCTTAACGATCTGATCACTGATCGTAAGTACGATTTCTTCTGTTTAACTGAGACGTGGCAGCAGCCTAATGACTTTTCCCAACTTAATCTAACTACCCCGCCGGGGTTTGTTTACATCTGTCAACCCTGTGCAGCTGGCCGGAGCAGTGGTCTCGCGATACCACTTCTCCTCGTGAAATGGAAAGTATCATCTGTCACTGTATCTCCTCATGTCTCGTTTGAATCCATCTCTCTTCTGATCAAAGGATCAACTCCTACCATCCTAACAACCGTCTACCACCCTCCCAAGACAAACTTTTTAAAGAGATTTTCTGCATTTTTAACTGTCTTATGCTCCCTATCCCCTCATGTTATCCTCCTTGGTGATTTTAATATACATATGGACAATCCCAAAAGCCCAAAGGACAAGTGACAAAGGACTTCACATCCTGCCTTGACAGCTTAGGTCTTCAACAATTCATTAACTTTCATACTCACTCCAAAGGCCATGTTCTACTGCTCTGTTATCACCCCTCTTCACTGTGCTGCATCTGACCTGCCCATCTCTGACCATAAGCTGGTGTCTTTCAATGCATCTTTGCCATTATCCAAAACCAACCCCACTCGTTCCATCTGCTTTTGCAACATCAAGAATATTGATTCATCTGCTCTGTTGAACAGACTTGACAACCTTCCCATTAAAAATTATTTATACACTCCTCATGAACTGCTTTCACACTACTATAATGAACTTCATTCCATACTGGACGACCTTGCTCCCACTAAAACTCGGACTGTGTCATTTGCCCATTCTGCTCCCTGGTTCACCCCTGGATTATGACTCCTAAAAGCAAAAGGTCGTTGCCTGGAATGCTTACAGTCAAAAACTAGTCTCACTATTCAGAAAAACTATGTACCATGATCATATTCTTTTTTACAAAGATGCTTTCTTCACTGCCAAATCCACTCACTTTGCCGACTTAATCAGGTCTGGTGAAGCGAGTTCTCGGTCTCTGTTTTCCACCTTCAACACTATCCTACAACCTCCTAATTTTCTCCCACCACACATGTACTCTACTGAATATTGTAACTCCCCCATTGTCTTTTTTCAATGTTAAAATTGATAATATTCATTTCCAGCTGAACTCCCCTCAACATTTTACAACCAGCGCACTCTAACCAGCCCTCTGTCCTCCCCTCTTCTCACCTTTCTCCAGTTTTCAACTGTCAACTGTCTCAGATATCTCCAATATTATTCAAAAATCCAAATTATCTACTTGTCAGCTCAATCTCCTACCTAACAACCTGGTGAAAGCTTGCCTACCTTCTCTGTCCTCCTTAATATCCACGATCATCCAGTCATCTCTCTCCTCTAGTGTTGTTCCATCATCTTTCAAAACAGCTGCAATAACTGCAATACTCAAAAAACCTGGTGCTGATCCTAATAACCTCAACAACCTCCATCCTATTTCCAATCTTCCATTCCTCTCCAAAACACTTGAAAGAGTAGTTGCAGCTCAGGTCCACTCTCACCACTCTGAAAATAATCTGTTTGAAGAGTTCCAATCTGGTTTCCGTCCCATCCATAGCACTGAGACAGCCTTGGTCAAAATCACTAACGATCTTCTGATAGCAGCTGATTCTGGACTACTTTCGATTCTCATCGTCCTCGACTTAACCGTAGCCTTTGACAGATTCTCTCACATTGCTCTCCTTGACAGACTCGCTTCAATCGGTTTCACTGGCACCCCCCTCGCCTGGTTCAAGTCATATCTCTCCAATCACGCCCAGTTTGTTCAACTCAAAAATTTCAGTTCACAGCTCACCGCTGTCACGACTGGCGTTCCCCAGGGATCTGTCCTGGGCCCCCTCCTCTTCATTATCTACCTCTTCAGAAAATTCGATATCCACTTTCATTGTAATGCAGATGACACCCAGCTCTACCTCTCCTCCAAGCCCGACTCCACCCTTCCACCCTCATCCCTCTCTGACTGCCTCACGGAAGTTAATTCCTGGTTCACTCATAACTTTCCCAAATTCAATTGCAATAAAACCGAAGTACTTCTTCTTAGCTCAAAATCAACTCTGGCCAAGTCTCCTTACTTTTCAATAACACTTGACAGCTCCTCAGTTGCTCCCTCCCCCAAAGTTAAGAGCCTGACAGTACCCTCTCATTTGAAGCTCACATCAATAACATCACTCGGTCCGCATATTTCCACCTACGTACTATCCACCGTCTGCACCCGTCTCTCACACCCAACAGCACCGCCATCCTCGTCAATGCCCTGGTCACCTCTTGTTTAGATTTCTGCAATTCCCTCCTTTTCCATAAACTTCAACAGGTCCAGATCCATCACCAGAACCCCCTCCATTCATCACATCACTCCTGTTCTTCAACAGCTGCACTGGTTACCTATAAAACACAGCATTGACTGTAAGATTCTCCTCCTCATCTTCAAGGCCCTTCATCACCTCGGTCCTCCATACCTTTCTGATCTCCTTCATATCTACACACCCTCCAGGACTCTCCGATCTTCCTCACTACACCTCCTGCCCGATTATCCTCAGTGGTGTCTCGAGCCTTTAGCCGTGCTGCCCCCCGCCGCTGGAACTCTCTTCCACAATCAATCCGCGACATAACCTCTCTCTCCACCTTTAACTCTCAGCTCAAAACCCATTTGTTTCATCTAGCCTTCTCTGTCTGACGATATCCTCTCTCCTGCTGTCTGTTGCTCTTATGCAATTACTGTGTTCCTGTTTTTATGTGCAATGTTTTGTTCTTGCTTTTAAACAATACTTTTGCTACTTTTGTAAGGTGACCTTAAGTGTCGTGAAAGGCGCCCATAAATAAAATTATTAGTATTATTATATGTCAAATGCATGTTACTTATCGTAGAACCAAATTGAAGAACCGAAATGTTTATCCATGTCAGTTAGGCCTACTACTTAAACAATGGCTAACTGAACAAGGCGATTTTCCATCTTTTCCGCACTTCCAGAACAAGATGAAGAAAGCATAATACCACATTTGACTGAAGTTGGATCACGCTACAACCAATGTGGTTAATCATTAATGTTTACGATTTAAATTCAAATATTTATATCTATAGAACTTCCTTGAAACACATTTCTGATGGCTGACCTGTCGCGAGTCGAGGAAAGTATCCGAAGTTGCCGAAGAGTGCCACCTGCTACAGTTCACCGCGCATGGCCTGCCAAAGTTTGCCACGATTAGTCATTGTAGTGCCGCTCGCCTGCCACAGATTGCCACGATCTGCCACTGCGGAGCCACCGCCTGCCAGTGCCACTTGGAGGATCCCGACCTTACTGTATTAAGCAGTGTTTCCATGCCTCAAAAAAAAATTCCCTGAAATGAGTCAAAAATTCATCACCTAATTCATCTTCCTTTTTGGAGTACTATTGCACAGAGTAGATCCACGCAGGCAAATCATTATGTCCCCCGGAGGAGGGACATATAGCGTTTGTGACAATTCCTGTGAGCCGTGATCGTTACCGTGATCGTTATCGTGCGCCGTACCATACGACGTCACACACTTTTTATGAACATTTATGAAGATATCATTACGAAACTTTTCATACACACATATCTGGTCCCGAGGTAGGTTGCTATTGAATTTCGGCCAAATCGGAAAAACAACATGGCCGCAATGGCGGCCATCTTGAATTTTGGTTGCACCGCCGTACCACACAACGTCACACTTTTTTTATGAACATTTACGAAGATATCATTACGAAACTTTTCATACACACATATCTGGTCCTGAGGTAGGTTGCTATTGAATTTCGGCCAAATCGGAAAAAAAACATGGCTGCAATGGCGGCCATCTTGAATTTTGGTTGCATCGCCGTACCACACAACGTCACACACTTTTTATGAACATTTATGAAGATATCATTACGAAACTTTTCATGCACACATATCTGGTCCTGAGGTAGGTTGCTATTGTCAGAAAAAAGTTCTTTGTGAAAAAAATTGGGACTTTGTAGTAATGGTCGCTCTACCTTATAAATAATTAGTTATTCAATTTCATATGGCTAGCACAATTATTGTTCCAATGAAGGCTAGAAGCAGAATGTACTAAATTATTTTTACAATAGTTCTTTGTTGATGTTTCGCATAAATATAACCTGATCACATGAAAAATATAACTTGCAAAAATGTATCATGACTTTAATTATACTTAAATATGTCCATCTCATCACTCCTATTTAATGCAGCCTGTGTGTAATGATATTCTTTCGTAATAAATACGCATATTTATTCAGTTTTATATTAAGTTGTTATCTAAAATTAGTATTCACGATGTATAACATATTGGGCCACTGGACATTAATCAGGCTCCTGGAGGGAAACGAAACGTTATGATAACGAGTGCAGCATGCAATTTTTATTCCAGAGATGGATATTTCAATGAAACACAGGTGTGGATCTATTCCATTAAAGATTAAAATAATATAGTAACAATTGATGCTAAAAGAAACAGGTATTATGATCCGAGTGGCGTACAATATTGTAAACAAATGACAGAGATTACTGACCCATACACTTGGTCATTTTTTCACATTATTGTAAGCCTCTCCCTCCAGGAGCTCGATTAATTTCCAGTGGCCCAATATGTTGTACATCATGGTATTTGAGAGAGAGAGAGAGACAGTGAGAGATGCACGCACACCACACCACACCATGCATGCGTTATTTGGATCTATGGTACAACGGACTTCTGCCATCATGTTCCATGTGCCATTCCAGTCATACAGCGAAAACCATTCAGTGAGTTTGTACGAAATTTGGCATAAATATTCCAGAGCCATATACCTTTAGATGTTTTACTGGCATCACTAAGATGCCGTCGCAGTTTTGGCATATCCATTGCACCTTAACATTGAAAATGAGGTCTAATTCAACAAAAATTACCCTGACTGATTCCATTGCCTACTTAAGCCGCTCCCTTGGAATCCTGAACCCCACGTATATAATATTATTTATATATATATATATATATATGAAGAGTTTGGTTCCAAAACACAATAAGTGCCAAAATGACAAAAATTGAGATTATACCATAGGGCGATAGTCCTGCGCTTCTTACACATGGTGCAAAAACCCGTCATTAGAAATGCATTCTATATGGTGTATTTTTTCATGGTCAAAGATTGTGTTTTTCAATAAAATGCTATGGGCGCCAAGATAGAAAAAGCTGATTTACTCAAAATGACTAAAATGGATATATTACATTTTGGAACCAAACTCTTCATATATGTGTGTGTATATACCATTTTTCACATTTACAAGTACAGCATTATCTACTAGATGGGCAATGGACATGCCCATGGGGTTTTGCCCAATTTCATCTGACAGCTGCGCACCGGGGGACACCAGTCGTTATATTTTGCTTTTCTGAGAGCGGATAGCTTGACTGTACTGTCAGGGAGCAAGAGTGCATAATTTTTTGCATAACTGAACAGTTAATAATGGCTGCTTTTTATTCAGTCCATTCTCAAGATTTAAGAGGCTTTCTCTCTCCTACTGCAGACCAAAACTGACGGCGGCCATGTTACCTGTATTAGTGGCTCATGGGGGAGCAGGTTTTGTGCCAAATGATCGAGCGGAAAGCTCTTGCGCCGGGCTTCGAGTGGCAGTGCGGGCTGGTTACACTGTTCTGCAGAATGGAGGGAGTGCCATGGATGCTGTAGTGGAGACTGTGACTCTGCTGGAGAACAACCCCATTTACAATGCAGGTACTGAAAGCATATTACCTCTGCTTGTCATATTGCATCTCGCGTGCCAGGCTGTAATGGTCTTGTGTATCAGGGTGTGGCTCAGTGCTGACCGAAGATGGGAACGTGGAAATGGATGCTCTGGTGATGGATGGAAGGACGCTAGACAGCGGAGCCGTTTCAGCGGTAAAGAGGATTGCTAACCCTGTACTGCTCGCCCGGCTGGTGATGGAGAAGGTGAAGTAGACTAATTCACTGATACAATTGATTGACTCTTGATTGTTTAATGACATTTTCAGCAATATCACTTCAAAATCCAGTTCATTTCTACCAAGAGGCAAAGAGGCAATGTAGAGTCAACCTTTAGCCTTGCATATCTGTCTGTCGATTGTGGGAGAGAACTGGAATACCCTGGGGAGATCTACGTGAGCACAGGGTGAACATGCAAACTCCACACAGAAAGGTAAAAGGCTGTCTTTGAACCCATGAACTACTTGCTGTGAAGCAGCAGTGCTAACCACTGCACCACCTCCACTGCTGCCAGTACCAGTGAAGGATCAGTCTATGTACCTGTTAATCTGTACATGCATTTTTAATGCATTAAGGCATAACTCTTATAGACTAGACTCCATAGAAACCAAAAATCAACCCTGAAATCTAAAATGGCCTGTGGGGCTTTTGTCCTGATTCTGTGCCGGCAGACCAATCACCTGTGCCTGACGGCCGATGGGGCCTCCAGGTTTGCACGGGCTATGGGGATGCAGGAAGTGCCGGAGGAGTCTCTGATCACCGAATACTCCCGGATGCGCTGGCAGAAGAACAAGCAACCTCATTCCAACCCTGTCCAGTGCCAGATGTAAGCGTTGTCCCTGGCTTCACCATCAGGAAACTTGCTCAAATCTGCACTCTCTCTGAAGCTATGCTGGCTGAAATCTCCGCCCTCTCTGAGGATACACTTGCCCAATCAAAGCTTTCTCTGAGATTATGCTAGCTCACATCTGCACTCTCTCTGAAGCTGTGCTTGCACAAATCTGCCCTCTCCCAGGGGACAGTACCGCACTCTTAGCTCTCTGCAAGATTTTATCAATCTAAATCTGTCCTCTCTGAGGCTACACTAGCCCAAATCTGCCTTGTTTTTGAAGATGCACTATTCCAAATCTGCCCACTTTCTAAAGCTATGCTTTCCGAAATTTGCCTCCTCTCAGGATATATTTTCCCAAGTACAAGCACTTGCTGAGATTACGTTTGCCAAAGTCTGCCCTCTCTCTGATGCTATAGTTGCCCATATTCACTGTCTCTCTTTGTGCATTTCCACTGACACAGGACTGGCACAGGAGCCGGTTCCCGAACCTAATTTTGCACCGTTCCGTGTATTTCGACCAAATATAATAGGTTTCAAACCCAGGAATTTGTTTTCCCGCCGGAACCAAAATATATCAGGTTCTTTCAGCAAAGCATGATGCCGTTAGCCACAGCACTGTTTGCTGACATGGTTCAGCTGGAAGAATTCCGTATCCAACCTCCACTTTTTTCGCCTTTTTATTTGCTAGTATGATTTTAAAAGATGGCACCAATATACAGGTGCTGGTCAACGAATTACAATAATTTGAAATAGTGCAATGGAAAAATTTTTTTAATGCATTTTTTTAGCAGAAAGCAAATCAGGTGTTCACCGCGCCTGTCCTACTTGTTAGAGTAATCACAGAACTTGCTACCTGTAAAAAATTTGCTCAGCTGAGCTTTACAAAAGGCCCATTTAGGCCATTTAACTGTGACACTGTTGTTTATTAAATTAGAATAATTGAGAAACCGTTTCACTGAATTAGAGTAATTTTTACTATAATTAGAATCATCACTTTCTCAGTATTTTGTGGCTGCCCCCTTGGCTTGTATGACTGCCTGAAGTCTCCGCGGCATCGATTTGACCAGTGTAATGTGAATATAGGCCTCTGGATGGCAGTATTTACCTTTTTTTTTATTCAGCTCAGACTGCAGCTATGTTTAGACATGTCCTGGACATGTCTGGGGCAAGTCCCCGAAAATTAAAAAAAAGAGGTCTAAATGTGGGTGGGGTCTGCAAAAGAGTATATAACGAAAAGAATTGAGACAGTAAAGTAGTAGGAGAAATTGCAAGAAGAAGGATACATGTGACCAGACCTGGCATTCTGTTCAAGACCTGTGAAGTTTCTTTTGTGGATTTTTTTGCCTGTGTTTGAGCATTTTCCTCACCCAGGACATCACCAAGCCACCCCACCAAAACAAGGGACTGTAAATATTTCTTTTTGTTGTTGTATAATCAATCTTGGTCTTTAGGTTAGTTAGTTGTTAGTTATTGTCTTTGTTAAAAATTAAATGTGTTTAAGTTTTTATAACTGTGTCTGTCACCCCTTGCTGTTGCTGTTATATTGTAAATGTAAAAACAAATTGGGGCCATAACACCAGCTTGTCACAAGTTTCTGCACTCACAGCTTCCCAGGCAGTGGCGATGTTCAGCTTCAGTCGGTCCAGTAGTCGGCTTTCTGTCGCAAATTTTCCGCTTGACGATGGCCCAAAGGTTTTCAATGACATTGAGGTCAGGCGAGTTGGCCGGCCATGCCAAAACTTCAAGCTGTTTTACGGCAAACCAATCTTTGGTCGACTTTGGCGCATGAGCCGGTGCAAGATCCTGTTGAAATATGAGGTCTTCTTCGCCGAACTGTCCCTCAACAGTCGGAATCAGGAATGTTTCCAGAACATCTTGGTATACGGCAGCATTGACAGTCTTCTTGAGGTAGCAGAGTGTCCCTACACCCCGAGCGGACCTGCATCCCCTGACCACAACGCTCTGAGGAAACTTGACGGATCTTTTTACGCACTTGTGGTTGTAGGTTTCGCCACCACAACGCCAGAAATGAGGACCTTGGTCACCAAAGGAGATGCAAAAGCGTGATTCGTCACTGAAGACCACTGTCTGCCAGTCTTCAGCAGTCCACTCGCCGTGTTCTTTGGCCCACTTCAGCCGTTTCTCCATTTGTTTCTTGTTCAGCATCGGTTTTACTGCTGGAAGGCGAGATTTGAAGCCAAGTTCGCGCAGATGATGGTAAGTGGTTGATCACGAGACGTTAGCGCCGGTCTGCTCGTTCCACAAGTCGCTGAGCTCAGAAATGGACTTGAACCAGTTGCTGAATGCGATCTTTCTCAGCTGCTTGTTGTCACGAGCAGAAGTTTTTCGGACGCCGGAACAGTTGGTGCACTTGCTGCAGTCTTTCTCGAGAGCTTTGCAGATGGAAGACTGGCTGATGCTGAGCTGCTCAGCAATTTTAGTTTGGGTCAAGCCTGGTTAGCGAAGGGCTTGATTTTGAATCACTATTCCGGTTGAGAGGTCGCGCTGCTTACCCATGATTGATTTTACAACTTAGAAATTCTACTCAACCCTGACTTTATACTGCACAGTGAACACTCTTCACAGAAAACAAAAATTCGAGCACTTATTCGAATTCAATGAAATGACTTATGAATTATTCTAATTCAATGAAGCAACAGTGTCACAGTTAAATGGCCTAAATGGGTCTAGTGGAAAGCTCAGACGAGCAAATTTTTCACAGTGAGCGAGTTCTGTGATTACTCTAACAAGTAGGACAGGCGCGGTGAACACCTGATTAGCTTTCTGCACAAAAAATGCATCAAGAAAATTTAACGATTGCGCCATTTCAAATTATTCTAATTCGTTGACCAGCACCTGTATATATGTGGGGGTTTTATTAATGAGAAAGGGGTTAGAATTTAATAATATTTAAAGGGACATTTCAACATCTTGGCAAATTAGCCTATTGCCACAATCCCAAAAGTCATATGAGTTGGTACATTAGTTATTAGTTACTCTAGCAATCCGTGCCTGTCGTTGTTTCCACACAATAATTTATAATTATGTAACATTACGACACATGAAGCAAATACTTGGAACTACTTTATTATTTGGTACAAAGTACTTTTTTGAGTTCCGGAGTTGCTGCTGTAAACATATGCTTTTGAAATCACTCCGCCCAGCTGGTATGTGGGGAATGTAGCTCAGGTTTTTCATTTTTCATTGGGCCACTGGACATTAATCAGGCTCCTGGAGGGAAACGAAAGGTTTCATTCATTCATTTTTTTCTATACCCGCTTATACTTCACTAGGGTCGCGAGGCGAGCTGGAGCCTATCCCAGCTGACTACGGGCAAAGGCAGGGACCCACCCTGGACAGCTTGCCAATCCGGTTATGCATTTGCCTCTCATAATCATACATTATTATTTTATAGCGTGGTGAATGTGCAGGTCACAACTTGTCCACGAGTGTGTTTTGGAGCTGTTGGATTGTGTATTTAATGAGTTTTGAAGGAGCGAGGGATCAAAAGTGGGTGAGTGTGCATTTCGAACGCATTATCCAATCAAACACCAGTGCAGCGGTGCTTGTGCGTCAGTTATTCTCTTATGTGACGTCCGTTGTTCTCTTTCCTTTCATCCGGGCCATAGAGTAGTTCAAAGGGCCTTCAGTAAGCTCTCCCTTTTCGGCTTGGCTGCTCGCAAGCTGTTTTTATTTAAGCTGGCGTGATTAACAATCAAACAATTTATCGACTGAGCGACCAAGATCAATACATGACCTATGATTAGAAATGGTAATGAAAGGTGAATTCCCATTGCCGACATTTATGTGGTTGAGATGGCATTGTAAATCCAAAACTTTTTCCGACTTAGTTTGAGAATGTTAATAATCTGAATAAATAGCGGACCTCTGAATTCCACCTCTCGTAGAATTTTTACATTTCATTAAATAGATTTCTTAAAAACAAACCATTTCAAGATGGCCTTGGTTTTTCAGCATTTCAAAACATATATGACGTGGAAAACGTTTTGTGAAGCATCTCAAACGTGAAAGTGAGAGAAATTATATTTGCGCATTGCACACAAGAGGCGAATACAGCAAAGTCTTGGCAAAAAAGTTCAGAAGAATCAGTGCCGCAAATTTGTTGCATTTTTTATTAGAATATTGAACAAGATTAATTTAAAATAAAATAATTCATAGCTCTTGATTTTGGTTACTTTTGAGCGTCTAATAGCCAACAGTGAAGGTAGAAAACATTGTGTTTAAGCATATCGAACTTCATGTATTGATAACACATTTGCACGCAGTGCAGCAGAATGTAAAACAAGAAATAATCTAATGGATTCAGGCAAATCTACCATGTTTCATGGTAATTTAAATTTCAAAATGTAATAAAAAGAACATATTCAAATAAATCAGACTGCCAACCTATTTAAGTCGTTCATTTAGCGAATCAACTGTTTGCAAATTGAGAAAAGCAAATGGGAAGGGGGTGAGAACAATTGTCGGGTAGAAGACGATGATTTTGCAGATCTTAACTGAGCTTTTTTTCAGCACGTGATTTACCTGAATGTATTTGCGAGATTATTTCCTGTTTGTCATTAGGTCCCACTCCGTGCTAATGCAATTATAAATTCTACACGTCACGTTCGATACGCTTAAACAAAATGTTTTCCACCTTCACTTTAGGCTATTTAGATGCTCAAAAGCAACCAAAATAAACAGCCATAAATTACTTTGAAATCTTGTTCAATTATCAAATAAACAATGCTCCAAATTTGTGTTTGTCTGAGTGCGTTTGCCAAGTCTTCACTACATTTGTCTATTGCGTGCAATGTGAAATAATTTCTCACTTTCACGTTTGAAATGCTGTACAAATTTTTTCCACTTTGTGTATATTTTGAAATGCTAAAAAACCAAGGCCATCTTAAAATCGTTTATTTTTAAGGAATCTTTTTAATGATAGGCTTTGTAAAAATTCTACAAGAGGTAGAATTCAGAGGTCTGCTATTTATTCAGATTATTGACACTCTTTCAATCTAACACAGCAGCCTGGTTAAGTCTTGTCTGCTTCTCATTATCTCTTCTTAATCATTATTGGCCAAATTTTGGTTTTGAGCAGTCAGTTGGCTGAATAAACGGCTTGATTGCAAGTTAGGCAAAGTACACGGGAATTGATTTAAAGGGGACCCAAAGGACCTTTGCTATTTTTCCAAGTTTAGATTTTGGTCTTTGACTCCCCTAGAGTACTTCTGATCACGCGAAGTAAAAAAAAGTGTAATTATTTGCTCATACTGCCATTCTCAAAAAACCCCATTTGTAGTCCGTAGTAGTCTGCCTGAAACGCCTCATTGGGGTGGCTCTTCCGCTGTGGCCCCAGCTCCCCGTGTGTCCACTTTCTTCTGACTGGCCAGCTCTGTGGAGGGCGGAAAGAGGGAGTTGGGCGCAGTTTTCTGAGTCTGCCATGGAGTCTGCTTCCCCCGAATGAAACGAGACACACGGCCGATAACGAAGCGGCGGGCAAATTCCGCAATCGAACGTTACACTTGAATATAGATCTAATGAAATGAACTTGTTCTAATAAACGCAGCGGCGAAAGTGGATGAAGCGGTGCGAAAATCTGGCAGTGCAAGGTCAACTTTGCTATCGGCTACAGTTTGCTACCAGTGAGTACAGCGGTTCTTCTACTAGCTAGGATGCAGGGAAAGCTAGAATCCATAACATACAGACACATTTGTAGAACGGGTCGACATACCCAAGTGTAGACCGAAGACCGTAGAAATCCGGTGGGTCTGAGTTTAGAGGGAAACATGGACAGTGAGGAGCAGCTAAAAGTGGACCAACAGCTTATGGACTGCTTCGGTGTATATTAGGACCTGCTGGTTTATGTGCATGGCTGTGGTGCGTTGTTAGCATGGAGAAACGAACAGCTTCCGTGCTCGTATGTGACGGAGGGGCAAAAACTCCAAGCTAAAAGGCCTTTTCGGAAATTGCCCGTGGTAATGGTTTACATATTGCTTCGGAATGACCAGCTTTTCCTCGCGGAAAATGGGCAAGTTATGGAGAATGTGCGAGAGCTAGATACAGCTCCGGTTATGTCATGGACATAATACAGGTTTTACAGACGGTAAGTTCCGTCTGCGTGAACCGTTGCTTATGTGGAGCAAGCAAATCTATCACCTCTACAGGAAAGAATTTAATATTTAATCGATGGCAATAAATTGTTTGTTATACCGGACACTTTATAGCCTGTGCGCTTCCTTATTGCTTTCACCGGTAGCATCAAAGAGCTTGCCCAGGCATTGGAGATGTATCAGGCTGACCCCGGTCATGGATAAGTAAAGCGATCGTTTCCCTAGCACCCAACAACGCACCCAAGCTTGGTCTTCGGCTGGTCTAACTGCAGCCCAACTCAGCAGACACATACCGCACCTCTCCATTTAGCTTCAACTGCAGTGGCTACAATCAGGCAATGATATGATGAAACTGTCACATTGATGCTTACCGAAGTAATACAAGCTTACCAATCAGAATTGCTGCATATAAGTTAACCAGGAGCATTTTTAATTAGCAGAGCGCGCAAACTAACATGCAGTAGCAGATAATCTGTCTGTCAGGACTTTGAATGTAGTCTGTCGTGCGAAAAATTTGTTTCGCGTGCGGTGTGAAAGTGGCTTGACGTTTATTCGCGTCTTTGCATTGACTTTGAATGTAGGCTAATCTGTCCAGTGAGAAATTTGTTTTGTGTCTGATGTGAAAGCAGCTTTATGGATAGTACGCGACAGCTAGAGAGAGCTCGGTTATGTTATAAACATAATACAGGTTTTGCAGACCGTAAGTTCCGTTAGCACGGACAAGTTGCTTCTGTGGAGCTAGCGAATTCATCACTTCTGCAGGAAAGAATTACTAATTTAATCTTCGCCTTTTTCAGCTATTTATTAGCCACAACAATTTTTAAAGGAGGATGAAATTATGTCAAGGTAGTGCAGAGAAATCATTTGTAAACCGGTAGAGCTTCTGCGTTTCGCACTGCTTTCATGGTAGCACCAGAGAGCATGCTTAGACATTGGTTAAGTATCTGGCTGATCCCGGTCATGGATAAGTGAAGCGATCACTAACTGTTCTGGCTACAATCGGGCAACGTTATGATGAAACTGTCACATTGGTATGCTTGTGTTACTTCGGTAAGCATTAATCAGAATTACTGCATAGAAGTAAACCAGGAGCATTTTTAATGAGCATAACACATAAACTGACATACAGTAGCTGGTAACAGAGCGGTCATAACAACAGAGACAAACCCTTGCAATACAGGTTTTACAGACAGCAAGTTCTGTTACTGTTAACAGTTGTACCAAGCATCCAAATTACAAACAAGTATTCAAAGTTAGCTTCATATGAGGTTTATGTTCACACACCTTCTGTAGAAATTCCCCTGATATCACTTGCATATTTAGGACACAAGCAATAGCAACAGTAACTTGGCTACGTTAGCCACTGTGCTACAGCCACAATCAACTGGCTATCACGTCAGGTTGGCTTATGCAGTAAAAGCAACTTTGGGCCTCTCTGTCTAAGAGTCACGGACAGTCACGACCGATACAGGCTTTATGTATACGTTAGCACCCTCCTCAAGGGTGATATGGATTTCAACGCTCGAGCCGGTAGGCGAGAGCGTTAAATCCATATCACCCGCAGAGAGGGGTGCTAACCTACTTACACCACGTGGGCAACGAATGGACTCGTCCATTCTTAAATGCACGTGTGTTACCTGCACGGATAAGGTTAAATGAAAACGTGGTTTGAGAAATGAAATCAGTGTTGAAAATGAATTCGGACGAAGAGCTTTGTCGGGCCTCGCAAGAAATTGCAGCAGAACTTAATAATGCAAGTGATGATTCTGATCGTGAATTGTTGAAAGCATCTCAAGTAACTGAATTACGTGAACATGAAGGTAAAACTAATGAACGTTTTCACATTTCCAATGATAATGAAATTGAGAAGCGTGCCATGGAAGCTGTGCCTGTTAACACGCAGCGACGGGATAAATGGGCACACAACAGTTTGACGGTATGGCCGTGTTGAAACCCTTTTGACACCATTACAGAGGTAATTTTGAAATATTGTTTCGAGGCGAAGCCGAGAAATAATATTTCAAAATTACCGATGTACAAAATCCCGTGGGGAGATAAGTCAATGACCGAGGCGTAGCCGAGGTTTGACTTATCTACCCAAGGCTTATATGGTCCAGCTGCCAAATATCATACCCGGTTGTTGTCCAAATAGTAACCTCTGTTATCCAAATAGCAACCTCTGCACGTGCAGTGAGGAGGTTGATACACAGAAAAGCAACCTGCCAGAACAATGGACATAACATACCCTAGTGGTGTAACTCCAGATATTTTACAAAGCCTGCGTTTGAGGCCAGTTGTTAGTGCTAATTATCGCTAGCGCTCCTGTTAGCCACCTGTAACACGTTAGCTTCACTTACATTATTTACTGTTACATGGTTACTTACAGCTTGTGGCTCCGAGTGCTTGATCGATGCAAGTGCTTCAGGTTTGCGAAGCAGCTGAAACGCTTATCCTGTGTTGAATTATCCTTTATTGACAAAGTTGTCTTTGGTGAAATGCTGAGCACAAGCAGCTAACGTTCCCTTTGGCCGTGGCTGTTTGCTGCCAGCAAAGAAAAAAGCTACCCACTGATTTCTGGTGGCATCGTCTTTAGGAAGAGAAATATTCGTTTTGTTTCACGTCCAAAAGTAAACAGACAAGTAGCTTTAGGAGAGATACTAACAAAATTGCACCTCAAATGATCTGCGGTTCCTCTTTTGCATTTCCAAAAGTGTCAACGCGACTAAGGGATAGTATGATCTGCCGTTGTTAGTGCCTGCTAGAACAGTTTCCGGTGTGGGGAAGTCCAGTGCAGTGGTTGGCTCTGGCTTGGTCTGTACTAATTGGACGGCACAACCTGACGTCAGGTTTTACCCTGATCTCGTGAAGATCTCGGGAGGAGCTGTACATTGAACTCACAAAATCACGTTCTTGGATTACGGAAATATCCTTGTATCTTATGTTTAGAAACTTTTCAGTGGTTGAGCCTGGACAACCAACATTATAACATTACTAATATGTATTAAAAGAAGGATCAGCATGTTAGGTCCCCTTTAAGGTAAGCTAATTATGCCAGGGCGATGGAGGCTGTCCAACCTCGCTGGTAATAAGCTGACTTCAAATCACAGTTTTCTTCCCGGAAGCATTTCAAATGACCACATAAGGTATGTGTCATAGAAAAGGTAATAAGCAAGCTCGTCTATCTGCCTCATAGTGGCAGTTACTTTTATGGTGCTTGCCATAAACACAATTCCGTATATCGTGCAGCCCTATCACAGACTGAACCAAGGTTCATGTAGAGACAATACTGACCTCTACCTTCTGTGACCTTTAAAGTTAACAATTGACATATTGAATTTTCAATCACTTGTATCAACAAAATTGATTCTGAGCTTAGGATGATATTTAGGTCTAATAAATGTTGTGAACTTTTATTTGGTGACCTTGGCATTGACATCTAATGATTTGAATGTCAAACTTCACATGAAATTGTCATAACTTGTATTATCACTATAAGATTACTTGCCGTAAGCTACAGGACCCTTGGTCCTATTTTTACCAATTAGTCGCAACTGTGGCTAATCGGGAGACGTAAACTATGAGAGGTTTTGGTTATTAAGCATTTTTAAAAGGTGAGGTTTCCAAAGATCAAGTTCAAAATCAGAAGATTCCCTAAGTAAAAGTGTCTGCCCCTTGGTACTGAAGCCAATGAACATGCGCTGGTTTAAAAATGCATCGCACTGGATCATCACCAAATTCAAAGTTTTAAAACTTTGCATTTTAGACACTTCAAGTATTCTACTTTCCGCTGAAATATACTTTGCCAAGGTGCTGTCCCCTCCTTTAACTTGCCCTCCTCTAGGATTCTCATCTTTGATATATGTTGTACATACTGATCATATCTTATCAGTTGTACAGCTTCTCAAGGGGTATATGGCTTGATGTACCTTGCCTCTGAATCTATGTTCCCCAAGGCAGAGCCGCGGGGAACATAGATTCAGAGGCAGGGTACATCACGCCATATACGCCCTTGAAAGAGCTGTACAAAGGCTTTATCTTACCGTTTTTATCTTACGGTGGCAACCTATATATTGTTCTTAAATCCATGTAAAAGTGACTCAGCGTCTCAGCCAAGCGAACGCTGTCGAAGCATTCAAAGTCCACATCTTCTTTTTCTGTTCGGTATTCACGCAACATAGACGAAGATAAGGTGACTTTTTTGTATTTTGGGGGATCACTTTTGCGCGTTTCTCAAGAATATCGTCTGTGTGACTAGCGGAACGTTTCAATGCCATTTTGACAGCTGTCAAAAGCAGACGAAACGCGGTAAACAATTCAGATTTACGTTCCGTTACATCGGCAAACAAGCGGTTGAATCAAATTCAAAGAATTCAAAATCATACTCTCACGGGGTACATGGAAATGAATTAAACGTCTGTCAGCCAATCAAAATAAAGGATTTTAATGTTAGGTGGATAAATAATGTTATTTCAAGCAATAGAATCCTAGAAGAGGGCAATGTTGATGTTTTTAACTTTGGAAGTGCGTGATGAAGAGACTTCTGACAGTAATGAAAGCTGCGGTTAACTGTATGTAGGTCAGAAGTCATGTAATTAAATGTGATACTTATGCCTATTTTTCATTGTTTATTGTGTGTAGATATTGCCATATGAGTTTTGGATACGTTATTGCAATAATAGGTATGAAAATGGGATCATTCTAATGAGGTTTTTGTGGAGTTTCAACTGACATGAGATCTGCTGAAAGGGGTGTCTTTCACTGTCTCTCATTCTATATCAACACTTTGTAAGAGTCAAAAAAAGTCAAAATATGATCTTTCAACATGTATTGCTCATTCTAAGTCAAAATTGGAAGAACTTTGGGCAGGTTTATGAAAGTGGGCTTGAATGATAGGAACACAGGACTTGTCCTTAACAGCTTATTAATATTCTGCAATGTAATCGTGAAGGAAAGCCAGCATACTTGGGGGTTCCCCAGGTTTATGAAACCTTTGCTACAGGTATTCAGTCAAGTTTGATAGTTAGGTTTTTCAACCAATTTGCAGTTCCATGAAAGTTTCACCATAAGCTAGCCTTAAGACTGTTAGTTGTTAATTTTACTTTATGTTTAAGCTAAGTTACGCCTGAAAACATTTTACAAGCCAATCGTCTTGCATGTAACAGTGGTCTAAATCATCTTATTGTGAGTAGTGGGGCCATGTTTCTTGTCTGGATGAACAGAAAAACCAGTAGTAACAGGACAAACACTCGCCAATAATACAAGCGCTCCATCTTCTTGTGTTGCTTGATTTAGGCTGACCGTTCACCTTTGTGTGCAGTGCCGATTCACGCACATTGTTGACGTGTCTGTGTTTACAGCAGTTCCGCTCAAAAACAGTGGAAACGTGGGCCGGTTCGCTGAGGGTTCCCTGCCAAGAACCAAGGTTCGGAGCATTTTGAACCAAACTGGTTCTGAACCAGAACCACTGTCAGTCGAAATGCACTGTCTAAGGATACACCAGCCCAGTCTATGCTTTCTCTGATATTTCTTTCTGAGCAGTTCCCTAAGGAAGCCAAAATGTATGGTCTCCCAAAGGTATGCTTACAGTCAAAGGCTTCAGGCTTTCTCCTCAAATGATATTGTATAAGATAAATCCTTTCTGGTCTCTGATGCTACACTTGCCCTAATATTCCCTCTCCTTGAAACTACGCTTGCCCAAATCTACTCTCTCTCTGAACCTACATTAGCCCAAATCTCCTATTTCCCCAAATCTGAGGTACAGTAGTCAAAATCTGCTCTTCCTCTGATGCTATGCTTGCTCAAATCTGCTCCCTTTTTGATGATATGCTGTCCCCAATCTATCCTATCTCTGACGCTACTCTCACCCAAATTTGTCCCCTCTCTGATGCAACGGTGGCCTAAATCCAACCGCTCTTGTAAATTAGACTGGCCCAAATCTGCCCTCTTTCTGATGCTACACTTGCCCAATCTGAGCTCTCTGCGATAAAGCAGAGACTTGAGTTTGTGTTATCTGGCACCACAGCAGGATAAACCTGCTGCCCATCCCTCGTTTTACACGTCATAGTCTGCCCTCCCTGAAGTTACGCTCGCCCAAATCTCTCTTTTTCTCTCTCTGAGGAGACACTAACCCAGTCTGAGGTCTCTATCAGATGATAAAAGCCCAAATCAGAGCTCTCTTTGGTGTATGCTCATAGTCATAAAAGTTTTTGGTTTTACGCTTCAAATGAAAAATTTTACGCTATGGTTTCATTGGAAAGGATTGCTACTAGTCAGATTGGACACCCAGTCTGCGATCAGAAATTTCATTGATTTGTCGAGCAAAGCCTGTGAGCATGTGTGCGTGTGTCTGTGTGCCTGTGTCTGCTTGGATGTGTTTGTGCAGCATGTGTATTTGTGTGTTTCTTTCACATTAGCAGGATGGGCATGGTTTGGTTTGTGTTAATTTTTAGTTTTTTTTCTTCTTAGTTTTGAGCCAGATCTTGGCCCAAAACTAAGGAGCTGCTCCCAAGCTATGGAACAGCTTGTTGTTGCATGTTTGACATACAGACTCTTTGGAAATGTTTGTCTTTTTAAAAACTCACTTCTTTTCCTTGGCCTTTGGACCGGTTGTGAGCCAGACATGATCCGACGACATATGCTCTGTCCTTTGTCTATGTGTACTTCCTACTGTATTTTATGGTTTGTGTTTCTATTTTATTTTTTATATATATTACACTTTGTAAGGCACTATTTTTGTCATACACTGTGTTTTAATTCTGTATTTTATGGTCTGACCTCTATTTTGAATTTATTTTGGTAATTTGTGTGAATGGTATTTTTATTGATGTTTCTCTGTGTGTGAGTTAGTATTTTATTGCATTTTATACAGCACTTTGGTAAACCTCGGTTGTTTAAATGTGCTTTAGAACTAAATGTGACCTTGACCTTGAGTTTCTCAAAGGGGCAAGATGGGCACAGTTGGCGCTGTGGCGGTAGACTCTCAAGGGAATGTGGCCTGTGCCACCTCCACCGGGGGCATGCTGAACAAAATGGAGGGCAGAGTGGGTGACACTCCCTGCGTGGGTAAGCGTACGATTGACTGACTGAGTGACCGAGGGAGTGTGACTGAGTATATGTGCCAGAGAGTGAGTGTTTGAGTGAGTTTTCTGGTGGATGTGAGAGTTAGGTTTGTGTTTCTGCATTAGCCTTTGTTTTACTGTCAAAGAACACAAATTAACTGAAGTTCTTTATGTTTCAGTATTTGAGTATTCATCTTTGTGAATTTCTCCTCCTGTCAACAGGAAGGAAAAGTGACCTTTTGACCAGGGGAATAAGGAGAAGGTTCAGTCAGTTATGAGACTGTGTGCCTGGTTTACCCGCAATCTCATTTTAAATGGAGAAATCTGCTCCAGTCACATGCTTTACATCTGTTATCAATTTATGGTCAATGAAATAGGTGTTTTTGAACATCTCTTTATTAATTTGGTTGGATATGTGCTTGATCTTTGGAATTTGAATCCTAGTCATTCAGGGAGAAAACTGCGATTCAGTGTATGCTTTTTTTTTTTTTTTTACTTTACACCAAGACAAGTTTTTTTTCTTATAAGTGTATACTATGCTTCCTGAGAAGACAACCTATGGTCAATATTTCATTACATGCTTTTCAATTAATATCTGAATAGTTAGCCAATAATAATAATGAAATATCTGAATAGCCAATAATAATAAGGAAATCTCTCCAGGATCACCATTTATAGTTTTCTGTGCACAGGAATATTGAGCAATGTGAATTGTCCTGTGGAAACCAGAGCTGAAGTTAGAAGTTAGAGCGCATGGACATGTTCATATAAAGGTGCTTTACTTGCTTCAGATGCATCCATCAAGCAAGATTTTGCAATTACTGGATAACTGTACTGAATATGACATCAAAATCAGGAACATGGACTGATGTCCGGGTTTTACAGCTGTTAAATCCTGCTTTGTGCTTCAGGTTCCTGGAGCAGCTGGTTTGTGATTATTCCTTTCAGTCAGGGTGCGTTTCAGCTCCTGGTGGTAGGCTGTGCCAAGTCTTCAGCTTGCAGTGTTCTAAACAAACCATTAGTGCTGACATCCAAAAATGAGGAAGTCTGGAGTTTGACCCCTGTTGCTAGCATGATCTGGAATGACCTTCAGACCTGTCATTACTGCTTGGTCTGCATACTTCCCCAACTGAGGGAAGTCTAGCTTTAAACTTTATCTGGTTTGCACTGTTTTGCTTTTTTTCTTGCACAGTTGGCAGAATGATACCAGAAGGTTTAGCTGCAGTACATAACATTCAAGCCATGTTTAAACATAAAGAAATAATGATGGTCAATATCTTTTGTATCAAGATATTTATTCTAGGGTCATTCCATTTGAAGTGGAACAAATTTCCAGATCCCACTCAAAAAAAATCTGGCAAAAATATATGTTGTAGCACATGACATAAAATTCATGCATGGCAAAATCTAGACCTCTAGGTCAATTAACCCCTGAGATACGGCCCTTGCAGTGTACAGCAACCTTACAAGTTCCCGCAGTCATTGAATTTTTAACGGGATTTAGTGGTCAATTTTGAATCCTTCCTGAAAAGGCAATACTCTCCTGAATGGTAATTCTGGTAGAACATTTTATATAGATTTCAAATCTGGCATTAGTTTTGGGCTAGGAGTTACCTGTAATTTACAAGATCCATCCTAAATCTGTAAAAAATGATGGTGAAATTTGCCAGGATTTTTGACAGCCCTAGAACTATATCTAATGACTGTAGATTAATGTACTTTGGCATATTTAACCACAAAATATGTAACTTTATCCCCAAACATTAAAAATGACTTTTACATGTACTGTGGTGGTTTTAAAGGGGTCTCAAATCCATTCCATGGTATTATTTTACCAAATGGCAACCCTGGTTTCTTACCCAAGCAGCGGGGCAAAAATTCTGAAACTTGGTCCAAAACAATATTTACACTGCCTGCTTAAACATTTTTAAGTATGATTGTGTGGACTTCATTTTAAGTTTTTAAATTCACTGCTGAATATGGTGTGTTTTGGGGTTCATAGGCAGGATATTTGATGAATCAGTACTGCACTGATATTTCGTTGCTTATTTCTAATATTTTTCAAGACTGCAAGGGGTTCATAAATGGTGATCCCAGAAGAACTTTTTGCGTTGATTGCTAATTTCCCATCAGATTTGGGATAAGAGTTGTCTAATGAATAATATCGGAGGCCAAAATTGACTGAAAATGAAAGCTTTAGACCAGCTCTGACAGCTTTGTCCAAGGAAATCATTGACATCATGCTAAAGGGGAAATAAGTGATGTAATTAAAATTATCCGATTGTGTAGATCGCCGATTTCTAATCAATCGCAATTACTTATACAGAGTCATCTGAAGGCATACTGAAGCGAAGCAAAGTCACAGTCCGAACAGTGACGTTCAGTTTCAGTCAGTCAGTAGGTCAGTGTTTCACTCCACGCTAACAAAGCACAAAACACGGTTGGCTTACCACTGGAGAAAACTGATATGGAGCTGATATTCGAGGATTTCTCATTTAAACGCAGTTATGTCATCCACTGAAATTCGTTAGTCGACCCTTATTCCAAATCAGATGGGAAATTTACAATCTACGAAATTTACAATCTTCTGGGATCACCTTTTAGGACCCCTTTGCGGTCTTGAAAAATATTAGAAATAAGCAACAAAACATCAGTGCAGTACTGATTCATCTGTAATGTGAAAAAATGCCACTAGATGGCAGTATTGACCTTTTAATTTGTTAAGCCCAGTCTGGAGCTAGGTTTGGGCGTGCCCTGGGCATGTCTGAGAGGGCAAAGTCCCAGAGAAAAAAGTCTAAAAGGTGGGAGGGGGCTGGAAAAGAGTATATATGGAGAAAAATTGAGAGAGTAGAGTGGTAGGAGAAATTGCAAGGAGAGGGATACATTTGACCAGACCTGTCACTTTTTTCAAGACCTGTGAAGTTTTTTTGTGGATTTTTGCCTGTGTTGGAGCATTTCCCTGTCCCAGGACATCAACAAGCAACCCCATCTCAAGGGACTGTAAATATTTTTTTTCTTGTATATGTCAATCTTGGTCATGTAGGATAAATCGTAGGTTAGTTGTCAGTCTTTATTTAATTAAATCTGTTTAAGTTTTAAAATTTTGTCTGTCATCCCTTGCTGTCGTATATGTCATTCCAAATTGGGGCCATAACACATCAAATAGCCTGCCTACGTACCCCCAAAACACACCATATTTAACAGTGAATTTAAAGTTCCTGAAAAGGAAAACTAAATATGTTTTATGAGATTATGATACCACAGAAAAACATGTTGAAAATCACTGTCAAATGTGAAGAACTAAAAAAGTTGCTGAAAAATTAGGCCTCAAAGTTTTTAAGAATTAAGCAGCATTCTCTGCACCAGGACGGTGGGGGCGTGTCCCCTGGAGGCACAGAAACCACGGCTCATCATGGGGGAGGTTCCACCTCTCTCCAGACAAGCACCTGTACCCCCCAGTAATGTGCAGTTACCACATCACACTCGCGTATTGGAAAGTGTCCCAACCTACCAGATATAGCTACTCTAACTCTATACGTGAAGCAAACCGTTTACTTGCTTGTCATTCTTGCGTCATTACATTAAATTACATTTTCTGACTCTGCATGATTTACCAAATTTACCTTGCTCTTCTCCGGTAGTGAAAAGGGAAATGCACGGCCAAAGCTATGAATGACTACAATGCCACGATCAGTGATGAGTGTCACATGAAATGCTTTTGGCATAATAAAGCAGGTTAATTATACCTCAATCACTATAATCAAGCATTGCATCGCATGTCAATAAGAAAAAATATTACAATTCAAGGTAGTGTAGATATTCATAGCTTGGGTGAGAGTGGGTGAGCCCCGGAACTGGTGAGCCAGCGCAAAGTGGGAGCTGCAGTCTAGATTTGGAGGGAGTATGGCTCTCCCATTCAAAAACTGTGCGGTTCCGGTGTCGCGACTGGCTCATAACTTCAGCTCGCTGGGAGGACTGTGTGGAGCAAGCAGGACGTAGACCACACCGACTTCCAATAATTTTGCCGTGGATCAAAGAAATGTATCACAATCATTTTAAACAACATTCATTTCATGTCCTGTGTAGTGTTTGTGCTTACATAGCACAGGCGAAATCCGTTCGGTCCGTTCCATAGCTAATAATATGTGGAAAGGATGAATATGCGAGTACCTCTTACATGATTACGCCTAGGTTAAATAACGTTCGTCATCACTATAAACTAGGGGTGGCACGGTTCACAAAAGTGGCGGTTCGGTACGTATTGCGGTTTGAGGTCTGCGGTTCGGTACGTATTGCGGTTTTTTGTTTTTTTTATTTTAAGTACTCTACATTTGGGCATATACTATTTACTTTAAGTTACCATAGTTTTTAAGCATTTAAGAGAGGTTAAAATTATAGTTAGAATGAAATAGTCATGCACAAACTAAGTTTGAGTTGACATAAGCATATTTTATGAAAAATCTCTGATGAAAAGCCAGGTAGTATTTTGAAACAGCAAGAAGTAAGACATGGATGATTTCACCAGCTTTTTTTTATTTCCTACAATATTTATACAAAGTGTCAGGAGCGTTTGCTGCCATGTTGTGGCATCTAGAGGAACCAGGTGTCTTTTGTCACACACAGTTTTCATAACTGGAAGAAAGAAAATGAGTTCTTAAAGCTTACTTTTGAACAGATGTGTGTTTTAAAACTTAAACTTTTATGGGGCGACCAACAAACCACGTTTATGCAAAAACAAAACTCTTCTAATCCCTGACAGTGAGGATGTATTTTTTAACTTTAAAATTAAAGTGCAGTGTTTTGAAGCGTATGGCTGGATTTCTTACCTAATCTGCACTGCCACTGTATTCTTAGAACGATTTATAACAAAATACACACGCAGCCAAAATAAAATATTGCAATAAAACCAATCACTGCACTGTTTAAAACAAACCTTCCCTGTTCACTTAATTTTCATATTCTTCTGCAAGAAAATCAGTTTGTCAACGTTTTGTGGCAAGAGGCGAGACCTACTTGCAGTAACAATATCCCCTGCTGTGGAAAAAACACGCTCACTTGGCACAGATGTACCGGGGACAGCCAGGTCACGTTGTGCCAACTTTGCAACATGGGCATACTTATGTGCCTTGGTCTTCCACCATGTGAGGGGATCTTCATCCACAGAGATGCAGCCTGTTTCCTTGTATGAGGTGACCTCTTCACGAATTGTGTCTGGCAAAGACTTTGTGCTTCTTGGTTCCGTTTTAAAAAAATCAGCAAAAACTGTTGCCATGGTAGATTTTTTGGGGGGAGGAGAGGTCCCTGACAGCCTGGATTCCGCTCCTGTGGATGAACTGCCTGGCTCGGGTTCACTGTGTTGTTGTTGACCCTGGAAAGCATCAGAATAGAGGTTTGGGAAATGTTAATGTCATGAAGGACTCACGGCAGTGACACAATTCATGCTCTAGATGGCAGTGGTGAATACAAAAAAAGAGAAGAAAAACAAAGGCATAAAAAGATGAAAGATGAAAAGCAGTTCATTATTGAAAAATAATATTTATGCCTATTTTAGCGATGCAACAGAAAATCACAATAGCCTACCTGCTTCTCAATGTCCACAATGTCATTGGTGAGATCATCCCAGATTGTCTGAACAGAGGCGTCATCCAGATAAGGCAGGGTCTTGAATCTTGGATCCAGTACTGTAGCTCCGTGCAGATACGCCTGAATACTAGGGTCACTGTATCTGCACTGAAGATCGTTAGAGATGGCTGCCTTTGCTTCTTTGATGGTGGAGCTGTCTTCTGCACTTGATGCCATTGTTTTCTGTACCATCCTCTGCAGTGGTATAATCATCGAAACTGAAGGGGATGTTTCTGTACTCATAAGGGTAATCACATTCTTCAGAAGTTTAAGGACATCAATGAGGTCCTCTGCCAGCTTTGTTTCATTGTCGTTTAACAACTACATGTCCTTGGTTTTTTTCTTCATGTCTTTGTCCATCCACATAACGCTCCAACATATCATATGTGGAGTTCCAACGAGTTGGCACGTCATGAATTAGTTTGTGGTCTGGCAGTGTCAGCATTTCCTGCTTGGATTTTAGGACGAAGGCTGCTGTAGTGCTCCGGTGAAAAAAATTTACCACCTTTCTAACCCTCGCCAGCAGTCGCGATATTTGGGCAATCGAGATTGCACTCTTGGCAGCCTGGTTAACGGTGTGCGCGAAACAGGCGATTTGTGGCCCAAGTCCCTCCGTCAAGTCTATCGCATTCACAATATTTTTTGCGTTGTCTGTTGTGACCGGAATAGTGCAGTTGGCCCTCTCCAGCTTCCATTCATCCACTACCTCCCTTAACTTTTCGGAGAGAAACTCGCTAGTATGGCTCTCAAAAATCGGACGCGTTTGCAACACGCAGCTTCGCAATTCCGATTGGGAAGTAATGTGATAAGCAGTCACAGTGAGATAACTGTCGGTGCACCTGGAAGTCCATCCATCGGTCGTGAGAGCTATGTGGCAGGTGTCGGATAATTCCTTGACTATTTCCTCCCTTGTCTGCTCGTACAAGTTAGGAATGACACTGGTGCCAAAGTGCCGACGAGAGGGTATATTATATCGCGGCTCCAGTAGCTCTATAACGTTCCTGAAGCCCTCGCCCTCAACCACGTTGTAGGGCTGCATGTCTTTGCTATAAACATGGCGATGGCTTTCATTATGGATTTGGCCTTCGTGGGGTCCAGAGGCAGAGTGGATTTGAATGCCGCAGTGATCCGAGTTTGCGTTTTGGCAGGCTCTCTCCTCATCTCCTCTGATACACCCGGGTGATGTCTCTTTAGATGCGCAGACATATTTGAAGTATTCCCACGATTGTACGGCATTCGTGCTTTACAATGCTTGCATACTGTGACGATTTTGTCAATTGATTTTTTGCCGGCGTCATCGTATGTAATGGGAAAACCAAAATGTTCCCACACACTTGATTTGAATGACGCGGGGGCATCCTCAATGTACGAGATGTCTTCTCCACTGTCACTTGCAATATTTGCACTTGTCGTCCACACTCCGCTGTCGCTTCAATTCTTTCGCTTTAAAGACAACCACGTGGTTTCATACGGCCATTCGCCTTTTTTTTTTTTTTTTTTTTTTGCGAACCAAAGTCTACTCGCTTATTGCACCGCAACAGGCGTATCGTTCGGTTCGGTTTTTTTCTCCGGACCGTGCCAAGCCTACTATAAACACAAGGATATAATTTGAAAATACATTCTCATTTTGCCTAAATATATTAATGAAGGGCAATAATCATCGCATATAGAGACCGCCATCAATTTGGCAATACCTGGGCTGATGCTTCGGAGGCTCAAAAAGGGGAATTTGCTAATACGATCAATTATTCTGAATAATGAGGATAAGAAGTTTGTCAAATGGTGTAAAACGAGCCACGTGGTTCTGTACGGCGAAGCCACCTCGGACTGGCTGGAGAACGGGCAGCGAGCTCAGTCCTTGGGCTCCTGTTACAGAAGCTCCGCGATGACGGTTGCAAGGCTTATTACCAAGAGGGTAAATGTAATGTTACTTTATACACCTATAGACACGATCTACCATATAATTGAACATATTGTGATTTCGGCTGGGCTAGCGTGAGCTATCTGAATTCATAAAGTAACAACTATCGCTATCGAACAATGTGATGTTCTGAGTAGCAAACCTCATTTCTCTATTGACTTCCTCGAAGTGAAGTTTAAGTTAGCCTCACCTCCCATCAAGCTCTAACGGGATGTTTTCTTGTTGAAAACCATGGAACTTGGATAGCTTGAATCAGTAATGTTGTATGTTTGAGAATTTGGCAAATTATGTTGCTCTACTGTTTAATGCCAACTTCACATCTAGTTAGCCTGACAAATTTGCCAGTTGCGTGTTTACAGTAGGCTGGGGAATGACAGAATGTTAGTTTGCTAGATCGTTATTGAGCTCGTTTAATTAAGATGGCTAGCTAGCTACGTACCCAGCTAGCTATTTAACTCCAAAAATCGATTATGTTGGACTATTCACTTAAACTCACACAACCTGGAAAAATAAACTTCCGATATGAGGGCATGGCTAGTAAGCTAAAGAAAAGACAATATGGACGATATTGACTCAAAAACGAGCGAGATAACCACCGATTCCAGCATGCCTTACTTGGGGTGGGAGGAGTTATGCAAGTAGGGGCAGCAGTGCGTAGTGCGATCCCCTCTTTAACCCCACCCAAAAAAAACTCAAACCATGAAAGCGAAGTGAAACTGTTGAATCGAGATAAAACTCAAACTACGAAATTGAGCAACATGCAGAAATGACTCTTTTTGCATGTTGTAAACAATTCATTTCCAACATTTATTTTATATTTTGAAAGAAATCTCAGATTTTTTTATCAGGGTCTTTAAAATACTTTGAATGGAGTCCACACAATCATACTTGGAAATGTTGAAATAGACAGTCCGAGTATTGTGATGGACCAAGTTTCAGAGTTTTTGCTCCACTGCTTGGGTAAGTAACCAGGGATGCCATTTGGTAAAATAATTCCACAGAATGGTACCCCTTTAAAATCACCACAGTATATGTAATAGTCGTTTTTAATTTTTGGGGTTAGAGTTACACATTTTATGGTTAAATATGCCAAAGTACAATATTCTACAGTCATCAGGTGTAGTTCTAGGGCTGTCCAAAATCCTGAAAATGTCAGCATCATGAATTTTTTCCGGATTTGGGATGACTAATAAATTACAGGTAACCCCTAGCCCAAAAATGATGCCAGATTTGAAATCTATGTAAAAAGTTCTGCCTGAATCACCATTCAGGTGAGTATTACCTTTTTAGGAAAGATTCAATATGGACCACTGAAAGCTGTCGAAAATTCAATGAATGTGGGAACTTGTAAGGTGGCTGTACACTGCGAGGGCCGTATGGGGTTTATAGACCCAGAGGTCTAGATTTTGGAATGCATGAATTTTTTTGTCATGTACTACAACATTTATTTTTGCCAGATTTTTTTGAGGGGGCCAAGTTCAGACCACTGGTCCAGTTGAGATGGAATGACCCTCTAATGCTTTGGGAGATGTAGCCTAAGCTTTGTGGATGACTCGTGCTTTGGCTTGTTTGTGCCTCTGTGACCCAGCTGTGGAAAGTCCCTAACTTGGCTGTGTAACCACACTGTGGTCACGCCCAGACCTGTCTGCACCTGTACAACCCTGCCGCAGATCTGTCTGCTCTTATGTAACCCTGCTGTGGACACTACCTGCCCTATCTGTGCCAGTGTAACCCTGTTGTGGACACTTCCTGCCCTATCTGTGCCAGTGGAACCCTGTTGTGGACACTCCCTGCCCCATCTGTGCCTGTGTAACCCTGATGTGGACACTCCTCACCACATCTGTGCCAGTGTAGCCCTGTTGTGGACACTCCCTGCCCTGTCTGTATCTGTCTGACTCTGGATACACCCTGCAGGATGTGGAGGTTACGCGGATAATCGAGTGGGAGCAGTGTCCCCCACGGGTCACGGTGAGGCCATCATGAAGGTGACGCTGTCCAGACTCATCCTCTTCTACATGGAACAAGGTGCAATCAGAATAGTCTTTCAGTGCAACTGCACGCACCCACTACACCTGCATGCTCATACTGTATTTACCAACTGGTCCACACTGGGAATTTTCTGCCCAGTTGCTGTTTCTGTCCAAAGGTGCCTGAGCTCCGACTTGTCCCCGAAAACTGGCTTCTTGTTAGCTTTTGTTGGAGTATTCTCGAAAACTCCTCGGGTAATAGAGTAGCTGGAAATGACCTTTATATCCACAACTTTGAATTTTAGAAATCGGTCCACATTGTCCATTTCAGTGAAGAGTGGGAAGCAGAAATTATGCACCTTGAAAATGAATGTATCTCAAATACTGATCAGACACCAATAAAAGCCTTATAGACAAGTTTGTTAATGTTTCAACTTAAATTTTGTGAAATTTCATCTTATTTAATTGATCAGAAACTATTTTGGCTGGGCCGGATCCGGAGGCTTGCGGACCGTGACCAGGACCAAATCTAGAAATTTCCATGATGTTCATGGGTAATTTAATGCATCGAAAATCGTATTAACTTGCTAGATAATGCTAAAAAATGTATAACATATAAAAATATGACATCAAAGCCACCGTTATATTAACCTCTCTGCACAGATGTAGATGCCAGTGGACATTGAGCTGCTCTATTTATGCACGCATTTACACTATTCTATCACTAGATAGCACACCCAGATCAGTTATTGAATATTCACTTGCAAGCTGAGCTCGAACACTGTTTAGAATATGGACGAGTTCAGTTTCATCCCTCTTTTTCGGGAGTTTCATGAGTTAAACCACTCAGCCTGATGTGCAAACTTCTAAATATACTTGCCCGTAGTATCTCTCCATCAATTCAAAAACATGAGCCATCTGGCAATGGCATATCCCCCACCCCCCAAATTCATGGATTAACTGTTCAATTTTAATATATTGAGTAAATGTACTTCAGTATTAAAGGATTTGATCTGAAGTAGTGGCAAACTGAAGGTAGAAAACTTGCCCGAATATGAAATGGCAATCCAGACAATGTTTTAGTCAGACCAATACATGTTCAGTAACCCTGTGTCCATCTGTCAAGGTATGTTGGTGTAGATATGGTCAATCTGGGTTCTACTGTCTGTCTGAGGTCATAAACTGTAGTAATTTTGGTGGTTTGTTGATCTTGCTGTTCATGTTACTGGCGCTCCGGCACTCAGCACAAGGAAGTGGGGTAGCATGCATGCCAGGAGTTTCCTAGCTTCACATTTCATTTATATTAAAGTAATGGTGGGGGGGATAACAAACATTTCAAAAGACAATAAATCAAATTGAATATATTAAACTACAAACCCAAAACCAGTGAAGTTGGCACGTTGTGTAAATCGTAAATAAAAACAGAATACAATGATTTGCGAATCCTTTTCAACCTATATTCAATTGAATACACTGCAAAGACAAGTTACTTAATGTTCAAACAGGTGAACTTTGTAATTTTTTGCAAATATTAGCTCATTTGGAATTTGTTGCTTGCAACATGTTTCAAAAAAGCTGGCACAAGTGGCAAAAAAGACTGAGAGAGTTGAGGAATGCTCATCAAACACTTTGGAACATCCCACAGGTGAACGGGCTAATTGGGAACAGGTGGGTGCCATGATTGGGTATAAAAGCAGCTTCTCTGAAATGCTCAGTCATTCACAAACAAGGATAGGGCGAGGGTCGCCACTTAGTGCATAAATGCGTGAGCTGATTATCGAACAGTTTAAAAACAACAACCTATTGAAAGAAGTTTAGGGATTTCATCATCTACGGTCCGTAATATCGTCAAAAGGTTCAGAGAATCTGGAGAAATCACTGCACGTAAGCGACAAGGCTGAAAATCAACATTGAATGCACGTGACCTTAAATCCCTCAGGCGGTACTGCATCAACAACCGACATCAGTGTGTAAAGGACATCACCACATGGTCTCAGGAACACTTCAGAAAACCACTGTCAGTAACTACAGTTCGTCACTACATCTGCAAGTGCAAGTTAAAACTCTACAATACAAAGCGAAAGCCATTTATCAACAGCACCCAGAAACGCCGCCGGCTTTGCTGGGCCCAAGCTCATCTAAGATGGACTGATGCAAAGTGGAAAAGTGTTCTGTGGTCTGACGAGTCCACATTTCAAATTGTTTTTGGAAACTGTGGACGTCGTGTCCTCCGGACCAAAGAGGAAAAGAACCATCTGGACTGTTATAGGCGCAAAGTTCAACAGCCAGCATCTGTGATGGTATGGGGGTGTATTAGTGCCCAAGGCATGGGCAACTTACACATATGTGAAGGCACCATTAATGCTGAAAGGTACATACAGGTTTCGGAGCAACATATGTTGCCATCCAAGCAACGTCTTTTTCTGCTTATTTCAGCAAGACAATGCCAAGCCAAATTCTGCACGTGTTACAACAGCATGGCTCCGTAGTAAAAGAGTGCGGGTACTAGACTGGCTTGCCTGTAGTCCAGACCTGTCTCCCATTGAAAATGTGTGGCGCATTATGAAGCGTAAAATACGACAACGGAGACCCCGGACTGTTGAACAACTTAAGCTGTACATCAAGCAAGAATGAGAAAGAGTTCCACCTGAAAAGCTTCAAAAATTGGTCTCCTCAGTTCCCAAACGTTTACTGAGTGTCATTGAAAGGAAAGGCGATGCAACACAGTGGTGAAAAGGCCCCCGTGCCAACTTTTTTGCAATGTGTTGCTGCCTTTAAATTCTAAGTTAATGATTATTTCCAAAGAAAAAAAAAAGTTTCTCAGTTTGAACATTAAACATCTTGTCTTTGCAGTGTATTCAATTGAATATAAGTTGAAAAGGATTTGCAAATCATTACCTTCGCCAGCGACTTCGCTGACGAAGGTAATGTTTTGATCCCCGTGTATTTATTTGTTTGTGTGTCTGTCTGTCTGTGTGTATGTATGTGTATCGAATAACTCAAAAAGTACCAAACGGAATTTCATAAAATTTGGTGGGTTGATTTGGCATGACCTGAGGATCAATCGATTAGATTTTGGGAGTGATCGGGTGAAAGGTCAAGGTCAAGGCCACGAAAAGGTCAAAACCGACTTTCGGCCATATCTCGGTCAATTTTTATCCGATCGGCATGAAACCAACGCCAGTGGCGAGGGATTCAGTGGCGTCGGCGAAGGTATGCGCTCTACCGAGTGCCCGTTCTAGTTGTATTCTGTTTTTATCTACGATTTACATAACGCGCCAACTTCACTGGTTTTGGGTTTTGTAAGTTTCACTGACACTGGTGTAGTTGGAGATGGCTTCAGAGGTATAGCCCAAACAATATTGTCAGTGAACTAAGTCCACCTTCACAAACATTTGCATGAAAGACACAGAAAATAATTTTTACTGAAACTCCTAATTGTGGAAAGGCACATATAGAAATCATGCTGAACAAGTTAATCAAGTTTGCTCTCAATGATCAGTGAGCTTACTCAAAATTAAACCGTGTTTCCATGTAAAGTGCAAAAATCGAAATTGCAGATATTCCTAAGTATCAAAAAGCACATCTAGACATAATGCTTAACATATCTACTAGGTTTGGTGAAGGTTGGATGTATAGCTTCTGAGATATGGCTTGGACAAGCTGAGTTCCAATTCAGAATTCACACAAGTTTCCATGGAAAGTGCGAAAATTAAAAATTCCAGAAATTCCTAAGTGTCAAAAGACACATGTAGACATCATGCTCAACAAATCTGTCAAGTTTCGTGAAGGTAGGATGTATAGTTTCTGAGGTATGGCCCGTACAAGCCAAGTTCCAATTCAAACAAGTTTCCATGGGAACTTAAAAAAAAAAAATTCTAGAAATTCCTAAGTATGAAAAGGTACATCTAGACATCATGCTCAACATATCTGTGAAGTTGCGTGAAGATTGGATGTATAGTTTCCAAGATATGGCCGAAATCAATGCTTGCACCTGGGTTGGATTTTCTGGAAATCGTTAATTTTCATATCTTGGAGCTGCACTGCTGATAAATGCACTGTTTTTACGTGATTTTATTTCCAGTTATTAACCTCCGCCGAGGTGGTATATGTTTTTGGTGCCGTTTGTTTGTTGGTTTGTTTGTGTACAACATAACTCAAAATCTTATGGCCGGATTTTGACAAAATTTTCAGGGTAGGTGGGTATTAACTCAGGGAAGAGGTGATTAAATTTTGGCATATCTAGGCCAAAGTACTGCTGAGATATACGCCAAAGTTCAAGATTTCAAGTCAATCCAATAGGCCGGAGTTCCAATCGCCGTGCTTTTGGCTTTGCTGCCCCCTGGCGGAGGTTCTGCGCTCTCTGAGTGCTTTTCTAGTTCCGTTTTGTTAATCTATTATAATTTGCCGTCACTGTTGTAGCGTTGCAAACGGGATGATTTTACCCATCGAGTGAATGATGAGTCTCCATCTTGAAGACTAATCAGCCTTATAAATGACCTCTAAAGATAGGCTGTTAGGTGTGTCAGTAGATAAGTGAACGTGTGGCCACTGAAGTTCGGTCACATACCCACTGAAAAAGAGGGAAAGGATAGATCAAAGGATACAATTAGCAAGTAATTAGTAGAGTTCAGCTTCATGCATATATTTTTTTTGAGACGACAAAGCGCAGAAATAATACGACTGTGCAGAATTCCTATTGTATGCCTACTTGTTTCTTTTGCCTGTAACGCAACATCCCGTTTCGCAGGAATAGTGAGAAAATATTTTTCAAAAAATAGGCAGCTCTGGTATTTTAAAGCTGAGTTATGAAGCACTAAAATGAGGCACCAAAATCCGTGCTTCGATTCGGTCTGGTAGATAGGGATCTTACAACAACCAGCGTTATATTGGAAGTGAGTTTTGTTAGCAAATGTTATACAGTGTATAACATGAGGCTTGGTTTGTTCGGTGTCGCTAGCCAAGGAGTCACACCGAACCTTAGCTATATAGCTTACGCTCTGCTAATATCACGTTCAGGTAGCTTAGCACTCATATAGACATGTACACACCTTGTTCTCCTGGCTCAACAAGAGAGGATGTTTGAGCTTCTGCTGTTATCTCCGTGTTATTTTCTCACACTAACTGACTGTACGAACTGCATTTGACATATCAAACCCACGGAGACTGAATGAGGCAGCATTTGGACGTATTTTCCACTTATAAACCCTCTCTAGTTGGTCTTTCCCGCCTCTGTTCATTGAAGATTAAAAAATAATACAGCAGTTTGCGGGCTCGCTTTACTGACGTTCAGTCATGTGGAATTTATATTTGACATGCAATTACATTCGACAGTATGACTACTGCTTAAAATTTTCTCCTCGTCACTGATGGATTTTATTCGTCAATGAGGAAAATGACGAGCGGCAGCGGTAACCCTGAATAAATGAATTAGCTGACATTTTTACTGATTCATTGGACTAATTCTTTGCGCGTTCGTTGTGAGACGAGACTGGACGGGAGTCCGCGGAGGCAGGGAAAAATATACATTGTAACATGTTGTTAAAAAAGATGCCTCTTATTGGCTGCATTTAAAGAAGGCTGCGTAGTAATAATGAGGCTGTACCAGGACCAGCTGCTTGGCTGGATTTTGAAATCCCCTCAGGACTGTTATGTTCAAGACCAAGACCAGAGAGTGTCGAGACCGAGACAAGACCAAGACCATGTAAAAGTGGTCTCGAGACCAAGACCGGTCTTGAGCACTACAACACTAAGTCACAGAAAAACAGGTCGTCTGCTAGCAAATTTTGAATGACAAACCTTCAAGAATTCATGAATGAAATGATCAATGGGCATGAAGCCAGAATGCTTAATATGTGTGAGGTCATGAACTTGGAGAAAATTAATACCCAAGTGAGGAGAACCAGCCTGGATTTATCGTATTGGTACTGTAGTAATACGTTGTTGATTCACCAAGTTTGTGTCCCATCAAGTCAGTTCGATCAATCAATACCTGAATTCCTGGTATTTTTCACAATTACGAGTGAAATAAAAATGTATTTCCAGTTCATATTACACAGGGTTCGCAAAATTGCCTCCCTGACGTCCCGAGCCAACAAGAAATCTCAGTCGGGCAACTGCAGTTTCTTCACTTGTGTCCCAGCGGGCTACCACGTTCTGTTGCTGATCACGACCGCCTGGGTTGATAATAATATCCCAGCCACTAATTTGCGATTCTCAAACCATTTAGCAATGGGAGGTCATTTGACAACACTGATAGGCTGAAAACAATTTTGAAACAAGGCGCATGCAGCTAGTAGGCTTCTCAGGAGGGCATACATGCTCCAAGGAATCTTTAGCCCTCTTACGATTGCTCAATTTCAACGCATTCACGCCCACGCCACCTCCTACCTTGATTAAGGGCTTCCTCTTAACTGAACATTGAAAGCAAGCAGCTTGGCTGGTGGCATGTTATTTTAGAAGTAGTTCGCAATAGTCACGTTGTCCTGTAATGTAGGCGATCACGTAGGGGAGAGCCGCCTAAATTGTAACGCTTCACAATTGTAACATGCACGTTTTATCTTGATTGGTCAATGCGGTCGTGATGTCATCACGTCAGCGTGTGTCGAGTACCGTAATACATGCGCCCGGGAAGTTGCAAGTCTTTTCATCCATCCTGCAGGGAGATATCGCCAGATAAGTTGGTTTTCCACAAAGTAAGAAAAACTCACTCCCGCAGTATTTTTTTGGCTACAGATTTTTTTCTTTAATGTTACAGACCTAAAATCCGCTTGGGCGTCTGTATGTATATGTTTATTACTAGTTTGCATCGTTTTTACACATTATGATTGTTATGTCCGTTCAGTAAACAACGCCAAATGAATGGTGCACTCACAAAAATTGCACTCAATGCTGAACGACACATATTATAATGTTCTTTGCACGGAGATGTAGGCTTAGTCCTACCTTGAAATTTAATAAGCTAACCTATTTGGTTCTGTCTGTAGGCAAATGTTATTGTAGCCTATTTTGGATTTTTGCAATAAAACTTTAAAATACAAATAGACTGTTTCTCTCCAGCATAGACTAAAAAAAATAAGTGATTTGTGGTGTTGATAATAATTGACCCTGCAGGGGTACCAGTGCAGGTATGAATGGGACTTTTACAAAACTCGTGTCATGTATTCCAATATTTTGTGTTCAGTCAGCTGTCATTCAATTATATTCTAAATCAAATTAGGGTTGTAAACCATTTTTACAACTCCAGCAGTCAGAGTCGCTAAATTTGTAGGCACAATCAATGCATTTTCCTATCAAGGAACTCACACAAACACTTCAACTGGTACATCTGGTAAGTTTTAATAATATACAATATTTTTGATAGGACATTCTTCTCATATTATTGGTGTTAAAGAAACGCTAAACGGTTGCCGGAATGAAATATAATTTATTTGACCGGAAAACAATAAGTTTATCGCTACTTTTTAGCAGTGTTATATGTTATGGCCCCAATTTGTTATAATAAATATGACAGCAAGGGATGACAGACAAAATTTTAAAACTAAAACAGATTAAATTAAAAAACACTTTTAACCAATCTACTGTCTACTCTACTGACCAAGATTGACAAAAACGGGAAAAAAAATATTTACAGTCCCTTGAGATGGGGTTGCTTGGTGATGTCCTGGGACAGGGAAATGCTCCAACACAGGCAAAAGTCCACAAAAGAAACTTCACAGGTCTTGAAAAGTGTGACAGGTCTGGTCAAATGTATCATTCTCCTTGCAATTTCTCCGACTACTTTACTCTCTCAATTTTTCTCCTTATATACTCTTTTGCAGCCCCCTCCCACCTTTTAGACTTTTGTTTTACTTCCCTGGGACTTTCCTTCTCAGACATGCCCAGGACATGCCCAAACCTAGCTCCAGACTGGGTTTAACAAAAAAAAGTCAATATTGCCATCTAGTGGCATTTTTTCACATTACATATAATTGCAACTCCTGCGGTTACAATTCAGACTCAGTTGTAACATCAGACAGAGTCTGCTTTCAGTTATATTACTCAAGACCTGTTTTATCAATTGAAAACCTTCAAGTGGTTTATGAGAGTAGACATTTGTTGGTCCTTTGCCTGATAATATTACATGGCTCAGGAGGCAGGGCCGGATTATGGGGGGTCTGGGCCCCGGGGCCAGGAGTTTGCAAAGGGCCCCCCACCCCCGCGCCAACCTACCGTACCTAAGGATTCTACAAAGGTTTCTTTCTGCTCTTCCTTCTTGCAAAGTCGTCCACTAACTCATCAAAGTTGAGCTGTCGAACAAACTCTGTTTCTATTGCTAGAAGGGAGAGTGAATTCAACCGATTTTGGCACATTTTCATCCTGAGCTCATTTTTAATTCGAGCCAGTCCGGAGAATGACCGTTCCCCTTCACAGTTTGTTATTGGCAGGGTCAAAAACAGTCTGAGTGCTATGTAAACATTTGGGAAAGTGGACTGTAAATCCAAATTTACCGTGGTCTTTAGCATTGTATTTGGGCATTTTTTTCTTCTGAAATGAATGATTTGAACTGAACAAGTTCATCTGCCAAGCTCATGGTCAGATCAGTGGGATATAGTGCAGCAAGAGATTCGGCCCTTAAAGTGAGCTTACTGTTGGACGTATTATCAGGCATGAAAAGAACATGAAAAAGATTGGTCATGTGTGTGTATGCAGTTAACCGATGGTTAAGACAGGACACAAGCTTGTCTATTAGAACATTGAACGTTTCAATCCGAAACTTTTCTTTTCCACTAAATTCAACACCTGGCTCTGCACTTTCATCAGCCATACATTTGCGCTTCTTGCACTGGAGATCATGTCTGTAATCTTGGGAGACTGAATAGGTAACATTTAAAGCTGACCCTTCAAAAAAGGCAAAATTGTCTCTGTGCCGCCACAAAGTCACGATGTGAAAGGAGAAGCTGTGTAGCTGTGTGTATGTCAATGTCATGTTTCTGCAACTGGAGGCTCGTGGCTTGGAACCACTGCAGTATTGTATCCCAAAAGTGTGCCTGGAAAGCTATCTCTAGGGGGTCCAGCTTGCCACAGAGTGCAAAGATCTCGCTTCTAGTTTCACGTTTCTCCTGTGAATCTTTGGAAATATTGTTCAATGCCTCTCTCAAGTGTGCATAATATCTCCAAAGAGCCTTTTTTGATTCAGCTCTTGAACTCCAGCGAGTACCTGAAAAAGATTTCAGTGTGAGTTTCACATCTGTATCACGGAACACCTTGCCCCACCTGTGTGTTGACGAGGCACAAAATGTGTACACTGATTGCAGAAAGTCAAAGAAACGGCCAGCTTCTGGGCTACTGTCAACAGCATTGACACCGACTAAATTCAATGAATGTGCTGCACAGGGGACATAACAAATCAATGGGTTTATTCGTTTGAGATGCTTGGACTCCATTGTACTTTCCTGACATATTACTTGCATTGTCATAAGACTGGCCTCGACAGTTAGTTAAGTCTAGGCCCAGGTTCTCCACCATTGCTACAACACACTCAGCCAAACTGTTCCCACTATGATTTTCAATAGGCTCAAAAGCCAGAAAACGCTCAACTACTTCTCCACCATTATTTACAAACCTGAAAATAAAAGTGAGTTGGTCCACAGGAGCAAGGTCTGGAGTGGAGTCAACGATAACAGAGAAGTAATTGGTCTCTTTAATCTCGCTGATAATTGCTTCCTTTGTTCTTTCTCCCATTATTTGGATAAATTCCTCACAGATTGTGGATGAGAGGTAGGACACAAAGCCTTTGCCCTTGCCTCCAAACCTTTGGAGATGGTCAGCTAGAAAAGGGTCAGATTTGGCCAACAGTTCGTCAGTGCCCAAGAAATTAACCATTGTGAGGTGATCCCAACCGCTCATCATCTCCCCTGAAAGCAAGGCCCCTCTCCCCCAAAAACTGAATTACAGCAACAACTCTTTTCAAAACTTACCGCCAGTATTGCCTCTCTGCATCAATTAGTTTGTCAAGATCAGAATCAACTCTTCCTGTGTTTTTGGAGTGACTGTGTAATGCTAACATGCAAGCCCTATGCTCCTCACTCCTCTCATGCTCACCAATACGCTCAGAATGTTTCCAATCAGAAAACCCGTGGACAAACGCATTGTGCTTACTTGAAAACAGTTTGCAAGCAAAACAAAAGATGCAACCAGATGAAGGGGAGGAAAGTAGCCACTGCTTAGTCACAAACTGGCCATTAGGTAGAGAGCATTTGATTAAGGAATTTGTGAAACTCCTAGTGATGCCCCCCATGGTCCTATTCCTACTTGAGGCAGGGTACTTTTCACTTCGATTTTGAAAAGCAGCTGCTCCTCTACTAACCAGAATCGACTTGACCTGTTCAGTAATGGCACTTGGCCATAAAGCAGGGTCATTAACTGTTTCACACCAGGAGTTTGAGCCCCTAGCTCCTAATGTGATACTGGTCTCAGTGTACCCCTCCAGATTTGACGAGACTTTCTCAGGCGATGCGTGGTCTGACAGTGAGTCTCCTGTCCTAACAGTGCACAAGTCTTTAATGGTTGTGGTATTTGGCCATAAAGCAGGGTCAATAAGAGGTTCATGACCGGAGTTGTGTCCCCAGCTTCTGGTGTGAAACTGGGCTCTGTGCAATCCTCCTCACTTGGAAAGATTTTCTCAGGTTGATGCCTGGTCTGAGTGTAGGCCTGAGGTCTGAGCCTGACAGGCCGGGTCTACGCTTGATTGGGTCTGTGAGGGCTCTGGTATGATCAAACCAGTGGTGATCTCTTCATTGCTGCAACTCGGGCTACTGATGACATTTTCAATATTTTGAATCTTGAGGCTTGTCAAAGAAGTTAGAAATCAAAGGCATATTTAAAAAAAAAAAAAAAAAAATCAGCCTGCTTTGCCTTCCTATTTTTTTTTAGCTTTTCGTTTTGAAGCCCCACTTTTTTGTTTGGAATCCATACTACTGATGCCAAGTGTAATGTTAGAGTGTTAAATCTATTGGATTCTCACAGGGACTTTAACAACTGATTGTAATAATATAACAATAATATAATACAGTATAAACGAGTACCCACAATACAATACAGGGCAACAAGCCTTAAAAAAGGGCGTTGGAAATGCTTAAGCCTTTTACAAAAGCTTTGAGCCTTTGAAGGTGCAGTGTTGTTTCTAATAATATAATATAATACAGTGTAATGTAATATAATATAAATGGATATAAGCCTTTAAAAAGGCTGTTGAATGTTAAACTGCTGAACAAGTCAGGTTGCACAGGTTGAATACAAAGCAAGTTGTCAAGCTGAAAGGTCAGGTTGTGAGGAGCAGTGAAGCAGGGGGCTATATATAGAGAGAGCCCAAGTCTCCGCCCCTTCATTCAGTCCATTGGAAAATCGATATTGGAATTCCACTTAGACTTCCAAATTTGTTCACTGAAAATACAGTAGCCCTTACAATGGCTTCAAGTCTTAAGTTACACTACTATTACAATACAATACAATATAATGTAAATGTCAATGAGCTTTTTTATAGGGTGTTGAATGCTAAATGTTGTTAGGAGTTTAAATAAATGGATTTAACAATATCTGATTTTCACTTAAACTTCCAAAATTTCTGCCATATGAGGAGTTTCGAGAAAAGCAATGCCAAGTGTAATGTGGGAGTGTTGTATCGATATTGGATTTTCACTTGGACTTCACTTTGTTGGCATTGGTGTGTACAGTACGCCCCTTTACGGTGGGGACAGATGGAAGCGAAATCTGCAAAGTGAAGCGGGGTGAAACTCAGTGTTCTGAAGGTGAATATCTACCAGTGTACTACGCGACGCACGATAAATATGCATGGAGTTAGAGATTTCTGAACTTTTGGACATGTCTCAATGACAGTTTCAATGCACTCCAAGGACCATGTCGTATTGTGTACGCACAATACTGTGCGGGAGCGAAATCACTTCTCATAGAAAATAGGTCCAGCTTCTACTAGCTGTCTACCGGGGCCAGCGTTAAGCCCAGGATATGCTTGCCGTGTGCACATTTTATGCCCGAATGCGTTGCCATGCGTATTTTATGTCGATGTTACGCGTGGTAGCACACCTGAACACAAGGTACGCAGACATGTGCGCATGTTGCAATATTGACACAACCGCGAGGAGCGATCTTCCAAACTTCCATGTTGAGCTTGTGGGAGAGTCAAACAATGGTGGAAAATATTAATGAAAGCCCGGTTGGCTATCTGCTCCGTACATGATACCGCCAGTATCCAATGTTGCCAATTTAGCGACTTTGTCACTAGATTTAGCGACTTTTGGCCTTCTCTGGCGACTAAAACCTCATCTAGCGACTTAGCGGCTTTTTAGGTGAATCTGGCGACTTTATAAAAACACATGTCTCGAGGGTCAAAATCATTGTTTTTCAATGTAACTTCAGCTCTGCACCGCCACCAGAAGCTTATATCATGGTTAAACAGCACTGCACATGAGCCCCGATTTCGAAACTGTACCCTTTGGGATTGTCAACATAGCCATGTAGACACATTTTCTTGAGATCAGTGAGTCGTGAGTGACGTTATGTCATCATAGTAACGTCATGACATAATCTAGCGACTTTTCAGATAGCCAACAGCGACTTTTGGTGATTTGTTTTTGGCAACACTACCAGTATCGTGCATAGTGCTCTGATCGTTCTGCTGGAAGTATGTGCGGTTGTGCACGTAAATTAAGTCACACAGCTAGCATATCCTGGGCCTTAGGGCTCGCTGAATGGACTTTCATTCAAAACCCTTGGTAAATCAGAGGCCCTTTGTAAGAACATTTGTAATCAGAGGGCTCTCTTAACAGTATGCTCTCCCATTATGGCTCTCCCAAGGGCCCCCACATAGCCAGAAGTCGCGACCCTTAGCAGGGGCTTTCATAATCATAGGGCCCTCTGAAACCATTCCCCCCAACTTCCTTGAACCACTAGTTGGTAAACATTAGGGCTCCCTTAGGAGTATTCACGAGAGGCACTACAGCAGTGCCAGCCCAGGGGCCCTCTGACTGCCGTACCCCATAGCCCAGGGGCCCTCTGACTGCCGTACCCCATAGCCCAGGGGCCCTCTGACTGCCGTCCCCCGTAGCCCAGGAGCCCTCTGAGTGCCGTCCCCCGTGGCCCAGGGGCCCTCTGACTGCTGTCCCCCGTGGCCCAGGGGCCCTCTGATTGCCGTACCCCATAGACCAGGGGCCCTCTGACTGCCGTCCATCATAGCCCAGGGGCCCTCTGACTGCCGTCCCCCATAGCCCAGGGGCCCTCTGATTGCCGTCCCCCGTGGCCCAGGGACCCTCTGATTGCTGTTTCCCAGGGGCCCTCTGATTGCCGTCCCTGTCCCCCCCGCCCAATTCATATCACCCTTTTCTCTCGGTTCTCTGCAGATATGCTCTCTACTCCAGAGAACGTGTCGAAGTGTCCTTGAGCAAGACACTGAACCCCGCACTGCTCATAATCTGCAGGATGGCGCCTAGCGTGGTAGCCTCCGACATCGGCGTGAATGGGAAGCATAGTTGTAAAGCACTTTGGGGTCATATCATGTGACCAGAAAGCGCTATATAAATGCAGTCCATTTACCATTTACCATTGGTACACTGCCCTCAATAATTATTGCCACCCCTGGTTAAGATGTATTCTTTAGCTTCTCATAAATTGTTTTTTTCTAAATAATCTAGGACCACAATGAAAAGAAGAGGAAAATCCAACCTTTAATTCAAGTGCATTTATTCGGTGGGAAAAAAATCCCACATTAAGAAATGATTCTTTTACATCAAATCATGGTTGCCACAATTATTAGCACCCCTGATGTTAATACTTTGTACAGTACAACCCCCTTTTGCCAACAAAACAGCACCTAATCTAAAATGTTTCACAAGATGGGAGAATACAGAAAGAGGGATCTTCGACCATTCCTCTTTGCACAATCTCTCTTAATCATCCAGCAACATGGGTCCTCTCCTCTGCACTCTCCTCTTCAGCCCACTCCACATGTTTTTAATGAGGTTGAGGTGTAGGGACTGAGATGGCCATGGGAGGAGCTTGATTCTGTGTCTGATGAACCGTTTCTGTGTAGATTTGTCCACATGTTTAGGGTCATTATCTTGCTGAGAGACCCAGTGACGACCCATCTTCAGCTTTCGGGCAGAGGCCACCAGATTTTGATTTAAAATGTCCTGGCATTTCAAAGCGTTCATGATGCCATGCACCCTAACAAGGTTCCCAGGGCCTCTAGAAGAGAAACTGGTACACAGCATCACCGATCCTCCCCCATACTTCACAGTGGGCATGAGGTGCTTTTCTGCATACTCATCTTTTGTGTTCCGCCAGACCCACTTTGAGTGTTTGTTGCCAAAAAGCTCTATCTTGGCGACATCTGACCAAAGCACACAGTCCCAGATGAAGTTCCAGTACCGCTTAGCGAACACCAGACATTTGCATTTATGATTGTGAGTGAGAAAAGGTTTTTTCCGTGCATGCCTCCCAAACAGCTTATTGAGCATGTAGATAGCGCCTGATGGTTGTTTTGGAGACTTTGTGACCCCAAGATGCTACCATTTGTTGCAATTCTTTAACAGTGAGCTTTGGTGAACTTTTTATTTCTCTTACCATCCTCCTTACTGTGCGTGGTGGCAAAATAACTTTGCGTCCTCGTCCAGGCTTGTTTACCACTGTTCCAGTTGTTTTAAACTTCTTAATGATTCCTCTGACAGTAGATATGGGCAGGTGCAGGTGAGTAGCTATTTTCTTGTAGCCATTGCCAGACTTGTGAAGGTCGACACACATCTGCCTTACTTGAATGGTGTGACCCTTTGTCTTTCTCATGTTGAAGAGTGGATAAGAGAAATGGCCTCTGTGTCATGTCATATTTCTACTCCAAGGGAACAGGAAGTGATGAATTACTAATTAAATGTTCCTAGATACTCTGATCAACTTTGTAAACTACTGTAGAAATGACAGAAATACTTCAATTTCATTTAATTCCTAGGAATTGTTAGGGGTACAAATAATTGTGGAACAGGTAATTTTATGAAAAATAATTGTTTCTTAGTCAGGGATTTTTTTTCCCTTAAAACTCACGTGAGTTGAAGGTTACATTTTTCTACAATTTTCAGTGTGAGAGTATGCTTCTGCAATAAAAATTGAATTTATTTTAAGGCTTTTAACACATCTTAACCAGGGGTGCCAATAATTATTGAGGTCACTGTAAGTAAAACAATCTCAGTAATAGAGTGAACAGTGAAAAACGTAACAATTGTGGCAGCTCTCCCCTATTATCTATATTACATGGATTGCGCTAGCCACTCGCCACGTTTGCCAATGCGATAAAAAAAAGTTTGGGTGGTGATTAAATATCACTTTCCCCCAGTGGTGATTAAATATCACTAGCCGATACCCGTGCTGTGCACGGGCTAAATGCGTGGGCATTGTCTTTCGATGCAATGTAGGAAGCCTGAGTTAAAGTTAATCGAATTTCCTTGTTTTCAACATTTTTGATGCTTTATTGTCCCTGGTTGACAGTTGGTTCAATTTTCACATTAATGTTCTTGAAGGTTCTTGCTCGTGAGAAGGCCACGTACAATTGTCCATGAGAGAAAATTGGAGCTGGATAACAGCTGATTAAATTAGCTGATTTTACTTGCAAAAATGGCTTCAAAATGCAGTTAGCTAAGCACAATAGCTAAGTTTGAAACCTGGCGCATCGTCTTTGTCACTCAGTAAAACCAGTGTATGCGAAAAAGAGAGTCATAATTCACGGTGGTTTCGGAGGAGATGTGTGAGATTACGCAAATTGCCAACTCAGTAATATAGATTCTGTGGCGGGTTCTATGATTTTAGATCACATTAGTCGAATGTGGCGAAGTGCAGAAGTCGGGAAATCATTCCTGTAATGTAATGGTGTGATCAGGAAGCAGTCGCGAGAACCAGGCAATGCAGTAGAACTTGCTTTATTAATAAAGGGGGAGGACCGCCGCAGGGCAGAAGGCTCCAAAAATCAAAATCCAGTTGGGCAAAAATAGAATCGAAAACCAGGGCATCAATCACAATAATCGTAGTCGGACAGAAATGGGTCTGGTTCACAGGTACAGGAATGTCAAAGAAGCAAAACCTGAATCCAATGGGCGTAATCCGAATCGTAACCAGGGCAGCAAGCTAAGATCTCTTGGTCGGGCAGAAAAAGGTCAAAACTCACAGATGCTACAATAATCCAAAATCACAAAGGCAAAAATCTAAAAGTCGGGCGGTCCAGTCAGAATGATAAACACTGAGTAATCAAGGCGAAATGAAACGTGGCACAAAAAGACTGAGGAAAACAATCTGACGGAGGGTGGCTGTGAGAAGATACCTTATACACATTTCCAGGGAGATCACTTGGAGAGAAACACAGGTGCAAACAGTCAGACTGATTACAAGGGAGCAGCACATGAGGGAGAACCTAATCACATGCAATTTGGCAGAAGCCAAAACGCGCACAGGGATCACAGAACAAACCTATACAAAGACATACAGCTCCAGATAAGGAGTTCTAACGTGCATGGATACTTAAAGGACAGCGTGATAAGACGTGGAGCTTCCACAGAAAATGCGGCAAAGATAATCAGGGAGGGACAAGAGGTGGGGACTAGAACAGGGCAAGTGCTGAGAGCTTGTTAATCAATTAGTAAGTGAAACTATACAATTTCTTGGTGCTTGTTAGTACAAAACCCAAAACCAGTGAAGTTGGCACGTTATGTAAATCGTAGATAAAACGAAAGTTACGACTGTAACTACGGTTCTATGAGCGGTCATCCTGGACTCATAGAACCGTAGTTACAGTCGTAACTTTCATTCTATTTTGTCCCTTTATGACCGCCAGGCGGTGCTTAAAGCACTCAGGGTTCTCACGGATCCTTAAAAAGTCTTAAAAGGCATTAAATTCACGAATCTAAAAACAAGGCCTTAATTGGCATTAAAATGTCTTAAATAAATCTTTCAAAAGTCTTCAAAATGTGAACTCGTGATGAATTATTTTATGGTTGTAATTAGTCTAAAATCTAAAAAAAAAAAAATGGGAACATTAATTTATTTTTTATTATTTTTTAAAATCATTTACGAATGAATCTCGCGGTGACATCGCGCAATCACAGTAGCGAAACCAACAGTGATGTGGTTGCAGCCCAGTTAATGTTCAAACTGAGAAACTTTTTTTGTTGTTAAAAATAATCATTAACTTAGAATTTAAAGGCAGCAACACATTGCAAAAAAGTTGGCACAGGGGCCTTTGTATCACTGTGTTACATCGCCTTTCCTTTTAACGACACTCAGTAAATGTTTGGGAACTGAGGAGACCAATTTTGAAGTTTTTCAGGTGAAACTCTTTCCCATTCTTGCTTGATGTACAGCTTAAGTTGTTCAACAGTCTGGGGTCTCTGTTGTTGTATTGTATGCTTCATAATGCACCACACATTTTCAATAGGAGACAGGTCTGGACTACAGGCAGGCCAGTCTAGTACCCAGACTCTTTTACTACGGAGCCATGCTGTTATAACACGTGCACGAATGTGGCTTGGCATTGTCTTGCTGGAATAAGCAGGGGCGTCCATGAAAAAGACGTTGCTTGGATGGCAACATATGTTGCTCCAAAACCTGAATGCACCTTTCAGCATTAATGGAGCCTTCACATATGTGTAAGTTGCCCATGCCTTGGGCACTAATACACCCCCATACCATCACAGATGCTGGCTTTTGAACTTTGCACCGACAACAGTTCGGATGGTTCTTTCCCTCTTCGCTCCGGAGGACACGACGTCCACAGTTTCCAAAAACAATTTGAAATGTGGACTCGTCAGACCACAGAACACTTTTCCACTTTCCATCAGTGCATCTTAGATGAGCTCGGGCCCAGCAAAGCCGGTGGCGTTTCTGGGTGCTGTTGATAAATGGCTTTCGCTTTGCATTGTAGAGTTTTAACTTGCACTTGCAGATGTAGCAACGAACTGTAGTAACTGACAGTGGTTTTCTGAAGTGTTCCTTAGCCCGTGTGGCGATGTACTTTACAAACTGATGTTGGTTTTTGATGCAGTACCGCCTGAGGGGTCAAAGGTCACGGGCATTGCTGTCCAGTTGTATAATGCACTTCATACATGTTCCTTGTGAATAGAGGTAAAATTGGTTGTGGGTGTTGTCATAAGTCTGTTTTAAGTAGGACAGGCTGCGAATATCTTATTTGTTTTGTTTAAAAACAATTGTAATGAATAAATATGACATGTTTTAAATAACGTAAATTGAGGTATTTTTCTTATTTTGCACAAGGAGTGATTACTGATGTTACATCATTTTCAGCTTCGTCTTATGTCTGCATTTGCCAGCAGGCCGACATGATGAAGAGTCTGCAGAATAATTCTGTCTGTTAATTCCCCTGCAGAAACTAGATAATCACTGCAATTAGATGTGGGGGAAAAAATATCGGTATCAGTATCGGATATCGGCCAAATGAGTTGTAAAATATTGGCATATCGGATATCAGCCAAAAATCTAATATCGTCCATCCCTAGTATTAATGTTTTTCAAAATAACGTTTTCATTTGATCAAAAGGTCATATTTCATGTTCAAATAAACATTTGGGCAAAATTGTCCCGAATCCTATGATGAGGTGTTATTTTTCCATTTGTGTTTATTATGAAGTTGGTCTTAAATTTAATATCAAATGGCATTAAAAAAGTCTTAAAAAGTCTTGAATTTAACTTGCCCTAAGCTGTGGGAACCCTGGCACTGGATGACATATACCAACAACGTCACAAAGAAGCCCAAGCAGATACCTCAGTGACTGGAGGCAGAAGAAGCTGGGAGCAGGACCACACCCATCGGGTGGGGAGAGGCAACGTTGATTCTGTAAAAGCGGGCAAAAGTGGCAGGCGACGTCCAGGAGGCCGCCGCACAGATGTCTTCCAGAGGTACCCCCTTGAGGGCAGCCCACGAAGCAGAGATACCCCTGGTGGAGTGGCACTTTATGTCAGGTGGCAAGGAACGGCCACTGACTCCATAGGCATGTTTAATCGTCTGGACCACCCAGTGGGATAGACGTTGTTTCGAGAGAGCCAAACCTTGATTGTGCCCACTGTAACAAACAAAAAGCTGCTCCGATTGTCGCACGGATGCTGTAGCAGCAACATAAGCATCAAGAGCCCGTACAGGGCACAGCAGGCTCGACCCATCCTCGGCTGAGGGAGAGTTGAAACGGGCGAGCTGGATTAGCCGATTGACATGTGTCCGTGGCAATACTTTGGGGAGAAATGCCACATTTAGCCATAGTGTAACCCCCGAACCATCCGGGTTCCATCTAAGACAGGACTCACTGACTGACAGGGCATGTAATTCTCCAACTCTCTTGGCTGATGTTACAGCAAGGAGAAAGGCAGTTTTCATTGACAGCCATTTCAGGTCCGCTCGAGCTAAAGGCTCAAAGGGTGGAGCAGACAGGGCACTTAGGACCAGGGACAGGTCCCATACTGGGGCCCTTGGGGCTCTTGGAGGGTGCAGCCTCAAAGCCCCTCTGAGGAAGAGAGACACCAACCGGTGGCATCCCACAGTAGCATTGTCAACTAAGGCATGTCGTGAGGAAATGGCTGCCAAATACACCTTCAAAGTGGATTGAGCACGACCACCATCCAGGAGGGACTGAAGGAACTCCAGGATCATAGCCACAGAGCAAAGGGCAGGATCCTCTGCCTTGCCCGCACACCAGGCAGAGAAACGCCTCCATTTACTTTCATACTGAAGACGGGTGGATGCTGCACGGGCATTCATGATGGTAGCCTGAACGGGCTCGGTACAGCTCGTCAGGAGAGGTTTGGGCCCCGCAACGGCCTGACCCATAGCTGGAGGCGGCTGGGGTCGGGATGCCAAACCTGACCCCCCAGCTGTGACAGAAGGTCTTTCCTCTCTGGGAGGCGCAATGGAGAGCTGCAACAAAGCCTCCGCAGCATCGGAAACCAAGATCTCCCTGGCCAAAAGGGGGCCACCAGGAGGAGCCCGTGGCCCCGCTGAAGGACCCTCTGCAACGTTGGCAGAATCAGAGGCAGGGGTCGAAATGCATATAGGAGCACCTTAGGCCACTCGTGCCCGAGGGCGTCCTGTCCCACTGGAGCGGTCTCCTCTGTCCAAGAGAACCAGAGTGGGCAATGAGTTGACTCCTCTGTGGCAAAGAGGTCTTCCGCTGCTCTGCCGAAGAGGTTCCATATGGTGTCTACCACCTCCGGGTGAAGACGCCATTCCCCTGGTGGGGTCTTGCACCGGGAAAGGAAGTCCGCCACCTGATTACGTTCCCCCGGCAGGTACATTGCCCGCAGGCTGGATAGGCGAGGAGCGGCCCACGTCAGGAGGCACCGTAGCAGCTGCACTGACCTGGTGCCTCCTTGATGATTGATCTGGGAGACAGTGGACATGTTGTCTGACTGAACAAGCACATGTCTCCCCTGCAGACATGGCAGAAAATGCTGGAGTGCCAGATGCACAGCTCGAAGCTCCAGCACATTGATGTGGCATTTGCGGTTGCAAGCAGACCACCGTCCCTGGGCAGGTCTTCCTCGCCACACCGCACCCCAACCTGAGAGAGAGGCATCCGTGATGACAGTCTCTCGGAAAGATGGAATAATCCCAAAGGATGCCCCTCCCAGCAGGAACGCCCTGTCCTTCTAGGGCGCCAAGGTACGAACACGTGCCTGAGAGACCCTGACCAGCCTGCGCCTGTGTTTTCTGGCATCCAGGTGGAGGCTGTTTAGCCACATTTGCAAGGGGCGCAATGTCAGCAGACCCAAGGGTACAACAGCTGAGGCAGCTGTCAGTTTGCCCAAGAGCTGCAGAAACTTCATGTAGGGCAGCCACCTGCCCCTCCTGAAGTGGAGAAGGAGATGCAAAATATTGCTCACGCGCCGTGGCGAAAGGTAGGCCTTCATGGCGACAGAGTTGAGCTCCAGCCCTAGATGGGTGACCTGCTGAGAAGGGACCAGGCAGCTCTTCTCCTTGTTCATGTTGAGCCCCAACCTGGCCACGTGAGACAATAGATGGGCCGTATCCCGTGACACCTGATCTCGGGATGGCGCGCACACTAACCAATCGACTAGGTATGGAAGAATCTTCATACCTTGTGCCTGCAGAGGCGCAAGGGCTGCTGCCACACATCAAACACCCTTGGGGACAGGGAGAGCCCGAACGGGAGCACCCTGAACTGGTAGAGGTGACCCTGGAAGGCAAATCTGAGGAATGGCTGGTGATATGTGGCGATAGGCACATGAAAATAAGCATCCTTCAGATCCACGTATGTAAACCATTCCCCCTGACTGATCATGCGCAACACGTCTGCCGTGGTCAGCATCCGGAAGGGCAGAACCTTCAAGTACCTGTTGAGACCTCTCAGGTCCAGGATGGGACGAAGTCCGCCGTCTTTCTTGCTGACAAGAAAGTAAGTCGAATAGAACCCCCCTGTCTGATTTAGAGGATCTATCGGCAAGATGGCACCCTTGCTCAGGAGGACGGACAACTCCTGTGCCAGAGTTAGGGCTTTTACCAGGTCGCTGATGATGGTCATTGTGACCCGGCCAGACGCAGGGGGCCGGTGTCGGAACTGCAGTTCGTACCCTCGGGTCAGGGTGGAAACCACCCAAGGGTCTGCTGAGCAGGCAGCCCAGTAACTGAGCTGCTGCTGGGAAAAACCGCCGATAACCGGCCCCATAGCCCTAGTGCCGTCCCCCACGGCCTTTAGAAGTGCTGGGGGGATGGCGGTCAGACTCAGAGCCCCGACGCTGTCCAGCTGATCGACGTCCAGGAGGACGAGTGTCAGCAGCAGGCTGTTCAGCAGGCCGCTGGAAACCCGACCGGCCACTGCGTGTAGTTGGCTGAGGGCGGCGCCCAGAAATGGATGAGGGGCCTCTCCGATTGCTGGGAGCAGGCGCTCTCCTGTGAAGGCTAGCCAGCCGCTGCCTGGTCTCCCCAGCCAGGGCTGTACGGTCCAGTGCCTCCTGAGCAGCCGAGCCAAACAGCTCCCCTGGTTCTGCTGGTACCTGACGGAGGACCTTCCTAGTGGCCTCCGTCAAAGGTGACTGCGCTAGCCAGACATGACAGCGTGCATGTACCAGTGTGGACATCAACCGGCCTAGTTCCTTTGTCTGGAAGGCGAAAGCCTGCAGCGATGCATCACAGATGTCACGGGTAGAATCATCCACCTGTGCATCCTGCAGGGAAGTTGAGAAGGCAAGCAGTAGGTGGGAAAGGGAGTTGCCAAGCCGACCAATGCGTGCCGCTGCATCATAGGCCCTACAGATATATCCATCAGTGACTCGACACTGGACAGAGGGGCACCTGGCGTTTGGCTTCAGAGCCTCATCAGGAGCCACAATCAGGGCCACAACAGGGGGCTCGACAGCAGGCATGTGTCCCAGGCCAACAGCTTCTGGATTCTCCATTGCTGCCAAAATCCGTTCATCAGAAGTTGGCTTGGAGAGGGCTGTAGTATCTCTCCAACACGAATGCAGCCCTTTCAAAAAATTCGGCGAATGCGGGATGGCAATTTTAGCTGGAGAAGGATTGCGCCTGTGGAAGGCGCTAGGGGTCACATTTCCTTGGGGGGTATCGAGGTGCACGCGCGCCAAAGCGGTGCGGATAATGGCCTCCATGTAGGAGGCATCTGACCCCCAGTGAGAACTCTGGGCTAATGAGCGCAAAGAATGCTCTGAGGCCTGAGAGGCAAGGTCACCTGACGAAGCATGAAACTGAGTCACAGAGGCTGCAATGGAAATGGCGTCCTCCGGCGGGGGTGGCTGCAGTGCATGCCCTAATCCAACAGGTTCCCCTAGATGCGCAGGCTGCAGACTTCAGAGAAGTGTCTTCATCTGCTCCATGTCAGCAGCCAAGCGATCCACTTTAGTTGAGAGCTGGCTGTTCGACTTCCTCCGCTTGGGGGGACCCGCAGCGCTCTGTGTAGAGGGCCTCTTTAGAGTCCTCCCATTACTGAAATCAACCCTCACTGGTTGGGATGAAGGGAGGCTGGCCAGTGGATCTAGCTGCGCTAGCCTGACTAGTCTCACTGACCGCGGCATTATGCTGCAATTCATGCAAGCACCTTCAGTGAGGGCTTCTTGTGAATGCTCAATGCCCAGGCAGGAGGGACAGAGATCATGGCCATCTGCTAGATCCAGGAGAGCCTGACATCCAGTGCAGGACTGCTCCATTACAGCAAAGGCCAGGGCAGAGTAAATGTGTGACAGTGCTGGGAGATGGCAGCGAGCACACCACCTTCACCAACAGAGTAACACCGGTAAAGATTGATATAACAGAGTTGGGAGAGGGGAGCGAGCACACCACCTTCGCCAACAGGGTAACACCGGTAAAGATTGATATACCAGAGCTGGGAGAGGGGAGCGGAAACGCTGCCTTCACCAACAAAGTTAACACAACAGTTAAACAAAAGAATAGGATGTGATAATGCTGGGAGAGGGCGGCGAACACACCACCCTTCACCAACAAAGTAACACGAAAACAAACAAAAAGCAGACTGAGATTGTGCTGGGAGAGGGTGGCGAGCACACAACCTTCACCAACACCGATATAGAGCAGAAAATTGCAGCAGACAATAGCGCTACAAAACAGCTCTCCAGCTGCTGTGAGCAATGCCGGGAGGGAGGGGCAAACACCGCTATCCCCAGCAAAACTCATGAACTAACAAATAAGGCGCCAGCCACAACCTCTCAGAGGACGATAAAATCGTTGCTCCTACCGTAAGGCACGAGGTTGCACAGGGCAAGCTACAATAACTGAAGGGATAGTAGCTTGTAAGTTTTAAGCGTGTACTCTTAACGCGATCGCGAGAAGAAAAAAGGAACCGAACCCTGCGCACACTGGAAGATATAGCCTTCCAGGAGTCACGCAGGGGTCACGGGTGACATTGTTGTTATTTGTACTCGACATGCGCTTGGGCGAGCGGTGATATCCAGTGCTTTAAGCACCGCCTGGCGGTCATAAAGGGACGAAATAGAAACAGAATACAATGATTTGCAAATCCTTTTCAACTATATTCAGTTGAATACACTGCAAAGACAAGATGTTTAATGTTCAAACTGAGAAACTTTATTTTTTTTTTGCAAATAATCATTAACTTAGAATTTCAAGGCAGCATCACATTGCAAAAAAGTTGGCACAGGGGCCTTTTTACCACTGTGTTACATCGCCTTTCCTTTTAATGACACTCAGTAAACGTTTGGGAACTGAGGAGACCAATTTTTTGAAGCTTTTCAGGTGGAACTCTTTCCCATTCTTGCTTGATGCACAGCTTAAGTTGTTCAACAGTCCGGGGTCTCCGTTGTTGTATTTTACGCTTCATAATGCGCCACACATTTTCAATGGGAGACAGGTCTGGACTACAGGCATGCCAGTCTAGTACCCGCACTCTTTTTCTATGGAGTCATGCTGTTGTAACATGTGCAGAATGTGGCTTGGCATTGTCCTGCTCAAATGAGCAGGGGCGTCCATGAAAAAGACGTTGCTTGGATGGCAACATATGTTGCTCCAAAACCTGTATGTACCTTTCAGCATTAATGGTGCCTTCACACATGCGTAAGTTGCCCATGCCTTGGGCACTAATACACCCCCATACCATCACAGATGCTGGCTTTTGAACTTTGCGCCTATAACAGTCCAGATGGTTCTTTTCCTCTTTGGTCCGGAGGACTCGACGTTCACAGTTTCCAAAAACAATTTGAAATGTGGACTCGTCAGACCACAGAACACTTTTCCACTTTGCATCAGTCCATCTTAGATGAGCTTGGGCCCAGCGAAGCCGGCGGCATTTCTGGGTGCTGTTGATAAATGGCTTTCGCTTTGCATTGTAGATTTTTAACTTGCACTTGCCGATGTAGCAACGAACTGTAGTTACTGACAGTGGTTTTCTGAAGTGTTCCTGAGCCCATGTGGTGATGTCCTTTACACACTGATGTCAGTTTTTGATGCAGTACCGCCTGAGGGATCGAAGGTCACGAGCATTCAATGTTGGTTTTCGGCCTTGTCGCTTACGTGCAGTGATTTCTCCAGATTCTTTGAACCTTTTGATGATATTACGGACTGTAGATGATGGAATCCCTAAATTTCTTGCAATAGCTCGTTGAGGAATGTTGTTTTTAAACTGTTCGACAATCAGCTCACGCATTTGTTCACTAGGTGGTGACCCTCGCCCCATCCTTGTTTGTGAATGACTGAGCATTTCAGGGAAGCTGCTTTTATACCCAATCGTGGCACCCACCTTTTCCCAATTAGCCCGTTCACCTGTGAGATGTTCCAAGTGTTTGATGAGCATTCCTCAACTCTCTCAGTCTTTTTGGCACTTGTGCCAGCTTTTTTGAAACGTTGCAGGCAGCAAATTCCAAATGAAGTAATATTTGCAAAAAATTACAAAGTTTACCCGTTTGAACATTAAGTAACTTGTCTTTGCAGTGTATTCAATTGAATATAGGTTGAAAAGGATTTGCAAATCATTGTATTCTGTTTTTATTTACGATTTACACAACATGCCAACTTCACTGGTTTTGGGTTTTTCAAGTTAGTATTATGTACAATGTTAGTTGGTGTTAGTAACTTCTAGCGAAAATAACAAACTGTTAGTATGGTTAGTAAGATAGACAAGAGGCCCATGGGCCTTAACGGTCACCTGAGTATAGTGTAACGGTGTAGACCTGACTTTTAAATTTCTATTTTTTCTTTGTTGGGCGCCAGGCAGCTGAAGGCAGCTCACCAGTCAGAGTCGCAAAACGATGAAATCTCACCATACCACCGTTACCATATCCCCTTTGTTCAAAATTAAATGCCAACAACAATAACAACAACAACAACAAAGGAAAGAGTTTTGCATTTGAGTGTATTTTTTTAATTTTTTGTCAGTTCATGGCAGAGTTCAAAACCGGAAATATTCCTGAGAGCACCGCACACATTTTAAGTTTAAACAGTCCCCAGCTATTGTGAATAAATCGAAAATAAAAATAAAACAAAATTTCAACCAGCTCAAACAGCCGACACAAAATCAGAAAAGTCAAACAAAAACCAAGTCTTTGTTAGGCGGGGCCAAACAACTTTTACGTGCATGAGTGTGGGTGCGATAGAGACAGAGAGAGAGCTGCGGGAAGATGGGCGTGTAGATGGGCGAGCGAGAGAACGAGACGGCCGCGTATGACTCGGGAGGAGGACTAATCGGGAGAGCAACTGAGGGCAGGAGAGTGGAGCCGTTTTGGAAGGTAAACCAGGAAAGCCAGGCAGTCAGATATGCGTATTTCTTGTACCTTACATATCCATGAAACAGTCCGATCCTCCAGCGGTATTTCCCAAACGCAGTCAAAGTCGCCGGAAAATTCGTTCAGACTTGTCCCCCTTAAACTTTACCATAGCTCGTTATAATCCGGTTCCTCAGCCAAACGACATTCAGCCATGCACAACTCGCGCAGAACTCCCATCAACTTCCGCAGTTTGTTAAAAAAAACACTTCCTGGTCGTAAACATTTTTGTTGCCGATTGGTTTAGACACATAAGTAACGTGACGGGTGCATTTTCAATTTAAATTTTCAGAGCAAAAAGCTTTTTCTTTCTTTCTTTTTTTTTTTGAAAACTGGTACACTCCGTTACAATAGTATATCCAGTGTTAAACCTTGGCCATTAGGCGAGGCCCAAATTTTGACTCGAGGAATCAGATTAATGGAAACCAGTATCATAAGCAATAGAGTAGTCTAAATTGTATGTATATAACTTGTGGCTATTTTCTATAAGCAAAGAAGATTTCTCAAGCCATTTTGACCCTTGGGCCCTGCCCCTTAGCCCCTGGGTAAGGGAAACTGTCAAAAATATCATAATATCATCTCATTGTTGTCATGTCAATCAAGTGTGAATGATTTCCAGTAGAAATTAAACAGAATATACCCCAAAGTATCATTTTCCTATATAAACTATAGTAAACTTGACCCCCTCCCCAGGAGCCTGGGGGTCATGAAATTCACAATTTTTATAAAGCACCTCAAGACACTTCCATCTATAAAGATAACTGGTTTCCTGCATATCTAGGTATTAAAAAGTAAATGCAAGACAATAGGCTTGCACTAACAGAGTGGACAATACATAGGTTTGGTCGGTGCGGTCTGTGAATATGCTCATAAAAACTTCATTTTGCGTTTAAACAAAAAACGCTTCAGTGAAAGGAAGGAATAACACCTTCATTCACATATGTCAAGTTACTTTTCTACTTCTGAGGTAAAACCGCATCCCACGGGGCATTTTCCCCTCAAACTGTACAGGCAGTTGCTAAGTACCAACCACAGGTTGTTGGTTTTCTCCAGGTTTACTCCAGTTTCCTCCAAAACCTAAACATGACACATCCTTAAATGACCCTTACTTAAGTTGTTGTGTTCACAATTTGGCTTATGATGACAATATAAGTATACGTTAGCACCCTCCTCAAGGGTGATATGGATTTCAACGCTCGAGCCGGTAGGCGAGAGCGTTAAATCCATATCACCCGCAGAGAGGGGTGCTAACCTACTTACACCACGTGGGCAACGAATGGACTCGTCCATTCTTAAATGCACGTGTGTTACCTGCACGGATAAGGTTAAATGAAAACGTGGTTTGAGAAATGAAATCAGTGTTGAAAATGAATTCGGACGAAGAGCTTTGTCGGGCCTCGCAAGAAATTGCAGCAGAACTTAATAATGCAAGTGATGATTCTGATCGTGAATTGTTGGAAGCATCTCAAGTAACTGAATTACGTGAACATGAAGGTAAAACTAATGAACGTTTTCACATTTCCGATGATAATGAAATTGAGAAGCGTGCCATGGAAGCTGTGCCTGTTAACACGCAGCGATGGGATAAATGGGCATACAACAGTTTGACGGTATGGCCGTGTTGAAACCCTTTTGACACCATTACAGAGGTAATTTTGAAATATTGTTTCGAGGCGAAGCCGAGAAATAATATTTCAAAATTACCGATGACCAAAATCCCGTGGGGAGATAAGTCAATGACCGAGGCGTAGCCGAGGTTTGACTTATCTACCCAAGGCTTATATGGTCCAGCTGCCAAATATCATACCCGGTTGTTGTCCAAATAGTAACCTCTGTTATCCAAATAGCAACCTCTGCACGTGCAGTGAGGAGATTGATACACAGAAAAGCAACCTGCCAGAACAATGGACATAACATACCCTAGTGGTGTAACAAAGGGCAATAACTCCATCAAATTTGATTGAATCTGTCTGGTTTTCGAACTACTTTGAGATCTTATGGATATAAGCCAGCATGCAAAGTTTCATGAAAATTGACCAATATTTACTAAAATTATTGTGTTCACAAGGTTGCTTATGATAATAATACAACAAAGGGCAATAACTCCATCAACTATGATCGAATCAATCTGGTTTTCGAACTCGTCCAAGATCTTATGGATATAAGCCTGCATACAAAGTCTCATCTAAATTGGTTCATAAATACTTAAGTTATTTTGTTCACAAGGAAAAGTTTACGGACGACACACGACGACGTACAAAAGGGGATCGCAATAGGTCACGCCTCCGGCAGGTGACCTAAAAAGTAAGGCGAAGTAAGTAAACGAGATCGGAAGGAAGGTTAAAATCCAGAATCCAATAAATCACCCGAAGAGTAACACCTCCTTTACAATTGATCGTACGGGCTTCTACGGCCAGTCTGCGGCAAAAAATTGGGGATTTTGGCTGCATGCTGCACGATGCACGCACGATCTCTGCTGCGATTAGGGTGCCCGTAGACTGCCCGTACGGCCAAATTTTGGAAAACCTGTATGCAGGTTTTTTCCACGGGGGCCGTACGGATCAGTCACCCGTGGCCAGGACGCAGGAGACAAGTACTTTACAAGTACTTTAAAAGTACGAGAGGCGTAGTGTGATACAGGGAGTTATTTTAGAAAAGAACCGCACGGCATAAGTAAGTTAAAAGTACTTTTCCCCTACTGCTATTGACCCTCACTCAAAGTACAATTTTAAATTACTACCCGCAAGACAAACGTACAGTACACGCATGAGCATCGTACATACAAAGAACGATAAACATACTTGTTCCGTAAATTATTGGCGTGTACAGTACGTCAGAAGTAAGGCGCACGTAGCAAACACAAGAGTCCCTCACGTGCAACGCAGATCCCGTAAATATATGAGCCTCCTTGAAAGCCAGGGTTTGACCCAGTATCTCCTCCGTCTTCTCCTCATCTGTCGTCGATATATCAGGAGCACCAGGGCATCTAGTTCCATTCTTCGTTCCCTCTGACGCTCAACCAATGGATCATTCATGATCTCGATGATGTGATGGAGGTTAATTGATGATGTAAAAATTGTAGCAACTTTTATGGGACCCCCAGACCGTCACGGGACCCGTTGATGCCTTGATGAACAAGTACTTGTATCCTGCAATTATCGCAAGTTACACTTAAGTCACTGGCACTTTTCACTTACAATCACCAACACGTACGTGTTTCGTACATCTCCTGTACTTGAATCGTGCATGCCACGCACTTGACTCTTGCGTTACCAGCGTGTCACTTGCGACCATAAATCGTCCATGATCGTCACGGGAGCCGTAGCTGTCGCAAGGCAATCGAACGAAGCACGTATTGAACAAGTACTTCACACTTTCAACCAGTTAGGAAAACCATGAGCCAAAAGATCGTTCTACGGCTGTAATTCAATCGTAGCCACAAACTGATCGCAGGGCACGTAGAACTCGTATGATCGTACGGGCAAATGTAAACGAGTTATAACACGCAGGACTGGGGCTGTGTGCAATGACAAGACAAGAGACCAGATGGGGGAGACAAAGTGCAATGCATAATGGAAAACATGCACTGGAATGTGACTATGGCAAAACATGGAAAAGTAAAAACTAAGACAATACATAAACTAATCAAAGTAACCAAATCCCAATACACATACAAAGAATAGTCAGACATGGCAAATATCAGAAAACACAAAAGGCAGTCAGAATTAACAAGGCATGAACATGGTCCAGGCAGAACAGAACATGAGCAATGGCAGAATCACAACATGTTACCGTTGACTAGAGGCTCTGATTAAATTCTGGGTCATTATTTTGAATAATTTCCTTTGCTGGCCCGACACGTTATACATACGGTCGCCTCTGACATTTCGTAGAGTATTCCCGACCGTGGAGATTAATTTTTGCCTCATTCATATTGACATGGTACTGGCTTGCACACACACGACTCAGAGGAGAGCGCTGCATCATTTTGCACACTAGCCTCCCAAGAGCCGAAACACCCTCTCGAACTCCGCCCGAATGACAGAAGCAGTGGCGGCTCGTGAACTGGCAACAGGGGAAGCTCAAAAAATCCCGTAAAGTTAATGATTCGTCATGATCTGTTTTCAATCATTCATTTAAATCACTATTAAAGAAACTCCAAAAACTCTCAACATTCTCAGCTGTGGCCAGTTTTCATGAATTATGCACACCTGTCAAGTCTCAGGCATCTGGTGCGAGTTTATGCAAGTTTAAGTGGCTTATTTGCGTTCCTCTGCTGTAGTCAGCAATTATTCTATCAATGCGTGTGGGCTGTTTCACATGGTACGCATGAGATTGATGAGCCTTTGAGTGAAATTTGCCTAAATTTTGAAGAACTGTTGAATTCTATAAAATTTATTTGCAAGAAATACATCTAATGCAACTTAAAATGTTGTTAATTTCATGAAGACAGCTTTATTTTCCTTCAAATAACATAAAAATGGCATTTTTGGAAACCTTTTTGTCTCATTGTTGAAATCGATAATAAATTATACATCTGTATGAAATATTATTAAATGCAGATGTCAAATCTCTCTGAACTCAGATTCACCTGTTTGGAATTATCAGTCAGCACAGACACACTGAAAAGTAAATAGAATAAATATGAGCAATAAACTAACCTGTACATCTGTCCGTCCATAATGTCCTCTCCGGAAAAAAAAAATGATTGCGATGAGGTTAAATGCCGTATAAATACAAATGGGTGGTCTGTTTAGGATATTTTTGTTTGTATTATATATCCTCTCAAAGTGTATACATTTGTGTTGATATTGTAATACAATAAGCTGTACATTGGTCAGAGAAAAGGCAGAATGTTTGTCCGTCCAAAATATACTCAGCAACAAAAGTTTCTGTGACACCATTTATGTGTATGTTTTAAATGACACGCAAAGATCTCAATGCAATCAATATGTTTATTTCACAGGAGAAACACTGACTTTTCAGTGCCAACGTCACTCAAAACGAAAAATGTCATTTTCATGCGTCATGAAGCACTTGTCTGACGTCTAACCAATTGTGACCTTCACACTTCAATACCGGGTGTGACTTCCTCGTGCCATGATGCAAGCAACGCATCTCCGGCGCATGGACCGAATCAGATGTGCCAGAAATTGCTGTGGGATGTCATTCCAAATCTGACTTAGACGTTGTCGCAATTCCTGGAGTGTAGCTGGCGGGTTATCCAACCGCCGCAAACGTCGATCCATCTCGTCCCAAAGATGCTCGATTGGGGACATGTCTGGGGATCTGGCTGGCTATGGCAGGACATTGACATGTTGTTGCATCAGATACTGCTGTACAATCCTTGCAACGTGTGGTCTGGCGTTATCATGTTGCAGCGTTATTCCGGGACCATGTTGCATCAAAAACGGTACCACCAATGGCCGTAGCACTTCATCGCGATATCTTTGACCTGTCAGATTTCCATCAATAACAAGCAAATCTGTTCTGTTTCTAGCCGTGATCCCTCCCCAAATCATGACACTACCACCTCCAAAACGATCAAATTCCTGAACACAGTTGCTGGCATAACGTTCTCCACGTCGACGGTATACACGTAAACGACCATCACATCGGTTAAGCATGAATCTTGATTCATCAGTGAAGAGTACAAGATCCCACTGACGTTGGATCCACCGTCGATGTTGTTGTGCCCACTGTAGACGCAGTCGTCGGTGTTGTACTGTGAGTATTGGACGTCTTGCTGGCCGACGTGGGACAATGCCAAAATGACGGAGACGGCGACGGATTGTCTGTGCAGTCAGTCGCCTCAAACCAGGTATCGTTCTTGCAGTTATGGTTGCAGGTTGGAATCGATTTCGGAGATGGGTTGTTCGAATCCAGTTGTCCTGTCTGGGAGTGGTTACTCGTGGACGGCCGCTGCGAGCATGGTCTCTGACATGTCTTGTCTGCTGATGACGCTGCCATAAGTTCCAAATGGTGTTTCGGTGGACATTCAGGCGATGAGCAACTTCCCTCTGCGAGGTTCCGGATTCAATCATCCCAATGGCCCTCCACCGATCATTTTCAGACAGTCTTGGCATTTAGAGGGTAGAGTTCCTGATCCGAAATGGCTGTGTTTTCGATAAGTGATGCTTCCGTCGTTCATCAGGCACAATGTGAACATTCCAAAAATTCTCCTCTTTTATTGCCATCCACAAGCATGATTTACGCACATTTTCACGTGCAAAGTCATTTTCTCGCATTTTCATGATTTCCATTTCAATGTTGTGTTTACGTGTACTGTTTCAGTCTGATATCACCATGTATGACAATTTCATAATTGCGTTATGAAAAATAATTAACAATATTGGTGTCACAGAAACTTTTGTTGCTGAGTATATGTCCACTCCAGAACGCACATTTTACGATAGCTTGAATAGCTGTAGCTTGACTCCAATCTTTTTTCATTATTCTTATAATCTAGGACTTCCCCTGGACTGAAGATACTCTTACCTGAAATTTTCTTGGTAAATTTCATGTAGTTTATACATATAGTTTATGACTCCGTAAATTTCCTCTCCGGAAACTCTTGTTTTCATGTAATATTAAACTCTGTTGTAATGCCTGTCAGAATATTTGGATGCGAATCGATACAACTTTCTCATGACCATCACCATGAGCCTCATGATTATACATGAATGTATTAATGTTTGGGACTGAACACATATTTTTTTCTGAATGATTAATGGTTTAGAACAGAGGTCTTCAACGTTGTTCCTGGGGACCCTCTGTGTATGCTGGCTTTTGTTCCAACCACAGTTGCAATCAGGATTTTAACAAGCTGTTAATTTGTCTTAAGTGTATTTGAAATGTTTAGAGCAATTATTTGCCCTCTTAACTCACTAGATAACAGAAATAGCTATGTTTGCCGTCAAGAATTAAAAAATACCCACATTGCGATGCACTGCAAATCACAGCATAAAATGAGAAAACACTGTCACCAATCAAATGAAAGATGTAGTAGGCTCCTAAGTGACCCATTTTTGATATTTTTGAGTCAAACAGTGCTTAGTTATTAACTAGCTTGTTAAATAAGCGTATTATAATGTGCGTTGTACTGCTTATACAACTGGAAGACAACACTAATGACAATGCAGTATACTCATTTACTTCTTTTAGCCACTGTAAGCATATTGTCCGAAATCTGTCCTCTCCAGAAAAAATGACAAACACGTGTTTGTCACTAAAGTGACTATATCCCCGCCGTTAGGTCACCAAAACCGACTGGTGTCTGCGCATTCCCAGTTGAAAGGTTGGTACCAAAAAGAATTGAAATAGGTTGACTCCTCCTTGAGATATCGCGCTGACAATGTTTGGGACGGACGGACATACGTACGTACGGATGGACGCACAGATGGAGCTGAATACTATATCCCCCGCTTTGCGCTAAACGCGCGGCGGGGGATAACTATTCATACACTTTTCAGTTGTCCACCAAATTTTGTATATACCAGATATCACCCTGATTTTTTTCAGGGCAGGCCAGCCGTGGTATTTTAATTTAAAAATGTAAGACTATCAAGAATATTCAGGCACAGTAATAATTTAAATTTAAACTTGCCAAGATTTGTAGTAAAGTTTTGCATATTAAACAGTATTTCTCATAGTTGCAGTGGCGGGTGGTGGACAGAGAACAAGGAGGGTGATAAACATGTCTTTAAACTGCTTATTAGTCTTGATCTGTTTTCAGTCAATTTCTCTGGTAAAAGACACTTAAGACGAGAAATCAAACGCACCAGTTGAATGCAAAAGAGTGCATTTCAATCTTTTTCAATTAAACAATCATTACGCACAGGTTTGACGACTTGCTTAGAATGTGTTAAAATTTAACGCGGAAAAAGAATGAAGAGTTGCCTATTAAGGCAAGTCAATTAAATATTTTATAGAATTTATTAATCACTCGCCGAAACATTTCATTATAAGGGAAACTAACATGTTGACCAAGAACAATGATTGAAATCAGGTCAGTAATCTCATCCGTTTCGAGGGATGTTTTTCATCCACTGCCCGCCACTGCATATTTGGCATTTTCAAAATGTTCTAATCAGTACATCTGTTATTACCTGACAAATACCTTGCCACTGGAACAACATTTTGTCAGAAATGGCTCCATATACTTATGTATGATACAAAATATATTTTCAGTATGAGTCTATAAAATATTCATCATTTTACAACATGAACTCCAAATATTTTCCTAACTAAATATCCCTATGCTCTGAAATTTAGAAATCTGATCATGAAATAGTTATAAACTCACATGGGGTCTTTCCATCCCAAATCAACCAGAGGTCTCCAGGTCACTCTCCCAGAAAAGTCTGAAAAAAATCACAATTTAAGTACTACCTAAGGAATGAATGTGTGCAAAATTTCAGGTCTGTAAGTGCAGTAGTTGCTGAGGTTTACCATTTATACAACCTGTAATGTGGAAAAAAGCCACTGGATGGAAGTATTGACTTTTTTTTGTTAAGGTCAGTCTGGAGCTAGGTTTGGGCATGTCCTGGGCATGTCTGAGAGGAGAAAGTCTCAAGGAGAAATTACAAGGAGAAGGATACATTTGACCAGACCTGTCACTCTTTTCAAGACCTGTGAATTTTTTTGTGAATTTTTGCCTGTATTGGAACATTTCTCTTTCCCAGGACATCACCAAGCAACCCCATCTCAAGGGACTGTAAATATTTTTTTTCTTGTATATATCAATCTTGGTCAGTAGTATAAATCGTAGGTTAGTAATTAGTCTTTGTTCAATAAAATCTGTTTAAGTTTTAAAATTTTGTCTGTCATCCCTTGCTGCCTTATGTCCTAACAAATTGGGGCCATAACAAACCCCAATTCCGAAATAGTTGGGACGGAGTGTAAATTGTGAAAAAAATCAAAATGCAATAACTTTCAGATCACATGAGCCAATGTTATTTACAACAGAACATAGTTACAACATTTGAAATGCTATGAGACATTTTACATTTTTATCCACAAAATGAGCTTATTTCAAATTTTCTGGCTGCAACAGGTCTCAAAAAAGTTGCGATAAAGGCCAAAAAGGGCTGAAAAAGCAATTAATACATAAGAGAATCAGCTGAAAGGACGTTGAGCAAGTAATTAAGTTAACTGGCATCAGGTGTGTAACATGATTGGCTATAAAAGGGATGTCTTAGAGAGGCTGAGTCTCAGAAGTAAAGATGGCCAGTGGCTCTCCAACCTGTAAAGGCTTGAGTAAAAAAATTGTGGAACACTTTAAAAACAATGTTCCTCAGCATCATATTGCAAAGTCTTTGAAGGTCTCATCATTGAAAGTGCATAATATCGTCAAAAGATTCAGAGAAAGTGGAATAATCTCTGTGCATAAGGGATAAGGCCAAAGACTTTTAATGGATACCCGTGATTTTCTGGCCCTCAGACGCCACTGCATCACTCACCGGCATGATTCTGTCATTGACATTACTAAATGGGTCCAGGAACACATCAAGAAACCACTGTCTGTAAACAGAGTCCGTCGCGCCATCCACAGATGCCACCTAAAACTATCATGCAAGAAGAAAGCCAATGTTGAGCATGGTTCAGAAGTGCCACCATGTTCTGTGGGCCAAGGCTCATTTAAAATGGACTGTAGCGAAGTGGCAAAGTGTCCTGCGGTCAGACGAGTCCAAATTTGAAATTCTAGTTGGAAATCATGGGCGTCGTGTCTTCCGGGCTAAAGAGGAGAAAGACCACCCCTCCTGTTATCAGCGTTCAGTTCAAAAGCCAGAATCTCTGATGGTATGGGGATGCATTAGCGCACATGGTGTGGGACACTTACATGTTTTTTAAAAGCACCATGAATGCTGCCAGATGGCTCACTCGGTTAAGGCACTGCGTTCCAGTGCAGAAGTGACTATCACGTCGCGGGTTCGAGTCCCAGTCGTACCAACCAGCAGTGGTCGGCAGCCTTGTGAGAGTAGCACACAGTTGGCCATCGCGCTACTGGGTTTCAAATTGGGAAGGGACTGCCGGAAAAGGAAATAAATAAATAGCTATGTTCGTTCCTCAAGCGCCTCCTGTTGGGCAGATGGGCGCTCGTCAGGATGATTCTAAGTCTGTTCATGTCCGAGTATCCTCCACCCTCGTTCTGAACTTGCGAAGATTTAGCCAATGAGTATAAGAAGCAGTGGTTGACAGGCACGTGCTTCAAAGGAGAGCTGTGAACTGTGTTCGCTGTCCTGAGTTGGCAGCAAGGGGTCGTATACGAACAAGCTTTGTACGTAGTTCACCAATTGGGCATTCCAGATTTGGGTGGGATTGGAGATGCCAAATTTTTTTGAAAAAAAAAGCACCATGAATGCTGAAAGATATATAAAGGTTTTAGAGAAACATATGCTTCCTTCCAGATGACATCTATTCCAGGGAAGGCGTTGTGTATTTCAGCAGGACAATGCAAAGCCACATACTGCAGCTATTACAGCAGCATGGCTTTGCTGTAGAAGAGTCTGTGCGCTGAACTGGCCAGCCGGTAGTCCTGATCTTTCACCGATTCAGAGCATTTGGCGCATAATTAAACGAAAAGTCCGACAATGGAGACCCAAAACTGGAGGGGGGCAGATGTTGCTCTAAAACCTTTGTATACCTTTCAGCATTCATGGTGCTTTTTAAAATATGTGTGTCCCCCACAAAATATGCACTAATGCACCCCCATACCATCAGAGATGCTGGCTTTTGAACTGAACACTGATAACAGGAGGGTTGGTCTTTCTCCTCTTTAGCTCGGAAGGCACGACGCCCATGATTTCCAGCATGAATGTCAAATTTGGACTCGTCTGACCACAGAACACTTTGCTACAGTCCATTTTAAATGAGCCTTGGCCCACAGAACGCGGTGGTGCTTCTGGATCATGCTCAACAATGGCTTTGTTTTTGCATGATAGAGTTTTAGGTGGCATCTGTGAATGGCATGGCTCTCGGGTCCAGAGGGAGGGCATTCTCAAGCCTCGGGGCCACCGCCCCAAATGCACTGTCACCCTTGGTCATCAACTTAGTCCGAGGCAATGCCAGGAACAACTGGTCTGTTCACCTCAAACACCAGCTGAGAGAGTAATTCTGAAGAAGATCTGAAATGTAAACTGGGGATTCTCTGTGGAGGGCTTTGTAAATGAGCGCCAGGACCATGAATTTGATCTGGATGTGCACTGGGAGCCAGTGTAGAGAGGCAAGGATGGAGGTGATGTTCACCACCATCCTCTAGTTGCACTGGCTGTTTTTAGCATTCACTTTTGTTTTATGCCAGATTGCTCGGGTCCTCTTGAAATAATGCTCCTGCAGCCCTTTACCATGAATTCTAATTCAGACCAACTTATTGCTAATTTCTGGAATGTGAAAATTATTTGACTCCAATGGAATCATGGCTGGGAGATCAGCCTGGTATCAAAATGAGCAAAATGAGATCTTTGATGCAATAACTTCATTTGATCATCAGCCTATTCCACATATGATCCCTTGAGGTTCTCCTTGCACACACCTTTCAGCTCTGCCGTGACGATCGTGAGCAGGCAGCGGAGCTTTTCAAGATAAATTTCTTTAATTTGGTGTGAGCCTTCCTTATGATATTCTGAATATTCAGTATGAAAATTAGAAAATTCTGTGTCCTGGTTTCTGAGAAATTCAGCCTTTTGGAATTAGAAAATAAGTGTGTATGCCCATCTTTAGCTTACCGGCTCAGTGAGCTGATAAGCTATTGTCGTGGTGTCATCCGTCGTCCGGCGTCCGAAACATTTGTGTGTAAATTTGCCAGAACATACTACTAGGCCATATCTCCAGAAGTTTTTTCGGATTTTTGATTGAATCATTTTTGTCCGTTTTATGGGCCCTTGAAATTTTGGTTCCAATGTTAAAGATAGGACTGGGAAATTTTAAAAAATCATTTCTCAAAAACCGCGTGATAAATTTTTTTCTAAATCAGGCAATCAACTTACCTTGGTACCATCAATGTACAGTGCGAGCGCTATTTTGATTGAACTAACGGAAGTGGTCTATTGGGGGCACTATACTTTATGAATATGCCAAATGGTTGCAGATAGGGAGATTAAGTTTGTACAAAATCCAAAACCAGTGAAGTTTGCACGTTATGTAAATCATAGATAAAAACAGAATACAAAGATTTGCAAATCCTTTCTAACTTATATTCAATTAAATACACTGCAAAGACAAGATGTTTAATGTTCAAACTGAGAAACTTTATTTTTTTTTTGCAAATAATCATTAACTTAGAATTTAAAGGCAGCAACACATTGCAAAAAAGTTGGCACAGGGGCCTTTTTACCACTGTGTTACATCGCCTTTCCTTTTAACGACACTCAGTAAACGTTTGGGAACTGAGGAGACCAATTTTTGAAGCTTTTTAGGTGGAACTCTTTCCCATTCTTGCTTGATGTACAGCTTAAGTTGTTCAACAGTCCGGGGTCTCCGCTGTCGTATTTTACACTTCATAATGCGCCACTCATTTTCAATTGGAGACAGGTCTGGACTACAGGCAGGCCAGTCTAGTACCCGCACTCTTTTACTGCGGAGCCATGCTGTTGTAACACGTGCAGAATGTGGCTTGGCATTGTCTTGCTGAAATAAGCAGGGGCGTCCATGAAAAAGACGTTGCTTGGATGGCAACATATGTTGCTCCAAAACCTGTAAGTACCTTTCAGCATTAATGGTGCCTTCACATATGTGTAAGTTGCCCATGCCTTGGGCACTAATACACCCCCATACCATCACAGATGCTGGCTTTTGAACTTTGCGCCTATAACTGTCCGGATGGTTCTTTTCCTCTTTGGTCCAGAGGACACGACGTCCACAGTTTCCAAAAACAATTTGAAATGTGGACTCGTCAGACCACAGAACACTTTTCCACTTTGCATCAGTCCATCTTAGATGAGCTTGGGCCCAGCGAAGCCGGCGGCATTTCTGGGTGCTGTTGATAAATGGCTTTAGCTTTGCATTGTAGAGTTTTTACTTGCACTTGCAGATGTAGCGACGAACTGTAGTTACTGACAGTGGTTTATCTGAAGTGTTCCTGAGCCCATGTGGTGATGTCCTTTACACACTGATGTCGGTTTTTGATGCAGTAACGCCTGAGGGATCGAAGGTCACGGCCATCCAATGTTGGTTTTCGGCCTTGTCGCTTACGTGCAGTGATTTCTCCAGATTCTCTGAACCTTTTGACGATATTACGGACCGTAGATGATAAAATCCCTAAATTTCTTGCAAAAGCTTGTTGAGGAATGTTGTTTTTAAACTGTTCGACAATCAGCTCACGCATTTGTTCAAGTGGTGACCCTCGCCCCATCCTTGTTTGTGAATGACTGAGCATTTCAGGGAAGCTGCTTTTATAGCCAATCATGGCACCCACCTGTTCCCAATTGGCCCGTTCACCTGTGGGATGTTCCAAATAAGTGTTTGATGAGCATTCCTCAACTCTCTCAGTCTTTTTTGCCATTTGTGCCAGCTTTTTTGAAACATGTTGCAGGCATCAAATTCCAAATGAGCTAATATTTGCACAAAATTACAAAGTTTACCTGTTCGAACATTAAGTAACTTGTCTTTGCAGTGTATTCAATTGAATATAGGTTGAAAAGGATTTGCAAATCATTGTATTCTGTTTTTATTTACGATTTACACAATGTGCCAACTTCACTGGTTTTGGGTTTTGCACATTCCAAAGCAAAAAGCAAAAGTAGTAGCCTGGCCCATTTCCTTGAATCCCTCCTCCAGAGAGCGATGTGTCCTTATCGCATTTAAATCCTGTAAATGAAACTGAACGCATCAAGACCAGTTTTGCGAGTCTTTTTTTCTATAAATCCCGTCTATTTCAGCCGCGCAACGTAGACAGGATACAACGGAGCTTGCTGATACGCATAGGTTTTTATGCTGTTTTTGTCCAATCAACGTGTTTCACTTACAGTGGAACGTTTAAACACTCAGGAATTGGATAAGAAATGAGCCAATCAATACAATGTTACGGGGGAAGTTTCACGAGGGCGTGAAGTATAACAGTGCAGTTACGCAATAGAGCCTGAGTGTATGATTGAGTGATTGGCTATCAACCCCAGGACTTGGGTGGATATACGGAAGCGCTGAATTTGTCAATGAAGGAATCAACACGTAAATCCACGGTAGGGAACTACACATTTTTTGTATGTGATGACTGTAATTGACAGTAGAATGTGAAAGAATCAATACCATGTCAAATTTTTTGCTCCAGAAAACTGATCTTTCTGAATTACTAATTGGAAAAAAGTGTTTGCTACACAGGACAACAATTTTTTCTGTCACAAGAGATCATTTTTTTAAACTGCTGGATCAATACTATGGGCAAGGATATTGACCAGTTTGCACATCAGGCTTAGCTGAGGAGTTTAATTCATGCAACTCTTGAAAAACTGGGAGTGGAGAGAACTTCCCCATATTCTAACCGCTTTCGAACTCAGCTTGCTTGTGAATATTCAATAACTGATCCGGGGGTGCTATCTAGTGATTGAGTACAGTAAATGCTTAAAATTGAAGTTCCCTAGATGCGAGCGTCTACATCTGCAGAAAGGGGTTAAAATTGTGACACCTGGAATGGCATACAACTGATTTAATTGCAGTTTGACAGTTCGCCAGTACGTCTTTCAGCTCTGAAAATTTCATCTAGATGCCTCGAACAAACAGTACCAGTCAAAAGTTTGGACATACTCAGATTTTTCTTTTTTTTTAATTTGGCATCTCCAATCTCACCCAAATCTGGAATATCCAATGAGGAAACTATGAACAAGTACTTTGGCTTTTTCGAATATGCGGCTCCCTGTTGCCCACTCAGGAGAGTGAGACAGCTTGCGGCTCTCTTCCGAAGCACGCGCCCGTTAGCCTCTGCTCCTTTTACAGACTTCACAAGCTCAGAGCGAGAGCGGAAGATATCCAAATAAAGGCAAGCTTCGTTATGAGCGCCTGTCTGGCCAACAGGAGGCGCCTAGGGGAACTCTAATCTACATAATCCTTCCCAGCAAACCCTTCCCAATTTGCATCCCTGTAGCGCATTCACCAATTGCGCACTACTTCTGAAAAGAGGTGCCGATCACTGCCGGTTGGTACGAGGCCGGAATCGAACCCGCGCCTTGATGGTCACTTCTGCTTCGCAACGCAATGCTTTTTAGAGTGAGCCAACCAGCAGCCTACCCAGATTTATCTAACAATGCATGTTAAATAAAGAAATAAGCAGCTTTTATTTTGCAAGAAAAAATCTAATTCTTCAATCCATCAAACTAACCACCATTAGTTGCTATATTTGCAGAGCATTCACATATGACTTTGCTTGTAAAAAAAAAAAAAAAAAATGATGACTATAATGAATTTGCAGCCACATGGCTGCCTAACTTCCCAAATATGTGCTGCACTTGAGGTGTGCTTTTCATCAACCTTTTTTGCCCAAAAAGTCCCAAAACCACTTCACTTAAATTCGGCTATCGGAAAATAGAAGGAGCTTATTTGTCTTTTACTTTGCAAAATATAGCTTCTTTGAGAAGTCCAAGTAAATTTTTCTCTTTTCACTTCTGACTGTTTACCTTTCAGAAAGATTCCATTTGAGATTATATCGAGTGGTAAAGCTGTTTAAATTTCTCTAAAAACAGAGTGCTGTGACAATAGCAAAGTGTGTACCAACTTTTGACTGGTACTATACAGTACATGAAGTTATGAGGGCTCAAAAATACTAGAAAAAATGATGCAAATCAGAAAGCAGAAAATTTTGACCGTCCCCCATGTACTTTTAGAGCCTAAAACTCTATATAATATAAATATTCAAAAGATCATTGGTGGCCTAACCCATGTTTCAGTTGTAACAGGCCTCGCCCTCCAGGGAGAGACTGCCAGGCAAGAATTGACATCCTAAATCTTGACTATATAAAAATATCCCAAGGCGTACCGTCAGGAAAGGTAAACTGGGCAAATAATTGCACACAGTCTGCCATGGAGTCTACTTCCCCAGAATGAAACGAGAGACACGGCCGCTATCTGATAACGAAGCGGCGGGCAAATTACGAAATCTAACGTTATACTAGAATATAGATCTAATGAAATTAACCTGTTCTCATAAACGCAGCAGCGAAAGTGGAGGAAGCAGTGCGAAAATCTGGCAGCACAAGCTCAACTTTGCCATCAGCTACAGTTTGCTACCACTGAGTATAGCAGTTCTTCTACAAGCTAGGATGCAGGGAAAGCTAGAATCCACAACATACGACACATTTTTAGAACGGGTCAACATACCCAAGTGTAGACCGGAGACCATAGAAATCCGTTGGGTCTGAGTTTAGAGGGAAACACGGGCAGTGAGGAGCAGCTAGAAGTGGACCAACAGCTTATGGACTGCTTCGGTGTGTATTAGGACCTGCTGGTTCGTGTGCATAGCTGTGGTGTGTTGTTAGCATGGAGAAACGAACAGCTTCCGCGCTGGTATATGAGGGGCGAAAGCTCCAAACTAAACGGCCTTTCCAGATATTGCCCGCGGTAATGGTTTACTTATTGCTTCGGAATGACCAGCTTTTCCTCGCAGAAAATGGGTGAGTTAGGACAGTGCGTGAGAGCTAGATAGAGCTCCGGTTTTGTCATGAACATAATACAGGTTTTACAGACGGTAGGTTCTGTCTGCGTGAACCGTTGCTTTTGTGGAGCTTGCAAATCAATCTCCTCTACAGGAAAGAATTTAATATTTAATCGATGGCAATAAATCGTTTGTTATACCGGACACTTTATAGCCTGTGCGCTTCCCTATTTCTTTCACCAGTAGCATTAGAGAGCTTGCCCAGACATTGGAGATGTATCAGGCTGACCCCGGTCATGGATAAGTAAAGCAATCGTTTCCCAAGCACCCAAAAAGGCACCCAAGCATTGCAAAATCTTCGGCAGGTCTAACTGCAGCCCAACTCGGCAGACAATTACCACATCTCTCCGTTTAGCTTCAACTGTAGTGGCTACAATCAGGTAACGATAGGATGTCAAATTGATGCTTACCGAAGTAACACAAGCATACCAATCAGAATTGCTGCATATAAGTTATCCAGGAGCATTTTTAATTAGCAGAGCACTAACATGCAGTAGCTGATAATCGGTCAGGATTTTGAATGTAATCTGTCGCGTGAAAATTTTGTTACGCGTCCGCTGTGAAAGCTGCTTCACGCGCACAAAACGCCTGTATTCGCGTCTTTGCATTGACTTTTAACTTAGTCTAATCTGTCCTGAGAAAAATTAGTTTCGTGTCTGATGTGAAAGCAGCTTTATGGATAGTACGCAACAGCTAGAGAGAGCTCGGTTATGTTATGAACATAATACAGGTTTTACAGACCGTAAGTTCCGTTAGCACGGACAAGTTGCTTATGTGGAGCTAGCAAATTTATCACTTCTGCAGGAAAGAATTACCTTTTTGCCATTTTCGGATTATGTCAGTCACAACAGTTTTTAAAGGGGGATGAAATTATGTCAAGGTAGTGCAGAGAAATCACTTGTAAACTGGTAGAGCTTCTACATTTTGCACTGCTTTCATGGTGGCACCAGAGTGCTTGCTCAGACATTTGTGAAGTATCTGGCTGATCCCATGTCATGGATAAGTGAACCGAACACTAACTGTTGTGGCTACAATCAGGCAACGTTATGATGAAACTGCCACATTGATGCTTACTGAAGTAACAGAAGCATACTGATCAGAATTACTGCATATACGCTAACCAGGAGCATTTTTAATTTGCACGACGCACAAACTAACATGCAGTAGTTGGTAACCGAGCGGTCAGAACAACAGAGACAAACCCTTGCAATCCAGGTTTTACAGACAGCAAGTTCTGTTACTGTGAACAGTTGTACCAAGCATCCAAATTACAAAAAAATATTCAAAGTTAGCTTCAAATGAGGTTTATGTTCACACACCTTCTGTAGAATTTCCCCTGATATCACTCTTGCATATTTAGGACACAAACATTAGCAACAGTAACTTGGCTATGTTAGCCGCTGTGCTACAGCTACAATCAACTGGCTATCACGTCAGGTTGGCTTATGCAGTAAAAACAACTTTGGGCTTCTGTGTCTGTGAGTCATGGACAGTTGTGACCGATACAGGCTTTATCTTCAGATATTTTACAAAGCCTGTGTTTAAGGCCAGTTGTTAGTGCTAACTATCGCTAGCAGTCCTGCTAGCCACTGGAAACACGTTAGCTTCACTTACATTATTTGCCGTTATATGGTTGGTTACAGCTTGTAGCTCCAAGTGCTTGATCGATGCAACTGCTTCAGGTTTGCGAAGCAGTTGAAACGCTTATCATGTGTCGAATTATCCTTCATTGACAAAGCTGTCTTTGGTGAAATGCTGAGCACAAGAAGCTAACGTGCCCTTTGGCCGTGGTTGTTTGCTGCCAGCAAACAGAAAAAGCTACCCACTGATTTCTGGTTGCATCGTCTTTAGAAAGAGAATTATTTGTTTTTCTTTGTGTCCTAAAGTAAACGGACAAGTAGGTTTGGGAGAGATACTGACAAAATTGCTGTGAGGTTGCATTCAGGAACCAGTCATGAGAATCCAGGAGTGCAAGGAAAGTGATTTTATTAAGTGAGGGGGAAAACCCCCACAGGGCCGAAGGCAACAGTACAGAGTCCACATTCCAAAAATCACAATCCACAGGGCAGAATCCGAATAAAAAAACCAGGGCAGCAAACACAGTAATCGTAGTCAGAAAAAAAAGTGTTCAAAAACAGATGTAGATAGAAATGTCAAAAACAGAGCCAAAATTCATTAGTCGGACGGTCCAGTCAGAAGAGCAACACTATGAATACAACGCGAAACCGAGAGCAGCACAGGTAGACAAGGGAAACGTTCTGACAGGGAACTGCTGTGAGAAGACTCCTAATTTACACATACGGGAGGTCACATGCTCTACAGAAAACAGGTGCAGGAAGTAAGACTAATTACAAGGAAGCAGACATGAGGGAGAACCTAATCACATGAAATAGGCAAAAGCCAAAACATGGACAGGGATCACAAGACAGCCTATTAACAGTTATACGGCTCCGGTTAGGGAGGTCTAACATGCATAGATAATGACAGAAGGACAGAGTGAGCAGGTGTGGAGGATCCACTGAAACGCAGCAAGGAAGATTAGGAAAAGGCAAGAGGCGGAGACAAGAACAGGGCGAGTGCTGAGAGCTTGTTAATCAATTATTAAGGTGCAGCTATACAATACCATAGTGCTTGTTAGTAAGGTAGTATTACAAAAGTATATGCAATGTTAGTCTAGGTTAGTAGTTTTAACAAAACAACAAACTGTTGGTTTGTAAAATAGCAAAGCAAGGTGAAGGAAGTAACCGAGATTGGAAGGAATGGTTGAAATCCAGAAACCATTAAATCACCTGAAAGAATGGCACGCAATACCAGGGCTGTGAGCAGAAACAAGACAAGAGACCAGACAGGGGGAGACAGAGTGCAATGCATGGGTGAAAGCAAAACATGGACTGGAATAATAACAGCAATATGGGTACTGGCAAAAACAAAAAGATGGCCAGTCCAGTTTGCCGCAACCACATTGTTGTAGCCCCTGAAAACATGCTTCTCCTCTTTTTTACGCATTATTCGGCCAATACCGTCACCATGGCAACCAAAATCGATTAGTGTCATAAGTGAAGTGCAACACATATCCATACCAAATATGAAAGTAATCGGGCAAAAATTGTAGCCTGTACTGCGTTCAAAAGGAAATCGCTGTTTTGCCACTTGTTTGCATATTATTCGGCCAACACTGTTGCCATAGCAGCCAAATTCCATAAGTGTCGTAAGTGAAGTATAACACGTCCATACCAATTATAAAAGTAATCGGACAAAAGTTGCAGCCTGTACTGTCTCCACAATGAAGTCTCTATGTTTTGCCACTAATTTGTATATTATTCGGCCAATACTGTTGCCATGGCAACCAAAATCAATAGGGGTCATAAGTGAAGTGTAACATTTGTCCATACCAAATATGAAAGTAATCGGTCAAATATTACAGCCTGAAGAGCGTCCATAATGAAGTGTCGACAGACGCGGCGGCAGAGACAACACAAATCCATAGCAGCCGCCCAACTTCATCCAGGGGGCACAATAAAATCATGCTCTCATCGAAAGCGGTAAAAGTGAGCTCTGTGCTTTAGCAGTGAAAGCTCTGTTTTGGGGTCATGAAAATGCACTCTAGGTGGTATAAGTGTGCGGTGTGGTAAAAACATGCTGTTTTTTGATGCAGTGATAGTTTGCTGAAACTTGCTTTTTTTGCAGTGAAAGTGTGCTGCTATTTAGTGGTGAAAGTATACATGGTCTGTATTTTTCTGATTTCCAGGCAGATCAGCGCAAGACGCCTCGGAAGAGGCTCTGGCCTACATGTGGGAGCGGGTGCAGGGTTTGGCAGGGGTGGTGGTTGTCGACCCCTGTGGCGGTTGGGCAGCTCAGTTTAACTCTAGGCAGATGGCCTGGGCTGCAGCGCAGGGCAAACAGCTGCACTACGGTCTGTACAAAGGAGAAGACTTCATCGAGCCAATCCAGGAGCATGATACTGCCAGTACCCAAAATCAGTCAATCCAAGAGCCTGATTCTGCCAGCACCCAAAGCTAGCTAAGCTACAAGACTGTTGCAGCCAGCATGCAAAAACAGGAAGGGCAATGATGATCCTATTACATGGCCTTCCAAATTATTGGCACCCCAGTCTTGAAATTAACTAAAAATACCATTAGAATGAAATAATGATAAACTCCAAATGCCAGTATTCAGGAAATACTGCATTTTTTTTACTGCTTCAGTGGCGCCATTCAAAAGTATTTAATAAAACATTTTGTTCCTCCAAATTGCGGTTCCACAATTTATGACACCCCTAATTATTGAGAATAAAATGTCCCAAATTTAAATTAGGATCGAAGCTTTTGAACTTATGTAAGTTTGTCTCAGGTGTAATAAACCACATTTTGTTTTTATCACTTCCTGTTTCACTAGGGTACAAAAAAAGGGTTCCACGCATGCAAAATCCCAGTGTAATCAAGCACCATGAGGAAAAAAAGTAAGAGTTGAAAACAGACAGATGGTCATGGACCTTCAGAAATGTGGTGATGACTGACGAGGAGATCCACAAGATAATATAATCGACTGAGAGTTGCTTGCAAATTGCAGGCTCTTACTTCCATGTCTAAGGGCATTTAAATTACTAACCACAATTCCAATGAAGTTGGGACATTTTGTAAAACATGAAGAAAAACAGAATGCAATGATTTGCAAATCTCATAAACCTACATTTTATTCACAATCGACCAAGGACAACATATCTGATGTTGAAAGTGAGACATTTCATGAAAATTATTCGCTAATTTTGAATTTGATGGGGGGAAAAGCTATCTACACCTACCTGGCCCTAGGTGAACAATTTCCCCCGTAAACCTAATATTGGTTGTGGCACCCTCAGCAACAACAACTCATGGGCTGAGAATTAACTGGACCTATCTCCACTTTTTACTAAATTAAGAAAATGGGATATGAAATTTTGCTGCACAATCTCCCACTCCAAGTATACTTTTCAGATATTTCTATTCAGCTGAGTTATTTTGACCGAAAGATATAATATCAGGCCATTATACCCTTAGTAGAATGATTTTAGATGGATGATCTCAGAAAATGCAAATGGAGATAGACCTTTGTAATTTTCAAAATGTCATGTTTTGTAGGTATATGGGTTGATCTCCTAGACAGCTCCTTGTATTTCCAGAAATATCCAGCCACAAAGTTCTGTCTCACCGTTGTTTTGTTCTTTAAAAAAAAAAAAAAAAAAAACACGTGACTCCACCCAAATCTGCAAATGACTTGTTCATGGAAAAAATGATTTGAAAGAAAATCAAATTGTGTCTGACAATAATAATCACAGAAAATGGGCAGCTGCGTCCTGTCTGAAAATAAATAGGAAATAAACCTTGTCACACCGAAATGAGCTATGGAGTCTTGAGGGTGTTCAGTGTCAATTGCTGCCATCTCTACAGCCAGTACAAGTTCATCAGAGTTCATTTAATGCAGACATGATGCACACTACATAGTAAACAAACTCGTTGGTTTCAACGAATACTATGTCCATACCGTACTTGTTCATGTGCATATACAAGCATCTTGCAATGCCTAAAATATAAGATTGAAAATCAAGTAGTACTATCTTAAATGGCCCCCTGGAATAAGACAACCATTATAAAATTACCACAAAATAATACAATAAAAGTACTATAGTTTCTTTAGTTACTATGGTATTTTTGTGGAATTACGATAGATATACTGCAGTAACTCTGTAGTCTACTATAGTGATGCTAAAGTAAACAACAAAAGTCAAACTCTACTATAGTAAACAATAGCAATGATATTCAATGACAGTATATTTGCAACAAGCTATATTTTACTGTAGTTAGTTGTACTTTAATATAGTTTACATCAACGTTACTGTAGTAAACTATAGTTAACTATCGTAAATTTTTATAAGGGAAATTAAGGGTTTTAAGACGGACGCTTCATTCAAGTGCTGTAGTACCGACCTATCTAAAATATCCCAGATTTCATCATCTCACAATCTTCTGTATTGATGGACTTTAAAAACATAAAAGGCTGACTAGACAAATAGTATAGTTGGGTTAGGGGAACTTTAATTAGATGATTACATAATTGATATGCAGTTGTCTTTGAGTAAGGAGACACAACAGAGTGTGACGTCATGACCTTGTTTGTGTCTGTGGAGAAGGATTTCAGGAATTAGTGATGTAACCTAGTCTGGCTTCACTGATTACAATTGAAATGCTAATGCCTTGCCTTTCCAGACCCCAACATGATCGAGTCATTGGGGTATGGATGGCTGGAACATCCCAAAATCGCATCGCCCAGCGTTTTCGGGCAAACCAACCCACAATCTCTAACCTTGTGGCTCATTACCAAGAGACTGGAAGCACTAATAACCCCGACCTGGTCAGCCTCGGGTCATGACCCCAGCCCAGGACAATCAGATTCGCCTTGTCCACCTGAGAGATTGGTTTCGAACCTGCACCAGGACCGCTCAGGAGACCCTAGGAATCCACAGACTAAGGGTCAGCAGAAGATTAGTGAGTCACTGACTCGCAAAGTGAGGGATCAGAGCCCACAAAGCATGTGTTGGAATGCAGCTTGATGCACGGCGCAGGGCTACCAGGCTTCGCTGGGCTGAAGAGTAAGGTTAGAGTCCCCAACCGATTCTGGAGGAATGTGTTCAATGATGAGTCCAGATTTTGCCTGTACAGACATGATGGAAGACAGAGGGTCTACAGACGATATGGTGAGAAATACGCTGCCCCCTGCATTACTGAGACAAATCGCTTTGGAAGAGCCTTGGTGATGGTCTGGGTCCCATTCAGTGCGGCTGGAGGTCCGACGTGGTGATATCAATGGAAATCTTAATGCAGCCCGCTACTGTGACCTTGTCATCAGACCACACGTCATGCTTTACCTCACAGACCACCCTGAGGTCACGTTCATGCAAGACAATGCCCGACCTCACTCAGCACATGACCCAGCACCTCCTGACCCAGAATGGTGTGTGAGTCATGGAATGGCCACATTTTAGCCCTGACACGAAGTGCATCAAGCATGTGAGGGACCTGTTGGATCGGCGAGTTCGGCAACGCACTCCAGCACCCAGGATGTGGGTGGAGCTCCAAGAAGCCCTTCTCCAGGACTGGCAGGCCATTCCCCAGCAACAGCTCAACAAAATGGGGTTGTCCATGCCAAGACAAGTGATGGCTTTGTTGCAGGCACGTGGCAGTCACACTCTGTACTCAGACTGGAGCTGATCTTTGTAGTTAATTTTGTTGTTAATGACAAAAGAATCAACAATGACAAGTTTCTTTTTTTGTTGATGTTATCTGACATTTTGTTGAAGTTGTTGTTGTTATGGGTAAAGTCAATAAATGGTTACAAATTTGAATCAGAGTTTGGCTACAATTCTGGTTATAACCAGAAAATTTGAAATTAGTTCATTTTCTGGATAAAAATGTTGTAATTATGGGTAGAGTTAATAAATGGCAACAAATTTGAAACAAATTTGAATTTGAAATTTGGGTTAGGCTGCAATTCTGGTTATAAGTTTTTAAAGTCCATCAGTATATTTGGTATATTACAGGGATTTGGCCTTGAAATGGTAGAGTAAATGGTAGAGCGATCTTGTTATCCTCATCAGGTGACCCTATATCCAGCTCCCTGATTGGACCATGTGGACATAGAACTTTTTAAACTGAAGTGGACTGAAAATTCATACAAAGTTGTATGCACTTTCTGGATGTTTCTCCCAGCTGCCATTTTTCAAAAAATTATATCAGGATATAGTACCTGTTAATACTGAGATTATTTCAATGGTAGAACATACATTTTTTTTTTTAATTTGGCATCTCCAATCCCACCCGAATCTGGAATATCCAATTAGGGAACTATGTACAAGTACTTTGGTTTTTGTGCATATGCGGCCCCACTGCTTCTTATACAGTCACTGGTTGAGACTTCACAAGCTCAGAACGAGGGCGGAGGGTACCCGAACTTAAGTGAACTCAATCTTCCTTATGAGCGCTCATCTGTCCAACAGGAGGCGCCTAGGGGAACACTACTCTGCGTAACCCCTCCTAGCAGACCCTTCCCAATTTGCATCCCTGTAACGCATTGGCCAATTGCGCGCTACTACTAAAAAGAGCTGCTGACCACTGCTGGTTAGTACGAGGCAGAGATCGAATCCGCACCGTGATGGTCAGGGAGAACGTAACTTTTGATGAAAAGTTGAGATAGGCCCAGTTAATCTTCAGCCCACAAACTGCAATCAGGCGTTTGCAAAAACTGGCAATGAGTCCTTCACATCGCTGCGGAGGACATTTGGCCCACTCTTCTTTGCAGAATTATTTTAATTCAGCCACATTGGAGGGTTTTCGAGCATGATCGATCTGTTTAAGGTCAGTCTTAACTTTGACAAGGCCACTACAAAACCTTTATTTTGTTTATTTTTAAGCCATTCAGAGGTGGACTGGCTGGTGTGTTTCAGATCATTGCTGCAGAACCCAAGTCCGCTTGAGGTCAAACTGATGGTTGGACATTCTCCATCAGGATTCTCTGGTAGAGAGCAGAATTCCAAGAATGCCAAGGCTGCCCTCCTGCATTTAATCCCTTCTTCCCCCTCCTCTCTCCCCCTCCCATTCCCCTGAAAAAATTCCAATGCGTTTCCTGCGTGTCGTAGTATAACCTGATGTGTATTATTATGTCTGATGTCATCTTCTGTGTTAACTGTAACCTTTAATTTTTCGAAGAAGAAAGTGGAGTTGGTGGCGCGACGCACGTTGCAGCGGCCCGGAGCACTTTCTCTCCAAACCAATCTCGTTGTATCTTTGACAATAACAATGACAATAAAGGCTATTCTATTCTATTCTAATTCATGGTTCCATCAATTACTGCAAGTCTTTCAAGTCCTGAAGCAGCAAAGCAGCCCCAGACCATCACACTACCACCATGTTTGACTATTGGTATGATGTACTCTTTATGAAATGCTGTGTTAGTTTTATGCCAAATATAACGGGATGCACACCTTCCAAAAAGTTCCAACTTTTGTCTTGTCAGTCCATAGAATATTTTCTCAAAAGTCTTGGGGATCATCAAGATGTTTTTGGCTAATGTGAGACAATCCTTTGTGTTCTTTTTGGTCAGCAGTGGTTTTCGCCTTGGAACTCTCTCATGGATGCCATTTGCCTAGTCTCTTTCCTATTGTTGAATCATGAACATTGACTTTAACTGAGGCAAGTGAGGCCTGCAGTTCTAGAGTTCTTTTGTGACCTCCTGGATGAGTCATCGATGTGCCTTTAGAGTAATTTTGGTTGGCCGGCCACTTCTGGGAAGGTTCACCGCTGTTCCAAGTTTTCTCCATTTGTGGATAATCGCTCTCACCATCGTTCGCTGGAGTCCCAAAGCCTTAGAAATGGCTTTGTTACCCTTTCCAGACTACTGTTTCTCATCTGCTCTTGAATTTCTTTAGATCACGGCATGATATGCTGCTTTTTGAGATATTTTAGCCTACTTCACTTTGTCAGACAGGTTCTATTTAATCGATTTCTTGATTCAACAGGTCTGGCAGTAATCAGGCCTGGGTGTGGCTATTAAAATTGAATTAAATAAAATGTGGTTAATCACTGAATTCATGATTTAGCAAAGAGGGGGGGATTACTTTTTTCACATCGGGCCAGGTTGGTTTGGATAGCTTTTTCCCCTTAAATATCAATTAAAAACTGCATTTTGTATTTACTCGGGTTATCATTGTCTTATATTAAAATTAGTTGGATAATCTGAAGCATTTGAGCGTGAAAAATATGCAAATATGCAAATAAATAAATAAATAAATAAGGACGGGGGCTAATTCTTTTTCACGGCACTGTAGAGAGATAGAGAGAGAGAGAGAGAAAGAAGATGGACCCATATCAGCAGCTTGGAGCCAGAGTCAACTAAATGCGGTGACAGATTTTTATTATCATAGTGGGGAGAATCACAAATCCGTGCCATTTTCTGTATTTTCTTGTCTGACAATAAACTTGTCTCTCTGTGTAGCTCTCTTAGTCGTGGTAGTAGACATTCAAGCATGTTACCTTTGAAATAGGTGATAGTACGCTTGCAGTGATGGTACCGCGGGAGAGAAAAAAGTGCCAAATGTTTGTGAGGTGCGAGTTATTGATTGACCATGGTTTTGGGACACACATGACTCTTTAAAACAAATGTTTCGGGATGCAAAACTACTTGTTTTTGCGACCCCAGCAAACTAGCCAGAACTACTTACTTCAAAACCTCGAGAGGCAACAATTCCGCACATAGGACACATTAGCAAAAAAAAAAAAATTCTCATCATATTCATCAGTCAATGACCTTAAGGATTGTTTTTAGGCATTTGACAGCATTGCAATTATGATCAGCGAAGCCGGACGAGGTTACATCACTAATTCCTCAAATCCTGTTCCACAGACACAAACAATGTCATGACCTCACGCACTGTTGTGTCTCCTTACTCAAAGACAACTGCATATCAATTATATAATCATCTAATTAAAGTTCCCCTAACCCAACTGTCTCTGTCTAGTCAGTCTTATAAGTTTTAAAGTCCATTAATATATGTTGTTTTTATTATTATTATTATTAACTAAAGAACAAAAGTGCAAGTATGGCACAGTAACCTTTGAGATGCTCAAGTTAACTTTGCAGCTAATGCAGACTGAGCTAACTGGCTCGATATCATTGATTTTGTTATCATTTTACTTCATGAAGGTCGACATGAGGAACATCTTCTGTGGAGGTGAGTCGCTGCGACAGTAAAAATGATTTTTGAATAAATATAAGAATGCGTTCAAACTATTGTGGTTATTCTAAACATTTCTAACAATAGTCCCCTTAACAGATATTCTGTGCCCTGTGACCATGCACCTGGCTTGGCCGCTTGTCATACTGGGGCGATGTTGCTGCTTCATGTAGGCCTACAGATCAATCAAATGGTGCATGTGACAAACACATTTGTCAATACATATTCAACGAGGTTAAAACATGACTACTGAAAATGTTGCCGCTTCAAGTTCCGTTGATCGTTGTCCTTCGTAGAGCCAACACCAGGGATGTCCAATCTCATCCATAAAGGGCCGGTGTGGGGGCAGGTTTTTGCTTTAGCCCAGTGCCAAAACACCCAATACCAATAATGAACTGATCAGGGGGGTCAGTCAAAACCTTGATGAGTAGAATCAAGTGTGTTGGTGTCAGAGAGTAACAAAAACCAGCAACCACACACCAGCCCTTTCTGGATTAGACTGGACAACCCTGGCCTAAACTGAGATAGCTGACTCCTTAAAACATTGGGATCTAATTTCTTGGCGCAGCGCAGGATGGCGCAGCGTGGCGTAGCTTGACGCAGCCCATGCAGTGGTAATTTTGTCCGGCGCAGCCTGCGCCGTGGTAATTTTGTGAGGTGCAACACCGTGCGCAGCCTTTGGTAGAAGAAAGTGCGCTGAGATGGGTTTGGCGGCGTAGTAGGGGTAGGTGTCACATATTCATCAAGACGCAGTGACAATTTTAGTCCCCGCCGAAGTTGCGCAGAAAACTCGCCAGCTCCAACCTGGTTTACTTTCTGTGCAGTGGTAATTTGGCTGACCGGCGCACAGTGTGCACACCTCACCAAAACCTCACAGGCAGGTTTCCAGAATGTTAGGCACATTTCAATGCAATAAATAATTACAGCAAGCACTGTTTAATGTAACTATCTGAATCAGGACATAAATTATAGTATCTATATCGATTGTCTTGATATTAGATTAAAGGCGGTTTGCACGCGTAATGGATACTCGACCTGGATTTATTAATGCAGCTGAATCTGTGATGCAAACTAACGACTTTACATCTTTCTCAGCCAACCACATATATAATGCTTGCGTTCTATGCTCAGTAAAGCCGCTCGCATACTGGTCGCGAAACGAATTTTTCGCACGACTGATGACAGTCAAAGTCGATGCAAAGACGCGAATACACGCGTCTGTTTATTCTTCTGTTTTCTTCCGTTGAAGATAGGCTACAGTCTTTTTTCGGTCTCTTTTGAAAATTAGTCAAATGGATCGAACAGATTCACGCTTTATTTCCACACCAGAGATAAAATGGGCTTAAAACAAATGAATTAAATAGTGCTTGTAGTCAGTGACCAAATCAATTCCATGACCATTGACATTGTGAATTAAATATTGCATGCACGATCAAGACTGTCCGACGCAAAATGCAAAATACTCCATGTCCAGCAGCCAGCAAAAAGTAAAATTATTGATATGAGAACAGATTTATCACGAAATAAAGAACAAGAGCCATCAGAAGATGGCATATCCCCCAGGCCTCAGGTACCTAGTATTAATAAATATCTTCTCAAAGTTTCATGAAAATACTTTCAAGATCTGCTACGGGAATGTAACTTTCCACATCTTTCTGAGCCTGTTCCGTTTTTTTTTATGAAGCAGAAAATCCGAAATAGCAAAATACACCCTTTTTAATTCACAGGTATGTTGAAAGTTTTGTTACTGAGTTATGCCTCAGAAATGAGCTACACCCTAACCAGAAACTGAGTGTAATTTGTGGCTATAGAAACACAAAAAAAAAAAAAAAATCAAAATCTCAGCAGTTTCTAAATAGGAAAAGGCGCATCTACAGGGTTCATTAGATCAACATGCCAATTTCATAGATAAACATTGAACAATTATCATGTATTGCTCTGGAACCAGTGACAGTCGCTTCAACTTTCTGCCATGAAAAAAAAACAAAAAAAAGAAAAATTTCTTAAATTCTAAATACCGAAAGGCACATCTACATCGTATATCAAATCTACACACCAAATTTGGTGAAGAAATATTAAAAGGTTCTTGAGGTACACTCCGGAAACAAACCATACCCTCCCCAGAAACTAAGTCCAACTTGTGGCCTTGGAAACACAAAAAAAATTTTTTTTTAGAAATTCTTAAATACCGAAAGGCACATCTCCATGATATATCAAATCTACACACCAAATTTTGTGAAGAAATATTATACGGTTATTGAGTTATGTTCCGGAAATTAGCCATACCCTTCCCAGAGACTAAGTCCAACTTGTTGCCATGGAAACACAAAAAAAGAAAAATTTTTTAAATCCTAAATACCAAAGGCACATCTACATGATATATCAGATCTACACATGAAATTTCGTGAAGAAATATTGAACGGTTATTGAGTTCTGCCCCGGAAACGAAATGGTTACGGACGGACGGACGGACAGACAGACATTGCTATCGCTATATCCCCCCCGCATTTCACCCCCCTGTGTAGATGAATACCCCAGTGGACACTATTTCTGCACGCAGTTGAGTGTGTGATGTGCCACACTGATTTTTGCTTCCAGGGGAAATTTCTATTACGTACTTGTATAAAATAAGTTTGATATGGTATATATTCATCAATCTTACATCATTTTCCCTCCTCACTATTCATATTTGCATGAAAAATACAAAATTAGTTGACTTTTCCACCATTCAAGTGCTAAATGTCATGCGGTAAAAGGGCAGTCACAATTTCAAAAAAAGACAACTGCTTTTAAAGTGATTAAAGATGTTAAAATCATCACCTTGGGTCTTTGGCATATTTTTTATAGTGTACAGAAAAGCACTGCAAAGTATAAATAGGATATATCTTTAAGAAATGTCATTAATATCTAAATCACTTTGTTCTGCAAAGACAGATTTCCCTCAATGACATGTAGTAAAACAAAGATTGGAAGCCATTTTGTACTTTAGAAATGACTCAAGTCATGTGACCTGTGATGACATCACTCAGAGGAACCCTGAGGACAACCAGAGTTGGAGGCAAATTCAAAATGTTCACCTATATTTAACCCCTTTTCCAGGGGTCATACAAAGTGTCACAGATTCAGCGTCATGAAATTTAAAGTTCATCGGTCAAGGTCAAATAGGTGGCCATGGAACTGCCTGTTAGGAATGAAAATGATGAAATCCTTCATGCAGACAAACAAAATATGTCATGCGGACAAACGTTTTTACAAATAACATGCTGTTTTTCCACATGACACAGAAGATTTAAACTGAATTATCTTTTTCTTTCTTAATTATTTTAATCATTTGTAAAGTTTGTCCAATTATTCTTTATTACTTTTAACATTTGTAATGCATTTTAGTATATTTTAAACATTATTTTACAACCCCAATCCCGAAACAGTTGGGACGTAGTGTAAATTGTGAATAAAATCAAAATGCAATGACTTTCAGATCACGAGCCAATAAGTTATTTACAATTGAACATAGATATTTAAAATGTTGAAACTGAGAAATTTTACATTATCCACAAAATGAGCTTATTTCTAATTTTATGGCCACAATAGGTCTCCAAAAAGTTGGGACATAGGCAAAAAAAAGGCTGAAAAAGCAATTAATATAAAAGAGAATCAGCTGAAAGAACATTTAGCAAGTAATTAAGTTGTCTTCGAGAGACTGAGTCTCTCAGAAATAAAGATGCCCAGAGCCTGTCCAACCTGTGAAGACTAGCATAAAAAAAAACTGTAGAATACTTTAAAAACTATGTTCCTCAACATCAAATTGCAAAGGCTTTGAAGGTCTCATCATCCACAGTGCATGACATCATCAAAACATTTACAGAAACCGAAAAAATCTCTGTGTGTAAGGGACAAGTCCGAAGACCTTTACTGGATGCCCGTAATCTTTGGGCCCTCAGATGCCACAGCATCACCCACCGGCATGATTCTGTCATTGAAATTACTGAATGGGCCCAGGAATACTTCAAGAAACCACTGTCTGTAAATACAGTCTGCCGTGCCATCCACAGATGCTACCTAAAACTTTATCAAGGAAAAAGGAATCCTATGTTCAGCATGATCCAGAAGCGTCACCGTGTTCTGTGGGCCAAAGCTCATTTAAAATGGACTCCAGCAAAGTGTCCTGAGGTCAGACGAGTCCAAGTTAGACATTCTTGTTGAAAATCGTGGGTGTCGTGTCCTCTTGGCTAAAGAGAAGAAAGACCACTCCTCCTGTTATCAGCCTTCAGTTCAAAAGCCAGGATCTTTGATGGTACGGGGATGCATTAGTGCATATGGTGTGGGACACTTGCATGTTTTAAAAAGCACCATTGAGAACATTTGGTGCATAATTAAACGAAAAGTCAGTCAAAGGAGACCTGAAGCTCTCGAGCAGCTGAAAGCCTGTATTAAACAATAATGGAATCAAATTCCAATGGCTACATGCAAGACGCCTGTCTCCTCAATGCCCAGATGCCTCCACTCTGTGTTAAAAAGAAGACTGGATGCAACATGGTAAACAGGCCCAACTTTTTTGAGATCTGTAGCAGCCATCAAATTTGAAATGATCTCATTTTGCGGATAAAATTGTAAAATTTCTGTTTCAACATTTACTTCATTATCTCTGCTCTATTGTGACTAAAATACTGGCTGATATGTTTTAAAAGTCATTGCATTGAGATTTTATTCATTATTTACACTTTGTCCCAACTTTTTTGGAATTGGGTTGTGCATTTTTACAGACGCCACTTTTCATTCATTAAAGAGAGGGGTGCACGTTTCCATGCAAAGATCAGGGCAGATCCTGCTGCTAAAGAGAAACAAGAAAAGAGAAGAGAAAGGTATAACTGTGAAAGTATATCATGGTAGTATGGTCCGTATAGATGTCAATTATGTCAGTACAGGCTGCATTCTCTTTAAGCCTGAATTATAGTCTTTATCATTAACTCTAGTATGAAGTGTCTTCAATGACTTGCAGTAAATAAAGATATGAATAAATGAACTATTAATGAGTATATTCATATATCAGATTAATGTTATGAATATTAACAAATAAATAGTTTTATGATTCTTGATTTTCTGTTGGAAAATACAATTTAATGTCATTATAAGGTTCACTTTGAAAGCCCTGAGTGTCTTTGGCATTTTTCAGAAGTAGCCATCTTCAACTTGTTACACTTATGTGTTATGGTCTAATGCAGTTGTGCTATGTCATGCGGTAAAACAAAATATGTCATGCAGTGAAACACTTCATTTTGAAATAAATATACAAAATACTCTATTAAGTTAAATTGTGTATAAACACAATCAAGAAGAGCTCATAAAATCTGAATATATGCCAGATTTTAAAGCAGTTTTACCTCTCTAATTGAAAAAAGCTGTAACAAATGTTGACAAATAACATGCTGCTCTTTAAAGACAAAATATCTAATATTTGAAATTCTTGTGTTGACATTCTGCAACTGGGTATAGCATCTATGTAGATCAATAATTACATTTTGATTGTTTGCAACAGAGCCGCTAACATTAATTTTAATATTATATTGAAAATAAATTAATTTTACCGCATGACATTTTTAAGGGGTGTACACAGGCAAATGCTTTAAAATGTCATATATTGGGGCACTCGCAAAAATCAAAAATACACATATGGATTTACACAGGAAAAGCTGAACCTGACTTATAACTTCATTTTTAGCTGCGACCAAGCAGCTCTATCAACGCTTCTGTCTGTCTGTCCGTCTGTCTGTCCGTCTGTGACACCTTTTTGACCATGTTCCTCTCGTCGTATCATCATGACGTTTTCAGGAGTTATTGACCTTTACCAAAGTGATGTCCATGCACAAGGTCGAGGTCAAAGGTCAAAGGTCAAGTTCACAGAGGTCACGACCTTGTTTGCGGGTTTTTGCGCTGTAACTCCAGTTAGAATTCATGGATCACTATGAAATTTTGGAAATAGCTTCTAGGCATAAATAAAGTGTTCCCTATTGTTTTTCAAGGTCATCCATCAAATCCTAAGGTCACAAAGGTCAAAACACTGTCAATTTTGCCCGATTTGACGGTTTTCGCACCGTAACTCAAGTTTCATTCAATGAATGGCTATGAAATCGTAGAATAAGCTTCTTGGTATAGAGAAGGGGTTCCCTATTGATTTTCAAGGTCATCTGTCGAATCCCAAGGTCGCACCGGTTAAAAAAGTGTGGATTTTGCCCCGATTTCACAGTTTTCGCACCGTAACTCCACTTTAACTTCATGGATGGCTATTACATCTTAGAACAAGCTTCTTGGTACAGAGGAAGGGTCTCCAATTGATTTTCAAGGTCATTTGCCAATTTCGAGATCACACTTGTACAAGAAACCACTAGTCATGGACACTAGGCCACGTGTTGGATGCTAGGCGAGGTCGCAGCTATTAGATCCTTCTGATCTACTTGTTATTTTTTTGCTGGTTTGAAACTCAAAAAGGTCACTGACCCAGTTACGCTATTCTTTAAATAGATGGCACACCCAACCTGTTTATTGAATATTTGCGACAGAGCCTTGCCTGTTACCAGTTCAGAATATGAATGTGGATGAGTTAAAGGGGAACTCCACTCAATTTCAACACGTATCTTTATTGTTTTGCCTACACCGATTTATGCTCCTGCTAGAGTTTGCACCTAAGCGGCTCAAACGGGGCAGGCTTTTAACGTGCTTTTAACCTCTTTACACAATCGAGATGTCATTGCAAGTCTATAGTCATGTTACCTTAACCCTTCTAAGCGACCACAGTAAATTTGACTGCACTAGCTTACCGAGAAATGCATAAAAGATGTGCTAATTCACTCGGTGCACATACCCCTGTTTATTTCCTGTGTTCCGGTGACGTCCACACAAGTCAACTGTCGAATTCGTATAATCCAATATTCCAAAATGTATTTTTTCCCCCAAGAAATTATGATAACGAATTGCTGTGGTTATGTCCATTGTAATGACTATGTAGCAACATAGCTACACCGCAGCCTAACATCACAACTCGCTTCAACTACACTCAACAAAAATAAAACGCAACACTTTTGTTTTTGCTCCCATTTGTCATGAGATGGACTCAAAGATCTAAAATTCATTCCAGATACACAATATTACCATTTCTCTCAAACATTGTTCACAAATGTGTCTAAATGTGTGATAGTGAGCACTTTTGCTTTGCTGAGACAATCCATCCCACCTCACAGGTGTGCCACATCAAGATGCTCATCAGACACCATGATTAGTGCACAGGTGTACCTTAGACTGTCCACAATAAAACGCCACCCTGAAATGTGCTGTTTTTGCTTTATTGGGGGTCTGGGGACTCAGAAACGCCACCCTGAAATGTGCTGTTTTTGCTTTATTGGGGGTCTGGGGACTCAGAACCAGTCAGTATCTGGTGTGACCACCATTTGCCTCATGCAGTGCAACACATCTTCTTCGCATAGAGTTTATCAGATTGTCAATTGTGGCCTGTGGAATGTTGGTCCACTCCTCTTCAATGGCTGTGCGAAGTTGCTGGATATTAGTGGGAACTGGTACGCGCTGTCGTATGCGCCGGTCAAGCACATCCCAAACATGCTCAATGGGTGACATGTCCGGTGAGCATGCTGGCCATGCAAGAACTGGGACATTTTCAGCTTCCAAGAATTGTGTACAGATCCTTGCAACATGGGGCCGTGCATTATCTTGCTGAAACATGAGGTGATGTTCATGGATGTATGGCACAATAATGGGCCTCAGGATCTCATCATGGTATCTCTGTGCATTCAAAATGCCATCAATAAAATGTACCTGTGTTCTTCATCCATAACAGATGCCTGCCCATACCATAACCCCACCACCACCATGGGCCACTCGATCCACAACATTGACATCAGCAAAGCGCTCACTCACACGACGCCATACACGCTGTCTGCCATCTGCCCTGAACAATGTAAACCGAGATTCATCCGTGAAGAGAACACCTCTCCAACGTGCCAGACGCCATCGAATGTGAGCATTTGCCCCCTCAAGTCTGTTACGGCGACAATCTGGAGTCAGGTTAAGACCCCGATGAGGACGACGAGCATGCAGTTGAGCTTCCCTGAGACGATTTCTGACAGTTTGTGCAGAAATTCTTTGGTTATGCAAACCAATTGTTTCAGCAGCTGTCTGAGTAGCTGGTCTCAGACGATCCTGGAGGTGAACCTGCTGGATGTGGAGGTCCTGGGCTGGTGTGGTTACACGTGGTCTGCGGTTGTGAGGCCGGTTGGATGTACTGCCATATTCTCTGAAACACCTTTGGAGACGGCTTATGGTGGAGAAATGAACATTCAATGCCCGAGCAACAGATCTGGTTGACATTCCTGCTGTCAGCATGCCAATTGCACGCTCTCTCAATGCTTGCGCCATCTGTGGCATTTTGCTGTGAGACAAAACTGCACATTTCAGAGTGGCCTTTTATTGTGGGCAGTATAAGGTACACCTGTGCACTAATCATGGTGTCTGATGAGCATCTTGATGTGGCACACCTGTGAGTTGGGATAGATTGTCTCAGCAAAGCAAAAGTGCTCACTATCACACATTTGGACAGATTTGTGAAAAATGTTTGAGAGAAATGGTAATATTGTGCATCTGGAATGAATTTTAGATCTTTGAGTCCATCTCATGATGAATGGGAGCAAAAACAAAAGTGTTGCGTTTATATTTTTGTTGAGTGTATGTGTGACAATCTCTAAGACATTACCATTCTAGTCACTACAAGCAGCAATTCCCAGGTTCTTTTTATTGAAGGAAGACAGAGACGTGGTTCAAATAACTTCTTTATTAAACAAAGGCTAAATGTACACCTATAGAAGAGCCCCTTCAATGAAGCAATGAATTCAGACAAAGCAATACCAACAATATACCAATCTTTTATTCACACAGATAGCACACAGAAGCTCCACGCTCGGATTACAGCAGGGAAATATTAAAAATAGCCACCAAGTGGCACTCTTAAGCAGGCCAAGGAACCTCGGTGGGAGGTATACTACATTACCCAGGTGATCCTACTTACCACCAGATGTGCACGCTCTTCTGAAGCACAATCAAATTAGTGATTCAGTGCAATTGGCATTAACAAGTACTGTGACTAGGACAACCACCAGCTAACCTTCCCACCGAAGACTCACTGGGCCCACCATATGCACTGGCGCGGAAATTTAATAAACCTAATTAAAACAGGATAAAAGAACAAACCAGTTAGTCTATACTTGAACATTTAGCAACTTCAAGCTACCAATCACAGCACCAGCTTCACAAAGTTACCACACTCATTCCATAAAATGCACAGTCAAGGTAGAGTAAAGAATATATGATCTCTAGGCATTAATGTATTAAGACAAAGAGGCAAGACCGCAGTTCACTGGAGCCCTAAAGAGACAAAGAATTTCGTAAACAAAAAGGAACCACCCCACTGAACCCGGAAGAATTCGTCATAACACCATCCCTTACCACAGCGCCAGGCTATTTCAAGCTCCCGATTGGTTCTTCAGCCCCGCAAATCTACCACATACTTACAAATAAAAGAAAAACAGTTATTTAAAAGTAACACTCAACTTAATCTGCAGTCTCTCTCACATACCTATCAGCAAACGCGGCCGTAACAGCTCGCTAACCTCAGGGTACAGCAACCCATTCGACCAACAGCAACTCCCCGGAAGGCTCCAAAGGGAACAGACAAGCACCAAAGCAGGAAGCAATCCTGAAAGAAACCTGTAAGTCTACTTTAATAGGAAATTACCTACTTGGGGCGCCACTCCAAAGACGGCAGGGGAAAGCGCGCAATCAATTGCGTATATAATCACTCCTAGACCAAGCAAAACTGTGTTATAAAATGCTGGCCGGTCACATATATTTGAATACTCGAGTGCAGGCTCATTGGGAAATAGCATTACTGGTGAGTGTCGGCAACATCCGCGGAGATCGGAGAGCTGACAGACAGATTTTCCATTGTGGCTGGTTGCCCTTCAACTTGATGTGCAAACTCCCTTGCGAACATTACATCCAGACATTACGGTGTTTGCAGGCCATTTTGGGAGTGACTATTGACCCGACGGTCGGTTGAATAAGAAACCGTTCTTTATTGGCCCGACGGTCGGGTGAATAAATCGTAGCTTGCTATTCGCCCGACAGGATAGACTGGTCAACTGCTACTGTATATGGGGCGTCTATAGGGACATAAACCAGTCTATTCTCGCGCGAGATCTCGCGTTGTTGCCAGATTTAGAATTTCCGCGCCACTGCCCCGATTGTTATCGTGTTATTGTTCATTTTGTATGCTCAGCGTTTATTAGCTTAAATCTATTGAAAATTATTGAAAGAAGCGGCACGCGACACGCGAACAAAAAAATCAAGATTTAATCCTTTATATTGATATATAGTGATTTTAAGCATGAGTGAATGGTCTCACACATGGCATGTTGTTTCAAGAGAAACTCACTTAATTGAGATCATGCCACTGTGAAATGGCTTCACTGAAGAATGTGGCTTGTGATGTAAAAACAAAGTTTCAGAAAGCAGTTAGTGCATGCGAAGTAAGCAGTGTTTACTTGGACTTGGAATTTGTAATTTTGTATAATATTGGCAGGCTTACTATAAATGAAGAAAATATATAACATTTATTTTCTCATTTATTTATTTTTTTATTTATTCATTTATTCATTCATTCATTTATTTATTTTTATCTATTTATTTATTTATGTGAGTATGTATGATGCTCGTGGTGCCGGCTCTAGTGCATGTAACAGCATTATATGTACTGTACTAGTATTGGTTCTTTTGTCCGATTTACCTGAGTGAAGATTATCATTGTCATTACTATCAAATCGCTAGGAACTCAACACAATAAACAAAATATGATCCTTGTCAGCTGCAATGATTTTTAATGAGCAAATTTTATATCTGGAAGCCCATCAGTCAACACATACAGCCCACTGTACCACCTACGATCACTGGGTTAAAATGCGCTATAATTAGGTCATTTTCAATTTGCAGGGAATTTAACACTTTGTAACATTGACCTTGAAAATGGTAGTTTTATTAAAATATTAAAAATAGCGGTATGTTCAACATTACATTTCAAGTTATCCGCGTTTTACCAGATCCTTAATCTGTGTTTTACCCACACCCCAAAAACACTATTAAACTAGACTGGTACCCTGTCCGGTATCTCACAAGCTCGATCAGAGTCGATGCAACGGGCCGTTTGTGAACTGGTGGTACAGTAGGAAACCAGTCAAACTAACATGATCTCGAACCAGAAACGTGAAACCAGTCAACCAGTCAAATGAAAAAAAAATCTACAGATAATATATATGTACTCAGTGTGTTGTTCTAAAATCGTCGGGCAAATAGCCCATAAACAGCTTATATAATATACCCGACGGCGAATAGACAGTAGCAACATACACACCCGATGGTCGGGCGAATAGACAGTAGCCACATACAAACCTGACGATCGGGCAAATAGCCTCGGCCGTGAATTTTGAAGAGGACGACTTCATCGAAAAGAGCGACAAGTGCCGGTGTTCTGTCAAATTTTGCTCCCTTGTCAAAAAATGCTACTTTAATGCAAAGCGATCTTTGTTTTCGCCTTGATATTGCAATATGAATCAGATTACAGTAGTAACTTTGTTATTTGTTTGCTTATTAAAACAAAAGCAGAATTTATAATGAGTTGGATAAGTTTGTTCAAAGATATATGCCCATATACGCCATTATCATCTAATTTCTGCATTTTCAGGAAAATATATGTACGCTTACAGTTACAGGTCGAAATTCGCTGTCTATTTTTATGATTTTTGAAGATTCTTAAGATATGAGAGAGGGGATTTTAGGTTTGCGCAAGCGCAGAACCGCGAGACAACATATTTTGATAGGTAATAAAATTTGTCAGAACACCGGCATCTGAAAGTAAATGCCATTCCAAAAGCGAAAAGGCCAGCTGCAGACAAATTGGAGGTAACGTCTTCATGATTTCTTCTAATGATTTCCCTTGGTAGCCTCGGAACATACATGTATGCATATGGGGCTTTTCATGCGAGATGATGTGTGATGAGTTTGGAGTATAGCGATCTAATTTCTAAGTTTCTGGCCTGCTTTGATCTTGAAAAATTACATTTTGGAATATCGGATCGTAAGAGTTCGACAACTGACTAGTGTGGACTTCACCTTAACACAGGAAATAAACAGGGGTATGTGCACTCAGTGAATGAGGACATGTTTTATGCATTTCTAGGTCAGCTACTGCAGTCAAATTCACTGTGGTCACTTGGTAGGGTTAGGCTAACATGGCTATGGACTTGAAATGACATCTCGATCGTGTTATGAGGCTAAAAGCACGTTAAAAGCCTGCCCCGTTTGAGCCGCTTAGGTGCGAACTCTAGCAGGAGCATAACTCTATGTAGGCAAAACCAAATTTCCTTGTTTGTCTCGCTGTTGACAGTACTCCTTCACCACAAACAACAAAGATGCATGTTGAAATTGGCCGGAGTTCCCCTTCAAGTCTCGTCCCCGTTTCCCAGGAATTGTGGGAATTAAACTCCTCAATCAGGCCGGATGAGAAAATTGCTTAATATACCTAATTTTTATACCCTAGGGAAACAAGCAGTGATACAGTGACTGAATATACAACCCCAATTCCAAAATAGTTGGAACAAAGTGTAAATTGTGAATAAAATCAAAATTCAAGGACTTTCAAATCACACCAGCCAGTATTTTATTCACAGTAGAACAGAGATAACATAGCAAATGTTGAAACTGAGAATTTTTACAATTTTATCCACAAAATGAGCTCATTTCAAATTTGATGGCTGCGAAAGGTCTTAAAAATGTTGGGACAGGGGCCTGTTTACCATGCTGAAGCATCCCCTCTTCTTTTTAACCCAGAGTGGAGGTGTCTAGGCATTGAGGAGACAAGTTTCTTGAGTTTAGCCACTGCAGTTCGATTCCACTCGTTTAATTCAGGCTTCCAGCTGCTGGAGAGTTTTGGGTCTCCTTTGATGGACTTTTCATTTAATTATGCACCAAGTTCTCAATCGGTGAAAGATAAGGACTGCAGGAAGGCCAGTTCAGCACACAGACTCTTCTACTACGAAGCCATGCTGTTTTAAAAGCCGCAGTATGTGATTTTGCATTGTCCTGCTGCAATACACAAGGCTTTCCCTGATCTAGATATTGTCTGAAGGGGAGCATACGTTGCTCTAAAGCAGTGCTTCTCAAACCTCTCCTGGAGGACCACCTGTCCTGCATGTTTTAGATCTTTCCCTGTTTTAGCACAGGTGATTAAAATGATCAGCTCGTTATTGACCCTCTAAAGCTGATTGATAACATCCTGATTATTTGAATCACCTGTGCTGGGGCAGGGAAAGATCTAAAACAGGCAGGGCAGGTGGTCCTCCAGGAGAGGTTTGAGAAACACTGCTCTAAAGCCTTTATTTAACTTTCAGCATTCACAATGCTTTTTAAAACATGTTCCACACCATATGCACTAATGCATCCCCACACCATCAGAAATGCTGGCTTTTGAACGCTGATAAGAGGAGAAAGACCACCCCTCCTGTTTAGCCCGGAGGACACAAAGCCCATGATTTTCCACAAGAATGTCAAATTTGGACTCATCTGACCACAGGACACTTTGCCACTTTGCTACAGTCCATTTTAAAGGGGACCTAATTTGCTATTTTTCTAAGTTTATATTTTGGTCTTTGACTCCCCTAGAGTACTCCTGACCAAGCAAAGTAAAAAAAGGGTACTTATTTCGCTCATACTGCCATCCTCAAAAAACCCCATATGTAGTTTATTGTAGTCTCTGCCTGAAACGCCTCATTGGGGTGGCTATTCCGCTATGGCCCCCACTCCCCGTGTGCCCACTTTCTTCTGACTGGCCAGCTCTGTGGAGGGCGGGAAGAGGCTGCAGAACACAGTTTTCCAAGTCTGCCATGGAGTCTGCTTCACCAGAATGTAACGAGAGACACGACTGCCATCTGATAACGAAGCGGCGTGCAAATTCCGCAATCTATTTATGCTTGAATATAGATCTAATGAAATGAACTTGTTTTAAAAATGAAGGGGTGAAAGTGGAGGAAGCAGTGCGAAAATCTGGCAGCGCAAGCTCAACATCAGCTACAGTTTGCCACTGATGAATACAACGGTTCCTCTACTAGCTAGGATGCAGGGAAAGCTAGAATCCACAACATAGAGACACATTTGTAGAACGGGTCGACATACCCAAGTGTAGACCGGAGACCGTAGAAATCCGTTGGGTCTGAGTTTAGAGGGAAACATGGACAGTGAGGAGCCGCTAAAATTGGACCGACCGCTTATGGACTGCTTTGGTGTGTATTAGGACCTGATGGTTCGTGTGCATAACTATGGTGTGTTGATAGCGTGGAGACAAGAACAGCTTCCGCGCTGGTGTATGACGGAGGGCCGAAGGCTCCAAGCTAAACGGCCTTTTCGGAAATTGTCCATGGTCATGATTTGCCAATTGCTTCGGAATGACCAGCTTTTCCTCGCGGAAAATGGGCTAGTTATAGAGAGTGCGCGAGAGCTAGAGAGCGCTCCGATTATGTAATGATCATAATACAGGTTTTACAGACCGTAAGTTCCGTCTGCGTGAACCGTTGCTTATGTGGAGCTAGCGAATCGATCACCTCTACAGGAAAGAATTTAATATTTAATCAGTGGCAATAAATTGTTTGTTATACACGTTATAGCCTGTGCGCTTCACTATTGCGTTCATCGGTAGCATCAGTGAGCTTGCCCAGACATTGGAGATGCATCAGGCTGACCTCGGTCATGGATAAGTAAAGTAATCGTGTCCCAAGCACCCAAAAATGCACCCAAGCTTTACCATAATTCTCACATATTTTATTTAATGTCTGTAACCGTGAGACGTAACCAATCTTTTGACGCACATCAATTTCAATGGACCAAAGCCCACTGGCAGCGTGTGACACGCGTCAGATTTTTACTTTTCGCCATTACTCAATTTCTTGAGCATCAACTGAATAGAAACTAATTTGTCTTTTAACTATTCCGCCTTGTCATGGTTGGTGGCACACACGGAAACTTCACATGTAGTTGTCGAAACCGATATACCTACTTTTTAACCAAGTCGCAGTTTTGAGAGGAAATCCATTATTTTGTGTGCATTTAAGTTATCAAGCGATCTACAGTTAGACAGAACTCAACCTACACTGGTAAGAATTTAACACTGCTAAGTTAGCTAGCAAGCTAATTTGCTGCTGGGTGAAGTAAAGTGAATCATAATCTTAATTTACTAGACAGTATTTCTTGTTCAATGTTCCTTGTTGCTAAAGAAAACCAGTGAAAGCCTATTAAGAAGGACTGTTCTTAACTTCTAATTCTCAAGTATACTACTAGTTTTCGTACTGTCACATATGACATATTATCATATTATGACATATAGTGATAACTGAAACTTGTAAGGTTTTTCTGAATGCATCTTTATTGCATGTTCTTATTTTGTTTATGTTCACTGTGAGTAACAGTGAGACTGGCTGAGCATTAAGTTGCCAAAGTAACATGATATTACTCTGTATTTTTACTTTGTCTTTAATGAAGGTGAATCGAACCGAAATGAATTGAATCGAAGGCCTTGAATCGAGATTCGAATCGAATCGTGGGATAGGTGAATCGTGACACCCCTAGTGGAGAGTCTCGACCCGTCACCCGCATGTATACGTGCTAACCCATTCCATAGTTTTAAGGAATAACGTGGCACTTATTATTTCCTGGAAAGCACCCAAACCATGCATAAAAACAACAAGGAAAAAAAAAATAGGCGTGCAATGCACGGAATACCCCTCAGCCCGATGTCGAAGTTTTTGGAGACACCCGCCCGCCTGCCCGCCCAACCGCACGAACGATAGCAATACCTCATCAGCCTTGAGGCCTGAGGGGTAAAAACGTGTACATATACCCAAGTCCCACAGGGTTATTTATAGGGGATTATATTCAGAGGATCCCGATCACATCGCCCATATATCACAGTTGTACATGTCATAAAAGCTAATCTTTTATTTGATTACACAATTATGGGCAAAAAAATCCATTACAATCAATATTCAAATATTCTGGCATCAGAACAGTAGCACACAAACCATTCCAAAAATACATTAAATGATAATTCATCATTAAGTCCTTTGGGAGACGAAGTTTGGAGGGTTTAAATCTAGTATGCCTCCCGCTGCTTCAAAAGTTTATCATGGTCGCCCCCTCTGGGAGTTAAAGAGACCGTTCAATGCCACAAAACCGAAGGGAGATGTCATGGCGGGCATCATTAAAATATACCGCTACGGGGTAATCCCGATCATTTCGGCGAATTGCGCTTCTATGCTCACTAAGAGAGGAGGAAGAAATTCCGGCGTAGTCCGGGGGTCATGAGCTCAACCCCAAATTCTCTGATAAAGTTTTTTTCTCTGCTGATTATTTTTGTATGGGACCTATATAAAGATATCTAGGGGGGTGTGAAGTTCTCACCCTTGGGCAATTTTAATTATTCAAAATGGCGTCTCAAATAAGCAAAAAATAACCACTGTCGTCAAAATTTCATGTACGACAAGTGTATCATCATCAATTAATGCTTAGAATTATTGCAAGCAAGCTAAAAGTGACAGATGAACAGCTCAATAGTCCAAACTATATAAAGAATGTGGTGTTTTGTGTAAATATGGTGATATGCTGACTAAGCAATGTACATGTCTCACTGTAAAATCTCATTTCAGTTAACACATTTTGGAACACATTTGTATTAAGCTCGATCTAAATGGTTGATTATAGTTTGATACATTGTTTAAGCTCATAACTGACCGTGCTCGAGGTAGGAAAGAATGTACAGATGCATGGCACAACCATTGACCCAATACAAGAATCCTTCAGTTCCGTACGTCACGTGTCAAATGACAGATTTGATTTCCGCTTCAGTTAAGCGTGCCACATGATGGGAATAAAACGGTGGCCCTTTCTGGAACACCTTCACGATTCTTGCAGCTTACTGGTTTAAGCCTGTCTTTGAACTGACTTGGGATTTGCTGTTTTGATTCCTCGAAGCGTTGCTGAGCTTTCAGTTTGCATGCCGTATTGTTGTGCCTGCACATTTCAGTGGCTTTTCCTAACGATTGCGCTTGTTTCATATCATTATTCGTCTTCGACTCTTATAATCATTGTCTAACAGAAGCTGCTTAGTCGCTGGCCCTCATTGTAGCTAAATCATGGAGGAGTCATGTTTGTTCAAGTTTCGCTATGGACGTGAGTGCGATGATGGTGAACGGTGTTCATCAAACCAAGGGCGTGCTAGGATTGACTCAATCATTAAAGCCAGCAAAGTCTGTGGTGACAATCTTCACCTGAAACTAGAGCAAGAACCATCTGAAAATGAACAACTCACTGTGTACTATCATAAAAATTGTGTGTCAAGGTATACGTTAAAGTCGAACACAGCTAAATATGAGGCAGGTCCTTCTTCCGTTAACCCTCCGACCAAGAAGCTGCGATGTTCTCACACACCATTTGACATTATGAACCATTGCCTGTACTGTGGGGAACTCTGCGAATTGACGAAGGACAAAAAGCACCCCGACAGGTGGAGACCTGCATACGTGTCCGTCAAATGTGTCCAGGCGTGATAAAACGCCCTACAAAGAGGACATATTAGACAAGTGTAAGACGAGGAATGACGACTATGCCAATGAAGTACTTGGTGTTGTATCTGATCTTCATGCTGCGGAGGCACGGCACCATAGGGACAGTATGAGTCATTTCTTATGAGCCAACAGAAAACTCACAGTTGAGCAAGAGGACGAACCTCGGGCAAAACACAGCGAAACCGCACCCGATCTGGCTCTGCAGCACTTAGTCAGATCCATATCAGAAAACAAAACACGTCTATGGAATTCCATAGAGCTGTTTCTTGAATACCAAAATCATGGAGGCACTGCCTTGATTCGTTCAGGGTTGGTGAACAAGCTTTGTAGTCATTTCCAGGGGGAACTCCTCGCCCTGTCATCGCCAGGTTACGCTAACATTGTCGCTTTCAAGGATAATGCTGCACTACTTCTCAAGGTGGTGAAACTTGATGAAGCTGATGATACAGAGAACTCCGTCAAAAAGGTGGCAAAGAGTGTGATCAAAGAATCTATGGCAATCAGTCTCCATAGAACAAAGTACCAACTGAACATCGATAGAGTGGTAGCTGGAGAAGCTGTGTCTGACACCTTGCAATCATTATTGGCTGAAAGCTGAAAGATACATTACCGACCCTGCTGATTGGAAACATCGTGACCAGCATGGTACGCAACCAACCGACGGACCTGCAGGTATCTATCGGTGTTCTGCTGAGGCACTCAAAGACGATACTTGGATACCTGTATGACTTTGGCGTGACTTGCAGTTATCATGAAGTCCAGTGCTTCAAGAAGTCAGCAGCGATTGCAGCTGGCAAGGATCCAAGCATCCATGGTATCTCGAACTCGGATAGTGGTTTCGTCCAAACTGTGGTTGATAATTTCGACACAGACATCTACTCCCCAAATGGAAAGAAATGTACGCATTCACTTGCCATGATCGTGACCCAACCAAGCTGCACTGGTGAAGATGACGACGTTGAGACCATTCCCCGATTAATGCATGCCGAAGCCAAGGCTGCAACGCTCATCGATCCTGCTGACGACATCATTCCTCAATATGTTGGCCAGAAAAAACCACCAATGCCATATGTACCACGTTCTAATCTTCCGGATGACTTCTCAACTGACCAAACCACCTTGTCAAACAGAGCTCGCGAATTGGATTTCCAGTTCTTCAAAGACATTCACAAACCGAATTGTCCAGAGTACAACGGTTAGAACACAAAGGTGTGTCGAGAACAGGGACACAACCTCCAGCCAAAGACAAATGTTGTCTACCTACCACTGATTGACGAGGCTCCAGCCGACCCAGCAACGATCATGACTTCAATGCTGAAGGCGAAGGTTTTGACAGAACATTCCAGCCAGGCATATGTTGTTTTCACTGCGGATCAACAGCTGTAGAGGGTGGCACTACACGTACTCTGGGAGAACCAGGACATCTTCAGTCACTTCTACCTTCGACTAGGTGGAATGTATCTCCTTATGAGCTATGTGAGATGCATAGGCACTCTGATGGCAGACAGTGGCATAGTGGAAGTACTGAGTTCAGCCTTCGGAGGAGTTCTAAAAATGCTCACTGGAAAAAAGTTCCCAGAAAATGTCAGAGCATTGAGAATGTAGGTCGAAGAACTCCTCAAACCGTTGTTCGACAACCACCGTCTTGAATGCATGGAAGATCTCACTGAGCTCTTGGATGCCACAGCTGCACAGACAAGAACAGCCAAACTCTGGATTAACTGTCTCATATACCCGGTATTCACCATCATGAAATATGTCAGGGCAGAGCGAGAAGCAGATTGGCCACTCCACCTCGCAAGCGTGAGAGAGATGATGCCCCTGTTCTTCGCTGCTTCCCACATCAACTACGTAGGCTACGGAATGTACTACCTACGGTCAATGGAAGCGATGCCTGATGAAGTCCGAGAACACTTTATGAAGGGCAGCACACAATGCATCACCAACCAGGGCTATTCAATGGAATATGGAGTGATATGATGATTGAGACAACCCATATGAGAGACGGCTATGGCCAGGATGGTATCGTGGGAATCACTCTGAGGCCTGTTATGGCCCCAATTTGTTATTACAATTTACAACACAACAGCTACAGCAACAGCAAGGGATGACAGAAAAAGTCTGAAAAACTTGAACACATTTAATTAACAGACAAAGACTAATACTAACCTACAACTAATAACCAAGATTGATTTACAAGAAAAACAGAAATATTTACAGTCCCTTTTTGTTGGGGTGGCTTGGTGATGTCCTGGGTAAGGGAAAAAAAATGCACTAACAAAGGCAAAAATCCACAAAAGAAACTTCACAGGTCTTGAACAGAAATGACAGGTCTGGTCACATGTATCCTTCTCCTTGCAATTTCTCCTACCACTTTACTGTCTCAATTCTTTTCTTTATATACTCTTTTGCAGACCCCACCCACATTTAGACCTCTTTTTTTTAATTTTCGGGGACTTGCCCCAGACATGTCCAGGACATGTCTAAACATAGCTCCAGTCTGAGCTTAATAAAAGAAAGGTAAATACTGCCATCTAGTGGCCTCTATTCACATTACACCTCCATTCCAAAAGGGAAAAATTTTGACTCATAAAGGACTCATACAAAATGGGTAAGTGACCACTTGTCTATATATACATATCATACAATATTCAAATAAACACGTGATATATATATATATATATATATATACACACACACATTTTCAAACTCGGGATAAGCAATCAGCAATCACATTGTCAGCACCCTTTACATGCTTAATTTCCAAGTCATACTCCTGTAAAATCAAACTCCAATTCAACAATCTCCGATTCTTGTTTTTCATCTTACTCAAAAACATTAACGGATTGTGGTCAGTGTACACAATCATTGGCTTTTGCCGAGTACAAACATAAACCTCAAAGTGTTGTAAAGAAAGGACCAGAGCCAACAGTTCCTTCTCTATTGTGGAATAGTTCCTTTGGTGGCGATTGAACTTCCTGGAGAAGTATGCCACGGGATGCTCAATGTCATCAGAGTCACTTCTCTGTAGGAGCACAGATCCACAAGCTTGGTCGCTAGCATCGACCGCGATGGATAACGGTTTGTTGAAGTCAGGAGATTTGAGCACGGGGAAGTGACACAGCAGAGACTTCAGGCGATCGAAGGCTCTCCGGCATGCATCATCCCAAGTGAACTTTACGCCTTTCTTCAGTTAGTTAGTTAGACTGAGGGCAATCTCAGCAAAGTTCTTGCAGAACTTGCGGTAGTACCCGATCATTCCAAGGAAGCGGCGCAAAGCTTTTTTGTTGTCAGGAACTGGAAAGTCCATGATGGCTTGGACTTAAGCATTTATGGGTGCCACCTTACCCTGGCCTATGACGTAGCCAAGATAGGTGACAGCAGTACAACCAAAGTCACTCTAGTTCAGGTTAACAGTCAGGTTAGCCTGGGTCAGGCGCTGGAACAACGTCTCTAAATCTTTTAGATGTTCTTCCCAGGAGTCACTCCATGTGATCAGGTCATCGATGTATGCACACGTGTGTGGCAATCGGGCGATTGTAGACTGTATCATCCTTTGGAACGTGGCTGGGGCATTTTTCATGCCAAAGGGTAGGACTTCATACTGGTACATCCCAGATGGTGTGGCAAAAGCAGAGATGCTCTTGGCACTCTCAGTTAAAGGCACACACCAATAACCATTCAATAAATCAATCTTGGTCAGAAATTTTGCTTGCCCTACTCTATCAATACAATCATCAATCCTAGGTATTGGAAACACATCAGTTCTAGTTATAGCATTGACTTTGCGATAATCTGTACAGAATCTAGTACTTCCATCAGGTTTTGGAACTAGCACACAGGGTGAACTCCAATCTGAGTTGGAGGGTCTGATAATGTCATGTTCTAACATGTACTCAACCTCTTTCTCAGCAATCTTTCTCTTTTCGGGATTCATCCGGTACGGATGCTGTTTTATTGGTTTGGCATCACCAACATCGACATCATGAGAGGCTATTGAAACTCTCTTTGGAACATCAGGAAACAGATCCTCATATTTCTTGATCAACCTCTCAAACTGATCTCTCTGTGAGGGTTCTAAGTGCTGGAGTTTTACATCAAGATTTTGCAACACTTCAGAATTTGACAATTTACATGAAAGAACTTCAGCTTTAATTCTAGGTTCATCATCTTGAAACTCCCCCTCATTTTCACAAATCTCGGCCATAGGAGAATCTGAAGTGACAACTGCAACCCTAGCATTTCTGTCATGATAAGGCTTCAGCATGTTAATGTGACACAATTGTTTTGGTTTTCTCCTATCTGGAGTCTTCACAATGTAATTGAGATCATTGAGTTTTGTCAGAATTTCATAAGGACCATGAAATCTGGCCTGCAATGGATTGGACTGCAAGGGAAACAACACAAGGACCTTGTCTCCTGGTTTAAACTCACGGCTTCTAGCCTTATGATCACACCAAGTTTTCATTTTTCCCTGACTTGATTTCAAGTTCTTTTTGGCTAGGTCACAAGCTGCACGCAATCTTTCCTTGAACTTGCTAACATAGTCTAACAGACTGATGTACGGCTCTTCCTCTTGCCATTGTTCACTCAATAATAGCAAAGGTCCTCTCACTTCATGACCAAACACTAGCTCAAATGGACTGAATCCAGTAGACTCCTGCAATGCTTCTCCAGCTGCAAACAACAGCAAATGAACACCTTCATCCCAGTCTTTCTCATGGTCATAACAATAAGTCCTCATCATTGTCTTGAGAGTGGAATGAAACCGCTCTAAGGCACCCTGACTTTCTGGATGATAGGCAGTAGAAAGAATCTGCTTTGCACCTAGTTCATACACAACCTGCTGAAACAATCCTGAAGTGAAATTGCTACCTTGGTCTGACTGAATTTCCCTGGGAAACAACGTGAAGAACTTTATCAAAGCCTTCGAGATTGCAGTTGCCTTGATGTTACGTAGAGGTATGGCTTCGGGGAATCTGGTAGATGCACACATGACTGTCAACAAGTACTGATTTCCAGATCTAGTCTTGGGTAATGGACCAACACAATCAACAATGACCCTAGAGAATGGTTCCCCAAATGCTGGGATAGGCTGCAATGGAGCTACAGGTGGGTCTAACTGGTGTTTTCCATCTACCTGACAAGTGTGACAGGTTTTGCAAAAGTTGGAAACGTCTTTCCGAAGCCCAGGCCAATAGAAGTGTTTCATGATCTTATCAACAGTCTTGTTAACACCAAGATGACCTCCTAAAGGTAAACTATGAGCCATTGTTAAGATCTCATTCCTGTAGACCTTCAGAACAACAATTTGCCTGACCACTGCCCAATCTGCATTGGCAGGGATATCAGGAGGGTGCCACTTCCGCATCAACACACTATCCTTGAGATAATACCCAACTGGAACTGCGTCTATTTCTTTATCAGGAAGGGCTCTCCTCCTTAGTGCACAAATTTCAGGATCATTAGTTTGCTCCTCAATCAACAGCTTTCTGGACAGAGACAAGTCTCCAGACCCATCAGAATCACCAAACCCATCTGGCTGGCTGAACAATGAACTGATAAAAGTGTCTGATAAGTTCTCAAACGGAGAAACCATAGTAGGCCAATCAGAGTCATGAGGCGAACCACCTGAGTCCTGACTATTCAATGTGCTGGACGGCACCACAACATCCTCTTCTTTAGCCTTCTTGGGCATAGCACGAGTCACTGCGCAAGAAGGATGCAGAGATGGGTCCTCATCCCCATCTTCAGTGCTCGGCTGTGACGTAAGATGTACAGGGGGAACTACTTTGCCCCCAGCCAGGTCATTGCCTAGCAACAGAGAAACACCCTTTATAGGTAGACCGGACATAAGTCCCACCTTTACCTGTCCTGTAACTAAATCTGACTTCAAGAATATAGAGCGCAGGGGTACAGATACAGTCCTCCCTTCAATACCTTGTACAAGTATGAAATCCCCTGAAGCGGTCTCATCACGTAACTCCAAGGAGTCCATCAACAAAAGTGACTGAGAAGCTCCGGTATCCCTTAGGATATATATGGGGACAGGAGTAGTATGCTCATTCAGAGCCACAAATCCCTCTGACACAAATGGAAGAAATTCCTCCCTCACAAAGTCAGCAGTATCAGGCTTTTTAGCCCCACAAGAAGCAGGCAATTTAGCAGATCGGTTATCTACTACAGGGGTTTCTAACCTTGTTTTCACAAAGGCATTTTGTTTGGTATCCTTTTCTTTTTCTTTCTTAGCTTGTAGGAACCAGCAGTTAGTTTTAACATGACCAGGTTTCTTGCAATAACTGCAAACTAGACCACTTTTGTCACTGTCAGCTTTCACACTTTGATCAGACCTGTTACTGGATTTCTGAGCACCATCACCAGATTTTTCTTTGTCTTTGGATGAGGAATCTTGGGTATCACCGTAACCCTTTTTCTGAAATTGGGACCATCTATTGTTCCTGCTCGACTAAAATTTGGACTTATGTGTGAGAACATATTCATCTGCAAATTTGGCAGCTGATTGCAAGTTCAGTGCTTGCTTCTCATTAAGGTAGGTCTTAACATCATCTTTAACACAGTTCTTGAATTCTTCAACTAACACCATCTCTTTTAGTGAGTTGAAATCATCCTTGACCTCCATAGAAGTACACCAGCGCTCAAAGCAAACCTTCTCATTTGCAAATTCCACATAAGTCTGATTTTCAGATTTCTTCAGACCTCTGAATTTCTGTCGGTAAGCCTCTGGAACCAACTCATAAGCTCTCAAAATAACCTTTTTGACAACCTCATAATCAGAGGAATCATCTGCAGACAAAGCCGAATAGGCTTGTTGAGCTTTACCCTTGAGGACAGTTTGCAACATCAGAGGCCAGTGTTCCTTTGGCCACTGGCAACTCTTTGCTACCTTTTCAAAACACTGGAAATAGTTGTCAACATCCTTTTCCGAAAATGGAGGCACCAATTTTACCTCCTGGCTAGCCCGAAATTTATTTTCAGTTTGAATTTTAATTTTTAGTTGCTCCATTTGGAGTCTTTCTTCTTTATCGAATTTCTCTAATTCAAAATTTCTCTGTCTTGCAAATTTTTCTAACTCAAACTGTCTTTGTTTTTCTTTTTCTTCCCTCTCAAATTCTCTTTGTTTTTTCTTCTCTTGCTAATTTTTCCAACTGAAATTCACTTTGTTTTTCTTCTCTTGCTAATTTTTCCAACTGAAATTCTTTGTTTTTCTTCTCTTGCTAATTTTTCGCACTCAAATTCTCTTTGTTTTCCTTTTTCCTCCCTTTCAATCTCTAGCATTTTTAAGTTAAGTTCCATTTCTATATTTGGATTTTCCACTGGAAACTGTTCCAGATCTCCTGGTGCAAACACATTTTCATCAATTTTCATCTTTCTTCTCTATCGAATTTCTCTAATTCAAAATCTCTCTGTCTTGCAAATTTTTCTAACTCAAATTCTCTTTGTTTTTCTTTTTCTTCCCTCTCAAATTCTCTTTGTTTCTCCTTTTCCTCCCTTTCTTTTTCTCTTTCCTCCCTTTCTTTCTCTTTTTCCTCCCTTTCTTTTTTCTCTTCTCTTGCTAATTTTTCCAACTCAAACTGCCTTTGTTTTTCTTTTTCTTCCCTTTCACTCTCTAGCATTTTTAATTTGAGTTCCATTTCTATATTTGGATTTTCCACTGGAAACTGTTCCAGATCTCCTGGTGCAAACACATTTTCATCAATATAATATTCAACTATCTTTCTAGCCAGTCTTGCTTTTCGCATGGCTGGTTTTGCCTCTGTCAGCTCTAACTGTCTGCAAATTTCTTGCAGTTCTGTCTTTTTAAAAGACTTCAAAACCCCTATGGTTGGTGATGCCAAGAAATCATCCATTGCTGTTGATCTATATATATGTATTCAATTGAAAAAATCAATTTTACAATTTGAAATGTTAGATTTTCAATAAATGACTCACACAATGGTCTATCCCGGACGAGCCCCCAATTTGTTATGGCCCCAATTTTTTTTACAATTTACAACACAACAGCTACGGCAACAGCAAGGGATGACAGAAACAGTTTTAAAAACTTGTAAACATTTAATTAACAGACAAAGACTAATACTAACCTACAACTAATAACCAAGATTGATTTACAAGAAAAACAGAAATATTTACAGTCCCTTTTTGCTGGGGTGGCTTGGTGATGTCCTGGGTAAGGAAAAAAAATGCTCTAACACAAGCAAAAATCCACAAAAGAAACTTCACAAGTCTTGAACAGAAATGATAGGTCTGGTCACATGTATCCTTCTCCTTGCAATTTCTCCTACTACTTTGCTGTCTCAATTCTTTTCCTTATATACTCTTTTGCAGACCCCACCCACATTTATTCCTCTTTTTTTTAATTTTCGGGGACTTGCCCCAGACATGTCCAGGACATGACTAAACCTAGCTCCAGTCTGAGCTTAATAAAAGAAAGGTAAATACTGCCATCTAGTGGCCTCTATTCACATTACAGGCCGGAAACGCTAAAAACCTGGGCACTCAGCTTGCACATTTGTAACAAAATCGTCAGAGGCCTCGAAGCGATGAGAGACCATGAGTTTCATACTTCACAAACACACCACAAAGAGGAGATGGAAGCCAGAATCAAATCAGACAGAGAGGACGGGGTACATCTTCGGGAAAAACTGGATGTCTGCATTGATCCCTTCCAAGTTGATCAACCTCAAGAGGGACTCGTGAACATCGTGACGGGAAAGGTTGTTGCCCACTCATCGCTGAATGTCGACAAGGCTGTGGAACTTGGAACCAATCAAATGGAATTGTCCGAAAACGGCTGGCCAGACACATTTCATGCCACTTTTCCTAAGTGTGTCACAACGATGACAATTTCTCGAAAGCACGTCAAGGTTGGAGATCTCCGAATGTTTGACACTGAGATGATATACGCCAGAGCAATGGCTCTGCAGTGGAGCCTTTGTAACTTTGACACGAACAATCTGATGGCACATGAGTTGTCTCCGAAGCCAAGCTCGATGTTTGTTAACAGTGGACACATGAAAGAGGCAAAGACAAAGTCAACCCTGAAAAACTCCTTGAAGGTTGAAGTGTCATCAAGGCACGTGAACTTCGACGCATCATTTTTAGATGGGTGTGCAGTGATGTGGGTCGTGCCATGGCCTGTTGGTGGCAATGTCCAAGACTACCTCAACAACTTTCGTCATCACGTCCAGGGTTACCTCCAAACGAGTGATGTTTATCTCGCATTTGACAGGTACAACCAAGGCAGCACCAAGGAATCCACCAGAAGCGAAAGAGACAGGGGTGCCAGTCGGGAGTACAGTCTGCGTCCAACAACCAAATTACCACCACAGAAAGTTCAGTTGACCGTGAGCAGCAACAAAAAACAGCTCATTACCTTGATCCTGGTTGACCTCGTTTCTCACAAGGATAGTTTCAGATCAAAGTTGATTGTTACTAGAAATGACCCCACTCCTGTTGAGATCAGCCAAGGCACTGCCACGAGAAGGGGCGACATGAGGATAACACACGAGGAAGCCGACACGATCATCATCCAACAAGTGGCTGCCTCTGGCGCCTCAGAGGTACTCGTTGTAGCCGATGACACAAACATATCTGTCATGTTGTGCCACTTCGTCTCTTGATCTGATATCACAGGTCATGTGATGATGGTTTCACCAGTAAAAGGAAGGTCATTTATCGACATCAATACCAGTGTTAACAGGAACCGAACTGTGATGAGCAACTTGCTGGCGGCCCACGGTCTTACCGGATGTGATACCGTCGCAACATATCACGGGATTGGAAAGGGAGTGGCCTTGAAGGTTCTGAGGTCCAATAAGCACACACTGTCCAGTGTGGGCGACGTCAACAGTTCTGTCGAAGATGCAGTCCCACAGGCAACCAAATTCATGCTCTCTTGCTACGGTCATCCAGAATGTGGATCGATGACAGAGGTGCGTCAAAAAATCTGGTCGACTAAGGTTTCTCGTAGTATTGGTGGCGCTCCCTAACTACAGAGCCTTCCTGCTACAAATGAGGCTTTCCGTGAAAACGTTGCCAGAGCACATCTTCAAGTAGCCATTTGGAGACAAGCCCTTCAGTCTGATCGTCCAGGTTTGGATCCTCTCCAGCACGGCTGGGAGAGACAGACTGGTTCGCCTGCCTTGACTCCAACAACGTTTCCTGAGAACGTTGCTGCTGCTCCTCCAGAACTGCTTCAATTAATTAAATGTTCATGTGATAGTGACATGCCATGTAGGACAAAACGATGTGGCTGCTGCAACGCTGGCATGGCATGCACCATGTTCTGTAACTATCATGTTCCATGTTCCAGCTATCAATAAAGCATGTGTTCCACACTTTGGATAAACATTAAGTCATAGTAACTCAGTCACATACGGAACAATAGCGAAAATTGGTTATTTTCACGTACCCTGGACGCCATCTTGAATAATTAAAATTGCCCAAGGGTGAGAACTTCACACCCCTAGATATGTTCATATAGGTCCCATAGAAGAATAATCAGCAGAGAAAAAAACTTTATCATAGAATTTTGGGTCAGGGCAAAAAACCCAGTTTGACTCCCGGACTAGCGGGGCAAACGCGCGTCCAGGCACGTCACACCGCCCGTGGACAGGCAGTCACTCACGGACACGATAATCAACATTTCATCCAAGGTAATCACAAATCACTTGTGCTTTAGACAGATAAAGTTACGTCACTTTTTTCTCAAAATGTTAGTCCTGCCAGTCGCGTGCCTATTCCTGGTTTTAAAACCAAGAGCACTTTCTGTCCAAGCACGACCAACGCATCCATCAATACGTTTTGCAGAGTTGTGAAGCATGATGTTATTCGGCTGGTTAATAGTAAACACGCAGCCTCATCCAACCTCACCATGAGTGAAAGAACTGCTTTATCCAAATTGATGAATGATCAAGAAATTGTGATTAAACCCGCTGATAAGGGCAGAGGAATCTGTGTTCAGGACGCAGGTACGTATAGACAACAGTGGCGGCTCGTGAATTGGCAACAGGGGAAGCCCAAACAATCCCCTAATGATTATTCATCACCTGTTTTCAATCATTCATTTAAACAGTGGTTCTGGCTTCCCTTTGTTACGGCCGACCAGCCGCCGCAGATAGACAAGACATTTTGTCTCAATTATCTAATACAAGGTTCTATAAAAGGGTAAATCATGATCCCACTATTTCCTATCAGAAGGAAATATTTACTTACCCTGAAGAGGCAAAAACTTGGGGTTGGATTACCGAGGCAGAATTTAATTTCTTGTATTGCAAGCACCCCAGACGGCCTGTGTTGTTTACTCTACCGAATGTACACAAGTCTCTTGATAATCCTCCCGGGCGCCCTGTTGTGGCACAAGCTGACTCCTTACGGTCTCCCCTGTCAAAATTAGTAGATTTCTTTATTAAGCCCTTTGTCCAGTCCCTTCCTGCTTATATTAAGGACTCCACTGATTTTATTGAGAAAATATCAGTTCTCAACGATTAGTCTAATGATGTCCTTCTTTTAACTTGATATTGCAAGCCTGTATACGAATATTCCCCATGATAACGGGTTGGAAGCGTTACGCTTTCATCAGGAAGGCCGTGATAGTACATCTAACCCGCTAAATGAATTGATTATTGATTTAGCCAAGTATATTATGCAGTACAATTACTTTCACTTTGAAAATGACTTCTATTTGCAGATTTCAGGCACGAGCATGGGCACTATTTCTGCTCCGAATTATGCAATCCTATTTGTGGGATTCTTTGAACGGAATTTTGTATTTAATCCTATGAAAAATACTTTTCTGTCCAAAATTAAGAAATGGTATAGATATATCGATGACATTTTCTGTATTTTTAATGGAACTGAGGAAGAATTGACAGGATTTGTTATATTACTCAATAGCTTTGATGGAAACTTACAATTCACCTCCAGTTATAGTACTGAGAAAGTTAGCTTTTTAGATATGTGGGTCTTGAGGAACAATAATTCTCTCATCTCTGCCCTTTATGAAAAGGAGACTGAAAAAAATACTTTGTTATTGGCCTCCAGTTTTCATCCCACTCCTTTAAAAAAAAGGACTACCCGTCAGTCAATTTAACAGGCTGAGAAGAATTTGCTATTCCACAGATTTTATTGAGAAATCCATGGATTTGAAAAATAGATTTTCGAGCGGGGATATCCTATAACATGGATTAATCATGCTTATGAAATTGCCCATAAAAGGTCTCGCTCGGAATTATTCAAAAAGACGACTAAGAAACAGAAGGAACATTCAGTGACGTGCATCACTCAGTACTCTTCCCATTCTTCCGCAATCAGATCGGTTTTTAAGAAGCATTGGCATATTTTAAAATCTGATCCCGAATTGTCTTCTACCTTCAAAACCTTGCCCCTGTTTGTCAACAAAAGAGGAAGAAACCTGAAGGATTATTTGGTTCGCGCTGATGCGCTTTCAAAAAGACCCAGTGGATCCACTCAAACACTCTTACGCCCCCTACCTACAGGAAACTACCGTTGTGGCAGTTGCGCTCAATGCAACAATACCACTAAAACCAATAATTTTCCGCACCTACAAACTGGTAAACCTATTTCTATCAATAGTGTTATCACATGCGTGTCTACACATGTAAAATACATGATCCGTTGTCCCTGTGGTCTGGTGTATGTAGGGAAAACCATAAGAAAATTAAAACAAAGAATTAGAGAGCATAAAAGCGCAATTCGCTGAAATGATCGGGATTACCCAGTAGCAGTACATTTTAATGATGCCCACCATGAAATCTCCTCCCTTCAATTTTGTGGCATTGAACAGGTCTCTTTACCTCCCAGAGAGGCGACCAGGATAAACTTTTGAAGCAGCGGGAGGCATACTGGATTTGCACCCTCCAAACTTTGTCTCCCAAAGGACTAAATGATGAATTATCATTTAATGTATTTTTGTAATAGTTTGTGTGCTACTGTTCTGATGCAAGTCTGTCTCCTCCCCCCAAAAAATTGATTGGAATGGATTTTTTTGCTCATAATTGTGCAATCAAACTATAGATTAGCTTTTATGAAATGTACAACTGTGATATATGGGTGATATGATAGGGATCCTCTGAATATAATCCCCTATAAATGACTCTGTGGGACATGGGTATATATACCTGTTTTTTTTAGGGTCCGAGCCTCCAGGCCTGCAAGGCCTTGGCAAGGAGCCTATTGTTCTTCTAGTTAGGGTCCGAGCCCTAGGCAAAGCCTGGGCAGAGAACCCTATTGTTATTGTACTGTTTCTTATTCTTTCTTTCTCTTTCTTTCTCTATACGCCTTTTTGAGGTTAAATTTGACCCCCTAAACTTGCTCAAAAACTCACCAAATTTGGCACACACCTTATGTCTGGCGAAAAATGTAATAAAACTTAAAAATTATTACCTTAGGTGACAAAATGGCTCTCTAGCGCCACCCAGAATCATTACATTGGCACTTAGACGGCCACCACGACCAGTAGGAAAGTCAGAGAGATGGAACCAAAGCTACATGGTTCATCTCATCAAGACCCAAAAATTAAAAATAGCCACCCCTGACCGAAATCGAACAGGAAGTCCGCAATTTGCATATCAAAACTGCCATTTGCCCCTAAATTTGGCTTAAATTTGCCCTCGAACAAACGCAAACTTCTTTAAGGGCGTTCATCCTATCGATCCCAAATGCTAATAGATGACAAAGCACACACTGCTGAAGAAAACTACTGTACAACTTTGTCAAAAGTCGAACGGTTTGGATTTTATGAGGCGTCAAAGATGGGGGTCCCCAGCCACTTTCACTGCCTTTTTTCGATGCATATGCTAATTCCAACCTAAATGTGACCCCGTAAACATGTTCATAAACTACCCAAATTTTGCAGTTAATTCATACAGGCTTCAAACATTTTTACAATCTGAAAATACTCCACCAAAGAGACAAAATGGCTCTCTCGCGCCACCTAAATGGGACTTTTGCTTTCACCACGGCCTGTCGTAATGTCACAAAATTCTGAAAAAATTCACATGTAATGCCTGTACAATCTCCTGAGTTTTCACTTGTTTTTGTGAAAATTAATTCAAGACTTTTTGAGTTAAAAATTTTATGTACATAATATGCTGTACAGTAATATATACTTTCTTGCTGCAAACCGTTAATCGTATCAAAATGTCCTTAGGTATTCTTCACAAGCTCCTTTTGCAAAAACAACTGGCCTAGCTTGGTACCATTTGAATGAATATTTGGTGAGATATAGACGTTATGAATATTCATAATTTGAAAAATATAGAGTGACGCACTTCTGAATTCACCATAGTTTGCAGTGTTTGCAGTTTTGTCTGTTTTCAGTGGACATGCTCCCAAAATTTCAGCTTTCTAGGATTTACGAGGAAGAACCATTTATTAATTTATTGATTATTATTCATTTTCAGAGTTTTTCTATGTGGTGCTACACATTCTGACCACCGGGTGGCAGTAGGATCACATGGCCCATCATGAGTTCATGAATGGGGGAGATTCCACAATACACAGCAGTGATAAAATCTGCTAAAGAAACTTTGACCAGGTCCTATGACTCATAACTCCAATTTACAAAAGAAAAATCTGTTACAGTAAAGGGGTTTGCACTCTAGTCAACATAAAACATTTTACTCACTCTTGCGTTGTCCGACGGTTGAGAATGCTAGACGGTGCCCGAACGCATCCCGCCCCAGCATCAACGTGCGTGGGTGGGCGAGCAAGGCTGCTTGCAGCTTTAATGTTTCATATTATTATTCTTACGCACCTTTCAACCTAAATTTGACCCCCTAAACATGCTCAAAAACTCCCCAAATTTGGCAGGCACCTCATGTCTGGCAAAAGATTTTATAAAATGTAAACATTATCCCCATAGGTGCCAAAATGGCTCTCAAACGCCACCCAGAATCAATAAAGACTGCCACCACGACCGTTAGGAAAGTCATACAGAGATGGAACCAACACTACATTGTTCATCTCATCAAGACCTAAAAAATAACAATCGACACCCCTGACCTAAATCGAACAGGTATTCTGCAATTTGCAAATAAAAATTGCCATTCACCCCTAAATTTGGCCTAAATTTGCCCTCGAACAACTGAGAACTCCTTTAAGGGCGTCATCATATCAACCCCAAATGCTAATGGATGACAAAGTACACTCTGACAATGAAAACTACGGTACAACTTTGTCAAAAGTCGAACAGTTTGGATTTTATGAGACATCAAAGATGGGGTCCCCAGCTGTGTTGACTGCCTTTTTTCGATGCATACAGAAATTCCAACCTAAATGTTCAGGTAAAGAACAAGGCTTACCATAGGTCAGTCGCCCACCTAATTAATCTTCCAGCCATTCCCGAAGACGAGGAAGGAGAAGCCACTACAGCACCGACGAAATCTCTTTAAGATGTACATTCACACAATGAATGTAGGGGCGGCTGTTTAAGAGACTGTGGAGAGAGCAGACTTGACCTATTAATCTCCGTGCCCTTTGCATGTGCCAATGTTGTGACTTAATAGGCAGTCAGTCAGTATTCAAGAGAACAGACGCCATATACAGGAAGCTGGGGACAAGTTAGAGGAGAACCAAGTTATTAGTTTGAGCTTCCCTGTGGAAATTATCTTGTGTGCGTAAATTAAACTTAAGTAAATACTTGTTATACAATTTGCTGTTGTATTAGTTCAGTAATTATACGAATACGAGCTTCAGTGCCTGTTAGCTAAATAAGTAGCTTTGTTTATCGTGACCTTTGTTTCTAGTTAAACGCAAAAATTTCATTGCTCACGATCGATGTAGTGGATTCCCGACTAAATCTGTTCAGGCTGTTGTATTTCTTTCGTTAAAATACTGTTCATTTAAGAGTAAGCAGGGTGTACAGTTAAGTGTAGTATGGCATAGCGAAGAGATTTGTAAGATTGTACCGAATAATTTATGCAGCTGTTTCATGCAAATTCAGACCAGTTCGTAAAATGTTCCGTCATTTCAAGATGAATATAACAAGAGAATTATAGCGATGTATCAGACAGGCTAATATTCTAAATTAATGATGTACGTGACCTTGCTTTCATTATTGCTCTGGCTTATCAGTTTAAATAATATGGTGATATTTTGTACTAAACAGAGAAAATGGCAATAGTTCATTATTGACATGTACTGTTGAGGTATATGTGCGATTCTCTATAAGTAAATGCCATTTAGGGATGTAATTATTTAAGTAATATTCCATGTATAATCTGATTGTTTGTATGTTTCCATTGTAGACCACACTAATTTCCCTCCTAATAATCTGCCAATAAACTGGTTAAGGGCACTTGGTGTCTCCAGTGTTTGATCATCACTCCGTGGCGACGGCTACCAATCCGGAACCATTACTCCACACCTACAGTTACACATTGGGAAATGCAGACTGCCCCGATGGAAGCTGATGGCGTAACATGCACTAACGATGTTTTACTTTTAAAGCAACAAAGCGTAGTGGGGGTTCGAAGCGGCGGCCACATGGGAAATCAAGGGGGAAGAGCATTAGTAATAACCTGAAATGTTTTTATTTAAATGCAAGAAGCATAATAAATTTCCAGAACTTGAGGCTGTAGTGATCAGTGAGGGCTATGACATAGTTGGGATTACAGAGACATGGCAATGTGAAGAGGATGGAGATGAATATAATATAGAAGGTTTTTAGCTCTTTAGGAAGGATAGATGTAATAGGCGAGGAGGGGGCGTAGCACTCTATGTGAACGAAAACATTAATGTACAGGAAATTCCCGAAATTTAACATTCCTTGACCTGTGAAGATATCTGGGTCAGGCTCATTGGCAAACACGAGACAGGTTTAAACATAGGAGTATCTTATCGACCACCAGCTTTGGACAGTACAATCAATGAAATGCTTTTTAGGAGGATTACGCAAGCTTGTAGTGGTGGTGCGACTATTATCATGGGAGACTTAAATTATCCTGGTATCAATTGGGAAATGGTGAAAGGACAGGGTAGGGGGGAGGAAGAATTTCTAGATGTTATAAATGATAATTTCTTGGTGCAGTATGTTAATAAACCTACCAGAGAGAAGGCAATTTTAGACTTAGTGCTCTGTAATGACCCCAATAGAATTAGCAATGTTGAGGTACTGGAGCCACTTGGGACAAGTGATCACTCTGCTGTTAATTTTGATGTTTCATGGGAAGTTAAAAAGGTGTATTCTAAAACAAAAATTTTCAATTTTAGGCGAGCAAACTTTGACAGGATGCACTCATATCTCGCTGAAATAAAATGGGAGACACTCCTGGACTGCAAGTCCGTAAATGAGATGTGGGAAAGATTTAAGGGGGTTTTTTACTTGAATCTCAGTGCAGATTCATTCCGAAGGTGTCCAAAAGTAAGCTGAAAAAGCAGAATCCTCAGTGGATGACCAAAAGTATTCGTAGGATGTTGAGGGAAAAGAGGAATCTTTATAAGATGTACATAAAGAATAACAATGAGAATACTAGGGCTGAATACTGTAAAATGCGGGCTGTGGTCAAAAAAGAGCTGAGGAATGCTAGAAGACTGTATGAAAGACAAATTGCAGAGGGGGCAAAAACTAGCCCTAAGCGCTTATTTCAGTACTGTAGCAGAAAAAGGAAAGTTAAAGAGCAGGTTAAGTGCAAGAGCAGGTTAAGTGCATAAAGAATAAAAATGGATCGCTGCTATATGATAACAAGCATATTGTGGATGCCTTAAACAGTTACTTTGTTGAGAATTTTACCTCAGAGGGGGTCTTTAATTGGCCAGAGGGCATGTCAAATGCTCAAGATTATTTAGCAGAAATTGAGGTTCGGGATAACGAGGTATTAGACAAGTTGCATAAACTAAAAGCAGATAAGGCGGCGGGTCCTGATAGCTTATATCCTAGAGTGCTCAGGGAAGCTGGTGAGTTCATCTTTAAGCCGCTATCCGCCATCTTCAGACGGTCTTTAGAAACTGGAGAAATACCAAATGATTGGAAACAGGGCAATATAATACCAATATATAAGAAAGGGGACCATACCAAGCCAGGAAACTACAGGCCAGTGAGTTGAACTTGCATTTCGTGCAAAATATTGGAATCTATCATAAAAGATGAGCTGGACTTATTTCTTGAACGTAACAGTATCTTGAGGGATAGCCAACATGGTTTTCGGAAGGCAAGGTCATGCCTAACAAACCTTCTGGAATTTTTTGAAGAGGCCACCAGGACTTACGACCAGAGCAGGGCTTATGACATCATATACTTGGATTTTCAGAAAGCATTCGATACAGTACCGCATAAGAGACTAATTTAAATTTAAAGTGATTCAGGACGATTTGGATAGAATCCAGAATTGGGCAGAAATGTGGCAAATGAAATTTAATCTAGCAAAATGTAAAGTTGTACATGTAGGTAATAAAAACTTTAGATGGGATTACTTCATGGGAGGTTTAAAACTGGAATGTGCTGCACAAGAGAAAGATCTGGGAGTGATTGTTAACCAAACCCTCACAGGTTCTAGCCATTGTGCCGTAGCAGTTAAAAAGGCTAATCGGATGCTAGGATACGTTGCCAAAAGTATTGAGTACAAATCTAAGGAAGTGATGCTTCTTTTGCACAACACGTTCGTTAGACCACACCTGGAGTATTGCAAATTGCAAAGTTTACCTGTTCGAACATTTAGTGACTTGTCTTTGCAGTGTATTCAATTGAATATAGGTTGAAAAGGATTTGCAAATCATTGTTTTCTGTTTTTATTTATGATTTACACAATGTGCCAACTTCACTGGTTTTGGATTTTGTAGTTTAAAAACCAAATATTCTAATGACAGTTACACTTAGTTATAACGGTCAGTCTCTCTCCCTCTCACACACACACACACACACACACACACACACACACACACACACACGTGTGCCTGTCTCTATGGAAACCGAATCACCCCTGACTGCTTGCTCTCTCACAAGCGCTGTTTGACAGAGAGGAATTCAAAGAATAATTCACTCACACTTTCCAAAGTACTGCCATTTTCTCGCAGACCGTAGGTCCTATGGTAAAAACAAAAATACCGTGAGTGAGAGGAGACTCTGCTGATCGTCCCCATGAATATTTTTCTCTTGTACTGTCAAGTATGTGGTCAGGGTGGCGATTTCAAAAATGCCTCTCAACTGTCAGCTCCTGTTATAATGGCTGCCTATGGGAGAGTGGGTCAGTGACACAGTCCGAACTACTGCCATTTTCTCATAGACCGTGGGTCAAAAATACCATGAGTGAGAGGAGACTCTGCTGATCGTCCACATATATTTTCTTTTCTTGTAGAGTAAAGTATGTGGTCAGGGTGGCAATTTAAATACGGACGAGTCTGTCTGCTCTGTACCCAAAGTTTTCTGCTCCTGTTATAATGGCTGTCTATGGGGCAGTTGGGTCTGCGCTCCTTTCGCTTCAGGGTGCCTAGAGTCTCAAGACTTAATCACTTTTCTTCCACACTGACATTGGTCAGGCCTGCACGAATTTTCCTAAGTTTTGATGTATAATTTCTGAGTGTACGTTGGAAATTGTGGCAGGGGGATGTCTCTGACGGCTTGAGTGGAGGAGTTCATTATGACATCACTCCAAAGTTCAACCCATTGAATTCAATTACACCGAATTTCGCGGGAAAAACGCGAATACCGAACAAAAGACAAGGGATATCGTAACTCTTTGAACAAGCCACCATGTTCAGATCGACCTGGACTTGGAACGGTGCAATCTCGAAAGCCCTAGGAGGAGGAAGGGGCCACAGATATTATTGAGAAGGCAATAAGAGGAACAAGAGCAATCCGAGATTTCTGATCTCCGCCAAAGGATGACATTGATACAAATGCAAGATCTGTCTCTTGGGAAGATTTTAGGACCGGATCCAGAATCCAGATCCGGATCCTTATCATCACCAAAATTTAATGGAGTCATCCCTGGACCAAGATCTATCTCTGGTGAAAATTTCATGAAGATCCCTTCAGTAGTTTCCGAGAAATGTCACTAAATTTGTAGATCCAGATCCGGATCCGGATCATCACCAAAATTTAATGGAGTCGTCCCTGGACCAAGATCTATCTCTGGTGAAAATTTCATGAAGATCCGTCCAGTAGTGTCCGAGAAATCCTGTCCACAGACAGACAAAGAAATAAATAAACCGACTCGATTGCATAATCTCCTTGGCGGAGTTAATGAGAAAACTTAAGAAGAACAATAATGTGCTTGCCCTGCAGGCACAAAGCAGCCAAAGGCTACTGTGTGCTGTGAGCAAGCACACTAATAAATGGCAATATGATTATTTTTTCCTTTCAGTACACATCTTAAAGCTCCTGAAACAAAAAAAAATTATTTGAATATCTTAATTATTTAAGATTTTAGAGTAGGTCAAAGTTAATGCTTCATGATTTTACTGGATGGCTCAAATATATCAATTTTTTTTATACACCAGCACCATGATATAATAATCTGATTAATTTCCATTTATTTTCTATAACTTTCTATAAAGCTAATACGCTACAATTTTAGGTCACTGAAAGATAAAGGGTCGCCAAAAGATCTACATGTAACAGTGTCGCACAAAAAAGTACAGCGCTCTCAAGGATTATTGGCACCCCTGGTTAAGATGTGGTCTTTAACTTCTAATAAATTCAGTATTTTTCTAAATAATATAAGACCACAATGAAAAAAAGAGGAAAATCCAACCTTTATTTCAAGTCATTTATTCAGTGGGGAAAAAAAATCCCACATTAAGAAATAATTATTTTATATCAAATCATGTGTGCCACATTTATTTGCACCCCTGATGTTAATACTTTGCACGACCCGCTTTTGCCAACAAAATAGCACCTATAATGTTTCACAAGATGGGAGAATACAGAAAGAGCGATCTTCGACCATTCCTCTTTGAACAATCTCTCTAAATCATCCAGTGACCTGGGTCCTCTCCTCTGCACTCTCCTCCTGAGCTCACTCCACAGGTTTTCAATGGGGTTGAGGTCTGGGGACTGAGATGGCCATGGGAGGAGCTTGATTCTGTGTCTGGTGAACTATTTCAGAGTAGATTTGGCTACATGTTTAGGGTCATCATCTTGCTGAAAGACCCAGTGATGACCCATCTTCAGCTTTCGGGCAGAGGCCACCAGATTTTGATTTAAAATGTCCTGGTATTTCAAAGCGTTCATGATGCCATGCACCCTAACAAGGTTCCCAGGGCCTTTGGAAGAGGAACGGGCCCACAGCATCATCAATTCTACCCCATACTTCACAGTGGGCATGAGGTGCTTTTCTGCATACTCATCTTTTATGTTCTGCCAGACCCACTTCGTGTTTGTTGCCAAAAAGCTCTATCTTGGTCTCATCCGACCAAAGCACACGGTCCCAGTTGAAGTCCCAGTACCGCTTAGCGAACTCCAGTTGTTTGCGTTTATGATTGTGAGTGAGGAAAGGTTTTTCTGTGCATGCCTCCCAAACAGCTTGTTGGCATGTAGATAGCGCCTGATGGTTGTTTTGAAGACTTTGTGACCCCAAGATGCTGCTATTTGTTGCAATTCTTTAACAGTGAGCTTTGGAGAACTTTATTTCTATTACCATCCTCCTCACTGTGCGTTATGGCAAAATAACCTTGCGTCTTAGTCCAGGCTTATTTACCACTGTTCCAGTTGTTTTAAACTTCTAAATGATTCCTCTGACAGTAGATATGGGCAGGTGCAGGTGAGTGGCTATTTTCTTGTAGCCATTGCCTGACTTGTGAAGGTCGCCACACATCTGCCTTACTTGAATGGTGTGTTCCTTTGTCTTTCCCATGTTGAAGAGTGGATAAGAGAAATGGCCTCTGTGTCATGTCATATTTATACCCCAGGGAAACAGGAAGATTTACTAATTAAATGTTCCTAGATACTCTGATCAACTTTGTAAACTACTGTAGAAATGGCAAATACTTCAATTACATTTATTTCCTAGGAATTGTTAGGGGTGCCAATAATTGAGGAACAGGTGATTTTATTAAAAATATTTATTTCTTAGTCAGAGTTTTTTTTTTTTTTTACCCTTAAAATTCACTTGAGTTGAATGTTAAATTTTTTTACAATTAAAAATTGAATTTATTTTAAGCCTTTTCACACATCTTAACCAGGGGTGCCAATAATTATGGAGGACATTGTATATATTTTTACATTTTCGATATTTATATTTGAGAAAAAAAATCCATATTCTCAGAAAAAGGCTTTATACTATAAGAAAAAATGTTGGATGATTACTTTTTTGAAAAAAAAATTTTTTTTTTAATTACGAGGTTTTGAGAAGTTGTAACAGTGTCGCGTTTTTGGCTTCATTGAGTTTGGTACAGTTACATTGTGACTAATTAGTTAGTTTTTTTAACTCTTAGTTTTTGATTGCTAGCCATCTAAAGATGGCATCAAATGGCACACAGAGGGTTAATGCGGACACGCCCCCTTTTTCAAACCCCTCTGAAATCAAAACAGATTAGGACCCTGAAACCAATTGCATTTTACTTCTATTACCACAGGCTACAAAATACATCAAAATCAAGCAAATGAGACACCATGGCCAGGGGAGCTATGGTGATTTTGGATGATTTCATATAGATAGACTCTTTATAAGACATTATGAATAGGATGTGTTGCTGTTACACGTCTGTGTTTCCCCTTCATTCATTCAGCAGTGGCGCAGGGCCGCTGCTGGATTACAAGCGGCGCTGCTGAAATTTCACATGATCATTAAAAACAATGCGCTACTAGTGATATTTACTCGCACTGTGTGAGCGCAACAACACACGTTATTTTGGACTTGTTGTGAGTCATCAACGAGCGCATCAAATCCTGTCGGACCCTCTTAGGACATCAACGTAAAAGGTAACGTTCAAGCTTAAACACGGTCTATATAGCGAGTAGCGCAGGAAACGTAACGTGAACGTAACAGCGTAGCTCCTTAGGGCAGTTAGCGGGAGGAGAAAGTGATGGTGGTTGCGAACGGAGCAGCAGCGATTCAGAAAGATCAGTAGTACGTTGACAGAAAATATACAGTCTGTCAGTTAATAAATGCAGCAGCTTCTCAAGCCAACAGTCTTATGCCATATTAGCTGTGGCGTGCCGTCAGATGTCAGGAAGGCCTTCAGTAACATCCCGCATAATTGCTCTTAAACTGTTTGTGATAAGGTTTGCCTGATTAACAAACAGTTTATAAACTGAACAACCACCACCAATGCATGACACGTAATGATTAAGAAATGCTAATTACGAAGCGATTGCCTGTTGGCTATGTTGATATAATTGACGTGATTCCGCAAGGATGACAATCTGCAAAAAAAAAAAAAACTTTTGCTGACCCAGCAGAAATTATTTTCGTTATCACTCAGCTGTGCATCAAGGCACTTTTGCTGTCACTACATCCAGACTATAGAACGTATTCTCATGGCTTATTGCTCAATGAACCTCGTGAACTAATTTACGCAAATCCAGAAATGATCAAGACATAGGCGATTGATATTTTCCATAGCCATTGATGTGCAGAAGTAAACGCCATATATTTTCATATTGCAATGTATAACAAGGCTTTCAAAAATAAATTTGATTCTCGTCGGTTCCACTAATCAGTCTGAGCAACTGTTTCTAATCGGGTAGATAAACTGCGAGAGGTGTCTGTCATTAAGAAGTGCAGACTTCTGTTTTTCTCTCTCATTTTAACCATAGCTTATTTTAACTGCACTACTATTCCATTTGCGAGATCAAAATTATTGCCAAATGAATTTACTGCCGGAGTCATTCTGCGTCATTAATCAAAGTATATCTTATAAAAGTTTGAGACAAGCAAATGGATTTACTCACAGTTCGATAAAGTTTAATTTTATCCCTGTGCATATAGCCTTTGCTATTTGAGGCCTTTCATTTGAGAGATCTGATTGTCCCCCGCCGCAACGTGGAACGGGGGACCATGTATTCAGCAGCGTCCGTCCGTACATCCGTCTGTTCACATGATCTCATGAACCGTTGCACTTAGTCTTCAAATTTGATATCAGCCTACATTGGGGCATTATGCAGACACCAGTCGATATGAGAGACCTTGACCTTATTTTCAAGGTCACCACAACTGTTTGACAGCTTTTCCGACTCTTAATACATTGAAGAATGTCGTATTTACTGAAGCAGTATTTCATGAAGCGGCGGGGGGACATGGCCACCTTTAGTGGCAAACACTTGTTTGTAATAACCAGGTATTGAAATTGATGTTTTTTATACTTAAATGTAGTGCTTAAAAAGCCTAAAGCTAGAGTAGTTTGGTCACAAATACGCTGACAATAAATATTGTTTTCATGGCAATGTTGCCTGGGGTTGGTTGTCATAACTGCTGGAAGTCAAAAATGATGAGAGCTGTTTTTGGTGTTTCTGAAGGATAACATAAAATCACAATTATTGGCTGCTCCTGTGTTAGGGCTATTTAAGATCAGGTTGCAGCATTGCAACTTGTCAAGAGCAATGATGCATGTGAGCATCAATGGCCCCCCTACTGCTGAGTTCAACTATAGACGAGCTCTGGAGCTTTTTTACAAAAAGCCCAGAAAAAATATATGTTCACAGGCTGGATGTAGGCTGTGTAAATAAGTCTTCTGGTCTGTAAATAAATAGAAGGTGTGAGTAAATTTGTGTATTGTGACATTTTTATTTTCTTCAGATAAATGTCAAAAGCTGTAAATTGAGACAAAATACACACGTGATAATCCTGTCTATAAGGATTCCATGGTCATTCAATTTGAAACCATTTTCACGAGCATGAATACGGGTCGACGTCGCATCCTCATGGAGACGGACGCAGTAGCACCGCTGCTGAAAAAAATTCTAGGGGGAAACACTTCATGTACTGGACCTAGTGCTTTTTATTTTCTTAGAAATGGTGCTATGAATGTAATGTAATGTTAGCAGCCTGGTGTTCCCCATGTTGTGTAGCGAGAGACCATAGCAAGCAGTACACAATGTGTAGCGAGTGTTAGTCTGTGTACTGTGGCTACTGGAGACCGACGAACAACAAATGACTTCTGCTGAGGTCTTTCCATCCACTACCTGTCAGCTACAAATTAGCTGGCACCTTGTCTCCCGTTTGTAATAGGCTAACTAAACATACTATTTTGCGTTTCTGTAGCAGAAAAAAATTATACAATAATAATGACCTCTTCCGAAGAGTAAATCTTTTTTCACAGGCTGTCCTTCTTCAAATAGAATGAAAATGTTGTGGAATCGTGTAGCACAGTGGTGGAGGGGTAGCGGTGGGGAGTGGGGGGACAGGGTGCACCTGGGCATACGTCATATGGAAGTGCTAGCTGTATTGTTCAAATAACGCAAAATTCCACGAGGGGGCGAGAGAAGTTACACACTATAGCTTTAAGTATATTCGTTTTGAAATATTAAGTTTGTAATTGTTACAGGAATTAATATCTTAATAAATTTATCTACATTTTAGGGCTGGGACGATTCTGAGTCGATTCTTTTGTAAGGTGTAACCTCTAACCTCTAATCCTAAAACTGACCCCAAACCTAACCCTAATCCTAAATTTAATCTTATTACCAACCCTAAATGTTAGTTTGGTGGATGGAAGTACGTGACGACCCCTAAAAATGCAGCCTTCGAAGGATACAGCCTAGGCTTTGAGATGCACCCTATGGCTTCTTCCCGGCGGCATTTTAAATCATTTAAGCCGCTTCAGGTGTGTATGTTTCAAGAAATTAAATGCGACCCTATGACGGCAATGGTCTTATCACACTTAAAAAAAATCTTCGTTCAACATCACCATACCCCAACTCGGCATTTCATCTCTCATTGTAGCATTATTAGGAGATCCATGATGATAAAATAAAAATAAAGAGATGTTTTCAGATCGCCCTGGATTTCAAACGTCTAAAAAATACACAAGGTGGAAAGCATTCTGTAAAGCGGATGAAACGTGAATGTGAGATATAAATTATTACAGTCGCACAAAATGCCGAGGCATTTTATAAAGGAAAAAGTAAAGCTCGGATGTTCGCCCCATGGCAGCAGGTAGTGGTACTACGCCTTAAAAAAGAATCGATTCAGAATCATCCCAACCCTACTACATTTATTTATTAATTTATAAATTTTGATGAAGCCACCCCTCAAAAGGTTAAGCAGCTTTTGTGTCGTATGTTTAATTACACTTACACCAAGCTGGAAACTAGGAAGTATTAAGAAGATGATTTACACCTGGTGGTACATTTCATTTTACAAACAAGATGAAGCTACCTCTCCATGCTTTGAACTAGATAGGTATGATTTGTTTTGGAAACTGGGTCAACTGGGAAGGCCTGATTCAGTTGGGAGAAGATGATTGGCTGGTTGACGTTACAGACTGTGCAATTCGCTGCTCATCACCCAAGTTATTCCACCTTTCAAAACGATGCGGCATGACGACCGTTATTTTACGATGGAGTTTAAACTTACCAAGTGCTAGGTGTAAGATTCACATTTTACCTTTTGTGTACTTTAGAGCCATTTCAGCTGGTGCCAAGGTTACAATGTTAGTAACGCACAAACTATATCCTAAGTTACAACTTTCATTCAAATTAAGCTACGTAGGAACTTTTGCATAGCTGGTGCAACCCATTACTGTAGCCTACTCTGTGGTGACCAACACTTGTGAAAACGGCATGCTCCCTGAACCACTCTCTCAATTTGAGCTCGACGAATCCAAGCATTATCATCTTGGAATATGCCACCCCTTTGTGCAATTGTGTCTGCCCGCGGATGGAGCTGCAGATTTATGCAAGCAGTTACAAAATCCTATCATTAAATGGCACCCCTGGATCAGTTATTGAATATTCACTTGCTAGCCGAGCTCAAACTCTGTTTAGAATATGGATGAGTTTACTCCCATCCCTGTTTCTCAGGACTCGCATGAATTAAACTCCTCAGCCAAGCCTGATGTGCAAACTAATCAATACACTAGTCCATAGTATCTATCCAGCAGTTCAAAAAATGTATCTCTTGCTATAGAAAAAAATTGTTGTCCACATTAGAAACCACTTCAGTTATAGTGAGGCAATGGTATCCCAACTAGTTGTTGAGAAAAATCAGTTTTCTGAAGCAAAAATTCGGCATGGTGTTGATTCTGTGACCTTCTACAATCAATTCTAGTCATCACATATCAAAAACGCGAAGTTCTCAACCATAGATTTATGCATAGATTCCTCCATCGAAGAATCACCACTCCCTTACATCCTCTTATGTACTCATGTTGATAGCCAATCGCTCAATGATTTACTTGGGCTCATCTGCGAAACAGCGCACTTATAGTTCACGCCCTCGTGAATCTTCCCCAGTGGTGATGCATTGATTGACTAGTTTCTTATCCAATGCCAGAGAGTTTAAACTTTCCACAGTAACTGAAAGACATTGATTGGACTAACAGAAGAGTATACAAAGCTCTGCGTAACAGCAAGGTAGGTTCAGAGCTCAAAATTGAGACTGTTTTGGTCAAATATGCAACCAAAATTCACACTGTGCGACCTTTGAATTAAAAAAGTCGCACCTTTGCGACCGCTTTTTCCCCCAATTAAAAGCCTCTTTTCGGGTGCGTTTGTTAGTCAGAAGGCACACCAACCGCTGCTGCAGCTTAAATAGAGATGGGCGTATGTCTTGGAGCAGTCAGTGCATGAATCTTCTAGACATACCACAGCCGGGTGCACTGGTATAAGAATGGAAGCGCACCCAGCGTGTTCCCTTGAGCTGACAGTGACCATTCTGACTAATCAAAGGGGATCGTGAGATCCTAAACCTCAGTACTGATTCTAGAATGGTTAATATTAGCCGCCAATCACTCCATTTTGCAATACTATACACAAGATTTAGACGGAATATGAAATGAGCGATAGATGACTTTTTTTTGGCACCACTAACGTTCAAGTCAAGTTGGTAACAAAAATTACTGAAACTGAGTATCATGATGGTGATTCAGATGAACCGGCGGCAAAATCAGTTTATTATTTTCGCAAAGAGTTGCTTCAAAGTTTTGAATGGCTGAGGTTATAAGAAGGTGAAGTGCACCATGTTCATTTTAAAGATAATGGCCCGGATCCCGCAGGTAACAGCGCGTTACCTAGTACTGAGTCCAAACATTTTAAAGTGGAAGTCCTTCCAAACATGGAGAAAGCACGAAACACAAAAAATACTGTGACAAATGTGCGTCAAGGAGTAGGTCCGGTGTTCTGTTAATATTTGCAACCTATCAACCTACTCAACCTACTCGTGGCTCTGCGCTTGCGCAGACCTAAAATCATTGTCTCGTTTTCCTCGCTCATATCTTCAGTAGCATATCTGCAAAATCAAAATCACATTTTTTCAGCGCGTCTTCAGACCAGTAAACTTTTATATATTTGCATGTACACGCAACATTTTCCTGACAATGCAGAAATTAGATGACAATGGCATGTGGCATACTATATCTCAAAAATAAACAAATTCAACTCATAACATCTGCTTGTGTTACAATAGCTAAATTGCAAAGTTACCTCTGTGTACTGGTTCATATTGCAATATTGAGGCAAATCTGCATTTAACCATCATTCATTTCATAATTTCACAATTGAAGATTTGATTTGGATTAGTTTGGAGGGTCCTCCTCTGGACATATTTGATTCCTTACAGGCAGTGAAGAAATGGATGGAAGGGCAGAGAGCCAGGAGACCCAATTTTAAATCCTGGCCTCCGGAAATGGCATGAAGCCAATGTAGTGGAAACCTTTGTTAATCAATGAACTCAAGACTCTCCTATTGTTTAATAACTGCCATTTGTTGGAGACAGTTGTATTGTTAATGTGGAGTGTTGTATATTTAATGTTTAAAAAAAAGTACAATATAAGTTCTTAGATTTCGGTGTGGGCTCCTAAATTTTGGCTCGCGGTTCTAACTTTTTGAACTTGGGAGCACAGAGCTTATAAGCAAAAAAGTTAATTTAGAGCCCTGTAGGTTGTAATGTCTTTATGTTGCCCACGATTGCGCAGCTGAAAATGACGCGATTTCAAATAAAAAAAAAGACATCCAAAACCGGCCTGAAGTGTTCAGTTATATTTACGGGATTTAAGGGGGGTCCGGATATGGTTAATGGGAATTATTCTGAATTAAATAGAACTGGAGGGTTCCTTCTATCCATACAGTTGTGTCACTGGAGGAGGGATTCAGTGGAAAATGTTTTTGTTCACTTTGGGTAAGTGCAATTTTATACATTCTTTAAACTATGTGTTGTGTTCCAGGGTTCTGGCCTTTGGCCAGAACAGTATTATTCATGGTTTTAACAGTTTCATGTTCCAAGTTTCATAGTTCATAGTTCCATAGTTCATAGCCATGTTCATAGTCATAGTTTTAACAGTTTCTTGTATCTAGTCATTGCATTTCATGTTTCACATTCATTGTCCACGTTTTTACTTTTCCATGTTTTTGTTCATGCCAGGTCTGCCATGCCACTCCACCGCTTGTCTGCGTTCCGCCCCGTGCCTTCGTTGTTGCACATTTCAGAGCTCTGGTTGGCTTTGGTATTTCCCTCTTCCTTCTGTGCTGTACTGATTCGGGGCTCTCTAAGCTTAATTGGCAATTAACTGTTTTTAAGTTACTAACATTTACTAACACTCACTGGGTGGTGTAATTCTTAGATAGGCACATTACTAATATTACTAATTTAGACAGGGAGTTTATTGTCATGATTCCTGCTTTGCTATTTCAAGATCTTGCTGTGCTTTTCTGTTCTTAACATTCATGCTTGCTTCCAAACTGCATACTTAATTGGTACTTAAGCTGAGCACGCTCATTCTCTTAATGAGCAAGTCTTGTCAACCAATCTTGTCCATGTCATGATCTTGCCATGCCTCTTGTTTCTCTCTCTCCAGGTGTTACCCCTCATGTCATGATTTCAAGCCTTTATCTGGATGCGGTGGAAGTTGGCTGGCAGACAGTGTCTCGCATCTCATTGCATGTGCAAGTGTAGTCAAGTTCTTGTTGTCAAGATTCCATAGCATTTCTAGTTTCAAGTCTCGTCCTAGCCTCTTGTTTTGTGTATATATATTTAGTCTGGTTATTTGTTTTTCTTGAGCATCTTGCCTGGAGTTTCCAGTGCCTTTTGTTTTTTGCCTTTTGCATTTATTGTTTATAGCTCTGTGTAGCTTACCTCAGTTTGTTTTTTGCAACCCTTTGGGCCAAGTTTTTTGTTGGCCCTCGTGCCTGTTTTGTTTTGTTTGGAATTAAATCCTCATTCCCTTCTCCCCGCATCTGGTGTCTTACTGATCCCATATCACTATGGGTAGTTGGCTACCTGTATATTATTCTAAGTTTACTATATCCATGATGATCACACAGCTTGTTTGTCTCCTTGGTTAGAAAGAGTAGCCAACAGTAGTTCTGTTAAAATATGAAGTATATGTCAGATATTACTAAGTTTGTGAGTTAAACTTGTTCTTGATAACGTGTGGAAAGTGTTTATATCAGGTTGCAAGCTCGGAATGGGAACTGCTAGCTTTTCATTGCAGGGTGAATGTTCTGACTGTTCAATAAGCTGTTCCTTTAAGGAGTATGTGTGCTGTCTTGTGGGACTCTGAAGAAAAATGGACAAAATTCTTAACCTTATCATGGATAAAAGGCATGTTGTGTGTTTGAAGAGGTTACAGGTGGCCATTGGTATCCAAGTGCACCTATATTGATAAACTCATGCTAAATTCAACCATAAAATCATACAAAACCCAAAACCAGTGAAGTTGGCACGTTATGTAAATTGTAGATAAAAACAATACAATGATTTGCAAATCCTTTTCAACTTATATTCAATTGAATACACTGCAAAGACGAGATGTTTAATGTTCAAACTGAAACTTTTTTTTTTTGCAAATAATCATTAACTTAGAATTTAAAGGCAGCAACACATTGCAAAAAAGTTGGCACAGGGGCCTTTTTACCACTGTTTTACATCGCCTTTCCTTTTAACGACACTCAATAAACGTTTGGGAACTGAGGAGACCAATTTTTGAAGCTTTTCAGGTGGAACTCTTTCCCATTATTGCTTGATGTACAGCTTAAGTTGTTCAACAGTCCGGGGTCTCCGTTGTTTTATTTTACGCTTCATAATGCGCCACACATTTTCAATGGGAGACAGTCTGGACATCAGGCAGGCCAGTCTAGCACCCGCACTCTTACTACGGAGCCATCCTGTTGTAACACGTGCAGAATGTGCCTTGGCATTGTCTTGGTGAAATAAGCAGGGGCGTCCATGAAAGACGTTGCTTGGATGGCAACATATGTTGCTCCGAAACCTGTATGTACCTTTCAGCATTAATGGTGCCTTCACATATGAGTAAGTTGCCCATGCCTTGGGACTAATAAACCCCCATACCATCACAGATGCTGGCTTTTGAAATTTGCGCCTATAACAGTCCGGATGGTTCTTTTCCTCTTTGGTCCGGAGGACACGACGTCCACAGTTTCCAAAAACAATTTGAAATGTGGACTCGTCAGACCACAGAACACTTTTCCACTTTGCATCAGTCCATGAGCTTGGGCCTAGCAAAGCCGGTGGCGTTTCTGGGTGCCGTTGATAAATGGCTTTCGCTTTGCATTGTAGAGTTTTAACTTGCACTTGCAGATGTAGCGATGAACTGTAGTCACTGACAGTGGTTTTCTGAAGTGTTCCTGAGCCCATGTGGTGATATCCTTTACACACTGATGTCGGTTTTTGATGCAGTACCGCCTGAGGGATCGAAGGTCACGGGCATTCAATGTTGGTTTTCGGCCTTGTCGCTTACATGCAGTGATTTCTCCAGATTCTCTGAACCTTTTGACGATATTACGGACCGTAGATGATTAAATCCCTAAATTTCTTGCAATAGCTCGTTGAGGAATGTTGTTATTAAACTGTACAATCAGCTCACGTATTTGTTCACTAAGTGGTGACCCTAGCCCCATTCTTGTTTGTGAATGACTGAGCATTTCAGGGAAGCTGCTTTTATACCCAATCATGGCACCCACCTGTTCCCAATTAGCCGTTCACCTGTGGGATGTTCCAAATGTTTGATGAGCATTCCTCAACTCTCTCAGTCTTTTTTGCCACTTGTGCCAGCTTTTTTGAAACATGTTGCAGGCATCAAATTCCAAATGAGCTAATATTTGCAAAAAATTACAAAGTTTACCTGTTCGAACATTAAGTAACTTGCAGTCTTTGCAGTGTATTCAATTGAATATAGGTTGAAAAGGATTTGCAAATCATTGTATTCTGTTTTTATTTACGATTTACACAACGTGCCAACTTCACTGGTTTTGGGTTTTGTAATTCATATTGAGTTTCACGAGTCAAAATTTGATTTGTTAAATGTATGATTATTTTATGATTTGACAGTGCGCCATTTTCAGGGATCTTTCGACTTTGGGGAGCCACCTGGAGAAGTGTCCTATTCGGCGCCTAGAGAGTAGGTAATTAAGATTTTTCATGTTCAGATGTCTTGTACTCGTGGTCAAGGAATTTATGATCCCAGAAATGTATCCCTTTTTCAATTCTCAGTATTATTTTTTGTAAAACTTCAATGCTGAATTTATGGAGATTTTTTACGTTTGCAGCCCTTTTTCTGTCCCAAAATCATGAAAATAAACTGAAATACGATGTAATTCTAAACGCTTCAAGTGTCCTGTGTGACGTACAGTTCAGGAACCACACGCGAGAGACAGAAATCCAAAAAACATATGCCTTTAATGGAGTCCGAGTCAAAGCCAAAACACACAGGAATTGCCAAGCCACAATACGAAATCCAAAAACAGTATCGACTAGACAGGCAGAGGTCAGAGCCAGTAAGACAGATGGACAGAGGTACAAAAACGATAGGCAAAAAGTCGTAGTCGATGGGCAAAGCCAATGGTCATACACAGGGCATCCAAACACAGAACTCGTGGTCATACAAAAATAGGTCAAAATCCAGAGGCAAAAACAGTACAAAAAGGGCTATGGCAAGAATCAAGGTCGGACTATCCAGTAGAAGAAAAACAATAATCAAAGGCGTACAAGGAGCTCGGCACAATGAAATATTGATCAACATTCTGACAAGAGCTGTGAGTGAAAAGACTCCTAATACACACGCAGGAAGGGTCACATGCTATACAGAGATCAGCTGTGGGGAATGAGACTAATTACATCGGGAGAATCACATGAGGGAAACCCTAACCACGGAAATTGGGGAGATTCGAAATACAGACAGGAATCACACAAACAGCCTATGACATTTAAACAGCTCCGGTCCAGGAGTTCTACATGCACAGATAACAAGAGCAGGAAAGTAATTAAGCACTTGCGAGAGATTCTCGCTAAACATAGGGAGAGGACGGTGGAAAGCAAAAGGGGCGGAGAATACAACAGGGCGACTGCGAAGAGGGAATTAGTCTATTAGTAGCGGTGCGGTTTTAAAACTTAAACTACAGTGCTCATTAGTAATTTAGTAATCGAATCTATATATACATGGTTAGTTGTGTTAGTATACTATAATACAAATGTTAGTCTCGTTACTAATCAGAACAGAGGAGTGAAGGGAGAAAACGAGATACGAAGAAATGTTTTAAACACCAGACTGCCTTTAAAGCACCCGAAGTCAGTGAGCACGCAGACAGGGAAGACGGCCTGAACCAACTAGATCACAAGACAGGGGAGACAAGTGCACTGGAACTGAAACATGGAATGAACCAAAAACCAGAATATTACAAAAACCAAAAAGAATAAATAAAAGAAAATAATCATGAACACAAAACCAGCACATATAACATGATCAAAAACCAGAAGCATGACATCCTGACTCAGTGGAGCCATTTCCTTCCTCTCTGTGAAACCTTGAAAATCTTGAATTATAAAGCCTAAATACGGTAACACATAAATAGCCAGATTTGGCTTCTGTGCAAAAGGATTGAGGAAGAAAAAAATCCAATGACAGAAACACCTGGGCTTTGTTCCCCAAAAGGATCTGAGTCCACGATGATTGTAGAATCCCTTCACAAAGCATTTTACGTTTGTGGAGTGTTTCCGAAAACCATCATAACTTAAGATGCTCTCAAAAATCATTAAAGATCCGAGGGTGCTGAATACCACTCGTAGAAAGCTAAGTGCGTCCTGCAGGAGTCATTACAAACCATTTTTATTGTGTGCGTGTTCTTTTAATATTATTGCATTTACTCATGGCTAATGATACCACTCGTGAATGAAAGTGGCGGTTCATGGAACTTTGTTTTGCAATTTTTTAAAATTAAAAATTAGCCTTTAATCAAAAACGAACAACAATCATAGAAATCCATCCATAATTTATAGCGCTTCTTCCCCACTCGGATTGCGAGGGAGCTGAAGCCTCCGCCAGCTGACTATGGGCAAAAGGCACAGAGACCCACCATTGACAGCTCGCCAATCCATCGCTGGTCACACACCATTCACTTACACACTTATCAGTTGCGGTCCTTCAGCTGTAACAAAGGCCATCGGGGACCTCACCTTTCAATGCTTACTAACCTAAACCTCCCACAGTTCACTTTTCCCGATTAGGAGCAGCTGCTCGGACTAATTGGTTGAACGACAGTCAAATTTATTTTCGATATCATAGTTAAACACTGTACACAAAACTGTTGGCAATAGGCATTCACTTTTTCATTATCATTTCTTACTACAGATCAGGCATTGGTCTAGGTTGTTCAGTCAGTAAATTGTTTGACTGTTAATCAGGCAAACTTAACAGCTTATGACACGCTGCTGACACTCATGGGCAATTTAGTGTCTACAATTAGCTTAATGTGTATGTCTTTGGATTGTTGAAGGTAACCGGGGTACTTGGAGAACATGCCAACTTCACACGGAAAGGCTGGATTCGAACCCATCACCTTCTTGCTGTGAAGGTTGTCTCTGTGCCGCCCAATTATAGACAATATAAATCAATAATATTAACAAACTAGAAAAGCATTCAGAGAGCGCAGACCTCCGCCAGGGGGCAGCAAAATCCGAAAGCATGGCGATTGGAACTCCCGCCCATTGGAAAGACTTGAAATCTTGAACTTTGGCGTATATCTCAGCAGTACTTTGGCCTAGATATGCCAAAAGTTTAATCACCTGTTCCTTGACTTCATACCCACCTTCTCTGAAAATTTCATCAAAATCAGTCCATAACTTTTTCAGTTATTTTGGAAACCAACAGGCAAACAAACAAACCCAGGCAAAAATATAACCTCCTTGGCAGAGGTAATAAAGACAATAAGCCGTTGTAACAAAAAAGATACAGCCTTTATACATACTTCAGCAAAATAAAATATTATAGTAGAAGAACTGTGAAAAGGAAAATGAAGAAAACACAACTAAACATGTCGCTAAGGTGGCTGATGCAACTGGAGTGTTGATGACCGGGGGGGGGGGGGATGGGGTTATAGGGCCACAGGCACTATGGATCACCCGAACATTTGTAACCTACGAAAAGCTATCAAATATTAGTTTTTACATATTTTATTGTCCAAAGTGACAATGGGAAAGGGCCAAAGTGAGGCACTTGCATACCCCTCTCCCTACATACACATTACATGCATAATTAAGTTATCACATATAGTACACAGTGTAGGAGACAATGGTCATATACTACACCTATAAAGAAATGGTAAGCTAATGAATGAAACGATTAAATTTGTAAGATATAATGAGTGGATGAATATTACATGTAAATGTGCATTTTCCTATGAACATATTTTATTGGCATATGGTGCTGGCAGATACATGTATAGTCTATGGCGACTGCAGGTACAACACTGAAAATGTGTTCTTCAACATGAGGAATGTCCAGAAGATGTAATGAATTGATGAACAAGTGCAAATACAGCAATATTTTGTTCAAGACCAAATTCACAATCCCAAACAACTGTAACTGAGCCTGGTATTCCTTCCTAAGTTCTATACATTCGAAAACAGTATGATGATAGGTAGTATGTAGAGTATAATTGATATTCAAAGATAAAATGGTATGCATTTTGACAAACACGGGGAAAATAAGTATTGAACGCGTCAACATTTTTCTCAGTGAATAAACACTGCCCGCCAAAAAAAAGTCACTGTTTGGAAATGAACAAATTTCATTATTGGATCATGATTGTGGTTATTAATAGGTTTCAGCTGGCAATAATCATTTTAACCATTTTAGCCCTGACTGATGAAACGCATTGCTACTGATTTCTTAAAAAATCATGTCAGAAGACACATCCCTTGATGGTGGAAATGATGTTGCAGTATTATAGAATGGGCAAGTTATTAGCCTGTATCTAGCAAAGAAAACCATGAATGACAAAAACAAGTATGAGGAATCACTTTCACAGACAAATTTGCCACCACAAAGTCCTGACCTTATTCAAATTAAAAGTTATTGAGGTGTGGTCAAGAAAGAACACCGAGTGGTTCAACCATTTTGTCGAGAGGACAAGATCTCAGCCAAAAATTATGGAATTTCTGATCGAAAGTAAATGTTCTGGCATTGCATAGGGTTGTCAAAATGATGACAAGACGAATTTGCACCGTAATCAAAGCTTAAGGGTTCCCAACTAAATATCTGAGTGAGCAACTTTTTTTTTTGCTGGGCAGTGTATTTTAATTGGCAATTGACATCAAATTTTCGCCAAAACAAATAAGTCCATAAATTTAGTTGTGTGTAATAAAGTGGAATGACACTGGGAATAAGTACTGAAAACATGAAGAAAAGGTGGTGCAAAAAAGCATGGAAAGCTAAAAACCAGCTGAAATCTGTCAGTATTTAGAAAGCAATCCTGCCACCCATCAGTACAAATGAATATCAGCTGGTTTATTCCTAACTGATGGCCTATAAAAAGGTTTCTCATTACCAAGGTGTTGCACAAGAAGCATCTCATGATGGGTAAAAGCAAAGAGCTCCCTCCAGACCTTCACAACATTACTGTTGCAAAATATGCTGACGGTACTGGTTACAGATGTGTTTCTAAATTTCTGAATGTTCCAGTGAGCACTGTTGGGGCCATAATCCAGAAGTGCAAAGAAAATCATTTAACTCTAAACTGGTCACGACCAGATGCTCCAAGCAAGATTTCTGACAGGAGTCAAAAGAATAATCAGAAGAGTTGGCCAAGAGCCAATGACTATTCACAGACAGCTTCAGAAAGACCTGGAATTAGCAGGTACAGTTATTTCAAAGAGAATAGGTAATGCATTTAACTGCCATGACCTCTAAGCAAGCTCACCGCGCAAGACTGCACTGCTGAAGAAAAAGCATGTTGAAGTTCATTTGAAGTTTGCTGCACAACATTTGGACAAGCCTATGAAATACTGAGAAAATATACAAGTGCTGGTCAACGAATTAGAATCATTTGAAATAGCGCAATCGTTAAATTTTCTTGATGCATTTTTTGTGCAGAAAGCCAATCAGGTGTTCACGGCGCCTGTCTTACTTGTTAGAGTATTCACCGAACTCGCTACCTGTAAAAAATGTGCTCAGCTGAGCTTTCCAAAAGGCCCATTTAGGCCATTTAACTGTGACAATGTTGTTTTATTGAATTAGAATAATTGAGAAACCGTTTCACTGAATTAGAATAATTTTTATTATAATTAGAATCATCACTTTCTCAGTATTTTGTGGCTGCCCCCTTGGCTTGTATGACTGCCTGAAGTCTCCGCGGCATCGATTTGACCAGCTTGTCACAAGTTTCCGCACTCACAGCTTCCCAGGCAGTGGCGATGTTCTGCTTCAGTTGGTCCAGCGTAGTTGGCTTTCTGTCGCAAATTTTCCGCTTGACGATGGCCCAAAGGTTTTCAATAACATTGAGGTCAGGCGAGTTGGCCGGCCATGCCAAAACTTCAAGCTGTTCTTCGGCAAGCCAATCTTTGGTAGACTTTGCCGCATGAGCCGGTGCAAGATCCTGTTGAAATATGAGGTCTTCTTCGCCAAACTGTCCCTCAACAGTCGGAATCAGGAACGTTTCCAGAACATCTTGGTATACGGCAGCATTGACAGTCTTCTTCAGGAAGCTGAGTTTCCCTGCACCCCGAGCGGACATGCATCCCTAGACCATAACGCTCTGGGGAGACTTGACGCATCTTTTTACGCACTCGTGATTTCGCCACCAAAACCACGACACGAGGACCTTAGTCACTGAAGGAGATGCGAAAGCGTGATTCGTCACTGAAGACCACTTTCTGCCAGTCTTCAGCAGTCCACTCGCCGTGTTCTTTGGCCCACTTCAGCCGTTTCTCCATTTGTTTCTTGTTCAGCATCGGTTTTTCTTGCTGGAACGCGAGATTTGAAGCCGAGTTTGCGCAGACGACGGTAAGTGGTTGATCTCGAGACGTTAGCACCGGTCTGCTCGTTCCACAAGTCACTGAGCTCAGAAATGGACTTGAACTGGTTGCTGACTGCGATCTTTCTCAGCTGCTTGTTGTCACGAGCAGAAGTTTTTCGGATGCCGGAACAGTTGGTGCGCTTGCTGCAGTCTTTCTTTAGAGCTTTGCAGATGGAAGACTGGCTGATGCCGAGCTGCTCAGCAATTTTAGTTTGGGTCAAGCCTTGTTAGTGAAGGGCTTGAATTTGAGTCACTATTCCGGTTGAGAGGTTGCGCTGCTTACCCATGATTGATTTTACAACTAAGAAATTCTACTCAACCCTGACTTTATACTGCACAGTGAATGTTGAGGATTTGATTCCAGCATTGTTTATTATATTTACTAATATTGATTATAGATATATTTTATCATTTGCTCATACTAATAATCAATAATTATGTTATGCAGGCAGCAGAAAGACACACACACACGACACACACACGCATACATACAAGTAATTCATTTCGGAGAGGAGCCACCATTTGGTCACAGGTCAGGGGATGATGCACTGCGCTATGACCGTGATGCACTGCGCTATTACCGGAAGCGAACTCGTGTTGGCAAAACTTCTGAGCTAAACGGTTGCTATTCTACTTTTCATATAAATGGAAACGGAAGTATTTTTGCTATTTTAATTTGAATTTAACGAAGGAAGAGCAGAGGGTTCTATCTGATCTGACTGTGGATAGCGGCTAACCAAGTCGCTAACGGCGAAATCATTGTGAGGATACCGGACTGTTTCGACTATGGCACCGAAGAAGATACCAGCCCTGGAGGAGGCGGAGGATATTAAACGTTCACTAGACTCTCTCTCACAGGACGTGAATGACATAAAGATTAAACAGGATTAGATTCTAAATCTGATGGAGGAAGTAACAGAGCTACGTCTACGCATCATGGAGAGGGACAAGAAAATCGCGGAGTTGGAGAGAAAAGTGGAGGATCTTGAGCAATATTCAAGACTGAACGATGGTATTCTGACCGGATCCAACCCCGCTCGTATGCGCATGCTGTGGCCGCTGGCAACAAGGAGGAACCCAGCGAGCTGGAGGTGAACTCCGCGGAGCAACAGGTGGTGGCTTTTCTTGCGTCCAGAAACATACATCTGGATGCGGGCGCAATCGAAGCTTGCCATCCTCTACTGTGATCCTGAGGTTCGTCAACAGGAAAAATAAAGTTGCATTGATGAGACAAGGGAAACAACTGAAAGGTACCAACGTCTATTTGAATGATCATTTAATCAAAAGAAATGCAGATATTGCTAAAAAAGCCAGATTCTTGAGGAGACAAAACAAAATACAGAACACTTGGGTTACGAACTGTTAAGTATACATCAAACTCAAGGGATCGCCTGAAGAAGCCAAAGTGATGGTTATTAAAGACATAGAGGAACTGACTAAATTTGAATGATTGCAGCAGTGGGTTAGTGAGTGTATACTCATATCATGACAGCCAATCCAACTTCATTTATTACAGACAGTGAATTAGAGATAGATCAAAAGATTCTAGACCTTGAGCTCTTGGAACTAAAATCTTCTGAAAACACTGATTATAATACTTTAGATGTGGAAGATCAATTAGACCCTGACAAACAGTTTTTGTCAATTAACTCAAGTGATTGCAAATATTACACTGAGGATGAATATAATAACTCAGTTATAACTGAAGGGACATTCTCAATTATTCATTTTAATAGCAGAAGCATGTATGCGAATTTCAGTACATTTAAAGAATACTTAAAACAGTTTGTGAACCCATTTAGCATTATAGCAGTCTCAAAAACATGGCTTAATGAAGGAAAAGGTGTTGATTTTTAATTAAATGACTATAATTTAAACTATGTGAACAGAACAAACAAAGCAGGAGGAGGAGTTACTATACATGTCAATAAGAAATTTAAATTTATTATATTAGAAAACATGACACTAACGATAAATGATTTACTTGAATGTCTATCAATAGAAATAATCAATGAAAAAAAGAAAAATATTATAATCAGTCGTCTATATAGGTCACCGGGTTCAAGTCTGGAGGCATTTACAAATTGGGCTGAAAAAACTTTTTCAGCAATAAGAAACAAAATATCATTTATTTGCGGGGATTTCAATATAGATTTGATAAATTTGAATAAATAAAAACCACTGAGGATTATATTAATAGGATATACAGCATGAGTTTATACCCTACTATATTAAGACCAAGTAGAATTACATCACATAGTGCCACCCTCATTGACAACATCTTTACAAATAATATAGAGTCGACAAATATCAGTGGACTAATGGTTTGTGATATAACCGATCACTTGCCTGTATTCACAGTGTACAATGATAAGGGTATCTTTCAGAAATCACCTCAAAAATATATTTATAAACGAGTAAGAACTGAAGACTCAATTAATCAACTTTATCAGGACTTAATAAATCAAGACTGGAATACTGTACATAGCATGAATGATGTGGATGGTGCTTTTGAAACATTTTTGGAAATTTTCAGTGCAGCATATAATAAAAATTGCCCACTTCAGCAATTTAGTTGCAACCATAAATCTATAAAAATCTATACTGCAGTGCAAACACACAGACAAATATACAAACAGGGCAATTCAGTTCACACTTGCATGAGCAGTACACACACAAGCAGGCTTTTTGCTTAGTTGATTCAAAAACCATAATCATAAGATGTATTTGATTTCTGCAGCTTTGATCAATATTTGTTCAGCAAAATCATTATTTGCAACTGAAAAGATACTCAATTGATTTATCTGTTTTTAATTTGATAAGCATCGAATTCATCCACTGGTATCTTTTTCTTTTTTATCAGGCTGCATTTTTTCTAAGTGTGACTGTAGGTCTCTTAAGGTGACGCGCATGCGTCTTTGCTCTGCATTCCTGAAGGGTTACCTAATTGAGATCTCAGGTTGCCTGCCCAATTGTAGGGCGAGAATGAAAAGGGGAAGGTCCATATTTGAGGTATATAACCCATTGTAACCCGGGAGAAGGGCAGTCTCCTGGGAGTTCTACCTGGAGTTCGTGATGGAGAAGATCTTGCGCAGGAGGAACGCAGCTTTGCAATTTTCAACATAACACAATAAAGCCTAATTTTTCCTTTTTCAAGAATCTGTCTCTCTCCAATTGCTTGAGGATGGGGGAATCTCAATATGTTGAAGAAAATCCACAACATGAACACTCTTCACAGAAAACAAAAATTTGAGCACTTATTCTAATTCATTGAAATGACTTATGAATTATTCTAATTCAATGAAACAACAGTGTCACAGTTAATTGGCCTAAATGGGCCTTTTGGAAAGCTCAGGTGAGCAAATTTTTTACAGGTAGCGAGTTCTGTGAATACTCTAAAAAGTAGGACAGGCGCAGTTAACACCTGATTTGCTTTCTGCACAAAAAATGCATCAAGAAAATTTAACAATTGCGCTATTTCAAATTATTCTAATTCGTTGACCAGCACTTGTAGTCTACTCTGATGAGACTAAAATGTCATAGCACACACCATGTTTGGAGGACAAACAGCACTGCACATTAACCCAAAAATGCCTAACTATGAAGTTTGGAGGTGGGAACACCATGGTGTGGGGCTGTTTTTCAGCATATTGTACTGGCCGACTTCTATGGAGTTTCATTTGTGCCTCAATCCTGAATTAAGCAATTGGGAGATTTTGAGCACAGAAATATCTTGCGCAAGCATACAAGTCTTTGTTCTGAGAAAAAAAAAATTAAATGTGAGCATAAAGAAGACCTTCTCATTGAACAAACAAATCTATTCTGGACTCAAATGTCTTTCCATGTTGGCCATGATCAATATGGGCGTGCAATAACCCCTTTCACTCAGTTTCACCCTATTCTCTCTCACAAACTCATGCTCGGCGCGCTGGCAGATCGCAAGTATGCTCGCTTTAAGAATCTCTCTCACTCTCTCTCTCTCAAGCTGTAACAAAAGTTTGTCAGATGTCCACCTTTTTCAAAAAACCAGCAATGCATTATGGCAAACTCATTTGTTTCCCCTCCGGATTTGTTACAGGCCGCGATTTTTTTTTTTTTTAAGTTTGAAATATTTTTAAATAGTTTTAAGTTTGATACATTATCACTAGAACCAATGTATCGTGGTGCGAAGTTTAGCGGGAGCGTGGCATGTTTTCGGTTTTGTGTTGCTGGTTATTTGGGAAAAAAACAAGACATCTGACTTTTCTTTTCTTTTTGTTACAGCTTGGCCGTTTCCTTTGATTGGTCTGCAATTGTTCGGTCAGGATTAACCCAGTGGGCACACAACGTAGAAGCAATGTTGAAACAACGCTTTTGGGGTTGCTTCAATGTTATATCAACGTCATGTGCCCACTGGGAAGGTATAAATTTAACTGCATAAAAATCGACTGAAGACAATAAAATGTCTACTCACCTCTTAGAACGCCATTCGGCGAGCTTTCCATAAAGCGAAATCCTCGACTTGTCTTGAAATATTAGAAAAATAGCCAAACGTTATCATTGTTACGATGAAACGTTATTTTAGCTAGATCCGATACCTGCTGGCAGCTTGGCCCTGGGGAAGGGGGGTCGTCTGTAGACCGGAAAGTGCTTGTAAGAAAGACAAATAAAAAAAGTTTTGGTTGCTTTTGCAACCTTCTTCTGTTCTTTCTTTTCCTTTTTGACTAACGTTACCGCTTTTGTGTCAAGTGATTGACTGTTCCTGAGACGGCGAATTTGCTAGTCATTCTTCTCCACAGATTTTGCGCATGAACTATCAGGTGTTACAGATTAACGTTAGGTCGCATAATCAGATCAAACATAGACTTGACATTGGACTACATATTACCCTGTAAGAAAAATATCAAAGAAAATGGTGAATTTCATCTGTCATTTTTAAACGTGAAGAAAATACATGAATTATTCTTTACTGACTTTAAGACCAAAAGAACAAAGATTTTACAAATTTCAATACTTCTTTATCGCCTGGCTTGTACTTGCGCAGGTATTTAATTTTTCGAGCTATGTGGGACTCACCAAACGTCGATTACGTGATCCCCTTGCAGAGCATAAATATGCCATTAGGACGATCAAAATGGGCCATTCTATGGTCAGAGATTTCATGGATACTCTCAATAGTGATGAGTCTAAAGTTACACATTGTCGGAACTGAACATTAGTATTCCATGACAGAAACGTTCTGAATACCGTTTCGATGCCTTACATTATCCGGGCCATGATGACTCAATTGATTTTGCATGTTTTTGTAATGTGTTAGCCATCATAAATGTTTTTATACTCCATACCTACCCATCTCCTTTATTATTGGAGATGCATATGTTAGTCTCTCAATGTATGTAGTATTGAGAATATGCTTGCCATGTGGTAATCTTTAGAGATTCATGTGAATTTGACGGAAGAAAAATTAGGTATGTCCAGTGTTAAATACAAGCTTATTCGCCATATTGTCCTTTATTATTATTATTATATGCATGAACCATCTTTACCACCTCTGTATGTGGTAACCATCTTTATGCGCAATGTGTGGAGATATGAGCACATTCGCTAGGTTTTATTTTTATCAGTACACTATGGTTTCAGTAATGCACCCAAAGGGTCCTTAAAGAAAATAAATATTGGCGGACCTATCTACCTAATCATGCCCTGATGAAGACCACCCGCTGTGGTTGAAATATGTTGGCGTTTGTACCTTTGTTAGCCATGTGTGAATGAAGGCTTTTTAATTGTAGCTACTTTTTGAAGAGTTGGAGTGCCTGGATTTCATCTCTCTCTTTCTCGGTTGATCTATACATGTAACTTTGTTGTAAAATACGAAGAAATATTGTTACAAAAAAAAACATAAAGAGAGGAGTTTGGCTTCACGAGGGTTTAAATACGGAATATCAACTTTCAACATGATCTATTGGTGTCCATATGCATATTATATATAGGGACCTACCAATTAGAGCTGAGTAAAAGGAGTGTGTTTGTATGTGGGCAAAGTCGATGAAGACCACATTTCCGATAATTTTTTTCTGTGGCGAATTGTAGTATTCTGTTTATTGAGCAAATGTGTGTTTTCCTACAACGTACCCTCTTAGCCAATTAGAGAGCAATTAATTGATTGGCGTTAGTAGGAAAATCAAAAGAAGAAGAAAAAAAACGTTAGTCGCATATTGAGAGGCGCATGGCACAGGGAAAGGAGCAGTGGAAACTGTTTTAAATGCAAACTTGAAGTGAAGTGCGGCCAGGTTAACCGCGTTGGTTTTATGAGGTTTGAAAATGTATTGCGTGTTAATTGGGAAAAGCGCATGTTTCGAGCTAGTAGGCCTACTGTTGTGAGAGACTGTCAGCTATAACCGCTAGCCGGAGCTTGGACCAAGAACAGTATTAATTAAAGCTGCAAGCAGCGTTGAAAGGGCCCTCGCCCCCTTCGTGCACGTTGGGGTGGCAGCAAGATCTTGATGGGTGCAGGTGTCCATTCACAGCCAATGGACACTGCTGGACTGCATACAATGTGGTATCCTGAGGGGAGTGCAAAAATTTTCTAGAGGACGCTATGGTACCATTTTGACATGCCTGTGCACAATCTACAACCGAGTAATCGTAATACCGAGCTCCATGAGCGTGTTGATTTTTGTTATTTTTCCAGCATGTTTAGACCTTCAGAAGAGCAACTCTTCTATATATCTGATTGGAGGCGCTGTAGAGCCATTATGCCACATTTAGTGCCAATTTATGGATGACTTTGAAGAGAAGAAGACATTTATAATTTGTGGGGTTTTGCAAGTTTTGGAGCATTCTAAGGCCTTTAAACGTGTTCTCGTAAAATTTGGAAAAACGCAGGAAATAGCTCATAGCTCACTTCATGTTTGGCCAAAAATTTTTAGAAAATTAACCCTTGCCCGGAATGACTAATGCAATGATCACACCAAATTTCATGAACATTCAAGCACTTTTATCTTAACATGGCCATATCTAGAGGGCGCTGTGGAGCCACCTGGCACCTCCTGATCCAATATCAGCATTTATTTATATTTGGGAGGACACTTTTATGAAGCTTGGAAAGTTTCAGGCAAATCCCACCAAGTATGTTGGAGTAAAACCAACTTCCTGTTTCATGGCGGAACATCGAAATTCGCCGCGTCGCCTTGGAATCATCGTTCAATCAATCCAAAAAAGCTTCGCAATTTAACATCGGCAATGTCTCGTAATATCAGTTGCCAAATTGTAAGTTGATCGGATAAAACCTCTCGGAGGAGTTCGTTAAAGTACGACACTTTGTAGCGCAGATAGAACGAGGAGACTCATAAAAAATATATATTGTTCGGGCGCCAGGCAGCCGTCAACTGCCAACTAAAGAATTCCGTTATCCACGCCACAGCAGGAATAAGTATAGAATCCAGCAAACAAGCAATCACGTTGTTTTTTTTTTCATTTGGCATAAATCCATATATTTTTTGAGGAAGAAGCATCAATTTAGCAACGACAACATCACAGAATGCGTTCAAAAATAAAAAAATAATAGAAAAAAACAAAGACAAAAAAAAGTATGCATTTAAACTGCGTGTTTTTTTTGTATCAGCGGAATGCAAGGACCGATAACAAGAACACAAAACACAAATCTTAATGCAAATCGCAAATTCAAGGTACCTTCCTAATATTTTTTTTTTCTGGTCTCAAGTTCAAACATAAAGACGCGACAATGTCGGCCAAACACTGATGTCACGGCGATTAAACAAAAACAAATCGATTAACACCCCCCCCCCCCCGATGCTTACACATCCATAGTCAAGAATGCAATGAGAAGAAAATAAAATAATGAAACGAAATATAACGAATTAAGGCGGGGGAAGAGCATTTAATAAATATTTTAAATTTACATTTAACCTAGGTGCTGACGCAAATATTTCGGGGATGTATGGAGTAGGGAAGCAAGTGCGAAAGGCCCGATTGAAATCGATTCTTGACTTGTACAGACCTTATCGCAGTCCTCATTCATTCAGTCTGGGGGAAAAATATACTTAAATTTCTCCACTGTGAAGAGTGTAGCCGACCGGTCCGTATCCCCAAGGCAGAAGTATTCCTTCTTTTGGTGGCAAATATTGGAATCTTTCAGGCGTTGAAAAAAAAAATATTTCCCCGACTGATTCCAGTAGATCAGAGGTTTTTCTGTTGTCTTCACCTGATATTCCTCATGGTAGTATTATGTTACTATTATTATTTTTTTTTTTTCTATTAACTCCCAGTTTTTTTTTTCGTCAGGTATACTGTTTTTTTGAATTTTCGCGCCACGCAACTCATTCGCTCCCCTCTCACATCTCGCACTACGCACTTCCCGTAAGACAGAGACGCCCCCTTTCCATACCTGCCATCTACTTATAGGTTTTCGCCAACCCCATTTCCATATTACATTTCATTATTATTATTATTCTGATTGAAATCATTTTTTATAAAGAGGAAAGAAAAAACGTCAAAACACAATGATGGAAATATATATAGTTTTTTATAGTAATTATGTAGCTGGACTGGTATGGACGCTACAACTTGTGAATGGCGAAAAATCCAAAAAAGTTGCAATTTCAATTAAAAATGGCGGACTTCCTGCTGAGTCTAGGTCATGGCACCAAGAGACTTTTTTTCAGGTCTCGGCATATTCCACATGTATACCAAATTTCATAGATGTAGGTTTGCGAGGGCTGCTTATTTGAAATTTTCCAGGGGGCGCTATTATTAAATTTTTGCCATGCCTATAAGTAAGTTTCTTGTCAAAGTAGCGTCCATACCAGTCCAGCTACATAATTACTATAAAAAACTATATATATTTCCATCATTGTGTTTTGACGTTTTTTCTTTCCTCTTTATAAAAAATGATTTCAATCAGAATAATAATAATAATGAAATGTAATATGGAAATGGGGTTGGCGAAAACCTATAAGTAGATGGCAGGTATGGAAAGGGGGCGTCTCTGTCTTACGGGAAGTGCGTAGTGCGAGATGTGAGAGGGGAGCGAATGAGTTGCGTGGCGCGAAAATTCAAAAAAAACAGTATACCTGACGAAAAAAAAAACTGGGAGTTAATAGAAAAAAAATAATAATAATAGTAACATAATACTACCATGAGGAATATCAGGTGAAGACAACAGAAAAACCTCTGATCTACTGGAATCAGTCGGGGAAATATTTTTTTTTTCAACGCCTGAAAGATTCCAATATTTGCCACCAAAAGAAGGAATACTTCTGCCTTGGGGATGCGGACCGGTCGGCTACACTCTTCACAGTGGAGAAATTTAAGTATATTTTTCCCCCAGACTGAATGAATGAGGACTGCGATAAGGTCTGTACAAGTCAAGAATCGATTTCAATCGGGCCTTTCGCACTTGCTTCCCTACTCCATACATCCCCGAAATATTTGCGTCACTGTTGTGTTCCGGGGTTCTGGCCTTTGGCTAGAACAGTATTATTCATGGTTTTAACAGTTTCATGTATCAAGATTCCATAGTTCATAGTTTCATAGTTCATGTCACAGTTTTTGCATTTCATGTTTCACAGTCCATGTTTTTACTTTGCCATGTTTTTGTTTTCGCCAGGTCTGCCATGCCACTCCACCGCTTGTCTGCGTTCCGCCCCGTGCCTTCGTTGTTGCACATTTCAGAGCTCTGGTTGGCTTTGTGGTTTCCCCCTTCCTTCTGTGCTGTGCTGATTCGGGGCTCTCTAAGCTTAATTGGCAATTAACTGTTTTTAAGTTACTAACATTTACTAACACTCACTGGGTGGTGTAATTCTTAGATAGGCACATTACTAATATTACTAATTTAGACAGGTAGTTTATTGTCATGATTCCTGCTTTGCTTTTTCAAGATCTTGCTGTGCTTTTTCTGTTCTGAACATTCATGCTGGTTTCAAGCTGCATACTTAATTGGTACTTAAGCTGAGCACGCTCATTCTCTTAATGAGCAGGTCATGTCATCCAATCTCAGTCCATGTCTTGATCTTGCCATGCCTCTTGTTTCTCCCTCTCTCCAGGTGTTACCCCTCATGTCATGATTTCCAAGCCTTTATCTGGATGCGGTGGAAGTTGGCTGGCAGACAGTGTCTCAAGTTTGTTTCTAGTTGCGTCTCGTTTAGCCAAGTTCTTGTCAAGTTCCCTAGTATTTGTCCTAGCCTCTCGTCTTGTTTTGTGTATATATATTTAGTCTTGTTATTTATTTTTCTTGATCTTCTCGCCTGGAGTTTCCAGTGCCTTTTGTTTTTTGCCTTTTGCATTTATTGTTTTATAGCTCTGTGTAGCTTACCTCAGTTTGTTTTTTGCAACCCTTTGGGCCAAGTTTTTTGTTGGCCCTCGTGCCTGTTTTGTTTTGTTTATTAATAAATCCTCATTCCCTTCTCCCCGCATCTGGTGTCTTACTGATCCCATATCAGTAGACACTGTCTCCCAGACACCAGCGGGATGGAGTGCAGGATCGCCCAGCGAGAGGCTGAGCTGCTACATCAACGGCAGCAGATCCAGGAGCTGACAGCTGCGCTGGCCACACTGAAGGCCAGCCTTCCCCGGGCAAGTCCCAGCCAGGGTCCCATCATGCCAGCTGTCCAGCCCCGGGCTCCTGCAGCACACCAGCCACCCGTCACCCCTGTGCGCCAGCCCGGCGCAGAAGCACCTCAGCTGCAGCCAGCTGTCCACCCTGGTCCTGAGCCCTGCCTTCCACCGCCCGAAAGGTACGGTGGAGAACCAGGGTTCTGCAGGGCTTTTCTCACCTCCTGTGAGATGTGTTTCGCTCTGCAGCCCTCCACCTTCGCCTCAGAGCCGGCCCGAGTCGCCTTCGTCCTCTCCCAGCTGACGGGGCGGGCTCGCTTGTGGGGAACTGCCGCATGGCAGGCTCGGCAGCCCTGCACTACCACCTACCGGGCCTTGGCGGAGGAGCTACTGCGTGTCTTTGACCGCTCCAGGCAGGGGAGAGCCGCAGGACGGGAGCTGCTGAGGATGAGGCAGGGGAGGAGATCGGTGGCGGACTACGCCATCGATTTTCAGACGGTGGCAGCCACGTCAGGCTGGAGCAGGGAGGCGCTGTGTGACGTGTTCCTCCAGGGGCTGTCCGAACCAGTCAAAGACCGACTGCTCTTTTGTGACATCCCTGAGTCTCCAGAGGCCCTTATAGACCTGGCCCTGCGCATCGACAGCCGCCTGGAGGAGAGGGCGCTCACCCTTGGCCCTGGCCGACGCTCTACCCCCTCTGGCCAGATCCAACCCCCGTGCCCTGATCGCGCGTCGCCTCAGGACCAGCCGAGGGGGGACGCCACCACACTCTCTCCTGGAGAGGCATCTCCCTTGGAGATCGGGAGGTCCCGGCTCACCCAGGAGGAGCGCCAACGGAGAAGGAGGTCGGGGGCGTGTTTTTACTGCGGCCAGCAGGGTCATGCGGTCCGAGGCTGTCCATCAAGACAACGCCCACTAGCGTCTGGAGGAGTACTAGTGGGTGCTTCAGCCAAGGAAACCTCCTCCTACCGCCGGACCTGCATCCCGGTGACCCTGACCTGGGAGGGCTGCTCTCGCAAGACCACCGCCCTCATTGACTCAGGAGCTGAGGAGAGCTTCATTGACGCCAGAGCTGCCGCCGAGTGGGGGGTTCCCCTCTCCCAACTTCCCAGCCCATTGTCCATCTCAGGGCTGGGTGGGCAACCCCTTGCTAAGGTGTGCTACCAGACCATTGCCATCCAGCTGCTGGCGTCAGGCAATCACCACGAACAGGTCCGGCTGTTCGTGACCGAGACACCCCGCTCTCCCATTGTCCTGGGTCATCCGTGGTTGGCGTTACATGGGCCGGTGATTGACTGGGCCCGCCATGAGGTGCGGGAGTGGAGTCCCTCCTGTTCGGCCAGCTGCCTCCTCGACTCCCGACCCTCCTGTTCGGCGGGTGGACCAGCTTCCGAGGGGAAGCCAGACGTCTCCAGAGTGCCTCCTGAATACCATGACCTGGCGGCTGTCTTCAGCAAGTCCCGTGCGGTGTCTCTGCCCCCGCACCGGCCATATGACTGTGCTATTGACCTCCAGCCTGGTACAGCACCCCCTAGGGGGCGTGTCTTCGCCTTGTCTGAGCCAGAGAGGGGGGCCATGGACAAGTACATCCGGGAGTCCCTTGCAGCTGGCATCATCCGTCCATCCTCCTCTCCCGCGGGGGCAGGCTTCTTCTTTGTGAAGAAGAAGGATGGCTCCCTGCGCCCCTGCATCGATTACCGAGGGCTCAATAAGATCACGGTCAGGAACCGCTACCCGCTTCCACTGATGTCCTCGGCATTTGATGTCATCCAGGGGGCGGCCATATTCACCAAGCTGGACCTGCGGAATGCCTACCACCTCCTGCGCATCAGGGAGGGCGACGAATGGAAGACCGCTTTCAACACCCCTAGCGGCCACTGGGAGTATCTGGTGGTTCCATTCGGCCTGACTAACGCGCCCGCAGTGTTCCAGAACTTGGTGAATGATGTGCTCGGCGACATGATTGGGAGGTTCGTCTATGTCTACCTTGACGACATCCTGATCTTCTCCCGGGACAAGACGGAGCACACAAACCATGTTCGCCAGGTGCTCCGCCGCCTCCTCGAGAACCGCCTCTTTGTCAAGGCTGAGAAATGCGAGTTCAGCACCACCACTACCTCCTTCCTGGGGCACGTCATCTCCCCTAACCACCTGGGCATGGACGAGGAGAAGGTCAAGGCTGTGGTGGACTGGCCCGCACCCAAGGACCGCAAGGCCCTACAGAGCTTCCTGGGATTCGCCAATTTCTATAGGCGATTCGTCAGGAACTACAGCACCGTGGCAGCTCCCCTAACGGCCCTTACCTCCATCAAGGTGCCATTCCGTTGGACTCCGCAAGCCGAGGTGACCTTCTGTGAGCTGAAGAGGCGCTTCACCACCGCGCCCATCCTCACCACCCCCGACCCCGCCAAGCAGTTTATTGTGGAGGTGGATGCCTCCAATGTCGGGGTTGGTGCGGTGCTATCTCAAAGATCCAGCAATGATCAGAAGGTACACCCGTGCGCGTTCTACTCCCACCGGCTGACGCCTGCGGAGTCCAACTACGACGTCGGGAACCGGGAGCTGCTGGCGGTGAAACTGGCCCTGGAGGAATGGAGGCACTGGCTTGAGGGGGCAAGGGTTCCGTTCCTGGTCTGGACGGACCATAAAAACCTAGAGTACCTCCGTTCTGCCAAGAGGTTGACACCCAGACAAGCCAGATGGGCCCTCTTTTTCGACCGGTTCAACTTCTCCCTGGCCTACAGGCCGGGGTCCAAGAATACCAAGGCTGACGCGCTCTCCAGGCGTTTCGACGCTTCCTCGGCTAAGGGAGAGCCCAGCTCCATTCTGCCCAGAACATGTTTTGTCAACAACGTGTGCCTCCGGATCGAGGAGCTGGTCCGCAACGCCCAGAACGGTGCAGCTACGCCCAGTGCCTGCCCTGCCAACTGCCTGTATGTCCCTGCAGCTGCCCGGTCTGACGTTCTCCAGTGGGGCCACTCCTCCAACCTGTCATGCCATCCTGGGGTCGGCCGGACCCTGCGGTTCATTCAGCGCCGTTTCTGGTGGCCCAAGATGGCAGCAGAGGTCCGGGGGTTCGTTTCTGCCTGCTCAGTCTGTTCCCGCGCCAAGTCCTCCCACGCACCTCCCTCTGGTCTGCTCCAACCACTGCCCATTCCTCACCGTCCCTGGTCCCACATAGCTCTGGACTTCGTCACTGGCCTGCCCGTCTCCCATGGAAACACCACTGTCCTCACCATAGTTGACCGGTTCTCCAAATCTGCCCACTTCGTGCCCCTTCCCAAGCTCCCCTCTGCTAAAACCACAGCTGACCTACTAATCCAGCATGTTGTCCGTCCCCATGGCATTCCTGTGGATATTGTGTCAGATCGTGGTCCCCAATTCACCTCCCAGTTCTGGAAAGCATTCTGCACATCCCTTGGCACCTCCTTCAGCCTCAGTTCAGGTTACCACCCACAGACCAATGGACAGACTGAGCGGGCCAACCAAACCCTGGAGACGGTCCTCCGATGCGTGTGCTCGACCAACCCAAGATCCTGGTCTACCATGCTACCCTGGGTTGAGTACGCCGTAAACTCCCACGCCGCCTCTGCCTCCGGCCTCTCCCCCTTCGAGTGCTGTATGGGCTACCAGCCTCCATTGTTCCCCAGCCAGGAGGAGGAAGTCGGAGTACCTTCAGCCGGGGCATTCATCCGGCGGTGTCGCCGTGTGTGGCTGTCTGCTCGCCGCGCCTTGGTTCGGGCGGGTAAGACGATGAAGACCACGGCAGACAAGCGTCGGCGCCCAGCCCCTCACTATCGGGTCGGCCAGAAGGTCTGGTTGGCGGCACAAGACATCCCACTCCGGGTGGAAAGCCGCAAGCTGGCTCCTCGCTTCCTGGGTCCTTTCCCCATCCAGAGAATCATCAGCCCCACCGCTGTCCGGCTCAAGCTCCCATCCACCATGCGACGGCTCCACCCTGTGTTCCACGTCTCACGCCTGAGGCCTGTTGCCACCTCCCCCCTCATGCCCCCACCAGAGCCTCCGCCTCCTCCTCGGCTCATCGACGGAGGGGAGGCCTACACAGTCAAAGCCTTGCTGGATTGCCGACGGAGGGGCCGGGGCCTCCAGTACCTCGTGGATTGGGAGGGGTACGGCCCAGAAGAGCGTTCCTGGGTCCCGGCCAGGCACATACTAGACAAGAACCTCATCCGTGACTACCACCAGTCACATCCCAAGCCCAAGCCATAGCCCATAGCCACAGCCCCAAGCCATAGCCATAGCCCCAAACCATAGCCTCAAGCCATAACCATCACCCCATTCCCATAACCCAAGCCTTAGCCCCAGCTTGCTGGAGAACCAAGTAATCTTGTTTATGTTTAGTGTTTCTTGTTGTACTGTTTCTTGGTTAGGTGTTTTGTGTCAGAGTTTTTGTCCTTAGTATTTACTTGGTTATTAGTCTTGTGGATTCGTATTTAGTTTTGTGCGGCTTCATGTATTTTAGTTCTTAGTGTTTTTTGTCAGCGTCAGGTGCCGCTTTTGTAAGGGGGGGGTACTGTTGTGTTCCGGGGTTCTGGCCTTTGGCTAGAACAGTATTATTCATGGTTTTAACAGTTTCATGTATCAAGATTCCATAGTTCATAGTTTCATAGTTCATGTCACAGTTTTTGCATTTCATGTTTCACAGTCCATGTTTTTACTTTGCCATGTTTTTGTTTTCGCCAGGTCTGCCATGCCACTCCACCGCTTGTCTGCGTTCCGCCCCGTGCCTTCGTTGTTGCACATTTCAGAGCTCTGGTTGGCTTTGTGGTTTCCCCCTTCCTTCTGTGCTGTGCTGATTCGGGGCTCTCTAAGCTTAATTGGCAATTAACTGTTTTTAAGTTACTAACATTTACTAACACTCACTGGGTGGTGTAATTCTTAGATAGGCACATTACTAATATTACTAATTTAGACAGGTAGTTTATTGTCATGATTCCTGCTTTGCTTTTTCAAGATCTTGCTGTGCTTTTTCTGTTCTGAACATTCATGCTGGTTTCAAGCTGCATACTTAATTGGTACTTAAGCTGAGCACGCTCATTCTCTTAATGAGCAGGTCATGTCATCCAATCTCAGTCCATGTCTTGATCTTGCCATGCCTCTTGTTTCTCCCTCTCTCCAGGTGTTACCCCTCATGTCATGATTTCCAAGCCTTTATCTGGATGCGGTGGAAGTTGGCTGGCAGACAGTGTCTCAAGTTTGTTTCTAGTTGCGTCTCGTTTAGCCAAGTTCTTGTCAAGTTCCCTAGTATTTGTCCTAGCCTCTCGTCTTGTTTTGTGTATATATATTTAGTCTTGTTATTTATTTTTCTTGATCTTCTCGCCTGGAGTTTCCAGTGCCTTTTGTTTTTTGCCTTTTGCATTTATTGTTTTATAGCTCTGTGTAGCTTACCTCAGTTTGTTTTTTGCAACCCTTTGGGCCAAGTTTTTTGTTGGCCCTCGTGCCTGTTTTGTTTTGTTTATTAATAAATCCTCATTCCCTTCTCCCCGCATCTGGTGTCTTACTGATCCCATATCAGTCAGCACCTAGGTTAAATGTAAATTTAAAATATTTATTAAATGCTCTTCCCCCGCCTTAATTCGTTATATTTCGTTTCATTATTTTATTTTCTTCTCATTGCATTCTTGACTATGGATGTGTAAGCATCGGGGGGGGGGGTGTTAATCGATTTGTTTTTGTTTAATCGCCGTGACATCAGTGTTTGGCCGACATTGTCGCGTCTTTATGTTTGAACTTGAGACCAGAAAAAAAAAATATTAGGAAGGTACCTTGAATTTGCGATTTGCATTAAGATTTGTGTTTTGTGTTCTTGTTATCGGTCCTTGCATTCCGCTGATACAAAAAAAACACGCAGTTTAAATGCATACTTTTTTTTGTCTTTGTTTTTTTCTATTATTTTTTTATTTTTGAACGCATTCTGTGATGTTGTCGTTGCTAAATTGATGCTTCTTCCTCAAAAAATATATGGATTTATGCCAAATGAAAAAAAAAACAACGTGATTGCTTGTTTGCTGGATTCTATACTTATTCCTGCTGTGGCGTGGATAACGGAATTCTTTAGTTGGCAGTTGACGGCTGCCTGGCGCCCGAACAATATATATTTTTTATGAGTCTCCTCGTTCTATCTGCGCTACAGATTGGCGCCCGAACAGGGACTTGAACATTAAGGAACCTGGACTTAAATTTACAGCAATATTGAACCGGACCTGCACTGGACCTGATCTGCACCAGCCAAAACTATATGCTGTAGGCAACTGAACTGAACATGAATTGTGTTTATATGTCGATATTTCTCTTATGTCATTAAGGCTGTGTTGGTCAAATGCACTTGTTGTTGTTTGATGTTGTACCCTCAGTTTACCCTGACTTTTTTTACAAGTAATGATGGCAAGTCCTAGGAATATTCATGCTACTCATTCTGCTACATTACTGGAGCAGCAGCTGAAGGACATGCTGGCCGAGGGCATTGTCGAGCCATCTTATTCCAGTTGGGCCTCTCCAGTTGTTCTCGTACAAAAAAAAGATGGTGGTTTTAGATTTTGTGTAGATTACAGGAAAGTCAATGCTGTAACTGAGACCGATGCCTATCCTTTACCAAACATTTCTGAGCTGTTGGAGTCGCTTGCTGGCACATCTGTCTATTCTACCCTGGATCTTAACAGTGGATACTGGCAAGTACCAATGGATGACTCAAGTAAAGCCAAAACTGCTTTTATTACACACGTTGGCATATTCCATTTCAAGGTGATGCCCTTTGGCCTCAAGAATGCCCCAGCAACATTTCAGCGCCTAATGGAATTCACTCTGGCTGATCTTAGAGGGAAAATCTGTTTGGTCTATCTGGATGATGTCATTGTGTACTCACCCACAGTTGAGAGACACTTCCAAGATCTCCAGGTGGTCCTAAACCGACTTGGAGCTGCAGGGTTGACATTAAACCTCAAAAAGTGTAGGTTCTGTCTGAAGCAGATCACATATCTGGGCCATGTAATTTCCTCTGAAGGGATTGCGGCAGACCCTGGCAAAATCGAAGCCATTAAAGCCTACCCAACACCTACAAATGTCAAAGAGGTACAGCGCTTCTTGGGGTTAGCCGGGTGGTATCATCGGTTTGTGCCTGGTTTCTCGCAAGTGGCTGAACCCATCAATGCCCTAAAAAGAAAAGGTCGAGTGTTTAAGTGGAGCGATGAATGTAAAAGAGCTTTCGAAACCCTGAAACGTCATCTGGTATCCCCACCTATTCTGGGACATCCTGATCTGAATTACCCTTTTATTGTATACACCGACGCGAGTGATGTAGGTCTTGGTGCAGTTCTGGCACAAAAGAAGGGCACCGCTCATGAGGAAAATATTGCCTATGCTAGTCGGGTTCTGAGCCCCGCAGAGCGCAATTACACCACAACCGAGAAGGAATGTCTGGCTGTCATCTGGGCCCTCGAGAAGTGGCAACATTATTTGGAGCCAAAGTTATTTACTGTTGTGACCGACCATGCCTCTCTGCTGTGGGTCATGAATACGACAAAAACCTCCAGTCGCCTTATTAGGTGGGCACTGCGACTTCAAAAGTTTGATTTTGTCATTGAGTATAGAAAAGGCAAACTTAATACAGCGCCAGATGCTCTTTCAAGAAGCCCACTTGACTCTACCTGCATGCTGTTGTCCAATCAGAAAGAGTCTGAGGAACTGCCAGTTTCAACAGCTACCATCTGGGAAGAGCAACAAAAAGACCCTAAAATCCAGGAAATCATTAGAGGGCTGGCTGAAGGTGATAAGACCACTGAAGCAAAGTTTGCGATTGTAGGAGATTTGGTGTATAAGAAGACCTGCATCTCAGAAGATAGGACACATTATCGTCTTCTTGTTCCTACCGCTCTGGTCCAATCAGTCCTGCAGGCTTACCATGAGTCCCCACTGTGTGGCCATCAAGGCATTTTTAAAACGTACAAACGCCTCCATGATGTGGTTTTCTGGCCCAAAATGTGGGACGACGTCAAAGCCTTCATCAAGATCTGCTCCAAGTGCCAAATCTGTAAAGGCGAGAACAGAAAAGCATGTGGGAAACTTCAACAAACTGTGACGAACCGGCCAAATGAGATGGTTGGTGTAGACTTCATGGGCCCTTTCCCACGAAGCTCAGACAAGAATGAGTACCTGCTCGTGTTTGTAGATTATTACACTCGATGGGTCGAGTTATTTCCTGTTCGCTCAGCCTCAGCTCAAGTGGTTTCACGCATTTTCAGGAAAGAATTTCTCACCCGCTGGGGTGTACCAGACTACATTCTGTCAGACAGGGGGTCACAGTTTGTATCTTCTTTCATCCGAGATCTCTGTGGAAAATGGTCAGTTGGACAGAAATTTACAACAGCATATCATCCCCAAACCAACATGACCGAGAGAGTTAATCGCAATCTCAAATATATGATCACTTCTTACATTGAGGATAACCACTGCAAATGGGATCAGTTCTTACCAGAGTTTCGTTTTGCACTAAACTCTGCTGCACATGAAACCACTGGATTATCCCCTGCTGAATTACACTTGGGCAGAAAACTTAGAAGTCCAATGGACAAACTTCTCCATAATCGGGATCTCTCTCCAGACCTTCCTCACTATGAAGTGGTAAAAAAGTTGAATGAGATGCAAACCAAAGCCAGAGAAAGCAGCAGGAAAGCTAAAAATAGACAACTGCGAAACTACAATAAAAGCAAAAGGGAAGTGACTTACCAGCCAAAGGATCGCGTGTGGGTCCGAAGTCACCCTCGGTCACAGGCCGCTAAAAAATTTTCCGCAAAGCTGGCTCCCAAATGGAAGGGTCCCTACCGCGTCATTAAACAGATGGGCCCTGTGAATGTCCAGGTGGTGAAAGAAGACAGCGGGGAGGATCTATGTACTGTGCATGTCAGCAATGTTAAGCCCTGTTTTCCGTCAGCTGCAGAAATTGATGTCCAACAAAGACAAACTGTATTTGATATTCTTTTAGAAGATTCAGATGAGGAGGACTTTCTTGGATTTTCTGCTTAGTCTCTCTGTAATCAACCAAGGAAGGGTTGCTTTATTATTATTATTATCATTTTTTTTTTTTCTTTCATGGGGGGGAGAGTGTAGCGTCCATACCAGTCCAGCTACATAATTACTATAAAAAACTATATATATTTCCATCATTGTGTTTTGACGTTTTTTCTTTCCTCTTTATAAAAAATGATTTCAATCAGAATAATAATAATAATGAAATGTAATATGGAAATGGGGTTGGCGAAAACCTATAAGTAGATGGCAGGTATGGAAAGGGGGCGTCTCTGTCTTACGGGAAGTGCGTAGTGCGAGATGTGAGAGGGGAGCGAATGAGTTGCGTGGCGCGAAAATTAAAAAAAAACAGTATACCTGACGAAAAAAAAAACTGGGAGTTAATAGAAAAAAAAAAAAATAATAATAGTAACATAATACTACCATGAGGAATATCAGGTGAAGACAACAGAAAAACCTCTGATCTACTGGAATCAGTCGGGGAAATATTTTTTTTTTCAACGCCTGAAAGATTCCAATATTTGCCACCAAAAGAAGGAATACTTCTGCCTTGGGGATACGGACCGGTCGGCTACACTCTTCACAGTGGAGAAATTTAAGTATATTTTTCCCCCAGACTGAATGAATGAGGACTGCGATAAGGTCTGTACAAGTCAAGAATCGATTTCAATCGGGCCTTTCGCACTTGCTTCCCTACTCCATACATCCCCGAAATATTTGCGTCAGTACCTAGGTTAAATGTAAATTTAAAATATTTATTAAATGCTCTTCCCCCGCCTTAATTCGTTATATTTCGTTTCATTATTTTATTTTCTTCTCATTGCATTCTTGACTATGGATGTGTAAGCATCGGGGGGGGGGGGTGTTAATCGATTTGTTTTTGTTTAATCGCCGTGACATCAGTGTTTGGCCGACATTGTCGCGTCTTTATGTTTGAACTTGAGACCAGAAAAAAAAAATATTAGGAAGGTACCTTGAATTTGCGATTTGCATTAAGATTTGTGTTTTGTGTTCTTGTTATCGGTCCTTGCATTCCGCTGATACAAAAAAAACACGCAGTTTAAATGCATACTTTTTTTTGTCTTTGTTTTTTTCTATTATTTTTTTATTTTTGAACGCATTCTGTGATGTTGTCGTTGCTAAATTGATGCTTCTTCCTCAAAAAATATATGGATTTATGCCAAATGAAAAAAAAAAACAACGTGATTGCTTGTTTGCTGGATTCTATACTTATTCCTGCTGTGGCGTGGATAACGGAATTCTTTAGTTGGCAGTTGACGGCTGCCTGGCGCCCGAACAATATATATTTTTTATGAGTCTCCTCGTTCTATCTGCGCTACAGAACACAAAACACAGGAAATGGCTCATAGCTCACTTCCTGTTTGGCCAAAAAATTTCAAAAAAAATTATAATTCCCTGACATGACACATGCAATGATCACACTAAATTTCATGAACAATCAAGCACTTTTATCTCAATATGGCCGTGTCAAGAGGGCGCTGTGGAGCCACCTGACCACACCCAATCTAATATCAACATATGGGTATACTTGAAAGTAGACTCTCATCAAGCCTTTGAAGTTTCGCGCAAATCTCATAAAGCATGTGCGCGTAAAACCAACTACCTGTTTCAGGGCGGAACATCGAAATTCGCCGCGACGCCACAGATACATAGTTCGATTGATACAAAAAAGCTTCGCAATTTAACATCGACAAGGTCTTTTGACGTCATATGCGAAATTTTAAGTTGATCGGATAAAATCTCTAGGAGGAGTTCGTTAAAGTACGACGCCTGCGAATGGCGAAAAATCTAAAAAAGTTGAAATTTCAATAAAAAATGGCAAACTTCCTGTTGGGTCTAGGTCATGGCTCCAAGAGACTTTTTTTTAGGTCTCAAGATATTCCACATGTCCACCGAAGTTCATATATGCAGGTCAACCACGATGCAAGGGCTGCTTATTTGAAATTTTCCAGGGGGCGCTATAATGCCATTTTTGCCAGGCCTATATGTAAATTTTTTATCAGTGTAATAGGAATGATGGTCTTTAGAATTGTACAAAATTTTGTGAGTTTTTGAGCATGTTGAGACCCTCAAAAGGGCAATTCTTTCGAAAATCTGATTGGGGGCGCTATAGGGCCATTATGCCACAGTTACTGCCAATTTCTGCCTCAAATTGAAGACAATCAGAAAAGTATAATTTTTGCAAGTTTTGCAAGTTTTCGAGTATGCTAAGGCCTTCAAATGTGTGTTCGTAAAATTTGGAATAACGCAGGAAATGGCTCATAGCTCACTTCCTGTTTGGCCGAAAAATTTCAAAAAAATCAGCATAGCCCAAAAAAACAAATGCAATGATCAGACAAAATTTCATGAACATTCAAGCACTTTTATATCAACAAGGCCGTGTCAAGAGGGCGCTGTGGAGCCACCTGACCACACCCACTCCAATGTCAACATATAGGTATATTTGGAAGTAGACTATTATTAAGCCTGGAAAGTTTCACGCAAATCTCACAAAGCAAGTGCTCATAAAAGCAACTTCCATTTTCATGGCGGAACATCAAAATTCGCCGCAACGCCACGGACACAAATTTCGATGAATCCAAAAAAGCTTCGCAATTTAACATAAGAAAGGTCTTTAGATGGCCTGTGCCAAATTTTAAGTTGATCGGATAAAATCTCTAGGAGGAGTTCGTTAAAGTACGACGCCTGTGAATGGCAAAAAATAAAAAAAAGTTGCAAATTCAATTAAAAATGGCGGACTTCCTGTTGAGTCTAGGTCATGGCACCTAGAGACTTTTTTTTAGGTCTTGGCATAGTACACATGTCCACTGAATTTTGTACATGTAGGTCAAACACGCTGCGAGGGCAGCTTCATTGAAATTTTCTAGGTGGCGCTGTAATGCAATTTTGCCACATCCATCTGTAAACCCTAAATCCTAGTAAAAAGTAAGACCAGCTTAATATGTTTGCAAAGTTTTGTGAGTTTTCAAGCATGCTGAGGCCCTCAAAAATGCAATTATGTATTAGGGGGCGCTATAGAGCTACCATGTCACACCCAGTGCCAAATGAGATATCGAATCACAGAACGTAATATTTCTAGTCTATGAGCCAAGTTTGGTGAGTTTTCGAGTATGATAAAACCCTCAAAAATGTGTTCGTAAAATCTGAAAAAACGCAGGAAATGGCTCATAACTCACTTCCTGTGAGGCAAAAAAATTTCAAAAAAATTTACAAAAAAATTTATGAAGACTACTATAACCCTATAAAATTTCGTGAGAATCCGAGCAAGTGCGTTCCAAAATGGCCGCGTGTTTGGTGGCGCTATAGAGCCACCGGGGCATGTCCAAGCACAAAAATAATAATACTTTGCAATTTTCACGACGACTGACGTGTGGGCAAATTTTTGTGAGTTTTCGTGCATGGCAAAGCCCTCAAAAATGCGTTCTCGCAGCAGAATAAAAAGAAGAAGAAGAAGAAGAAGAAGAAGAATAATAAAAATCCCATCAAAAACAATAGGTTCCTCGCACCTTCGGTGCCAGGACCCGTTCCGGGCCCTGGCACCGGTCGGTGCTCGGGCCCTAACTAGCCACCGTAGGCTACCTGACTGTGAGGACGAAATTAGCTGCTGTACTGCGTGGCCACACAGACGACAGCCTGTTGCTCGCTGCTGCCTCGGAATCTCTGCGCTTACCCCTTTGACTGGCTTCTACCCCAGTTTCGTGGATCCGTGAGTAAGGAGTGTCGCACCATCTAAATGCAATCGAGGATTTGTTTTTATGTGCACCAACGTATGGGCCCCAGCGAATGAAATGCCAAGTGCTTGGTTAAGGTTGGAACACCGGAAAAGTATGAACTGTTGTATCTCAACCGCCATAATTTCGCCGCTTCTTACTGTGTTCTAAATGTAATGCTATGCAGACACATATTAAAATCCTGCATACTTCTGGATTATTATTATTATTATTAGTGGGCCTGAGCTGAGTGCAGGCCCACTACTCTCCCCATTAGGGAGTGTAGTGGGCCTGGGCAAAGCCCAGACCACTTATATTATTCTGTGCCTATATTTTTATTATTATGTGCCTGCAGCAATGCAGACACATATTAAAATCCTGCATACTTCTTTATTATGATGTGCCTGCAGCAATGCAGACACATTAAAATCTTGCATACTTCTTTATTCTTATTATTAGTGTGCATTGAAAATGCTCACTATTGTTATCTAGGTCTTCTTATTAGTGGGCCTGAGCTGAGTGCAGGCCCACTACTCTCCCCAATAGGGAGTGTAGTGAGGCCACTTATATTATTCTGTGCCTATATTTTTATTATCATTATTATTATTATGTGCCTGCAGCAATGCAGACACATTAAAATCCTGCATACTTCTTTATTATTATTATCATTATGTGCCTGCAGCAATGCAGACACATAATAATAAAGATGTATGCAGGATTTTAATATGTGTCTGCAGCAATGCAGACACATATTAAAATCCTGCATACTTCTTTATTATTATGTGCCTGCAGCAATTAAAATCCTGCATACTTCTTTTGTGAGGTATCGTTCAGGAACCACTCGCAAGAGATCGTAATCCAAAAAACGTATGCCTTTATTGGAGTCTGGGTCAAAGCCAAAATACACAGAACTTGCCAAGCCACAATACGAAATCCAAAAACAGTATCGACTAGACAGGCAGAGGTCAGAACCAGTAAGACAGATGGGCGGAGGTACGAAAACAAGAGGCAAAAAGTCTTAGTCGATGGGCAAAGCCAATGGTCATACACAGGGCATCCAAACACAGTACTCGTGGTCATACAAAAACAGGTCAGAATCCAGAAAAGCAAAACAGTACAAAAAGGGCAATGGCAAGAATCAGGGTCGGACTATCCAGTAGAAGAAAAGCAATAATCACAGGCGTACAAGGAGCTCGGCACAATGAAAATTGATCAACATTCTGACAAGAGCTGTGAGTGAAAAGACTCGTAATACACACAGGAATGGTCACATGCTATACAGAGATCAGCTGTGGGGAATGAGGCTAATTACATCGGGAGAATCACATGAGGGAAACCCTAACCACGAAAATTGGCGAGAAACGAAATACGGACAGGAATCACACAGACAGCCTATGACATTTAAACAGCTCCGGTCCAGGAGTTCTACGTGCACAGATAACAAGAGCAGGAAAGTAATTAAGCACGTGCGAGAGATTCTCGCTGAACATAGGGAGAGGACGGTGGAAAGCCAAAGGGGCGGAGAATACAACAGGGCGATTGCGAAGAGGGAATTAGTCTATTAGTAGCGGTGCGGTTTTAAAACATAAACTAGAGTGCTCATTAGTAATTTAGTAATCAAATCTATATATACATGGTTAGTTGTGTTAGTATACTATAACACAAATGTTAGTCTCGTTAGTAATCAGAACTGAGGAGTGAAGGGAGAAAACGAGATACGAAGAAATGTTTTAAACACCAGACTGCCTTTAAAGCACCCGAAGTCAGTGAGCAGGGAAGACGGACTGAACCAACTGGACCACAAGACAGGGGAGACAAGTGCAATGGAACTGAAACATGGAATGAACCAAAGACCAGAATATAACAAAAACCAAAAAGAACAAATAAAAGACAATAATCATAAACTCAAAACCAGCACATAAAACATGATCAAATCCCAGAATCATGACAGTACCCCCCCCCCCCCCCTCAAAGGAATGCCACCTGGCGTTTCAACCTAGCGTGGTCTTGGGTGATCCTTGTGAAAGTCTCTTATTAACGACTTGTCCAAGATGAAGCGAGAAGGCACCCAACTGCGATGCTCCGGCTCGTAGCCCTCCCAGTCGATGAGGTACTGAAGTCCTCTACCTCGCCAACAACAGTCCAGGAGGGCTCGGACCGTGAATGCCTCGCCTCTGTCGATGATCCGGGCGGGTGGTGGGGGATCAGGTCTAGAGGACAGGGGGTGGGTTACTGCGGGCTTAATCCGGGAAACGTGGAAGGTGGGGTGCACTGAGCGCATGGCAAGGGGTAATCTGAGCCTAACCGCTGTGGGACTAATAACACGTTCTATGGAATAGGGGCCAATAAACTTAGGGAAAAGCTTGCGCTTACCTCCCCGAAGGGGAATGTCCCTGGTGGAGAGCCACACTCTTTGACCCACACAGTAGACGGGGGCCGGAGTACGCCTGCGGTCCGCCAGCTCCTTCATCCTGCCCTTAGCCTTGAGAAGAGCCTGACGAGTGGTCCTCCAGGTGCGGTGACAAGGTTGGATGAAGGCTCGAGCTGACGGTACCGCAACCTCCTCTCTTGACTAGGGAACAGGGGTGGCTGATATCCCATACAGCATTCGAAAGGCAATAACTTAGTGGAAGAGGAGGTATAACAGTTAATGGCGTACTCCAAGCCAAGGTAACAGTTGGCTCCATGAGGCAGGATTCCTAGCACAGATACATCTAAGTACAGTTTCGATACACTGATTAGCCCGCTCAGTCTGGCATTAGACTGTGGATGAAAACCTGATGATAGACTAACTGAGGAGCCTAGTGCATTACAAAAAGTTTTCCAAAATTGTGCAGTGAATTGGGGAACCCTATCGGTGACTATGACTGTGGGAATACCGTGTAGGCGGATGACATGTTGGATTAATAGTGTGGCACTCTCAGGAGCGGAGGGCAATTTGGTTAGGGGAACCAAGGTGAAAGGCCTTAGAAAAACGATCAACAATGGTGAGGATGGTATCGTGGTGGTTGGATGAGGGAAGACCAGTGATAAAATCTAGGGAAATGTGTGACCAGGGGCGGTTAGGTGTGGGTAGTGTTATGGCCCCAATTTCTTATTACATTTACAACACAACAGCAACAGCAAGGGATGACAGACACAATTTAAAACTTAAACACATTTAATTTTTAAACAAAGACAATAACGACTAAACTAATATTCTGACCAAGATTGAATAAAAAAAAAACAGAAATATTTACAGTTTCCTGGTGATGTGCTGAGTGAGGAAAATGCTCAAACACAGGTAAAAATCCACAAAAGAAACTTCTCAGGTCTTGAACAGAATGACAGGTCTGGTCACATGTATCCTTCTTCAAGCAATTTCTCCTACCACTACTTTACTGTCTCAATTCTCCCCTTTATATACTCTTCTGCAGACCCCACCCACATTTAGGCCTCTTTTTTTTTAATTTTCGGGGACTTGCCCCAGACATGACTGAAACATGTCTAAACATATCCCCAGTCTGAGCATAACAAAAAAAAGGTAAATACTGCCATCTAGTGGCCTCTATTCACATCACACCTCCATTCCAAAAGGGAAAAATTTTGACTCATAAAGGCAAAATTTTTTCTTATCAATACAAAATGGTTAAGTGGACACTTGTCTATATATACATATCATACAATATTCAAATAAACACGTGATATATATATACATATTCAAACACGGGATAAGCAATCAGCAACAACATTGTCTGTACCCTTCACATGCTTAATTTCCAAGTCAAACTCCTGTAAAATCAAACTCCAATTCAACAATCTCCGATTCTTGTTTTTCATCTTACTCAAAAACATTAACGGATTGTGGTCAGTGTAAACAATCATTGGCTTTTGTCCTGTACAAACATAAACCTCAAAGTGTTGTAAAGAAAGGACCAGAGCCAACAGCTCCTTCTCTATTGTGGAATAGTTCCTTTGGTGGCAATTGAACTTACTGGAGAGGTATGCCACGGGATGCTCAATGTCATCAGAGTCACTTCTCTGTAGGAGCACAGATCCACAAGCTTGGTCGCTAGCATCGACCGCGATTGAGAACGGTTTGTTGAAGTCAGGAGATTTGAGCACGGGGAAGTGACACAGCAGAGACTTCAGGCGATCGAAGGCTCTCTGGCATGCATCATCCCAAGTGAACTTTACGCCTTTTTTCAGTTGGTTAGTTAGACTGAGAGAAATCTCAGTAAAGTTCTTGCAGAACTTGCGGTAGTACCCGATCATTCCAAGGAAGCGGCGCAAAGCTTTTTTTGTTGTCAGGAACTGGAAAGTCCATGATGGCTTGGACTTTAGCATTTATGGGTGCCACCTTACCCTGGCCTATGACGTAGCCAAGATAGGTGACAGTAGCAAAACCAAAGTCACTCTTGCTCAGGTTAACAGTCAGGTTAGCCTGGGTCAGGCGCTGGAACAACGTCTCTACATCTTTTAGATGTTCTTCCCAGGAGTCACTCCATGTGATCAGGTCATCGATGTATGCACCCGTGTGTGGCTATCCGGCGATTGTAGACTGTATCATCCTTTGGAATGTGGCTGGGGCATTTTTCATCCCAAAGGGTAGGACTTCATACTGGTACAACCCAGATGGTGTGGCAAAAGCAGAGATGCTCTTGGCCCTCTCAGTTAAAGGCACACACCAATAACCCTTCAATAAATCAATCTTGGTCAGCAACTTTACTTGCCCTACTCTATCAATACAATCATCAATCCTAGGTATTGGAAACACATCAGTTCTAGTTACAGCATTGACTTTGCGATAATCTGTACAGAATCTAGTACTTCCATCAGGTTTTGGAACTAGCACACTGGGTGAACTCCAGTCTGAGTTGGAGGGTCTCATAATATCATGTTCTAACATGTACTCAACCTCTTTCTCAGCAATCTTTCTCTTTTGAGGATTCATTCGGTACGGATGCTGCTTTATTGGTTTGGCATCACCAACATCTACATCATGAGAGGCTATAGAAACTCGTTTTGGAACATCAGGAAACAGATCCTCATATTTCTTGATCAACCTCTTAAACTGATCTCTCTGTGAGGGTTCTAAGTGCTGGAGTTTTACATCAAGATTTTGCAACACTTCAGAATTTGACAATTTACATGAAAGAACTTCAGCTTTAATTCTAGGTTCATCATCTTGAAACTCCCCCTCATCTTCACATGTTTTGACCATAGGAGAATCTGAAGTGACAGCTGCAACCCTAGCATTTCTGTCATGATAAGGCTTCAGCATGTTAATGTGACACAATTGTTTTAGTTTTCTCCTATCTGGAGTCTTCACAATGTAATTGAGATCATTGAGTTTTGTCAGAATTTCATAAGGACCATGAAATCTAGCCTGCAAAGGATTGGACTGCAAGGGAAACAACACAAGGACCTTGTCTCCTGGTTTAAACTCACGGCTTCTAGCCTTATGATCATACCAAGTTTTCATTTTTCCCTGACTTGATTTCTAGTTCTCTTTGACTAGGTCACAAGCTGCATGCAATCTGTCCTTGAACTTGCTAACATAGTCTAACAGACTAATGTGCGGCTCTTCCTCTTGCCATTGTTCACTCAATAATAGCAAAGGTCCTCTCACTTCATGACCAAACACTAGCTGAAACGGGCTGAATCCAGTAGACTCCTGCACTGCTTCTCTAGCTGCAAACAACAGCAAATGAACACCTTCATCCCAGTCTTTCTCATGGTCATAACAATAAGTCCTCATCATTGTCTTGAGAGTGGAATGAAACCGCTCTAAGGCACCCTGACTTTCTGGATGATAGGTACTAGAAAGAATCTGCTTTGCACCTAGTTCATACACAACCTGCTGAAACAATCCTGAAGTGAAATTGCTACCTTGGTCTGACTGAATTTCCCTGGGAAGGCCAAACAACGTGAAGAACTTTATCAAAGCCTTCGAGATTGCAGTTGCCTTGATGTTACGTAGAGGTATGGCTTCAGGGAATCTGGTAGATGCACACATGATTGTCAACAAGTACTGATTTCCAGATCTAGTCTTGGGTAATGGACCAACTCAATCAACAATGACCTTAGAGAAGGGCTCTCCAAATGCTGGGATAGGCTGCAATGGAGCTACAGGTGGGTCTAACTGGTGTTTTCCAACTACCTGACAAGTGTGACAGGTTTTGCAAAAGCTGGAAACGTCTTTCCGAAGCCCAGGCCAAAAGAAGTGTTTCATGATCTTATCGACAGTCTTGTTAACACCAAGATAACCTCCGAAAGGTAAACTATGAGCCATTGTTAAGGTCTCATTCCTGTAGACCTTCGGAACACACTATCCTTGAGATAATACCAATTGTAACTGCGTCTATTTCTTTATCAGGAAGGGCTCTCCTCCTTAGTGCACAAATTTCAGGATCATTACTTTGCTCCTCAATCAACCGCTTTCTGGACAGAGACAAGTCTCCAGACACATCAGAATCACCAGACCCATCCGGCTGGCTGAATAGAGAACTGATAAAAGTATCTGATAAGTCCTCAAACGGAGAAACCATAGTAGGCCAATCAGAGTCATGAGGCGAACCACCTGAGTCCTGACTATTCAATGTGCTGGACGGCACCACAACATCTTCTTTAGCCTTCTTGGCCATAGCACGAGTCACTGCGCAAGAAGGATACAGAGATGGGTCCTCATCCCCATCTTCAGTGCTCGGCTGTGAAGTAAGATGTACAGGGGGAACTACTTTGCCCCCAGCCAGGTCATTGCCTAGCAACAGAGAAACACCCTTTATAGGTAAACTTGACATATGTCCCACCTTTACCTGTGCTGTAACTAAATCTGACTTCAAGAATATAGAGTGCAGGGGTACAGATACAGTCCTCCCTTCAATACCTTGTACAAGTATGAAATCCCCTGAAGCGGTCTCATCACGTAACTCCAAGGAGTCCATCAACAAAAGTGACTGAGAAGCTCCGGTATCCCTTAGGATATATATGGGGACAAGAGTAGTATGCTCATTCAGAGCCACAAATCTCTCTGACACAAATGGAAGAAATTCCTCCCTCACGAAGTCAGCTGTATCAGGCTTTTTAGCCCCACAAGAAGCAGGCAATTTAGCAGATCGGTTATCTACTACAGGGGTTTCTAACCTTGTTTTCACAAAAGCATTTGGTTTGGTATCCTTTTCTTTTTCTTTCTTAGCTTTTAGGGACCAACAGTTAGTTGTAACATGACCAGATTTCTTGCAATAACTGCAAACTAGACCACTTTTGTCACTGTCAGCTTTCACACTTTGATCAGACCTGTAACTGGATTTCTGAGCACCATCACCAGATTTATCTTTGTCTTTGAGTGAGGAATCTTGGGTATCACCGTAACCCTTTTTCTGAAATTGGAACCATCTATTGTTACTGCTAGACTGAAATTTGGACTTATGTGTGAGAACATATTCATCTGAAAATTTGGCAGCTGATTGCAAATTCAGTGCTTGCTTCTCATTCAGGTAGGTCTTAATACCATCCTTAACACAGTTCTTGAATTCTTCAACTAACACCATCTCTTTTAGTGAGTTGAAATCATCCTTGACCTCCATAGAAGTACACCAGCGCTCAAAGCAAACCTTCTTCTCATTAGCAAATTCCACATAAGTCTGATTTTCAGATTTCTTCAGACCTCTGAATTTCTGTCGGTAAGCCTCTGGAACCAACTCATAAGCTCTCAAAATAACCTTTTTGACAACGTCATAATCAGAGGAATCATCTGCAGACAAAGCTGAATAGGCTTGTTGAGCTTTACCCTTGAGGACAGTTTGCAACATCAGAGGCCAGTGTTCCTTTGGCCACTGGCAACTCTTTGCTACCTTTTCAAAACACTGGAAATAGTTGTCTCCGTCCTTTTCCGAAAAATGGAGGCACCAGTTTTACCTCCTGACTGGCACAAAATTTATTTTTAGTTTCAATTTTAATTTTTAGTTGCTCCATTTGGAGTCTTTCTTCTCTATCGAATTTCTCTAATTCAAAATCTCTCTGTCTCTGTCTCTCTCTTTCTGCTCTTACCTCTTTCTCTCTCTCAAATTCTCTTTGTTTTTCTTTTTCCTCCCTTTCAATCTCAAGCATTTTTAATTTAAGTTCCATTTCTATATTTGGATTTTCCACTGGAAACTGTTCCAGATCTCCTGGTGCAAACACATTTTCATCAATGAAATATTCAACTATCTCTCTAGCCAGTCTTGCTTTTCGCATGGCTGGTTTTTCCTCTGTCAGCTCTAACTGTCTGCAAATTTCTAGCAGTTCGGTCTTTTTAAAAGACTTCAAAACCTCAACGGTTGGTGATGCCAAGAAATCATCCATTGCTGTTGATCTGTCAATATATTTATATAGGAAAATTCAAAACAACAATTTTACAATTTGAAATGTTAGATTTTTAATAAATGACTCACACAATGTTCTGTCCCGGACTTGAGCCCCCAATTTGTTATGGCCCCAATTTCTTTTTACATTTACAACACAACAGCAACAGCAAGGGATGACAGACACAATTTAAAACTTAAACACATTTAATGTTTAAACAAAGACAATAACGACTAAACTAAGATTCTGACCAAGATTGAATAAAAAAAAACAGAAATATTTACAGTTTCCTGGTGATGTGCTGAGTGAGGAAAATGCTCACCAGGTAAAAATCCACAAAAGAAACTTCTCAGGTCTTGAACAGAATGACAGGTCTGGTCACATGTATCCTTCTTCAAGCAATTTCTCCTACCACTACTTTACTGTCTCAATTCTCCCCTTTATATACTCTTTTGCAGACCCCACCCACATTTAGACCTCTTTTTTTTTATTTTCGGGGACTTGCCTCAGACATGTCTGAAACATGTCCAAACATATCCCCAGTCTGAGCTTAACAAAAAAAAGGTAAATACTGCCATCTAGTGGCCTCTATTCACATCACAGTAGTGGTTGTAATTGGCCTTGTGGGGGTTGATGGGAATCTTTGGCTTGGGCACAGACTGAGCAGGCAGAAAAAAAATCATGAACATCTTTACGAATCTCTGGCCACCAGAAACGTCTTATAATAAAACAGTGGGTTCTCTGGATACCGGGATGACAGGACAGATTAGACCCCCATGTCCCCACTCTAGAACCTTAGACCTTATTTGAGGGGGCACATATAAACAGTGAGTAGGACAGTCACTGGGGCCAGAAGAGTCGCTGAGTGCTTCCTTAACTTGTTGTTCGATCTCCAAAGTAATGGTATTAATGAACAGTTCTTTAGGCAGAATGGTGTCAGGAGAGGCCTCCTTGGAAGGTGACTCAAACCTCCGGGATAGTGCATCAGGCTTAACGTTCTTGGATCCTGGGCGGTACGCAATGTGAAATTTGAATCTTGAAAAGAACAGGGCCCACCTGCCTTGACGAGGGTTAAGTCGCTTTGCTGACTGGAGGCACTCGAGGTTCTTATGGTCAATCCATACCATGAATGGGAGTTGAGCGTCCTCCAGCCAGTGTCTCCACTCCTCCACGGCCCTCTTAACGGCCAGTAGTTCCCGATTGCCGATGTCATAGTTCCATTCTGCGGAATTGAGACGGTGTGAAAAAAAAGCACAAGGGTGAATTTTATTGTCAGTGGCGAGTCTCTGGGATAATACTGCTCCCACCCCTATGTCAGAGGCGTCCACTTCAACAATGAATTGAGAGCTGGGGTCAGGATGAATGAGAATGAGAGCAGTGGTGAATCGTCTTTTAAGACCATTGAATGCCTGGTCTACTCGCTGATCCCAGTGAAACTTGACTTTGCTGGATGTTAGGGCCGTGAGAGGAGCTGCTAGGGTACTGTAATTACTAATAACTCGTCTGTAGAAACTAGCGAAGCCCAGGAATCGTTGGAGTGACTTACGATCAGTAGGTTGGGGCCACTCCGTGACCGCGTTCACCTTAGCAGGGTCCATGCTGATGTTCCCAGTGTCGCTGATGAAGCCCAGGAAGGTGGTGGTGGTCACGGAGAATTCGCACTTTTCTGCCTTGACAAATAGTCGATTCTCCAGGAGACGCTTGAGGACTTGGCGAACATGATTAGTGTGCTCCTCCTCACTCTTGGAAAAAATCAAAATGTCATCCAAATATACAAAGACGGAACGGTTAAGCATGTCCCTGAGAACATCATTGACAAGGTTCTGGAAGACGGCCGGTGCGTTAGTTAGCCCGAAAGGCATGACCAAATACTCCCAGTACCCATTGGGGCTGTTGAATGCTGTTTTCAACTCATCCCCCTCCCTAATGCAGACCAGATGGTAGGCGTTACGTAGGTCTAACTTAGTAAAAATCTTGGCTCCCTGAAGAAGCTCAAAGGCAGTAGACATGAGGGAGGGGGTAACGATTCTTGACAGTGATGTCATTAAGGGCACGGTAATCAATGCATGGGCGGAGTGATCCGTCTTTCTTACCAATGAAGAAGAAACCGGCTCCTGCCGGTGACAATGAGGGTCGAATGATTTCAGCCAAGGACTCCTCCAGATATCTTTCCATGGCTTGGGTCTCCGGACATGAGAGTGAAAACAAACGCCCCCTAGGGGCATGGTACCTGGCTTGAGATCAATAGCACAGTCATAGGGTCTTTGAGGGGGTAAACAGGTGGCACAAGATTTACTAAACACGTCTTTTAGATCATGTTATTCACGTGGTACATGGTCAAGACAAGGAATTTCCTCGACAGGAAAAACAGGAATATGAGCATAAGCATAAGATTCGTGGCATGACGGGCTCCAGCCCTTAATCTCGTGCATTCCCCAGTCAATAACAGGACAATGTGTTGCCATCCACGGATAGCCGAGAACAACAGGTGAATGGGGTGAATCAATGAGATTAAACTTACTGTTCTCCAGATGGTTACCTGATACTTGAAGTTTGCGTGAAGTGGTAGAATGGGTGATGTGGCCGATCTTCTGGCCACTGAGGGAGGTAGCCACACGAGGGCGCATCACTTCCTCCACAGGAATCCCCCATTCATGAGCGGATCTGGCGCGATAAAATTGGCCTCCGCTCCAGAATCCACCAGGGCCATGGTCCTTCTGGCCCCGCCCCTCCACTCCAATGAGATCGGTAGGCACGTGCGTTGTCTTGAGGAGGATTCAAGAGGAATAGCGCCCACTAGTGCTCCTCTGCTCACTAGTGGGCGTTGCCTTTTAACGGGCAATCAGGCACGAAATGACCTGCTTGATCGCAGTAAAAGCATGCGCATTCCCTCCTTCTCTGATCCCTTTCCTCAGTGGGAAGGCAAGCACGGCCCAGCTGCATAGATTCTCCCTCAGAGGACGATTTAGATGCGGTAATCCTGGATGGGGAAGGTCGTCTCACAGGGAACGCAGTGGAGTTCACAGGGGTGGACCGGGGTTGACAAATGAACCGCCGCTGCTTCTCCAGACGCGTGTCCACTCTAATGGCGAGGTCAATGAGACGGTCAAGATCTTCAGGCAGGTTCCGGACAGCAGCTCATCCTTAATGCACTCAGACAGACCATTAAGGAAGGTGTAATAGAGTGCAGTCTTCTGCCATCCACTATTGGTAGCCAACGTCTGGAATTCGATGGCAAAATCCGAAACAGATCTGCTACCTTGGCAGATGCGTAAAATCTCCCTTCCTGCCTCATGACCGTGCCTGGTTCTGTCAAACACCCGTCTCATCTCCTCCTCCAGGGATTAAAAAAGATTGTAGACATGGAAGCCCCGCCTCCCAGGCCGCCGTCGCCCACTGCTTAGCTTTGCCTATGAGCTGGGTGATGATGTATGCCACCTTGGACTGCTCAGAGGGGAAAGTGTTGGGCTGAAGGCTAAAGATGAGGGGGCACTGCATAAGGAAAGCTCGACAGTTACCTGGCTCTCCATCATACTTCTCTGGGGGTGGTAAGCGAGGTTCCTGGTGGGTCACGGGTGGTGCAGACGCTGAAGCAGCAGGGGGTTGGGGTACCGAGGCAGGCTGTGAGGACCGCAAGGTGGAAGTCAAATCTGCCATCTGGTGAGACATGGCCTGCAGATGTTGCATGACTGCCAGCAGTTGTTGTTGCTGCGACACCAACACGGCTTCCTGGTGCTCCACTGCTGCTTGTTGCTGGGAGTAAGTTCAGAGAAGAGCCACTAAGCTTATTCTAGGCATAAAAGATGAAAGCTACGAGAAGAGGCTGAAGATCCTTAATCTCTTTAGTCTTACCCCCCGTTCACACATAGATGCCGCTTCTACTACGATCAGTGTTGCCAGATGTACGATAATAATCATATTTGTGTGATAGTTTTGCCCTGTGTATGATGTACGATCAATAATGTGAAAAAATAAAAAATGTACGATAATTTCAGTTGGTTGTCCAAACACGCAACTTTCTCTCTGACACCCAAGAATCATTTCGCAGCCGTTGCACTCAGGCGGCAAGACACACACAACACAGGGCTGCTGCCAGCTTTGGCTGGCCCGGGACAAAGCCATTTGAAAGCCCACCCCCTCTCCATACAAGCAATGAGTGAGTCCCCAAATCTCGCCTCCCAGCGGGCCTGAGACAACTGACCTGTAATGTTGACTGGTATGACTGTGCACGCACACATACGTAATTAGCTTAGCCCCCTCACCATCACTAGTCTACTATCTACACACACAACTTTTAAGCCTAGCAGAGCGGCATGACAGCATCCAACCAGTACCGTGACAGGATGATTCCTCAACCGACAACATCTGCACAAGCGGCCACGGCATCGGGTGACGACAGCGACCTCGAGGTTGAATTCGAATCTGTCTAATCGGGTAGGCCTTATTAACACGTTTGTGTCCCTTCACCGAAAAAAAAAACCCAAAAAACTTTCTACTCAGAATGTAATAGCCTGCATTTTCGTTCTTTTTGTGCCATAGTTTACCTAGCCTACTAGGTAATTACTGTTTTAAAAATGTAATGAAACACTTTTCAAATTAAAATACCATTAAAATGGTTATATTGTATGCGTTTTGTTTGTGTACGATAATTTCTCCCAAAATACGATAATTTTGAGGTGTTGGTACGATAGTTGCACATTTCCCATCTGGCAACACTGACTACGATCAAAGCGTGGCCGAAAACGTGGCCAATCGCAGGTGAAACGTAGTGGAGTCTTCATAAGCACAGTATAATCAGGGTAGGGTCTTCATGATCGGGAAGCTCAACGCTCTTGCCACGCTTATTTTGAACATGCTCAAAACAAGCGTAGCGGAATCGTGGCCAACAAGAATCGGGGTAAAGTCGTGAAAAGACCGTAGTAGAAGCGCCGTATTCGTACAAACAGCGCGGAAGCATCGTGGAGAGATCTTCTCAATCGTAGTAAAAGCGCAGAAAAAGCGTAGAAGTCAGGGAACATATCGAGTACGCTCCTACAACACTCCCACTACGTTGTTACTACGTTCCCACTACGATCTCTCTACGTTCCTGACGATCCTATGAAGACCTACCATGACCTTACGCCGATCATACCACGATCTATCAGGCAGCAGTTTGTACATGTACATGTACTGAGTACAGTATTTAAGATTTTTTTTTTTTAACTGGGACTTTTACTCTCCTACATTTAAAAGATAAGTATAAGTTACTTTCACTTCGTTACTTTGACACTGGCAACTTAGTTACTCGTTTCAAACTAGAATATTAATTTAATTCATCATTCACGGATTATCTGGATTTTGCGTGTTCCAGAAGAACAGCGGTGTATCTTTGTGCAGATGTGTCCGCCAGTGGACATGGAGCTGCAAATTTATACACGCAATTACAATATTCTATCACTAGATGGCACATCAGGATCAGTTATTGAATATTACAACTGCCACTAAACTCAAAGAAGTGATTTCATACCTCCGATACTTTTTAATTTCAGTGGGACTCTTCAGTATAATGAAGGCTAAATGAAATAATTCTTTTGTGTATTAGTACCGTTTTGTCTGTCACAAACAAGAGATGTTGCGGCACTGCCTCTGACACCGGATCGGATCTGGGTTTGTTTTCAGCCAAAATGTGTGTGTGTGTGTGTGTGTGTCATCGCCAAAATCGTACAAGAAGCGTGATATGAGCGGCACCACCATAGCGATATCGTTATACAGTCTTCTAGGTCTGCGTCGCGTCATAGTATGATCTTTAATGTCGTAGCGGCAGCATAGAATAAACAGTAAATGCGGCTGCTGGTCGGCACCGGTCAGTGTAACATCGTCGTAGAAGTGTGTCAGCAGCGCGTTGGACGTGGGAGCATCGTAGTACGGTCGTAATGAAGACCATAATTTGCCAAATTGCTCGATTTAGACGCCGATCCGCCCCAATCCAATACTTTTTCTGATCGTAGCTTGATCGGGATGATCGTCCTAAAGTCGCAGCTCTGTGTGAACGGGGGGTTAGGAAAAGGAGACTGAGGGGTGATTTGATTGAGGTCTTTAAATATGTTAAAGGGATTAAAAAAGTGAATTATGTAGGATTCCTTCGACCAAGTGTTGAGAGTAGAACTTGGGGTCCCAAATGGAAGTTGGATAAGGTAAATTTAGCGCTGATATTTGGAAATATTTCTTCACCCAAAGAGTAATTTCAATGTGGAATAGCTTGCCTGACCATATTGTTGAGGCCGAGACCTTGGTGGTTTTCAAGAGCAGACTTGACTTAAAGCTAGATACCATTGAGTCATTCAGTATCTGAAGGGATATATTCACAATAGTATAAAGAAACTGGTGAACTTAGTTGGGCTGAAAGGCCTGTTCTTGCCATTCATGTTATGTTATGTTATGTTATGTTATGTTATCTACTCCCTGCCATCCTCGTTTCCTTCTGCATTTCGTATCCCATTGATTAATGTCATGTTTATATAAGTCACTAAGTCGGTGTAAATTGTTGCTAGATTGTTCTGCCTGACTGAAGTTTCCTAGTCAGCTCTTTATCTCGAGCCCTAGTGCTCTCCATCTTCAGTTACCCAGGTAGAAGTAGTATAACTGATGCAAGTAGTGCAATTTAATAGATACACTGTCTCCCTGTTCTCTAGACACCTCCAGAGCAGAGATGGACCCCACTCCCACACAGTGGATGCCTTGTTCTACAGGCATTGCAAATCATCTTGACCACCCAACATCTGACCCTTAACTGTTGATGAACACGGTGTAGAATTGCAGTTTCTGACGTTGTTCGCCCGATAACCTGAACTGGACTTTCTGACCACTGTTCCAGTCTGTGCTCCTGTCAAAAGTTGTCCTTGGTGTGTACAGCTCATTAAAAGCCCTGGAGGCATCTTCTGCTGATCTGTGCTTGGTCTCGCTCATTGGCAAGCTTTGAATTATTTTATGGCTATGCATTTAGTGAAGGTAAAGTGAACTGAATGAAAATGTAACGTAAGTTTAAATGTAATTACTTGGTAATAACAGTCTGAGATTATGTATGGTGACTGAGACAGCAGTTGTGTAGTTGGATATCTTGGGTCACTTTATGGTTAGGAAACCCTTGTGCACCATTGCAGACTGTACTTGCATGCTTTAAGTAAGTGAAAGACCTCTTGTTTTCTTCAAAGCTTGGGTCACATACATCTTCCCATTTCTATTGTCAAGGGATGACAGCATCACGGTCAGGAGTCTTCAGGGTAGGGGCCTTCAACATCTGAATGGACACATTTTTGTATCATTTAATGATATATTCACTTTTCTTTTAGACAAAACTAGCATTATTATTTCAAACCATTCCACCGGGCAATCTCTCTCCATGGTGAACAAAAGCTCTTTACCCAACCTTTTCTGGCTACAGAAAACATGCATTTAATGCATTATATGCATTGCATATAATGCAAATGCATTCAAAAGTGCATTTATGTCCCAATTTATGATGATGAGCACCCACTGAAAATGTTTACTTTCCATTATTGCTATATATACAGACAACAGGAGAGAGCAGATTTCATAGGTTAAGAATTTAAATACATTTTTATTCTCAATGAACAATAAAATGGCAGAATATAAACTGGAAAGTCACCCAACTTCTAATCACAAATCTTTTTTAAAAAATTTACTTCTCGATCCATCACCATTCAACCAAATTCAGTTGACAAGACATAAAAATACTTTAACAGTTTCTCAGTTCTCTTCAATTAATCCATTTTCTGTTCATAAATCTGAATTTTTATTTTACAGTTGTAGCTTCTTTCAGCAGCACATCAACATTTGATAAATAAGCTTAACAAACTAAGTGGCCATGTTTAGTTCTTCCCACTATCTCAACTTTGTTCCCTCAGCCGAAAGCGTTGACATCATTCATCATAAAGGGCTATTTTAGTTTGAAAAACTGAAGTTAGAGATGCCAAGTCTCACACATTTTTTAGCCTTATTCACTGTAGTCCGCAATTATTCATTGAACACTTAATGAGATTCTCACGTGGCATTAAAATCCTTGCGCATTGAAGTTTCAGTTTCACTTGAGTAAAGGCGGACCTCACCACAAGTAACATTGAAAGCAATTATGACTCTGGCCTTCCCGTGCTATTCTTTACACAGGGATTGGAAATAATGCATGCGTTACATGATCATTTAAATTGTTTCAATGAAATAAGACCATTTGAAACGTATTCATGCAATTCCATTGCTTTCAATCCCTGAGTAAAGACATGCGTGAGAATTCCCAAGTCATAATCTATTATCGTGTCATTAGTTGTTGTATTGCGATCAGGAACCAGATGCGAGAACCAGGAAATGCAGTAGAGCTAGTTTTATTGGTAAAGGGGGGTGACCCCCGCAGGGCGAAAAACAGAACAAAGTCCACAATCCAAAAGTCGAAATCCAGTTGGGCAAAAATAGTATCAAACCGGGGCAGCAATCACAGTAATCGTAGTCGGACAGAAATGGGTCTGGTACACAGGAATAGTACTATCAGAGAGACAAGCCAGAATCCACAGAACGTAATCCGAATCGTTACCAGGGCAGCAAACAGAGATCTCGTAGTCGGGCAGAAAAATGGTCAAAACACACAGATGCAACAGTAATCCAAAAACACAGAGGCAAATATCAAAAGTCAGGCAATCCAGTCAGAAAGATAAACACTGAGAAATCGAGGCGAGAAACGCAGCACAAGAAAACTAGGGAGAACGATCTGACAAGAAAGTGTACCAAACAGACATCTTATATACACACCCGGGGTAAACACATGACCAGAGAGAACAGGTGCAATCAATGGGAACAATGAGAGGGAGAGACACATGAGGAATAAACTAATTACATGAATTTGGCTGTCGCCAAAACATAGACAGGGATCACAAGACAATCCTATGAACAAACAGCTCCGGTTAAGGAGTACTAAAAGTGCATAGTCTAAAGAAAAGGAAAGCATGAGATATAAGTGGAAATCCACAGAAACTTGCAGCAGAGATAATTAGGGATAGGCAAGGAGGCGGAGATTAGAATTGAGCGACTGCTGAGAGGTAGTTAGTCAATTAGTATGTGCAGCTTTCCAATCCTGAGTGCGTGTTAGAAAGTTAGTAAAAATATACAAGATTAGTGTCGTTAGTAATTAGCAAAAACAATAAACTGTTAGTATGTGTTAGTAAGACAGTAAAAGAGAGAGGAAGGAAGAACACGAGATAATGAAAGAAGATTGAAACCCAGAAACCAATAAATCACCCGAATGAGTGCACACAAGACAAGGGACCGTGAGCAAAGATACACACATGACAAGACAGGGGAGACAAAGTGCAAAGCATGGAAATGAAAACAAGGCATGGAAACTAAATGATCTACACATGAAAAATAATAAACAGGAAATCTAAATTACCAAAACACAATACACAATCCTAAGAATAGTCAAAGGGCAGGCAGTGGTCACTAAACACAGAAATCCTAAACATGGCATAGCCAGGCACAGAACTTAAACATGACATGCAGGAACGCAGATCACGACATTAGTGGGGAAATCCACCGTAATGCATGTGAAACTGATTATCTTAATGTACAATGACTTACATTCTGTGAGTGAATTTCTTCAGTGTGCGTCAATAGAATAATTGCTGACTACAGCACAGAAACGTGAATGCCACTAAGAGGCGAGACTCACCCCTAATGTGTGAGACTTGGCATCTCTTAACCTACCAAGTAAGCTAACATTCAGGTCCTACAAACACAATTGAAGCGAACTGAAGACTTTAATACACTGGTGCAACTTTGCTTGCTAGCTAACTTAGCTCACAACTTAGCTACTCAGACAATCGCCGCCTTAACACAATCCCATAATGCACAGTTCGGTCATTATAAATGTCAAATTTAACTGGCCAGCCCCGTTAAAATCCCCCACTTCGAACAAACCTATGGCAGTAACGTAACGTTCATGCAGACTAGTTTGACATACACAGAATGCAACTGGCCTGACAGAGGATTACTAACCCTGTTTGCATTGGCTTTATTTTCCTTGCTGTAACCTCACGTTAGCTTCCATCCGTCCCCACACAAACAGCAGTAACGTCAAGGCAGCGAGCCGTAATTTAGCCAGGATATTGATATTACCATTATTAATATTAGCAGAACTGATGCAAACATCAAGGCATGATTGTACATTTAGCTTTCCTTTTCAAGCTCGTCACTTTTCTCAGAAGTAAAACAAAGATATGGTTAACGTTACCTCCTCTAGCATGAGTGAGCTAACTGTGGCAGCACCGATGCTCTTAATTAAGTGGGAAGGAACAAACTGAAGCACCTAGCTGGCCAGCTACCTCGTTAATAACCTATATTTCCACAACTCCTTTACGCAGCCATAATAAACCCATGTCAAATAATTTGCAGGTTAGTAACTAACATACCCTTATAGAACATACCCTTTTCTTAGTTCTTAACTTGAAGTTTCAGTAAACGCTAACCGTTTGTTTAGCTGGCTAAATAGCTGACTCTATGCAAAGTCAGGAAAAATTGACTGAACTACGGTTTTGTCAATGTAAATTAGCGTAAAGATCGATCTGATGTATACATAATGCCACCAATGTTAAGGGTTGCATCCCATTTTGCAAAAACTGAGGAAAAGAACACAATTGAAATATAAAATACCTATGGTCTTTTCTTGTAACACTTTCCATTGCTATTATTTCTTCCACGGGAGACCTCTGAGGGGGAAGCGCCAAGCGCGTGAAGAACAGGCACATGACTGTCACTATGACAACACCAAAGTAGGGTTAGACCAAATTATCCAATATTTCAGAAAACAACCCATAAAATTTACCCAACTCAAGCAATCCTATGGTTGAGATAAAAAAAAAAAATCAACCCATCATTTTTGAGTTTGTACATTGCAAATGGCGACTTCCTTGTTCTAGAAAGAGATTCCTATTTCAAATGTCATTAGTGTAGACACTTGTCACTCAAACATGTCTGACCAATGGGGAAGCCTCCACCCACAGCGAGAAAAACAGACTTCAAAACTTTTTTCACTTCAAAGAAAAAAGTGTTTGAATGCAAAAATAAAGACCCAAAAAAATTTGTTTGAACACCTTTTCTTTTTAATTTGATTTGAAGTGATATTTTTTGGGATTAAATAATAAAAAAAATGGGGCCACAGGCCCTGTAGCTCACCTGAATCAGCTGTGGTTACAACAAAATTACGTTATTCGGGCAAGTTTAAAGCTGAAGGTCAAAGGTCAAAATTCGAAATACGGAAAAACCTTTTATAGGCATGTGATGTATCTTGCTACTTACTACCTACATGACAAATTTCAGCTGAATATATGCATAAATAGCTTTCAGATGGCCAGTTATGTGATTTTGGTATGGCGGTATGGCGGCCATATTTAAAATTGAATCAGAGCGCCTTAAAAAAATTTAGTGTCCTAATGGGTGGGAAGATACTTGTCAAGTTTCAGCTTCATTGGTCAAGTAGTTTTGGAGAAGAAGAGTTTTAAAGGTTTCAGTGTAACTTGGAGGGGTCGTACAAAGTTGAAGGTCAAAGCAAGGTCAAAATTCAAAATACGGAAAACTCTTATTATATGTGATGTATCTTGCTACTTAATACCAACATTTATACCTATTTTCTGCTTTCTCCGTTCTCTCTCTCAGAAACTGCTTATACAAAGTATTTTTTTTCTTACAGGCATTAGCCAGTGTTTTTGAAACCCAAGGTCTTCTCTCTTTATTTTGCTTCAGATTATTGATTGTTTTGACGATACAGTGGGTATCATACAGAGAATTTACAGTCCATAGGAAAGCCTCATATGCTCTATTAGGATCGTTTTCTGTGAATACATTATCCCATTTTTGATTCAACATATCCAATTCTAGTTCCTTTAGCCTATTTTCACTTTTACTTCTGATTTCTGTATGTTCCAGGATTTTCGATCTCGCCTGGTCTTGTATATCTAGCTTACAATCACAAATAGCAAAGACTGGCAGATGATCGGTAATGTCATTTATCATGATGCCGCATTAATATTTCAGAATCTAGTACATTAGTATAGATAATATCTATCAAAGTGGCACTATGCCTATTGCTTAGTAATCCTGCTTGGTTTTGTAATTAGTGGTTGCATACCCATGGCATACATGGTGTTAATATAATCCTCTATTATAGAGCTGTTATTTGGATTTATCAAGTCAACATTAAAGTCCCCACACACAAAAACATTTTTATGGCTTATATTAGTGAGTAATTCACCCATACATTTGCTAAAAACATCAATTTGCTAATCCGGTGCTCCGGATTCAAAGTGTACCAGGAAAATCTCCCCCACTCCATTACACCACCACCACCTCCAGGCTGCACTGTTGTTGTTTACACCAAATTTTCACCCTACCATTTGAAAGTTACAGCAGAAATCAAGACTTATCAGACCAGGAAATGTTTTTCCAATCTTCTTTTGTCCAATTTTGGTGAGCTCATGCAGGTTGTTGCCTCAGTTACCGGTTCTTTGCTGACAGGAGTGGCATCTGGTGTCTGCTGCTGCAGCCCATCAGCTTCAAGGTTCAAAGTGTTGTACAATAAGAGATGCTCTTCTGCATACCTCAGATGCAAGAACTGGTTATTTAAAGTTAGTGTTGCCTGTCAGTCAGCTCAAAACAGCCTGGCCATTCTTTTTACCTCTCTTTTGGATCTCTAGTGAATTACCCGTGGCGAGAATAATTTCTTGTGACGACCTACTTCCACGTACCAACTCTCATGAATACGGTGACCTTTGACCCTCGTAACCTTGACCTTTGACGGAATGGACCTTTTGCGGTCATTTCTTGTGACGACCTACTTCCACGTACCAACTTTCATGAAAATCTGTCCAGGGAGATGGGAGATGTGAAAAATTGACCTTTGACCCCAGTGACCTTGACCTTTCAAAAAACTAACCCCTCAAGGACAATTCCAGGGACAACCTACATAGACCCACCAAGTTTGGTGAAGATCCGTGGGAGGACCTCGGAGGAGTAGGGGAACAAACAGACAAACGTTCCTCAAATTATATCCTGAGTACAAATGAAAACACACCACTCACGAAATCTGGAATAGCTCCACGGATTGAAATGTTAAGTATATACGTATGATGCATTTGAGATAATGAATGATTTAAGAAGACATGTAAATATCATTCAATTTCATTCACGATAATGTGAATGCGCGAGAGAGGTTTAACTGGTGTAGGGGTCAAACAGGAAAGTCAATAACGGGTGTGACCGCCATTTGCATTGACACATGCGGTGCATCGTCTTCGCATGGAGTTGATCAGTCTCTGGATAGTGTTCTGAGGGATAGCATTCCACTCCTGAACAAGGGCAACCTCAAGATCTCGGATGTTGTCCATCTGGCGTCGACGTGAAAGACGTTGTCCAATTTCATCCCATAAGTGCTCGATAGGGGAGAGGTCGGGTGACAGAGCTGGCCACTGAAGCACGGGGATGTTCTGCTGTGCAAGGTATTGCATGGACACCCTTTGCAGTGTGTGCCCTAGCGTTGTCCTGTTGGAACGTGTGGACATCGTGGTGTTGGTTGAAGAACGGCACAACATGGTTCTGCAGCACCTGGTCCAGGTAGTAGACGCCGTTCACCCTTCCTCTGCCGATATGGAGAGGGGTTCTGTGATGGTAGCTTATTCCACCCTACACCATAACGCTGCCACCACCCCAACGGTTAGTTTGAACGACACAATCGGCGTTATAACGTTTACCACGTCTCCGCCAAACACGTATACGGCCATCTGCGTTCCTTAAGTGAAATCGTGACTCGTCAGAAAAGATGACACCGTGCCATTGTCGTAGTCGCCAATTCTGGTGCCTGTTTGCCCACTGTAGACGCTGGTTTTGGTGACGATCCGTCAATATGGGGCCGAAATAAGGACATTGTGCACGCAGGCCTGCAGCTCGCAGATGGTTCTGTACGGTGTTGGCGTGAATGAATCCACGTCGTCCTTGGACTTGAGCAGCCGTTCTTGTCGCTGGTAGTGTTCAGTCTCGGACATGATCCCGTACGATCTGACGGTCCTGACGTGCCGTTGTCACACGTTGTTGACCTGGTCGAGGACGGTCCCGAGTGCTCCCCGTTTGCAGAAACCTTTGATGGAGTCTTGCGATCGATGTGTGTGCGTAGTGTAGTCGTCTGGCAATTTCCCTGGTGCTGGCGCCAATTTGAAGCATGCCTATGGCACGTTCCCGTTCAGGGTGTGCCAGTGAAGAAGTGAAATTTTATTCGGATTCACATGCTTTTAAAGGCAATGTTTGCACAAATTTTGTTGCGTTTTGCAAAAAATTGCTTAGCGTTACAGTTAACTTGAAATTCCCGCATTTTTTGCACCTGGCATGTCGGGTGACATCACTGTAGTGTTTTTGTTGTATAAAAATTATATTGAAGTTCATTTGAACTTAAATATTGACTTTTTTCAAGTGGTGCGTTTTCATTTGTACTCAGTATAGTATGATTCTCTGAACCCTAGAGATGGTTGTGTGAAAATGCCAGTAGATCCGCAGTTGCTGTAATACTCAGACCAGCCCATATGGCACAAACAATCATGCCATGTTCAAAGTCACAGTTCTTCCCTAACCTGATGTTTGGTTTTAACTTCAGCGTTCGGTCTGGGCCATGTCTTCATACCTAAAAGCACTGAGTTGCTGCCATGGGATTGATTAATTAGATATTTGCGTGAACAAGCAGTTGAACCGGTGTACCTAAAGAGGTGGCTGGTGAGTGTATATTACACTCCAAATAACATCTGGTGTCTGGCATTGATACTATGCCAGCAGTGCACTGTACAATACAATGATCACTGGTGCCATCTAGAGGGGTTCTGTGGAAGTGCCAAGCAGAGAGCCTTTGGAAAATCAAATGACCTTTACCGCTAAGATATTTTAAATCGTAAAGTATTAACCAAAATAAACTACTGATTGATGCTGATTGACGCCAGAAATATGCAGCATATAATTCCCCGACCTCGGCTTGTTGCTAATGAGGGTTTAGCACATTTGTGAATTATTTAAGAGTATCGTTTACAGACGGAAAACACTCAATTGAAAGGAAACCATATTAAAACACTGATAACAATATCCTGCTTGATCTAATTTGAAAAAAAAAATTAAGGCAACTTTATTATTATTATACTCTTCCAAAAAAGAAACTATACATTGTTTTTAGCATCAATTATACATGAAATGTTTTGACAAATGTGGAAAACATATTGAAATATACTCTTCCAAAAAAGAAACTATACAAATATTGAATTATTGATTACACTTTCTTTTCAATATGTTTTCCACATTTGTCAAAACATTTCATGTATAATAAATTGATGCAAAAAACAATGTATAGTTTCTTTTTTGGAAGGGTATATTGGTAGTAGTAGTAGTATTAAGTAGACTAAGCAAGGCTAGTCTTTGTATAAATCACTTGTTTCTGCGCGAAAAGTAAATTTGCAAACCAGGGCAACCTAATTTCAACTTATTGTCTTTCTTTTTTTGGGTGTGCAATCTAGCTTCAAACGTCTATTTTTAATTGAACTCTGAGTAAAGTGTAGAAATTTGAAAAGAATAAGCAAAGAGGGATCAATTTTGTTTTTCCAAATGTACTAGTGTCTTCTTAAAGTGACATTTATTCACATTTTTATTGACAATTGAGTGGACCTATTTCTTTTATCTAAATGAAAATATCAGTTCTAACATTTACCCCTCCTATTGTGCCCTGGGCAAAATTGGCAGCTTTCTGCAGTCATAAATATGGTATTTTTCATGTGATTGACCAAGGACATCATGCACTGTATTCCTCCACAAATGACCTGAAATTAGAAATAAATTTGAGAGATTTACATTATGTTCGGCCAGCAGAAGTACAACTACAATACAACAGCCACACCCAACCCAAAGCTTCACCAACAAGCCCACCTTCTACCCAATAAACACACACACACACACACTACAGCTTTGAAGGTGTGCTTAAGTGGGAGAATAAAGCCCCTCTCATCTGTGTGTCACACCACCAACCCCACAACACACACACACACACCTTTATGTTATTGTTGTTTAAGCTGCCAAAATGGTCATAGATTGCCACTTATGTTCATGAACACACACACACAAACTAAATTCATGTTCCTGTCAGGTTGAATCTATGTTTTAGAATGTTGATTTAAAAATACTTATCACTACTGTTCTTTCAGTTGTCATGTAAATAGTGGCCACTAGATGGGAGCATTTACCTTTCTTTCATTGAGCTCCGACTGAAGCTAGGTTTAGACATGTCCTGGGCATGTCTGGGGAAAGTCCCCGAAAATAAAAAAAAGAGAGGTCTAAATGTGGGTGGGGTCTGCAAAAGAGTACCTGTGAAGTTTCTTTTGTGGATTTTTGCCTGTGTTTGAGCCTTTTTCCTCACCCAGCACATCACCAGGAAACTGTAAATATTTCTGTTTTTTGTATTCAATCTTGGTCAGAATATTAGTTTAGTCGTTATTGTCTTTGTTAAAAATTAAATGTGTTTAAGTTTTTAAAACTGTGTCTGTCTTCCCTTGCTGTTGCTGTTGTGTTGTAAATTGTAATAACAAATTGGGGCCATAACAAATTGGGGGCTCAAGGTCCGGGAGAGACCATTTTGTGAGTCATTTATTAAAAATCTAACATTTCAAATTGTAAAATTGTTGTTTTGAATTTTCCTATATAAATATATTGACAGATCAACAGCAATGGATGATTTCTTGGCATCACCAACCGTTGAGGTTTTGAAGTCTTTTAAAAAGACAGAACTGCTAGAAATTTGCGGACATTTAGAGCTGACAGAGGTAAAACCAGCCATGCGAAAAGCAAGACTGGCTAGAGAGATAGTTGAATATTACATTGATGAAAATGTGTTTGCACCAGGAGATCTGGAACAGTTTCCAGTGGAAAATCCAAATATAGAAATGGCACTTAAATTAAAAATGTTAGAGATTGAAAGGGAGGAAAAAGAAAAACAAAGAGAATTTGAGAGGGAAGAAAAAGAAAAACAAAGAGAATTTGAGAGGGAAGAAAAAGAAAAACAAAGAGAATTTGAGAGAGAGAAAGAGCAGAATGAGAGAGACAGAGACAGAGAGATTTTGAATAAGAGAAATTCGATAGAGAAGAAAGACTCCAAATGGAGCAACTAAAAATAAAAATAGCAACAGAAAATAAATTTCGGGCTAGCCAGGAGGTAAAACTGGTGCCTCCATTTTCAGAAAAGGATGTTGACAACTATTTCCAGTGTTTTGAAAAGGTAGCAAAGAGTTGCCAGTGGCCAAAGGAAAACTGGCCTCTGATGTTGCAAACTGTCCTAAAGGGTAAAGCTCAACAAGCCTATTCGGCTTTGTCTGCAGATGATTCCTCTGATTATGAGGTTGTCAAAAAGGTTATTTTGAGAGCTTATGAGTTGGTTCCAGAGGCTTACCGACAGAAATTCAGAGGTCTGAAGAAATCTGAAAATCAGACTTATGTTGAATTTGCTAATGAGAAGAAGGTTTGCTTTGAGCGCTGGTGTACTTCTGTGGAGGTCAAGGATGATTTCAACTCACTAAAAGAGATGGTGTTAGTTGAAGAATTCAAGAACTGTGTTAAGGATGATGTTAAGACCTACCTTAATGAGACGCAAGCACTGAATTTGCAATCAGCTGCCAAGTTTGCAGATGAATATGTTCTCACACATAAGTCCAAATTTCAGTCTAGCAGTAACAATAGATGGTTCCAATTTCAGAAAAAGGGTTATGGTGATACCCAAGGCCGAATCCCATTTCACCCCTTGGCCCTACCCCTTGGCCCTACTCCTCCATTTTGCGCGTTCACGTTAAGGGGTAGGGGTATCCCAATTCCAGTTAACGTGGAGGGGTAGGGGAAGGGGGAGGGCTTCTGTACCCCTCCAAATGGAGATTTTCCAGGAGCAGACTCCGAACGAAGGGGTTTGAGCAATTTCCCACAATACCATGCGAATTTCAGAAAGATGGCAGCTCCCGCGGTGAAAGATGGTCATAAATGTAAGTATTTTCTCCATTTTGTACGTGTTTCAGTTGTGGTAAACATTCTATTAGGCCAAGTTTAACCACTGTTCCAGTACGTAATTGTCATTTTCTGCATTACACGAATGTGAAAAAGTCGCTAAGCGCGTCAATAATGTTAACTAGCCGTTAACGTGCTATAACATTAACGTTGTGTGATCGGTTCATGCAATGAAAGTTGTGAACAAAGTTGTTATTTAGCAGTTAGCTCAAGTAATTACAAACAACAGAGGAGCTGCATTCTGTTGTGTCATTACGTTAACCAGCTTCCCATCCCAGCTTACTTTCTAGGGACTCCAGAGGATACACGCCGCTTAATTCGCTTTCGAGCCGAAAATGAGCAGCAATTTCTCAAATCCAAAGCTGCTGCTAAAAAACTTTGGGAGTGAGTATTGTTTTCGGTTGTTTGACTGCGTACGTTTGGTTTTGTTATTCTCGCTTTTATTGTTTACATGAGTGTTCTGACACCTCATTCTGTCGAACGTGGTGCACGAAGCGCCAAAGATATCCCATTCAGTGGCGTTAGTAACAAATCAAAATATGGTCACCCTACATTAGCTTGCTCTTCAGTGTTTACATTACTCCTCATATTTATGATACAGGACGCTGATCAAGGAGCTTGGCCTGGAGGGAAAGGTGACCTCCCAGCAGGCATCAAAGAAGTGGGAGAACCTGAAAAAGAAGTATAAGGTATGTGGGCAGCAATGTCGTTCTAGAAGATGGATGAATGTATTATTTAAATGATTTTCAGTTAGCAATGCAAGGATGAATTTTCATAAATACAAATTTCTATCTTCCTACTGCGGGAGCTGAAAAATCCACTCTCTGGGAGTGGGACAGATGAGGGCCAAACAACTGCGTGCACATGGCAGTTTTTTGAGGACATGCACGAGGTGTTGGGATCCAGGCCATCCATTGACCCTCCAGTGGTAGTGGAATCATTTCATCCTGATGCTGATCCCACACTTCTGATTTTAAAGATGCTGCCATGGATTGTTATTTTTTGGTGATCTTGGGAAATACTGATAATGTGTATGGTTTAACGTTGTGGAATGCAAACCAGTATGTTATTCTTTTTGTTTTCAAAAACTACATTTCAGCTTACTTGAATTGTACACACCACCCAATTCTGGACTAAAATACCTTTGCATTTTTTTCTCGCTTTGGAAAAAAGCATCTACTACATGTAATATTTTATTAATTTCAGGAAATCGCCGGGCCCTCCTCAGACACCACCTTTTTTTCCATGGCAGCCAGCACCTCTGATACATCTACATGTGACAAACCTACTACCTCTAGCGCACCTAGCCCTGCTCCTAATCCCCCAACCCCGTCCCCAAAGAAGAAGAGGCAGAGGAAGTTGGACTTGGTAGATTTCCTTGTACAGGAGAGTGAGAAGGAACAGAAGCGCGATGAGGAGACAGAGGAGAAGACGGAACGCTTTTTGAGTCTTTTTGAAAAATTGGTAGACAAACTTTAAGTGAATTCTGTCTTGTTAAATCAAGTCAACTTTCTTATATTTGAGACGTGTAGTTTGTCTTTACCTGACATGTTTGGACGGTGTAGTTCCAGTCTTCCTCAGAGGGTCACACTGGTGTTGGCGTGTGACATGCTTTAATCGGCACGTCACACGCCAACACCAGAGTGATCCTCTGAGGAAGACGGAAGCTACACCGTACAAACATGTCAGGTAAAGACAAACTTTACATCAAATATAAGAAAGTTGACTCGGATTTAAAACTTTTTTGTTTCAATACAGTTCCTCCCATTTTTATTTGTTTCTCTTTTTTTTTTTTCATTTGAAGTTCTTAATGCGTATTGTGTGCAATGTTTACATGTTCCTGTTCTGACTTTTTGCACTTTAAAGCTGACTGATGTGAAGAGATAAGCAGCTGTTTTTTTACTTTTCTACTTTTCAAATGTGTATATATATTTATTTTATTTATTTTTTTTAAGCATAAATCGTTTAAAGCAACGGGAGTACCACCAGTACATTTGAATGTAATGTAGCGGCCTAATAAAGTGCAATATGTTTTTTTTTTACTAGTTTGAGAGCATGATTACCCCACCAACCACACATTAATAACATCTGAAACGGATATCGGTATGAAAAGATGTATTAGGATAAAAAATAACTATATACATTCCTGAGGTCAATGAAAAACAAAGTGTCAAAAAAGAACATTCTAAACATTTTAAGTAAGTTTCAGTAGTTAAAAAAAAAACTATGTACACTCCACAAGCCTACAAAGTCACAGCTGGGCAGCCAGTCTGTCCCTTGTTGCATTTCCAGATCTCTCATTAGCTGCTAGGGGCTGCCGGGGAGGTTGGGGATCTAGCAGGCCCTGTACCACATCGACATCTGGCTCCAGCAGGTCCCCATTCTCCAGACAGACGTTGTGCAGAAAGGCACAGGATGCAATGACCTGAGGTGCAAAGGTCGGTTTAACCTCCAGGGCTTTGAAAAGAGTACACCTCCACCTGGTCTTCATCACGCCAAATGCCCTTTCAATTATGCTGTGGCCCTTGGCATGGTAATGATTGAAGCGCCCCTGCATTGGTCCAGTAACTGGCTCCTTGTATGGTGTAATGAGGCAGATAGGTGTGTCCAAACATGGATAGCCACCATCTCCTAGGAGAATGTAGCCTGGAGGGTACCGTCTTGCTGTATAAAACCTGCTGTTTTTCATGACTCGTGAGTCGTGAACTGACCCCGGGTAGCCAACAAAGATGTCCAAAAAACTTTTCTCTGCAATCACATATTGCCTGCATGTTAATTGAATAGAATCCTTTGTAATTCAAATAGTCTATTCTGTGCCGTGCTGGTGGCTTAATCCGTATATGGCTTCCGTCTATTGCACCCACAACATTGCTGAATGCAGGGCTCCCTGAAAGTTGGGCAAATCCTTGGCCAACTGCATGCAGCTCTCCAGTCTTGGGGAAAGAGATGGCATGGTGCAGATTGGTGCAGATCTTATTTGCTACTTTGTGGACAATGCGGTGAACTGTGGATGTGGGTATATTGAACACTCTGGAGACAACGGTATAAGACAGTCCATGAGCCAGCCAGTAAACGTAGACGATGACTTCTAGCTGACTACCCCAGCCATGGTCCTGTTCTGTTTGTAGCAGTCTCTGCACACTATCCATAGCCCTTCTGCTGAGGCGAAAGTCCTGTCTCAACTCTGACTCTACATTGATTCACAGACGCAGGATGGGCATCTTGTAATCCAGTCTGCAATATGATGTAGGATGACTCGTCTGAAAAAGAAAAGAAGGAACGATTTGTTTAACTAGTATCTGCGGCCTTCCATTCACCCAACCAACGAATTCACTGTACCTGCCATGCATTCATGCTTCACATTTTCATTAATTTCAGTTATGAGATGAACACAGATAATAATAAAAAAAAACGAATTACATGTGTATCACAAGCGATAGGATGCAACGTAACCAATACATGCTAACGCTAGCTTGTATGTTGTGTAGCTTGGCTAAAATAACGTGTTTGTTGTAACGTTACGTTATACATACCATCAAATCGTTAATTATTGCTCCCAGGTGTCGTAGATGTCTTCGTCTATTGGCATTTCTCCGTTTAGCTGCAGACAACCGTATAAAGATGCCTACAGCCCAGGACACAGTGATCACAACAGCAGCAGACGGCATTTTTGTTGATTTCTGCAGAGAATTCAATTAAACCAGCTGTGATTTCTGGTTCTGCCTCTGACTGTCGCGGCCAATGACGCATTTGGTCGCGTTTGCCAACGTAAAAGCTGACGGAGGTACGCGATGACGTATGCGATCGTTGAAGGGCTATCCCAATTCGTAGGGGTTGAATTTCAAGCCCTATCCCTTGCAGCTCAGTTTCAAGGGGAAGGGCCAAGGGGAAGGGGGAGGGGTAGGGGTAGGGGTAGGGGTAGAATAGAATTGGGATTGGGCCCAAGATTCCTCACCCAAAGACAAAGACAAATCTGGTGATAGTGCTCAGAAATCCAGTAACAGGTCTGATCAAAGTGTGAAAGCTGACAGTGACAAAAGTGGTCTAGTTTGCAGTTATTGAAAGAAATCTGGTCATGTTAAAACTAACTGTTGGTTCCTAAAAGCTAAGAAAGAAAAAGAAAGGATACCAAACCAAATGCCTTTGTGAAAACAAGGTTAGAAACCCCTGTAGTAGATAACCGATCTGCTAAATTGCCTGCTTCTTGTGGGGCTAAAAAGCCTGATACTGCTGACTTTGTGAGGGAGGAATTTCTTCCATTTGTGTCAGAGGGATTTGTGGCTCTGAATGAGCATACTACTCCTGTCCCCATATATATCTTAAGGGATACCGGAGCTTCTCAGTCACTTTTGTTGATGGACTCTTTGGAGTTACGTGATGAGACCGCTTCAGGGGATTTCATACTTGTACAAGGTATTGAAGGGAGGACTGTGTCTGTACCCCTGCGCTCTATATTCTTGAAGTCAGATTTAGTTACAGGACAGGTAAAGGTGGGACTTATGTCAAGTCTACCTATAAAGGGTGTTTCTCTGTTGCGAGGCAATGACCTGGCTGGGGGCAAAGTAGTTCCCCCTGTACATCTTACTTCACAGCCGAGCACTGAAGATGGGGATGAGGACCCATCTCTGTATCCTTCTTGCGCAGTGACTCGTGCTATGGCCAAGAAGCCTAAAGAAGAAGATGTTGTGGTGCCGCCCAGCACATTGAATAGTCAGGAGTCAGGTGGTTTGCCTCATGACTCTGATTAGCCTACTATGGTTTCTCTGTTTGAGGACTTATCAGATACTTTTATCAGTTCTCTATTCAGCCAGCCAGATGGGTTTGGTGATTCTGATGTGTCTGGAGACTTGTCTCTGTCCAGAAAGCGGTTGATTGAGGAGCAAACTAACGATCCTGAAATTTGTGTACTAAAGAGGAGAGCCCTTCCTGATAAAGAAATAGACGCAGTTCCAGTTGGGTATTTTCTCAAGGATGGTGTGTTGATGCGGAAGTGGCGCCCTCCTGATATCCCTACTAATGCAGATTGGGCAGTGGTCAGGCAAATTGTTGTTCCGAAGGTCTACAGGAATGAGATCTTAACAATGGCTCATAGTTTACCTTTAGGAGGTCATCTTGGTGTTAACAAGACTGTTGATAAGATCATGAAACACTTCTTTTGGCCTGGGCTTCGGAAAGACGTTTCCAACTTTTGCAAAACCTGTCACACTTGTCAGGTAGTTGGAAAACACCAGTTAGACCCACCTGTAGCTCCACTGCAGCCAATCCCAGCATTTGGGGAGCCGTTCTCTAAGGTCATTGTTGATTGTGTTGGTCCATTACCCAAGACTAGATCTGGAAATCAGTACTTGTTGACAATCATGTGTGCATCTACCAGATTCCCTGAAGCCATACCTCTACGTAACATCAAGGCAACTGCAATCTCAAAGGCTTTGATAAAGTTCTTCATGTTGTTTGGCTTTCCCAGGGAAATTCAGTCAGACCAAGGTAGCAATTTCACTTCCGGATTGTTTCAGCAGGTTGTGTATGAACTAGGTGCAAAGCAGATTCTTTCTAGTGCCTATCATCCAGAAAGTCAGGGTGCCTTAGAGCGGTTTCATTCCACTCTCAAGACAATGATGAGGACTTATTGTTATGACCATGAGAAAGACTGGGATGAAGGTGTTCATTTGCTGTTGTTTGCAGCTAGAGAAGCAGTGCAGGAGTCTACTGGATTCAGTCCATTTGAGCTAGTGTTTGGTCATGAAGTGAGAGGACCTTTGCTATTGTTGAGTGAACAATGGCAAGAGAAAGAACCGCATATCAGTCTGTTAGACTATGTTAGCAAGTTCAAGGATAGATTGCGTGCAGCTTGTGACCTAGCCAAAGAGAACTTGAAATCAAGTCAGGGAAAAATGAAAACTTGGTATGATCATAAGGCTAGAAGCCGTGAGTTTAAACCAGGGGACAAGGTCCTTGTGTTGTTTCCCTTGCAGTCCAATCCATTGCAGGCAAGATTTCATGGTCCTTATGAAATTCTGACAAAACTCAATGATCTCAATTACATTGTGAAGACTCCAGATAGGAGAAAACCAAAACAATTGTGTCATATTAACATGCTAAAGCCTTATCATGACAGAAATGCTAGGGTTGCAGCTGTCACTTCAGATTCTCCAATGGTCGAAACGTGTGAAGATGAGGGGGAGTTTCAAGATGATGAACCAAGAATTAAAGCTGAAGTTCTTTCATGTAAATTTTCAAACACTGAAGTGTTGCAAAATCTTGATGTAAAACTCCAGCACTTAGAACCCTCACAGAGATCAGTTTGAAAGGTTGATCAAGAAATATGAGGATTTGTTTCCTGATGTTCCAAAGAGAGTTACTATAGCCTCTCATGATGTAGATGTTGGTGATGCCAAACCAATAAAACCGCATCCATACCGAATGAATCCTGAAAAGAGAAAGATTGCTGAGAAAGAGGTTGAGTACATGATAGAACATGATATTATCAGACCCTCCAACTCAGATTGGAGTTCACCCTGTGTGCTAGTTCCAAAACCTGATGGAAGTACTAGATTCTGTACAGATTATCGCAAAGTCAATGCTGTAACTAGAACTGATGTGTTTCCAATACCTAGGATTGATGATTGTATTGATAGAGTAGGGAAAGCAAAGTTTCTGACCAAGATTGATATATTGAAGGGTTATTGGTGTGTGCCTTTAACTGAGAGTGCCAAGAGCATCTCTGCTTTTGCCACACCATCTGGGTTGTAGCAGTATGAAGTCCTACCCTTTGGAATGAAAAATGCCCTAGCCACATTCCAAAGGATGATACAGTCTACAATCGCCGGATTGCCACACACGGGTACATACATCGATGACCTGATCACATGGAGTGACTCCTGGGAAGAACATCTAAAAGATGTAGAGACGTTGTTCCAGCGCCTGACCCAGGCTAACCTGACTGTTAACCTGAGCAAGAGTGACTTTGGTTTTGCTACTGTCACCTATCTTGGCTACGTCATAGGCCAGGGTAAGGTGGCACCCATAAATGCTAAAGTCCAAGCCATCATGGACTTTCCAGTTCCTGACAACAAAAAAGCTTTGCGCCGCTTCCTTGGAATGATCGGGTACTACCGCAAGTTCTGCAAGAACTTTGCTGAGATTGCCCTCAGTCTAACTAACTAACTGAAGAAAGGCGTAAAGTTCACTTGGGATGATGCATGCCAGAGAGCCTTCGATCGCCTGAAGTCTCTGCTGTGTCACTTCCCCGTGCTCAAATCTCCTGACTTCAACAAACCATTCACCATCGCGGTCGATGCTAGCGACCAAGCTTGTGGATCTGTGCTCCTACAGAGAAGTGACTCTGATGACATTGAGCATCCCGTGGCATACTTCTCCAGGAAGTTCAATCGCCACCAAAGGAACTATTCCACAATAGAGAAGGAACTGTTGGCTCTGGTCCTTTCTCTACAACACTTTGAGGTTTATGTTTGTACAGGACAAAAACCAATGATTGTGTACACTGACCACAATTCGTTAATGTTTTTGAGTAAGATGAAAAACAAGAATCGGAGATTGTTGGATTGGAGTTTGATTTTACAGGAGTTTGACTTGGAAATTAAGCATGTGAAGGGTACAGACAATGTAATTGCTGATTGCTTATCCCGTGTTTGAATATGTATATATATATATCACGTGTTTATTTGAATATTGTATGATATGTATATATAGACAAGTGTCCACTTATCCATTTTGTATTGATAAGAAAAATTTTGCCTTTATTAGTCAAAATTTTTCCCTTTTGGAATGGAGGTGTGATGTAAATAGTGGCCACTAGATGGCAGCATTTACATTTCTTTCATTGAGATCAGACTGGAGCTAGGTTTAGACATGTCCTGGGCATGTCTGGGGAAAGTCCCCGAAAATTTAAAAAAAGAGGTCTAAATGTGGGTGGGGTCTGCAAAAGAGTATATAAGGAAAAGAATTGAGACAGTAAAGTGGTAGGAGAAATTGCAAGAAGAAGGATACGTGTGACCAGACCTGTCATTTCTGTTCAAGACCTGTGAAGTTTCTTTTGTGGATTTTTGCCTGTGTTTGAGCCTTTTTCCTCACCCAGCACATCACCAGGAAACTGTAAATATTTCTGTTTTTGGTATTCAATCTTGGTCAGAATATTAGTTTAGTCGTTATTGTCTTTGTTAAAAATTAAATGTGTTTAGGTTTTTAAAACTGTGTCTGTCAACACAGTATAAAACCACATCAGTCAGTTTTGAACAGAGGGTACTTATGGCGGCTAACCATGGTTCGAATCACGGGGGAGTTTAAGAGGAGTTCAGCTCCCCCGAAAATCACAGAACCTACCCTGAAAGCCTCCCTTGAGACGTGTTGCGGGAGCGGTAAATATCCTCCACATTTGTGTTGTATTTTATTCCTCTTCTCCATGCAAAGGTTCCTCAGGAAGTAACGTTATATGTTCTCTAGCCGCGGAGAGTAAAGGAACCTTTTACATGGACAAAGGCACATATTCAGAAACAACACTCAAACTAATTGAGTGTGAGTGAGTACTTAAACTTAGTGTCAGCTTATACTAAATGAGTCAGAGGTTGTCCGAACACTCATTTGCTTTCAGAGGCCCGTATTCAGAAATGACACTCACACTAATTGAGTGAGAGTGAGTACTAAAACTTAGTTGGTGTCAGGTTAGGCCTATACTAAACGAGTCAGAGGTTGCACTAACCCTCATTTGCTTTCAGAGACCTCATTCACGCTGAAAATAGTGTTTCTTTCTGAGTAAAGGTTGACCGACTTGCGCCGGTATTTCGTTGTCATGGCTTTCAGGTGGTTACAAACATTGGAAACTCTGGATCATTTACTGCCACGTGCTCGAAGCAATCGCAGCTACGCAAATTTTAACTATAATGATGATAACTATGCCGGTAACTTGCTGACTGACCACTTGGTTTCAGAGTTTAGAAACTGCACTGTGACGAACTCCAGATAGCAAGCACCTCCGGATCCGCCCCGGCTCCAGCTGATCCGGCTCAGAGCCGGGGGAGATCCTGAGCGCAGGAGCTTGCTATCTGGGTTAGCATTTGTGCACCCGCCAGTGGTTACTGGTGAACTGGCAATAGGGGAAGCGCAAAAACATCCCTTAAAAATAATGATTGGACATGGCCTGTTCTCAATCATTTAATAAAATTTTATTTACTTGAACTCCAAAAATCCTAATGATTATCATGTGTCGTAAATTCTACTTGTTAAGTTGTGAACTGGTGATAGCTTGACCACAGAAAGAGCACTGATAATTATTGGCGTTTACTATTCATTAAATTACCATTGCAAAAATTCTCAACATTATCAGTTGTGGCCAGTTTTCATTAATGACGCATATCGGCCTACTCTCACGCATTCGGATTTCTCGTGCTTTTTTTTACTGGTGGTTTGGAATATTCTCCGCTCAGCTGGCTCGTGGGGCGCATGTGGATTGGTCTGCAAGGCTCATGTAGCTTTAAGTCACGAGAATCCATTCTTTTCTACATTCTTAATTGCTGAATGTAGAAGGAAATGTACGGAACAAAATTTGTTCCAACAGAAATTGAAATTAATTTTAGTTTTGAATTGAATTTAACCTGCTTTGAATTTGATTTTCAGGTTTTGAATTGAATTTTATCGGTTTTGAAATTGAATGAACAAGTAATCTGAAACTGAATCCAATTATTTGCATTGAATTTAAACAAGAATGGGAACAAATTCCAATGGCTAAACTCAAGAAACTTGTCTCCTCAATGCCCAGACACCTCCACTCTGTGTTAAAAAGAAGGGATGCTAATCCATGGTAAACAGACCCCCGTCCCAGCTTTTTTGAGACCTGTAGCAGCCATCAAATTTGAAATGAGCTCATTTTGTGGATAAAATTGTAAAATATCTCAACATTTGCAATGTTATCACTGTTCTATTGAGAATAAAGTACTGGCTGGTGTGATTTGTAGGTCATTGCGTTTTGATTTTATTCACAATTTACCCTTTGTCCCAACTATTTTGGAATTGAGGTTGTACAATAAACAAAAGATCAAAACAATATACGGAATTACCGAGAGATTTGAGGTTAATCATTAATCATTACAGGCTTAACTGACCAGAAAAAAGGTCAAATAGACTGGCTGACAATCAGACATAGTACATGGACGCAGATTGACAAAATCTTGCGATAAAAGAGAAGTCACTGCCCACCCTGACCGCACATCCCATATGTCTGTTGTGGTTAGATATGAAATGTTATTTGTTTGTGGTACATCCAATGCAGTGGGTCTCAACAAGGGGGTAGCAACCCCCTCCTGGAATAATTATTTTCTGTTTTAGGTTACATCACCTGCAGTCATATAATTTGTCATAAATAGATTTTATTGAGGGTATTTAAGGGTATTGAAATGTCCACAGCATCAACAACGGAGAAAAGTAAGGTGCTGGCGGGTGAAAAGGATTAGGAATATCACCCTGACTTTCTGAAATTTGGATTTACTTCTCTTTCCTTCTGGAGAAGGAACGGGTCCGCAGGTGCACGACCTGAAAGTAGCTACAGGATTCTTTCAAGAAAATATGTGTTTGGCTTATTAAATAAATGCCTGTGGCACAGATCCACCTGCAGCAAAAATAATAGGCCATGTCCGTGTCTCATATTCAAATAATCAATGAAGTTACGGTGCTGTGCCTCGCATTCATCAACTTCATTGATTATTTGAATATCCAGACGTGCAACATAAACTGTTACACACACACACAGAGTCCAGGTTAGGAGAAGCAGCCGTCCTCTTGTTAAAATTATTTCCGAAGCTTAGCTCGGGGCTCCTTTTCACCCGCCGGTGGCACCTTACGCTTCTCTGTTGTTGATGCTGTTGACACTTTGACGCTCTGTTACCCACAAATAGCTACGCTCAATAAAATCTATTTTAAGGCAAATTATGACTGCAGGTGATGTTATATTTTATTTTAAAAAACATTCCAGGAGGGGATCGCTTCCCCCTTGTTGAGAACCACTGCATTAGATATATCACAAACAAATAACATTTCGTATCGAACCACTACAGATATATGTATTGTTCAGAGACGAATTTCAAAGGGACTATCCAAGAAAAGCTGCTCTCTGTGGGAAGCCTGAGAGCTAACACCGCGGTCCTTTCGAGGCTTCCTAATTAACGCGGTTGGAGACCTCACATTCAAGTGGGCTCCATGTGTCGCCCACGGGTTTGGAGTTTAAACTACGAATGGACACACTTGAAGCAACATTCAAACATCAGTAATGTATCCGTAATTACAACAAAGAGTTGTGTGCTTTTCCATCCGCCGACGTTGTTAGAAAAGTTTGTGCATATCGACAGGACGGAAGATGGATTTCCACCGCATAACTGTACATTGCAAATGGCGACTTCCTCGTTTTAGAATAAGATTCCCATTTCAAACGTCATTGGTGTAGTCACTCAAACATGTCTGACCAATGGGGAAGCATCCGCCTACTGCGAGGAAAACCGACTTCAAAATTTTTTTCACTTCATTTGGAGAAAAAAAAAAGTGTTTGAATGGAAAAATAAAATTAAGACCCAAAGAAATTCATTTGAACACTTTTTTTCTTTGATTGAAGTGATATTTTTTGGGATTGAATAATGTAGACACAAATGTCCTACCCATAACATGGAACAAAAAAAAGTTTTTTCAATCAAATAACTCACTTCAGTCAAAAAAAAAAAAAAACCTTTTCAATCAAGGAAACGCAAATGCAATTTTTTGGGGTCTCAATTATATTTTTGCCTTCAAACACTTTTTTTTCCCTTTGACTGAAAAAGTTTTTTATGATTCAAAATATGTTTTTGGTTGAAGCAGCTTTTTTTGATTGAATAATAAAGACATAAATGTACCTTCATTATTATGGCAACACTGTACCCATCTTTTGGTGGCTGCTTCCAGCAGAATAACACACCTTGTCACAAAGCTCAAATCATCTCAAACTGGTTTTTTGAAATAAAATCTTGAAGGGATTTCAGCTCTAACCCAATAAAAATACACTGCCCCTGCTATTCAAATAAATTCTTTGGTAATTTTTGAAAAATGTTTGGAAAAGTAATAAAAAAAAAAAACCCAGCCCAGCCTATCAGCCTGAGTAAATAATACAAAACCCAAAACCAGTGAAGTTAGCACGTTGTGTAAATGGTAAATAAAAACAGAATACAATGATTTGAAAATCCTTTTCAACCTATATTCAATTGAATACACTGCAAAGACAAGTTACTTAATGTTCGAACAGGTAAACTTTGTATTTTTTTGCAAATATTAGCTCATTTGGAATTTGAAGCCTGCAACATGTTTCAAAAAAGCTGGCACAAGTGGCAAAAAAGACTGAGAGAGTTGAGGAATGCTCATTAAACACTTATTTGGAACATCCCACAGGTGAACGGGCTAATTGGGAACAGGTGGGTGCCATGATTGGGTATAGAAGCAGCTTTCCTGCAATGCTCAGTCATTCACAAACAAGGATGGGGCGAGGGCCACCACTTAGTGAACAAATGCGCGAGGTGATTGTCGAACAGTTTAACAACAACATTCCTCAATGAGCTATTGCAAGAAATTTAGGGATTTCATCATCTACGGTCCGTAGTATCGTCAAAAGGTTCAGAGAATCTGGAGAAATCACTGCACGTAAGCGACGAGGCTGAAAACATTGAATGCCCGTGACCTTCGATCCCTCAGGCGGTACTGCATCAAAAACCGACATCAGTGTGTAAAGGACATCACCACATGGGCTCAGGAACACTTCAGAAAACCACTGTCAGTAACTACAGTTCGTCGCTACATCTGCAAGTGCAAGTTAAAACTCTACAATGCAAAGCGAAAGCCATTTATCAATAGCACCCAGAAACACCGCCAGCTTTGCTGGGCCCAAGCTCATCTAAGATGGACTGATGCAAAGTGGAAAAGTGTTCTGTGGTCTGACGAGTCCACATTTCAAATTGTTTTTTATAACTGTGGACGTCGTGTCCTCCGGACCAAAGAGGAAAAGAACCATCCGGACTGTTCTAGGCGCAAAGTTCAAAAGCCAGCATCTGTGATGGTATGGGGGTGTATTAGTGCCCAAAGCATGGGCAACTTACACGTATGTGAAGGCCCCATTAATGCTGAAAGGTACATACAGGTTTTGGAGCAACATATGTGGCCATCCAAGCAACGTCTTTTTCATGGACGCCCCTGCTTATTTGAGCAAGACAATGCCAAGCCACATTCTGCACGTGTTACAACAGAATGGCTTCGTAGTAAAAGAGTGCGGGTACTAGACTGGCCTGCCTGTAGTCCAGACCTGTCTCCCATTGAAAATATGTGGCGCATTATGAGGCGTAAAATACGACAATGGAGACCCCGGACTGTTGAACAACTTAAGCTGGACATCAAGAAAGAATGGGAAAGAGTTCCACCTGAAAAGCTTCAAAAATTGGTCTCCTCAGTTCCCAAACGTTTAATGAGAGTCGTTAAAAGGAAAGGCGATGTAACACAGTGGTAAAAAGGTCCCTGTGCCAACTTTTTGGCAATGTGTTGCTGCCTTTAAATTCTAAGTTAATGATTATTTGCAAAAAAAAAAAAAAAAGTTTCTCAGAACATTAAACAACTTGTCTTTGCAGTGTATTCAATTGAATATAAGTCGAAAAGGATTTGCAAATCATTGTATTCTGTTTTTATCTACGATTTACATAACGTGCCAACTTCACTGGTTTTGGGTTTTGTAATTAAACCAGTGACATAGCGAGAACTGAAAATGTGTTGGGGCACAGGACATCCCTTGAAAACAGTTATGGTAAGGATCGACCGATACATCGGCTGACCGATATTTGCATTTTTTTTACTTGAATCGGCATTGCTGATTCGCACGTGGGTTCGCCGATGTATTTTTCCGCGGCATGATATACAGACAGGCATCCAAGGGCAGCTCTGTGTTGCCAGTGTAGGTCCCAGATGTGCTCCGCATACGGTAGCTCCTCATGAATATTCATGATTTTCCCGGATTCCACCTACGATTTGCACAGTTGCTGTCCGGCATAGCTTGGCGCGAGTACTCCTCTGTCCCTCCTTCCAGCACAAGTTGGCAAAGAAGGCGTGTTTGAGTATAACACAGCCGAGTCAAATATTGCTCATTTGCAAGAAAAACGATGGATAGCGTGTTCCTATTATTACAGCCTGTTGCTGCTTAAAATTTAGCGATTAACATGCATGGACAAAAATGCAAGATACGTTACACATTTATTTTCAATATGTGATCTTAACTCAGTATGAGATCATAGCAATCAGGTTGTATTCCTTTCCCCCACTAAAAGCGATAAAACCTAACTGACAATAATAGTAGCCTAGTATTAAGCCGCTTGCACACTGGACGTGAAACGAATTTTTCGCTCGAAAGATTGCGTTGAAAGCAGTGTCTTGGGTCCGAAAGTCTGACAGGGTTTTAATATATCTCCGTGTCCGACAGTCAATTATTGTTTTCAGTGGCGTCTCTGCATTTGGGGCCCGTGGGGCCAGGCCCCACCAAATGTCGCTGAGGAGCAATATGCTGCCTTGAAGTAATTGTAACAGAATCTGCCTTTGTCGCGAATGTAATTATATAATGATCGATTCTCATACAAAGACAATTGTTTTATATATTTGTGTGTGTGTGTGTATATATATAGTCAAAGATATTTGTCACAATGCTGACAGGCTTAGTTGCCTGAGCCTATTCCTCTCAAAGCACCTGAAAATGGGGCCGGCCCTCTGGCGCTTGTTTAAGTAATTAACCACTGAAATCTCAGTGCGCATGGCCAACACGGTCTCAATAGATCGCTGTGGGGCACAATCACGACGGCCCCACGCTGAGACCATCCAATTAAAATATTGGGATGCCTTGCCGTCAGTACGTAATGTGCAGTAGTTCAACCACAGCTAGCTTGATTGGTTATTTTTGTTAGTTACCGACTTACCAATGCGAAATAATGAACGAAGTAGACTTTTCAATCAAAGTAAAATTTATCACTTTGCCACTTGAGCAAAAATTAGAAATAAAACGTTTAGGACCTCACCAGCCAGCGGATTTTAACATCATCCAAGCTGGAAAGGGCAAACCCGCTCCTTCACCCCCGAGTGCAGTTTTTGCAGTTTTTTTACCAGCTGATGCCAGAAGTGGACATTCTATAATACACTGCAAAAACAAAACATTAATGCAGCTACGATCAACCGCGCCATGGCGAGCTTCAGAGTTGGCGTGGGCTGATTTAGAGAGAAAGTGGATGATATTGCACAAGTGAGAGTGACGGCTCCAACGAAACGAAGGAGAAAAAAACACCGCTGCTGTTATGAGAGAGGCTTGTGATACTGTGTCAGTTCAGGTGGAGGTGAGATATCACAAGAGTGATCACCTTATAGCCGCAAAGCTTGTGGACTGCGCACTTTTCAGTAAGTTCAGCGATTAATTTTCAAGTGCTGAATTAGAATGTGCTATCAAAATGTGGCCAATTCGAAATAAAGTTAAGCTCGAAACTGAACTGAAATCACTGTGCAGTCACTCAGAGTTGCTCGCAGGGAAAACTCTGTCACTGCTGCAGTTGATTTAAGACATCAACCTAATCTGAGACTGTCACTACTTGAAATCATCGCACCACCAATGACCACTGCTGAGTCGGAGAGAGAAACTTTTCAAAATTAAAAAGAATCAAAACATTTATAAGAACACAATGGGCAGCAGAGGTTAAATGCACTGGCTATGCTGTCCATTGAAAATGAATTCATCCATGGATTACGGGACTTTGACAGTAGGGTCATTGAGACGTTTTCTCAGATGAAAGATCGACGTGCATCTTTTCCTTTCAAGAAAGAGTGACCATTTTTATTAACCCATTAATATTTGTTTTGTTATGCAGTAAAAAAAGGCTGAAACCTTTTACACAAACCCCATTTTATATTAACCCCGTTTATATAAAATAGCATTTCTAGTATGTGGCTCATTTAATATTGAGCAAATATGGGTTGTAGGCAGCGTCACAGAAAAGTCAGAGGCTACGTATAACTGGTCTGTTGTGCCCCACTGGACTTTTCATGCCAGAGACGCCACTGATTGTTTTTAATTTCTTCAAATCTACTGACTCTTTTAGATATTAAATGTGAATGTTTTGATAAGAGGGCTCAGTTCTTCAAGATGAATACTGTGAATTTCAATCAATTTTTCTGTTTATGCTCTGCTCAGTAAAGCAAGTCGATATTGGCGCTAGACAATGTACAATGCCTCCGTGTCTGACAGCCAAAAAAGAGAGGACGATTAAAACAGATTGATAATGAAATAAAGAATAAAAAGAAACGTTTTAACAACAGAACATCCAACGAACACTGCGATTAATTTATTGGCGGGTCATCTTTTTTGGGTGTTCTGTTGGTTGGTGATGTATAGGCCTATGTATTTTTATTCTTTATTCCGTTATAAATCTGTTCTCATATCAATACTTTTATTTTTTGTTGGGTGCCGGACATGGAGTATTTTGCATTTCGCGTCGGACAGCCTTGATCGTGCATGCGATAACTTATTCAATATTCACACTGTCAATGGTCATGGAATTGATTTGTTCTCTGATTGCAAGCACTATTTTATCTCTACTGTGGAAATAAAGCGTGAATCTGTTCGATCCATCTGATTAATTTTCAAAAGAAAGACCGAATAAAGACTGTTGTCTATCTTCAAAGGAAGAAAACAGACGAATAAAAAGACAGAGAAAAGTCGGTAGCTCTTTGCATTGATTTTGACTGTAATCAGTCGTGCAAAAAATTTGTTTCGCGTCCAGTGTGCAAGCGGCTTTACCGAGCACAGAACGCAAGCATTATATACGCACTGCCTGATGCCGAGGCAGTTTGTGGTTGGCTGAGAAAGATGTGAAGTCGTTAATTTGCATCATTGATTCATTTGCTTTGATTAAGTCAGGTCGAGTTTCCATCACGCGTGCCAACCGCCTTTGATCTGACATCAGGACAATCGATATAGATACTATAATTTATGTGCTGATTCAGATAGTTACATTAAACAGTGGTTGCTGTAATTATTTACTGTATTGAAATGTGCCTGACATTCTGGAAACCTGCCTGTGAGGTTTCGGTGACGTGTGCGCACTGCGCGCCGGTCAGCCAAATTACCACTGCACAGAAAGTGAACCAGGTTGGAGCTGGCGAGCTTTCTGTGCAACTGCAGCGAAGACTTTTTCTACGAAATTGTCACTGTGTCTTGATGAATAAGTGACACCTCCCCCTACTACGCCGCCACACTCATCTCGGCGCACATTCGTCTGCGCACGGTTTGCACCTCACGAAATTACCACTGCGCGGGCTGAGTCGGACGAAATTACCACTGAGTGGGCTGCACCACGCTTCGCCACCTGCGCTGCGCCAAGAAATTAGAGCCCCAAATATCACTTGAATTTTATTTTATTCTTTCAAAACAACCACATGTATTATAAGATTTCATGCCATGTTTAATATTTACCGCTGCTTTAGGCATGTAATTTCTAATTTCTTTCAAACTTAAAATAGAAACTTCTGTATCAGTTAAATTTGTTAAATGCACTTATCACATGCATGCTTAACATAATTAGTAGCACTTTGACAAAGGTGGAGTCCCATTAAGGGCACTTTCTGGCCCAAACCACCAATTTCAAAATAATTTTCAGCATTGATAAACCACCCCATGGGGTTCATGAATCCACCAGAAAAACCTGCCTAATCGATTTTGTAAATGACAAAAAAATTTATTTTTAACATATTTTAGTTTTTGGGAGGGGCCACCTATTTTGGGGCCCCACAAAGTGTCACCAATGATTATAGTCATATCAATGCACATTGTAGCTGATATATTTCCCTAATGAAAAAAAAAAAGGATTTGTTGAAATTGATGTCTTACTGCCGAAATAGGAAGATATTTGTTCAAAAAATATGTTCTGAAATGGAGATCTCCAACGGCCACGTGTAAATGACGGTACATTTGAGTTCGCAGCCATGACACACTAAGGGAATTTGCTGAAATTCGCCCTTGGGTAAGGCCAGCATTCAATGAAAAACCAGGATGTGTCACACTGGTAACATCTTCGTCCAAACACTTGCATCAACCGACCGTTGTAAACCCTAAAATGGGGTGTGTTGATACGAAATGGATTGTGTGAGTATAGCTCTCACTTAATTCTTCTAGTTTACGTTTTTTTTTTTCCGAAATATAGTTATTAACTATGACACTTACGATGTTTATGCTTAAAATTATTGCCTATTCTTAGACCTTCAAACTGAAGGAGTTTCAAGACCACAACGAGGTGACAGGTCCCCTTGAGGAATAACTATCATGCCATCATGCCTATTTAACATATGATATATTTGAGGCACATTTCACTATATTTCACAAAAATTAAATAATTTCTTTACAATTTATCACAGATTTGAATTTGGCTGTGGCTGCATCTTTGTGGCTGGTGGTAGAGGTATCCAAGATAATACTTGATGCTGGCCACATGGGCACAAATTCCAATTTCTATAGTGCATTTCACTTCTATAGTTCGCACTGCGCATATTTTATATTTTCTTGGTGTTCTCGTCAACCACTATAAAAATCTAAAGACACACCTCATTTTTCTATTCCTCATGTGATTAAGATTTTCCATCATCATGATCAACAAGCCTCAATTGCATTAAAATGCCCCTTCAAAAAAATTTTTTTGCCATTAATTCCCTCTCTCCCAGGTCCACCAAGGATCACTCCACAAATGCAATCCTGGACTGGCCCTCAATCCATTGCAATTCCGAGTTTCATACACAAACCTCCAAAGAAACCCACGATCACCTCCATCAGAACGAACATCATAATCTAAAATTGGCTGGTGCTCCAGCTTCACCCATGCAACAACACAATCTGCAGAGAACTACCACAACACCCCACTTAAGATGCCGGCCCAACTGGACCCCAATCCCTAGGCAATTACAAACCTCAGGCAACCAAACCGTACAAAATGGAACCATTCCATGAGTTCAACCAGCGCATCGGATGGACAGAGACCACCTCGTTAATCAGCACCACTTTAAACCTAGAAAATGTATAAAAAATGTATAAAAATTTTGGAAAACAGTAGTGATCACTCAGATCCATATGTTTGGCATCTGTTTTTTCTTGTACCTTTCTTTCTCTTTCTCAAGCGTGTATTGCTTTAGGGTGGAGGTGTGCATTCCGTTGACTTTTGGTCATTTCTTCCTGAGCTACCATTTTAGAGCGAGCTTCTCTATCCTTTCTAGCGAGTGGGTCTTTCACTTGTGTTTTCCGCTCTTTATTTCTCTGATATTGTTGGGCCTGCCTCAACTCTTTGCTGATGTTGCTCTTTGGGCCCCAGTTTCTGCTTTTAACCACAATTCAACCCGGCCGCCAAATCTCTGTGCACTTCCACTGTCTCCTCCTCTGGCTCTGTTAATACATATTGTCCTACTTCTGAAATTTTTTTTTCTCACCTGGATAAGGCAGTGAAGTCAACACAGGGCACAATGGCATTTATTCTTGTTTCACTTTCTCCTCCCATTTTTGTTCCTTTTCTTTATATTCCAGCATACCTCAAATCATTTTGAGTGAAGTCGCTGTTCTGTTTCCCTTCTTGCCAAACCCATCGCTTAGATCCTTTTCTTCTGAACTCTTTTTTCATGCTTCACTTATGTCCTTTGGTTTGTGTTGAGTTATAACAGTTCTTACTTCATCACACACAGCGGGGTCAAAGGTGCCTTCTCTGGGCCACTGCTGTCCCCCTGCAGTTCGCCTGTTCCATTTTTTCATATATTTCTGAACACCATAGCTATTCTTACATGACCGTAATCCATTGCAGGCAGGCCATTCTAATGCGACTTTTGTTCGGGTATGCGCAGATTGAAATTGTCGGACTTCCCTCAATTTTCATCAGTCATGTCAATATGGCAGCCGAGCTTGTTCAAGGGGCCGAGTTTTCCAAATTTGAGGCACTTTCGTGCACTGTTGCACTGTGGGAAAGGGCCAATTGTGTACAACTATATAAACGGAACTCTAGGAAGATTGCAATAGCGGTCGAACATGCAACAAAAAGGTCTCTCAACCCAGATTTGGTCGACGCAGAAATTGACTTTGGTTGCATCCATGGCGGCCGCAATTTTAAGACCTCTTCCACGGGTCGCCGTCGTAACCAAGGGTGGGTACGTTAGCCTAGCTAAGCCTAGCAGGCCGATTATGTTTGTATTGAAGTGTATACTACAGCATATACTGTATCTGTGTGCTGAGGCCAAGGCCTGCCTAAAGATAATGATACTGTCATGACAGTTGTTTTACAGGCTTACCCTAGGCCTACACACAAAAGTATACATGCTGTAGGAAACAGTGTGCAGGACACAGTACGGTATGCGGTACAATGTCCATGGTAATGTGCTGCCTAGTCTGATGTTACAAAATAAATTGCATGATTTTATAGGGTGTGGTCCCAGAAAACAATGTCCCTTGAACAATAGGAATTCTATTCTATGGATCTGGCTGTCATGTATTGTGGGCAGTTTTGATGATGTCAAAATGGCCAAACAGTGCTGTGTCAAGTCAAGGCAAGAGTACACAAAACAGTGTGTACCAATCATACCAATAGGCCTCCTATCACCGTTAGGTTTGTCGCCTAAGTTGTCTCATCTTTGTTGTTCTTTTCAGGACCCTTTTGTAAAAGATTGCCCTTCTCAATCAAAGTCCGGGTCACAGCAGATGGGGAGAAACTGTTTGTGAAGAGTATGAGTTCCATGGATTGCCACACTCACAAAATATCCTGTGTAAGTATTTGTATGATGGTTGATCACTCAAGGTCAAGGTTACTTTATTTGTACCGTTAGGTAAATTTTGTTTGCAGTGGTCACACATTAACAAACTGACAACACAAGCTTTCAGCGCACAAACAAAGTGACAACAGGGCTCAGGGGGAAAATACAGAGATAAAACAAGACCAAATAAACCCCCATAAAACCCATAAAAGCTCAAGTAAGACCAAATAAAACCCCATAAAACTCATGAAAACTCATGTAAGACCGAATAAAAACAGATAAAAAGAAACGAGGAATAAAAACCAACAGTTCTCAGGATTTTTTCATGTTAATATGACTGATGGCTGCTGGGACAAAGCTATTTTTGTACCGCTTAGTTTTGCAGGCGGGTACTTTGAACCTCCTGCCTGACGGGAGCAGCTGAAACTCTGCGTTGAGAGGGTGGGAACCGTCATTGGAGATGGAGCCAGCTATCCTCTGCACCTGGTTCGTGTACAGGGATGCTGGATAGAGCTGGGCCTCACCAATCAGCCTGCTCGCCCATTTTACTACCTGGCTGAGACAGTTTTTGTTTTTAAGTGACAGATTCCCAAACCAAGACACAAGACAGAAGGATAAAACAGATTCGATAAAAGCACGATAAAACAAGGTCAGCATGGTTTTGTCGAGGTGGAACGCTGACAGTTTCCTCAGACAGTTCAAGCGCTGGTGACCCTTTTTGCACACCGCTTCGCAATTTGCTTCAAAGTTCAGTTTGTTGTCGATAACTGTTCCAAGATACTTGTATTTGCCGACATGTTCCACCGTCGGACCCTTTAAAATGGTCACCTCTTGATCAGGGGCCCGCTTGCGGAAGTCACTGATCATGTCTTTAGTCTTAGCAATGTTCATCTGGAGGAAAGACTTTTCACACCAGTCCAGAAAATCATTGACAACAGGGCCATGGCTTGTTTCGTTATCCTGTAATAGACTAATAATAACAGTGTCGTCTGCGTACTTTAAAATGGTTCTGTCCTCTCTGTTGCTACGACACGTCAGTATACAGGATAAACAGGAGAGGAGAGAGCACACATCCTTGTGGGGAGCCAGTAGAGGAGGAAACCTGGTCAGAAAAAACTCCATTCATTCTCACCTTTTGTGTCCTGTTTGTTAAAAAGTCCAGGATCCAACCCACCAGATTATTGCTCAGGTTAAAATGTTCTAAGAGCCTCAGGGATAAAACATGGGGTTGGATTGTGTTAAAAGCCGATGAGAAGTCAATAAATAACAGTCTCGCATGTGTTCCTTTCCCCTCCAGATGTTTAAAAAGAAATTTAAGTAAAGTGACTGTGGCATCCTCAACACCTCAGTTGGGCCGATAGGCTAATTGCATAGGGTCAAGGTCTTGCTCTGTACTCTTAAGGATTTCAGATTTCACCAGTTTCTCAAAGGCTTTCATAACGATTGATGTCAGTGCAATCGGTCTGAAATCATTGAGGGTTTTAGGTGAGGTAATTTTAGGGACAGGGATGACAACAGCATCTTTCCAGACCCTTGGCACATGCAGCATCTTTAAGGACTGATTAAAAATATACTGGAAAATAGAGCTTAGCTCTTTCGCACAGGATTTCAACAGGTGACCACAAATATCGTCAGGACCATGGCTCTTGTTAGTTTTGAGGGAAAGGAAAGATTTTTAAACGTCCTTTTGGGTGATAAAAAAGCTTTGACTGTCGGTGACTTAACAACTCACATCCTGTATTTCCTGGCTAAAATCAAAGGTGTCAAAGCGGGTATAAAAACAATTAAGAGCATTAGCAAATTCACTATCTGAATTAAAACCATCTAAGACAGTAATTCCACTGGGTTTTGAGTGTTTAATGCCTGCAATGGTTTTCATGCTTGACCAGGCAGATCCGAGATTTTTCCTAGCCATCTTGTTTTCTAACTTTTCTTTATAATTTTGTTTTGCTCTTAAAATCCCAGTTTTCACCTCTTTGATGGCTAAATGCAGCTCAGAGACAGTCCCTTGTTTAAAAGCCAGTCTCTTGGCCTGTATGCTGGCCTTGACTGATTTATTTACCCACGGCTTGTTATTGGGGAAGATTTTGACACGCCTGCAGGGAATAATCATATCCCTGCAGAAAGCAGCATAGGAGCAGGTGACGTCTGCAAGTTCATCCAGGTCATCTCCACATGCTTCTTTAAATATGTTCCAGTCCGTACAGTCATAGCACTCCTGCAAGCACAGCACTGCCTCCTCTGTCCAGTCTTTGATGACTCTTGTGAGGACTTTTTCCCTCTTTAGGACAGTTCTGTATGTGGGAAGAAGATGCACACAGTTGTGGTCCCCTGAGCCAAGGGGGGGCAGTGGGAGGGATTTATATGCCTCCTTTACTGATCCATAGCACAGATCAATAGTTTTTTCCCGCCTGGTTGGGCAGGATACATATTGATAAAAGTTGGGAAGGAAGACTCAGGAGGAAGCCTGTGTTGTCAAGACAGTTTTCAGGGATCAAATTCAGCAGTAGCTGGACTACTGCAATGCAAAAACTTGTCAAAGCCCTATCTATAATCAATGATGTATAATATCCTATTTCACACCTCTTTGCTCAGATTTTTGTAGGTTTGTAGGCCCTATGACCAGTGAAAACTACATACTGTAGGCTTACAGAAAAAAACTATTTTTTTTGCCCAAACTCTGCAGGGCTACCAGATAATTGGCTGGGCTGCTGTGTTTGTGCCCATTCGTAGACCTGAAGGTTTCAAGGAAAAATCTTTCATTTTGATCCCTGGAGCTGTTTTCTACATGTTCTATCCTGGCTCAAAAAGGAATCAAATCTGTGATCATATTTGCTTTAATTGCAGTGAAAATGTTCTGAATGATGGTCATCTTACATGTCTCACTGTTTCAGCAAACATTACAGCACTTGCTCAAGCAGAGAAGGCTCACTGATGGTGAAAGCGCTGAAGTGGATACAATGCTGAAAATGAAAGCAAACAAGAAACTCATCCAATGCCACCAGCAGTCATCGTCGGGAAAAAATATTGTCCTGAAAGATATACTACACAACATGTCAGCTCACTCTTAATGCACAAATTTAAGGAAAGAAACCTTATTTGGGCATCAAAGTGATGATGGCTGATAAGGATATGACGGAAAGGGATGTTTTTACCGAGAAACTACCTGATGCAGAAATACTGATCTGCCTCTTCCACTATGAGTTTTCATGGATAAATTTCCACTGAGAAATTAGGGATCTCCATGGTGAAAGAAACTTGTTTGGAGATGTTAGTGAAAATGGTGCATGCAAAGAGTGAAGAAGATTACCAGGTTTTGTCCACAGATTTCTCTACGTCTGCTCCACCCTGTGTAGTTGACTATTATAACAAAAACTGGCATGACATTAGGGAACAATGGGTTGAAAAATAACAAGGCAAACTTCATGAACCATACAAACAACCGTCTTGAGTCAACAAATCAAAAACTGAAAAGTGTCATTTCGCATTATTCGGGCATTACAACATTTTACCAAGACTTGATGAAGTGCATCAGTACTTTAAAGAATGATAGAGACCACCATGCCAGCAATGTCTCCCTCAAGACACCGATTCATCAAAGAGAATTTACACCAACAGAGAAAGACTATGAAGCCCTCCTAACTCTGTATGCATTTGATTTTGTGCAGACACAGCTTGGGTATTCACAGGACACAACCATTCTTGGACAAGTGGATGATAGATCTGCCATTGTGAAGACAAGTTCTCTTGGTGACATCGTGGTGTCTATTGACTTGTGTCCATGCGATTTCCTTACATCACTGTTGCTATCATATAGACATGTTCACAGCCAGAAGACACCTGAACTTACCTCTCTTCGATAAGTCTTTGTGTGCGACTAGATGGACTGTTCACTACTTTAATAGTAGACATTGTCTACTGCAACAAAGGATTGAATCTGACTGTGGTGACGTCAATGAGGATTCCTTGATGACATTGCAAGTCCATGAATGCAGAACAAAAAAATGTGCTGACTGAGCAGCAGAAATATTGGAAGGCTCATGCTGAGATATACTAAGAGGCATTAAATACGCATAATAAATTATACTGTTTTAATCCCTTAAGCCCAACGCCCCGGTATCTGGGGGCGGTGGTTACGCATAATAATTACAGCATGTTTCCAATTCGTAACATTGTCATGTGGCATACCCACATTTCGCGAAGAAACTAGGCAAAAAGCTGATGTAGACCATTTTTACCTCAACAAAACACAATTCAAGCATCAAGCAAGTAAATAAGCATTGTAGCAAAACATAGGATAAAATCATAGCAGTGCTGAATCGCTAGAATTTCTCCTGAACTTGTGCTATGCATAAAAATTATACCTCAAATGAAAGAGGACAGTCCATTGAATCCAATGATATAAGCCCTGTCACTTTAAACTAACACCACAGAAACACTGACACAGGCATACACTTCACAGTCTGCAGAGATGAGCAAAGAAATTTCTTACTTTTGATATTTTGTAATAAAAAAACTGTTTGAGGGTAAATCCACGCTTGTGATTGTTAGCTCAATGTGTCCGTGTTATAACGACACGAGATCTGCGAGTCTGAAAGTCTGTTTTTGTTCTTGAAGAAGAAGAAGAAGTAAGCCTGTTCGAGCATAGCTGCCCATCGGGCGGGTGCTTAACCCCAGTTTCCATGGCATGAAGCGACTAGGAGTATTACTACTCCCCCTGGATGGGATGCCAGTCCATCGCAGGTACCCCCGGCTCTTAGACAAGTTTCCCTGCCTATTTGCTGGTACCCACTTATACACCTGGGTGGAGTGTGGGAGTAAAGTGTTTTGCCCAAGAACGCACACCAAAGGCCTTGGCCGGGGCTTGAACTCAGGACCTTACAAGATCAAGACAAGCCTACTTAACCACTGTGTGATCGGCTTGCGATGGGGCCGGTAGTCATTTGATTCTATGGCTTCTGATGTTTCTAACGAGCCCTAAAGCACCTTTATCGCACAAAGCTAGCCTGAGCTAGAGCCTTGCGCTCCCAGTACGTCAAACCGACTCCATGGGCTATTTGAATGTACTTAAAGTGCCCCTTTCATACATATCCCGACACTTTGTGCTAATCCCCAGTGCCCTGCCATCATATTCATACCATTCTTTGTGGGAAAAGTGCCTTGGATCGCTTATTTGATGACCTTTTCAGCATCACTGAAAGGCAGTCTGAGAAGACGGGTGAGTTCCCTCATGAATATCTGGCATTTAAATGAGCTTTGCGCTGATTGGATAGTTCAGCTACATTCGTGAATATTCAATATGGCCCAGAGCCTAGCTAGCTACAACCATAAACGGTGAAAGACAACAGATTTTACAGGTAGCTTGGTAAGACTTCAGTGAAGCAATGGCCACACGAAGTTCACAAATATTGCCTTTTTATAAATTTTACTCCGAATCTGAAGAGCAGGCCGATGCAAAGCGGGAAATGCCATCAACATATCTAACAATGGATGTTTCAGAGTTGTAATTTTACTAGTCTATCCAACGAAATCTCTTGCGGTCCTCTCGATTGCTGAGTTGCCAACTCTTACGCAATCGTTCTAAGTGGCATTCGCGTTCCTGTGCTGTAGTCAGCAATTATTCAATTAATGCGCGTTTAAGACAATGCAGAATTACAGTCGTTGTGCATGAAAGTTTGTCAGCTTCACATGCATTACAGTTCATTTCCCCACTAGTGACATGGAAATCGATTATGACTCTGGAATTCTCACGCTTTTCTTTACTCAGGAATTGGAAGCAATGGAATGGCATAAAGACACTTGAAGTTGTCTTATTCCATTCAAACAATCAAAATGATCATAAAACACATGCACATTGCTTTCAATCCCCAAGTAAAAAAAGCTCAATAGGTCCAGAGTCATAATTGCTTTCCGTATTACTAGTGGTGAAATCCACCATTATGCAAGTGAAACTGAAACTGCCTTGCACAAGGACTTCAATTACGTGTAAGAATCTCATTAATATGTACGCTGATTGAACAATTGCTGACTTCGGTGAATATGCCTCGAAAATATGCGAGACCTACGTCATATGCGTGAGAATGCGTAGAAAGTTGGCAGCCCTGCGATTAGGCTATTGATTTTTTAAACCATTCTAAAAGTGGCCTGATTCTTGGAATAGCCTACCCAGATGGGCTTTCGTGTAGGTAGCCTATGTGTCGAGCCCCAATTCATCATCCCACTTTGCCAAAATGAAAACACAACAAGACAGATGTCATTTGCAATTGCCAGTAGGTCCCTGCCTGTGATAACCCAAATAAAGTCATTTTCTGGTGATGAACAGTTTTACAGTGTTTTTTTTTATACACAAAGCTGTTCTACATCATGTAAGGAATATTCTGTGAAAAAATCTAACTGATATCTCTTATTTTGACTGAGTGAGGTCAATTACCCAAAGAGTAATTTCGAGGTGAAATAGCTTGTCAGACCATATTGTTGAGGCAGAATTCTCAAGAGCAGACTTGACTTAAAGGAACAGTCCACCGTACTTTCATAATGAAATATGTTTTTCTATGAAATGAGACGAGATGATACGTACCTCTCCGAGCTTTGAGCGACCACCCAGTCAGCCAGACGCGCTGCCACTCCTGTTAGCATTTGTAGCTAGACTCATTGTGGTCAACGGTATTTTTCGGGACTGTAGTTAGATGCGACCAAAGTCTTCCATGTTTTTCCTGTTTATATCGGTTTATATGACCAGTGACATGAGTTCGGGTTCGGGTACGCAAATCCAAACGTGGCTTTTTCTATGCTGTGGGAAGTGCGTACTATAATGACAGGCATAGTAACAACTTCTGCGCGCTTCGACAGCGCATTGATAACTTCACTTCTGATTTCTTTTCTCTCCCACGACCCCCCCTACTTCTGTAAATACAACCAACGTGACTGCACTGCACTACTTGGTACACAGTCAGGAACCCAGAGCTCGCAGAAAATTATAAAAGAAAATAATCAAGTGTGCTACTATGGAATATTTTCAAATGGAGGACATAGATGCCGACGACTGGCTTGTGGCGGAGCCGGAGCCATATCTATTTGAACCGGAATATACCGAGGAGGAGCTAGCCGAAATGGACCGTTAGAGGGAAGAAGAAACGGACGAAGATGAATCGTATGTGAAGAAGTGAAGTGAAGGTATCAATGCGCTGTGGAAGCGCGCAGAAGGTGTTACTACGCCTGTCATTATACACTGCCTGGCCAAAAAAAAAGTCGCACACTCAAATATTTAGTTGGAACCCCTGTAGCTTTGATTACAGTGCTTATTCATCTTGTCATTGTTTTGACAACTATATGCAATGCCAGAACATTTCTTTTCGATCAGAAATGCCATGATTTATGTCCAAGATCTTGTCTTCTCGACATAATGGTTGAACCACTCGGTGGTCTTGAGCACATCCCAATAACTTTTATTATGTTCAAGGTCAGGACTTTGTGGTGGAAAATTTGTTTGTGAAAATGATTCCTCCTGCTTGGTTTTGTCATTCATGGTTTTCTTTGCTAAACACAGGCCAATAACTTGCCCGTTCTGTTAGGGATCCTCAGAGAGGATCCTTAATGAGGCATTTTCAGGTGCGTATTCAACCTTCTAATAGTAATTTAGTCAGAGTCCCAAATGTATAAAAGAATGATTTAATAATGATCAGAATTGAGGCACATGCAAAACAAAGAGTGTGGAGAGCGCTCACTCCCGACTTCCTTGTTGTCCCAGTTTATATATTCTCTAGGTCAAAAGTCTTGTGATTCGCTGCTCCTTCGCCGTCTGGATCTTGGATGATTTCTCTCCTCCAATCAGTCGTGATCCCACACTTAAGTTTCTATTTCCCCGTAAGTCTCCCTCTCCGTCTCTCGTTTTCCGAGAAATGGGAGCCGGCTGCGTTTATCAGCTGTTAGTGACCTTGAAGCAGTGTGGCTGGAGAGGCTGCACAAGTGTACCTTTATACTCTATTACATTCATATTCTGTGATTTGCATATTGGCAGATTGTGGCAGCTATGCTTAGGAGATAATGTGCTTGACAACATAGCAACATATTAATTAGCATTACAACATCACATCTCCCTCCTTTGGGGGCGAAATTACCCTAAAATCCCGCAAGCAGACAAAAGACCCAAATCAAATTTTACTTAATCCATTTCTATCAAGGGTCTGCAAAAGCATCTGGCACAGCAAAGCAAATCATAGTTGTCAGAATGAGGCTACTGGCAGGGGTCCCCCCTCACCCGCTCGACTCAGGCATTTAACCCATTCCTCCAACTCTACAGCAAATCGCAAGTCTCAAGGCTTCTAAATTTAATGAACAGTGCATGCTAACCTATGCACCCTCCTAATGCTATCAATCGAGACTTGAGTGTCCTAGCACATCAGCAAATCTGCACACTCCCTGTGTAAACATAGAAAACATTGACCAACTTCAAGCTAACCATCTAAAAATCAAATTCCAAATAGCTGTTTGCAATATTGTTCCCTAAAATTGTCATCCTCCAGCATGACTTCCAAGTCGGGCAGATCGGGGCGGTACTTCTCCGCCCACTTCTAGCAAGCCCAACCTGCTCCTCCTCCTTGTCCGTGTTTGCAGTAGGGATTTCCAATGGGGCAGTTGGGCGTGTAGGGTTATGGAGGACACACCCACTCGTCACTTCCTGTCACATCTCTGGTCACCTGTTGGTTCAGTAACATAGTCGCCTCATCGGGCGAGGTTAGGGAAAGTCCCCCGGCCTCCAGGCCTATGGGGTCATCTGGGTACTCCTCTCACACAATACCTTCCTCAATGTCATCAGCTGGATCTAAACAGCCCTCCTCTAATTGAGCTGCTTGGTATTTGGGCGGATCCTGTCTAGTTAAGGCCTTTTCAATTGTTTTAGTCACCAAGGTATGAATGCAGGGTATTCAACAACATCTGCTAATTATAAATGGGGAGAGACTCTTAGTGAGTTTCCCATTAGGGGCTGTTTTGTTCGCTATGTCTGTGCAGCATGTGTTTTTGAACATTGAACATACCCCTCCTTTCTCTGCCAAGAGCATGTCTAATGCTATCTGGTTCTGGTATGTCATTAATGGGGTTTGAGACAGTTGTTCGTGTATCGCTTCCATTGCATCTCTAGTTTCATTTCCCAGCTGCTGCACATTATAATGTGTCAAATTGATTTGATTTACACTTTTATTTACGGTTACAAGAAAAATGGCCAAAAATATAGGGAAGCTTTCAAACCCTGCCGCTATTTCGTCTGCAAGCTTAAATTCATTGGGTATATTTCTGGCCTGCCCTATAGGATCCACCCACATACCATGGTCATTGGTTGTCCAATCAAAAGACCCAAATGATCTTTTGTGGCCTTCAAGTGTGTATTAATTGTTCTGGGGATATATTATTCAGTAGTTCTTCTGCATTGGTTACAATCATCACTGGCACATTCAGGGCCACAAGGGCGCACTTACCTCTCCTTTTATAAGGGAGCCAATTCCTACCTACCTCTGCAGTACCACCAGACGTCCGCTCTGGCTTCGATTAGGCTGCTTGCAGTTTCATTTCCTGTCAGGTCCAAGGTTTCCTCACAGCTCGTCAGTGTGCCTAGATTATGTGACTGGGGACTGGTATTGTTGTTCTTAATACAGGTCACATTACTTAGTTTCCCTTTTTGAAACTCTGTGGACATCACATTCGCTGGGGCCATAGGGTGTACTGTTTCCCATATTTTGCACTCCATTGGTGGGTTTTCGGAGGACATTAACCAAATTAAGCAGTTTATATCTTTTCCTGGGTTTTTTCATGGTGCGGTCATGTAGGTCAAATGAGGATGGGGATATTAATAAGGTGGATCTGGCCCGTGAGCATATTATACAATCAGGTTGTTCGTGGGAAAACCCCTAATGAGCTGGCAACCATACACGTTATACCCCCTCCATTTGGAGGAGTCAGTACCACAGTCAATTATGTTACATACATCAAATTGAAATGTGTTCTCACTGTCCAGGTCCACCTTCAAACTATTAAAAGCCTTACGGCCCAGTACCAGGTCCGGTTGTTACGCACAATAAATACAGCATATTTCCAAATCGCAACATTGTCATGCGGCATATCCACATTTCGCAAAGAAACTAGGCAAAAAGCTCATGCAGACCATTTTTACCTCAACCAAACAGAATTCAAGCAAGTAAATAAGCATGCAGCAGAACATAGGATAAAATCATATCAGCGTTGAATCACGAGAATTTCTCCTGAATCTGTGCTATGCATAAAACGATACCTCAAATGAAAGAGGAAAGCCCACAGAATCCAACGATCTATATACTGCAAGACCAGGCTGGAGATGCTCCTTCTGCTATTAGTCCTCCTACTACTGCTGCTACCAGCAACATGTCTTCCATGAATTCTTGGTGTGGTGTAGGTGTGGTGTGGGCATCTTTCTGAGCGTGTTCAGCATATAGCAAAGTGCCTACAAGAAGTAAAGAAAATCCTACTAGGAGAGCTAATCCCTCCTTTCCTATTCCTCGCCACATTTCATTACATTTCCTCATTGATGTCCTGCAATGACAACAGGTTAGTTCTTACCTGCTCCAGTGGCCGCTTTGGCGGTCTTGCTTTTGCACAGTGTGCAAAATGATGCCAGGTCTCATCTCCCTCCATTTCGACCCGCACCGCGCGGTCGGAAACCTCAGTGATCTTGAACGGTCCCGTCCAGATCGGTTCGTGCCAGTGTGGACGGCCTAGTATGTTTTACCAGACCCAGTCACCAGTGGTCACCCCTGGGACCGTGGTGCCGTTGTCCTCGTCTCCTGTGAAATTTACTGCTTGCACCTGGCAAGAGAGAAGTTAAGTCATGTTGCCCAAAACCTGCATATATTCCGTCAGGTCTGTTTGCAGCAAGGCTGCTGTGGGGACCACATTAGGGTCTCCCAGAGGCCCAGGCATGGGCCTTCCAGTGAGTAGTTCATGTGGTGAAAGAAATGTGTCCTTTGCTGGTTGCTGGCACAAAGAGTATAGTGGCAGTGGGGGGCCTCAACCCAGGTCAAATTAGTGGAGTACATGGCCAGTTTTGCTTTCAGGGTTCCATCAGTTCTCTCTGGGATAGACTCAGGATGCTGAACTATTAACAAATTATTCAGTCTCAGGATTTGATAGGGAGGTGTGCTTGAGTCCAGGACATGCAGTATTATTAGATAGAACCTCTTTGAAACAATGGGGACAAAATGTTTTTTTTTTTCTCAATGAATTATGATTTAGCAATCCTTCTCAGTCTAGGGTTCTGCTAAAAGCATGGGGGAAATGCACAGTCAGGGCTTATTAGCCCCAAACATTTTGACTATTCCCCATATCCTCAGCAGAAACAGATGGAGTTGCTTTAGACTATGTTACAATATGTAATTTCTTTTTTATTATTCACAAAAATGGGCACATTGAATATTCAACTGTAAAATTGTTTTTCTGTTGGGTTGCCAGCGCACAAAGGTAAACAATCATCCCAGCTCTGGTCAGCTCAGTCAGTCAGTCAGTCAGTACCCTTTATTTGACTGTCCACTTAATCAAAAATAAATTTAGAAACGGGAAGCTAAGTAATATGTGGTCACGTTATGAGTGGACCTTTTCAATTATATGGTGGTCCACCTTTTGAATTTAGTCTTGTGTTAATACTCCGAATTGGATTTCCTCACATATATTTTAGAAGGTAAACTTTAGGCTGAAAACCCACAGTTCACCCCAGCTGGCCAGCTAATCACTTCCACAGAGGGTTATTTTCATCTCTTCTCTTCAGCAGTGCGCACTCTGTGAAAAAGTTTCAAAAGAATGAGTTTAGATGCATACAACAATGAACAAAAACTTCATCAACATATTTTGGCCATTTTTTCACTCGCTTGGATCCTTTCCTGTAAAAGTTAAATAAACAGATTAAGGTTATTGTAGAGGATTTTCTCAGCTTGAGTCATAAGAGAGTCTTGGAGCAGGTTAAAAGAAACATGATCAACCATTTATTGCAATATAATTCTGCAGAATGAGAGAACAAACCAGGACTCTGTGTCCACAGCAGTCAGAGGTCAGTCTCTGCTGAATAATTTTCGCAAGCAATTCTTACACCCTTCTAACCAGACATTGTTCAAGCAATCAATCACAAAATTACACAGATATTTTATTCTTTGAAGATTTCTGCTCCAGGGATGTGCTTGGGAGTCACATCTTGTGCTTTGGGCTCCCTCAGTTTCAAGGCCTGGTACAGAGAGAAACAATTCTGTTATCTTGCTAAGTTGGGACATTTCCCAGACATGAGTCCATAACTCCTATCCAGGTGCATGCACCCATCTTATCAATACTTTCCCACAGACAGTTTTCTTGCAGCCTAAAGCTGAGAACAAAGTAAGCGTTGACATTTCTAACAAGTATATATTATTATTTTTTAAGCAGTAAAACTATAATGTAAAAAAAATCAAAGTGCACTAAACACTACAACAATAAAATTTGAAACCGTAACAACAAAAATTCCTTCAGTCATCATGCGCTTCTAAGTTTTTCTTTTCCCATGTACAATCACTGGTTGATAATCCCTGTTTGAAATGGAGAAAAGATCATTCATTCATTCATTTGCATTTCTTCGGTCAGGAAGGCTTCCAGTCACATTTGCACAATCACAGTGCATCATTCTCTGTTCTCTGACTTCCGCATGTTGACCTTTCACTTATCTGTGCTCCCTGATCTGCTTCAGTCAATAAGGCTCCATTCACTGTATTTATTTAGTTTTTTTTTTTTTTTAATTCAGAATCTTATATTTTAATCTCACTTATGTCCATTCTGTGTTGTTTTGTATGTGAAGCTTTCAATACATGTAATCACCTTATTTTAAAGGAGTAGGCAATGAATTTCTTTCTCTTACATTGATTATTTGCCCTGATCTTCAGCAAGCAATTCAATTAGCCACAACATTAGGAACACTTTTTCACTTTGGTGCAATTGCTGTGCACTTCTGCAACTTCGTCCCTCTACAACTCCACAGCCATTAAAATGGCAAAACTCCTGCTCTCTGTTTACCATCCAAATTAATGCCACTTACTTTAACCAACCACAGCCATTAAAATGGCTAAACTCCTGCTTTAACCGACTCCACTTACACCAACCTCACTTACTCGGACCAACTAATTTCACTTACTCTGATCAACTTCAATTTTTACCAATCCTGCAATTACTCTAATCAACGGGCGCCTTAAATTAATCTTGAATAAATGCCAACTTTATCATGGAAATCTATATGAATCATTCTCTCTATATTTAACCACAAAGCCTTCAGTAGAACCACTGCTATTCTGCTTTACTTAGTGTTTTTTTTTTTTTTTTTTAACAAAACTGCTTCTTTCTTTCATCACACAGTGCTTTCCACAGGCAGGAATCGTACCCGCAACTCCCTTTTCCTGAGGAATACCAATCAGATAAATTCCGCTGTATTCACTCATAAACTAATTTATGTATAATGTTTCCCTATTTTTTCACCCGTTCACCAAAAAGCTTTGCATATTATGCTGCAAAATTCCTATTTATAAATCCTTCTCAATATACACGCGACCACTTTTGTACTTCACTGAGATTTCCGGTGCTTTTCTGCTGTTAACACTGTACTTCCTGTCCTGGTCTTTAACTCTGGGCAGATCTGCTCTGCGCCAGGCAGCAGAGATAAATCTTTATCAGTGGCAAAGAGCTCTAGCCTTGAACACTCCATAGTTTACACAGAAGAGGAATTCCTAATTTACAGTCAGCACTCCACATCAACACTAATTGCACCAATTACAAAGCATATAAGTAGATGATATTAACTTCATTATTTACATAGTGCTATATTATTTACAGTTTCAACTGGTTCTGATCGAATAAGTTTTATCACACTTTGGGGTCACATTCGAATTTTGTTATTGTGCACATACAAATTATGATACAAATTTCAGAGAAACGCGTTTTACTTAATTTTTCCTTTTAGCTGACCATTCACTGGTAAAAAGTTACCACAGTTTCCCAGAAAAATCCCATTGTCAGTATCAGTATTATGAATATTAGTTGCAATCCATTTTTCAACAATGCATTATACCAAAATCAAAGCAGAAAAAACCATACAAGCCAGCCGTATAAAAGGTCTTTCCAGTTTACACTCCCACGCCTGTGTGGTCTTCACAGGGGACTGGTATTTATCTACAGGCTTAGAAACTCAGTGGTTATCGTGCGTATGCTACCACACTTTTCCCTCCTGGGGTTGTACAGTCCCACAGTAACCCTGACTACTATATTCAATGAATTGAATGAAGACAAGACTCTCAAAATTCGCTGGAAGAGAATTCGTCACCGCTTTTACAAGAGGTATCAGGACTCCACTGAGATCTCGCCCCGAGTCTGCAAACTAAGGAGTGTCTTTTACCAAATCAATCCAAATTGTGGCCGTCGTTATCCACACTGACACCCGCCAATAAAGCAGGCCACAGGTTTTACGCTTACCAGTAACGGAGGGTTTCTGTACTCCCACAACAAAACTATACTACGCGGTTTATACTGGGTTTGGACGTTTTCTACGGCTGTAAAATTAAAGCAAATGGAATATGACAGAATATTGTACTTCAATTCTGATTCAAAAACCAACAAAACTTGTATTTACACATATGATTGAGTCAATCTACTTCGTTTCCAAAATATTGGGACAGTTACAAAAAGATTGGGGCAGTTTCAAAAAGATATGGACAATTTCAAAATGTTTGGGACAACCTTCTGCCAGACAATACAGAAATCAGAATTTTACGAAAAAGGTTTCCGCTTACCTTTTAATTGGTGCACCGGGGTCTGAAGTCTGGATTTCCGTAGGAAGATTTTCTTTAATTCTTGATTTAATAAAATCCAAATAATCCAAATAATCTAAATAACAAAGGCACGTCGGGGTCACCAGAAAATTTACCTGTTAGGGATCCTCAGAGCGGATCCTTAATGAGGCATTTTCAGGTGCGTATTCAACCTTCTAATAGTAATTTAGTCAGAGTCCCAAATGTATAAAAGAATGATTTAGTAACGATCAGAATTGAGGCACATGCAAAACAAAGAGTGTGGAGAGCGCTCTCTCCTGACTTCCTTGTTGTCCCAGTTTATATATTCTCCAAGTCAAAAGTCTTGTGATTCGCTGCTCCTTCGCCGTCTGGATCTTGGATGATTTCTCTCCTCAAATCAGTCGTGATCCCATACTTAAGTTTCTATTTCCCCGTAAGTCTCCCTCTCCGTCTCTCGTTTTCCGAGAAATGGGAGCCGGCTGCGTTTATCAGCTGTAAGTGACCTTGAAGCAGTGTGGCTGGAGAGGCTGCGCAAGTGTACCTTTATACTCTATTACATTCATATTCTGTGATTTGCATATTGGCAGATTGTGGCAGCTATGCTTAGGAGATAATGTGCTTGACAACAGAGCAACATATTAATTAGCATTAAAACATCACAGTTCTGAAATACTGTAACATCTTTTCCACCATCAGGGAATGTGTTTTCCGACATGATTTTTTAAGAAATGAATAGCGACGCACTTCATCAGTCAGGGTTAAAATGATTATTGCCATCTGAAACATATTAATAACCGCAATAATGATCCAATTTTAGAATTTGTTCATTAACTTCCAAACGGTGACTTTTTTTTGGCCGGGCAGTGTAGTACGCACTTCCCACAGCATAGAAAAAGCCACGTTTGGATTTGCGTACCCGAACCCGAACTCATGTCACTGGTCATATAAACCTATGGAAACAGGAAAAACGTGGAAGACTTTGGTCGCATCTCACTACAGCCCCAAAAAATACCATTGACCACAATGAGTCTAGCCACAAATGCTAACAGGAGTGGCACCGCGTCTGGATGATTGGGTGGTCGCTCAAAGCTCTGAGAGGTACATATCATCTCGTCTCATTTCATAGAAAAACATATTTCATTATGAAAGTACAGTGGACTGTTCCTTTAAAGCTAGATACCATTGAGACATTGGGCTCTAAATTCGTAGACCAGGCGCAGGCGTGGTGAATAGGGGGTGCGCCGCACCAACGGGGTGTGTCCAGGCGTATGTTGCAATTTTCTGCCTGGCGTATCCTGGCGCAAGTACTCCTCTGTCCCACCTCTGTCCCTCCTTCCAACGCTAGTGGCAAAGAAGGCGTGTTTGGGTATAACAAAGCCAAGTCAAATCTTCACCAATCAAATTAGCTCCTCTCCTCACCTTTAATGTGTTGGAATATAGAAGCCTCTGTCCTATATCTGCATGATGCGTTAATGTTGCATTTTACTTCCGGCATGTTTTCTGCACCGCTTACGTTTATATTAAGTATTACAAAAATGAGTTAGCTGGCTAGCTAGGGCATTCGCGAATTATTACCATTAGCGGACTTGAATGGAATTTCAAAACAAAACTACGTCAGATCATTCTAACTTATGAAGTTGGAATGAAATACGACAGTTGCTCATTGGAAAGAGAAACAATGGATAGCGTGTTCTAATTATTACACCCTGTTGCTGCTTAAAATTTTGGGGTTAACATGCATGGACAACAATGCAAGATACGTTTCACATTTATTTTCAATATGTGATCTTAACTCAGTACGACATCATAGCAATCAGGCTGTATTCCTTGCCCCCACTAAAAACGATAAAACCCAAGTGACAATAGTAGCCTAGCATGAAGCTGCTTGCACACTGGATGCGAAGCAAATTTTTCGCACAACAGAGATTGCGTTGAACGCAGCGTCTCTGGTTCGAAAGTCTGACAGGGTTTTAATGTATCTCAGTGTCCGACAGTCGATGATTGATTTTAATTTTTTCAAATCTACTGACTTTTTTCGATATTAAATGTGAATGTTTTGATAAGAGGGCTCAGTTCTTAAAGGAACAGTCCACCGTACTTCCATAATGAAATATGTTCTTCAAGGAAATGAGACGAGATGATACATACCTCTCCGAACTTTGAGCAACCTCCCAGTCAGCCAGACGCGCTGCCACTCCTGTTAGGATTTGTAGCTAGACTCAGTGTGGGCAACGGTATTTTTCGGGGCTGTAGTTAGATGCGACCAAAGTCTTCCACGTTTTTCCTGTTTACATAGGTTTATATGACCAGTGACATGAGTTCGGGTTCGGGGACGCAAATCCAAACGTGGCTTTTTCTATGCTGTGGGAAGTGCGTACTATAATGACAGGCGTAGTAACACCTTCTGCGCGCTTAGACAACGCATTGATACCTTCACTTCTGATTTCTTTTCTCTCCCACGACCCCCCCCTACTTCCGTAAATACAACCAACGTGACTGCACAGATGTTGGTGTTGTATGGCAAGCGAGCAATGAAGGCTGATCCGAGAAATTAAGCTGCGAATCGTTCTGGATGTGGCTTCGGTGGGGAGATGTAAGCGCAGTATCCCCAATTTAAAGCATAAATGGAGAGATCAGCGGGGCGCTGTTAAAGCCAGGTTCTCTGCACACCGGAGAAGTGTACACGCAGCAGGTGGTGGGCAACCATCATCCCCTGTGCAATTCACTGCACAGGAGGAGGGGATGGCATCCACTCTTTCTGCAGTGGAAGTGCATGGAGAAGAACTTGAAGCGCCAACGAACTGCGTCAGACACCTTGACACAGACGCCTGTGATATGTGTATGACATCACCAGCCAGATGCCAGGAGTGACAGCGCAGTTCTGACGTTGATGACCACGGGTATGTTTTGTGGATAATTGCTGCGGCTGGATAGCAGTTCATCCAGAAGTCGGCAAAGATAGATGATTGCCTCATGCACGTTCCAGGCGAAAGCGCTGGATGCACTTGATGTTTGTTAGTCGCAGGATGTCCAAACGAAGCCGATATATGCGTGTTCGTCTTCGAGCTCGGTGCGCTCCTCTTACTGTATCCCAATCACCCAAGAGTGCAAGCAAATGCAGGACAGGCATTTTGGCTTTAGATTTTGAGGGCATGGTAGAATGATGGTCTTGCGTATACTCGTATTAATTAATTGTTTTGCGTTTGTAATTTAACTGATTGGAGAAGAGGCTGATGCGTAATATCATGTGATGATTTCGTTTGATAAATTATCATGGCTTTGAGAAATGTAGTTTAGAAATAAGGAAGAACAATCGAATATTGAATGTCTCAACCTTTACCATGTTAAATAAAATAAAAGTAATGTTAAAATTCGGCCTATAACCGACATCACACGCAATATTCAATTTCGCCTAATGTTGGCGCTTGACCTTAATACAGCCCTCAAAAGCGCTTAACAGAAAAAGCGCGTAAGCCAGGGGGAGAATACACGTAAGTGTTATTTGCATGAGAAACGCCCGGAAACGCCCCGATTTTGGCCTTGCTCCGCCACATGCGCGTAACTGCCTTCAAGGCGCGTAATGCACAGAATTAAGTCGAGGGGAGAATATGCATAGGCTGAAAAGCGCGTAGCTACGCGCTTTTTTCGACTTAAGCGCATGGGAGAATATACCCCAAAGTGCTCTGAGCAATGAACTGAATATTTTTTTGATTTGTAAGGTATTCCACAATCTTCTTCATTTAACAAGCCATTCTTTCAAAAGGGCTTCATTATTTTGTGGAAATTGATGGAAACTTATTTAGCCATATTTTCTGGACGATTGAATGGCATCATTATTGGTGCAACCAACAGCAGCACAAGATTTCCCCATTTTCACAATGCTCCGATCTATCCAAGTGTACATTTTGCTTTGGGGATCACGTGACCACATACGGAGACTGCAACAACCTCAATGTAATGGCCATGCCCCTAATGTCTGACCTGAATAATCAACAATTATTTGAGTGAGCTCTGTCTCCGTGATACTGTGCAGTGATGTGAAGTATTCTGCCCTCCCCACAGAGAGAAAGTCACGAGTTGCAACAGCCGCACAGAAACTCAAGAGTTTCCAAAATATCACTGGAAAAAAAAACCACAGTTTCGGTGTGGCAGAGCGGCTCTCTTTCTCGCTCTCGACCGCAACAGGAACCGAAACTCCAAATGAGGGGGTTTTCACAAACCAGAGGCCAATTTGCTAAACTCACAAACTAATCCCTGCACTAAGGAAACAGGCAACCCTGGTATGGAGTGCTGCGTTGTGATACACCCCTGCATGCTTCATTCAAGGGGACCAGTAAAAATCAAATAAAAATTTTGGTTCCGTAAAAATTCTCATTTTTTACAGCCTATTACAGGAAAAATGAGATATGCCAAATCTGGTGGTAGATTCATCAATTTCAGGTAATTTTACCTATGTGCACCCATTGACATTAATTTTGGAGCACTGGAAAGTGTACCTGTATGCCTTCAAAAATGCTAATAGGTCATTGCGACATTTGAGAGTGTCTAGACACTAGAGTTAGAACATAAGCTTTGGGATATTTCCATTTGAAATGATGGCAAACACCCATGATTTTTTTTTCTCTTTTCAGTTGCAACTATTAAGGGAAAAACTTTTTCACACCAAGCCAGGCTGAGCATTGTCCAGTTTAAACACAGATCCACTGCAAGAAACCTTGAAATAGGGCTGGGCAGTACGACAGTATATATCATGCGAAGGTAGAAAAGTATCCAACGGTTAGAGATTTAATGTTTAGGTCGGGGTGAAAACAGTTTTTGCTATGGGTGCAGATCTCTCCCTGAGTCACTGCAGTTTCGCTGCCGTGACGCGTGGGGGAGCCAGCACTGCAGCATGACAGACTGACCACCTTTAGATGGAAAGAAGCTTCACTGGTCTCATGTAAAATCGGGCCACCCATGGATTTATTTTAAGAACTGGATATAGATGGAGAAATGGCCACCCATTCATTTCAATGGAAATTGCCAAGTGGCGCAGCACTCTTAACAAGGAGCCTTATTTCCGAAGTCATGCAGACATGCACACTGAGACTTTAATCGCTCACACATGCATAGTGTGGGGCTCACAAATGCGCTGACGTCTGAGGTATCTATGACAACGGCCCATGACCGTGGCACTCCCCCACATAGTGCGAGTGTTCACGACCAGTGTATTCCGGAAATGTAATTATGACCACCACGAAACCATGCCACAGCTCTGTACCGAACGGGCAAACATAGCTCTCTGAGAAGGCTTAAATATAGTTTGGAAATACATTTTAGAAACCCAATAGGATTATAAAATGTTCATAAATATTTTTATTTTACAGGGAAGTAACACCATCTACTTTGTCGCAAAAAAAAAAAGTCAGCAGAACAGTAGATTTGCTGCTCTTCAAAATGTCATATTTCAATCTCGTTTTCCACACAGTTCAAAGCTATTTGTATTCGTGGAAAGTTCGTTTCATGCTCGTGAGCTTGCAAACTCCTCTATCCTTACCGGATTCAAGGCGATAACCTAGTCACAGAGAGCACTGCCCGCGCTTTATGAACTGATAAGTTTTAAAATAAAAATTTGACTTCTTTTATATCAGACAAGAAAGCGTTCATATCATGACATGTTTCGACTGGAAATCCCATCTTCCAAGTGTCACATGATGGTATTGTGACATATCAATAAAAACAGCTGATAAGATAAGTTTTAAAGTAGACAGCATTAATTTAACCCCTTAAGCCCTCCCCCCCCCGGTACCGGGGACCAGAGGAAACGCACAATAAATATAGCATGTTTCCTAATCGCAACATTGTCATGCGGAATATCCACATTTCGTGAAGAAACTAAGCAAAAAGCTCGTATACACCATTTTTACCTCAACCGAACCACATTCAAGCACTAACCAAGTAAATAAGCATGCAGCAAAACATAGGATAAAATCATATCAGCGTTGAATCGCAAGAATTTCTCCGGAATTTGTGCTATGCATAAAAACAAATGTCCACAGAATCAAACGATGTATGCCCTGTCATTTTAAACCGACACCACACTCTAAGAACAGCAGGCTTACACAGTACAGTCTACAGAGATGACCAAAGAAATTTCTTACCTTTGATATTTTGCAATAAAAAAAACTGTTTGAGGGTAAATCCACACTTGCTATTGTAGCTCAAAGTGTCCGTGTTATCACCAAACTAGATCTGTGAGTCTCAAAGCATGTTTTTCTTCTGGAGCATTGCTTCAAAGATCTCAGTTACTCAGCATTCAGCTTGCATGCAATGTATTTTCCTCTGTGATCACCTTGTAATGCTGTCAGTAAGACTATGCCAGTCGCTATTTGATTCTATGGGATCTAATTTCTTGGCGCAGCGCAGGGTGGCTTCGCGTGGCTTAGCGTGGCGCAGCCTACACAGTGGTAATATAGTGCGGTGCTACACCGTGCGCAGCGACTTTGGCAATTTGGCACGCCGAGATGGGTGTGGCAGCGTAGGAGGGGGAGGTGTCACATATTCATCAAGATGCAGAGACAATTTCATAGAAAAAGTCTCCACTGGGAGTTGCACAGAAAGCTCGCCAGTTCCAACCTGGTTTACTTTCCGCGCAGTGGTATTTTGGCTGACCGGCGCACAGTGCGCACACGTCACCGAAATCTCACAGGTAGGTTTCCAGAATGTCAGGCACATTTCAATACAATGAATAATTACAGGAAGCACTATTTAATGTAACTACCTGAATATAGACATAAATTATAGTATCTATATTGATTGTCCTGATGTCAGATTAAAGGCGGTTGGCATGTGTCATGGAAACTTGACCTGGCTGAAACAACGCAGCTGAATCTATGATGCAAACTAACAACTTCACATCTTTCTCACTACAAACTGCCTGTAGAGAATGCTTGCGTTCCATGCTCAGTAAAGCCGCTTGCACACTGGATGCGAAACAAATTTTTCGCACGACAAGTCAATGCAAAGATGTGGTAGAAGGACAGGGTTTAAATATAGCTCCGTGTCCGAAAGTCATAAAAGTTCAAATTTTTCAGAGTATTCCAGGAATTATTAGACGTGCAAACTTGGCCATGTTTGTGTTCGACCTTTACAAAATGCAAATTGATAGCTATTGACTTTTCTTGGTCTTTGTAGCCTATTCGTCTGTTTTCTTCCGTTGAAAATAGACAACAGTCTTTATTCAGTCTTTGTTTAGAAAATTTGTCAGATGGATCGAACAGACTCAGGCTTTATTTCTACAGCAGAGATAAAATAGTGCGCGAGCAAATCAATTTTATGACCATTGACAGTGTGAATAATCGCATGCACGATCAAGACTGTCCAACGTGAAATGCAAAATACTCCATGTCCAGCAGCCAGCATAAAGCATTGATATGAGAACTGATTTATTATGAAATAAAGAATAAAAATGTCTCCAACAAACGGAACATCCAAAAAAAGATGACCCACAAATAAATAAATCACAGTGCTCATTGGATGTTCTGTTGTTAAAATGTTTCTTTTTATTCTTTATTTCGTTATCAATCTGTTCTAATCGTCCTGTTTTTTTTTTGCTGTCAGACACAGAGGCATTGTACATTGTCCCCCGCCAATGTCGACTCACTTTATAGAGCAGAGCTAAGAGAAACATTGATTGAAATTAATGTTTCACTCATCTTGAAGAACTGAGCCCTCTTATGAAAACATGCACGTTTAATATCTAAAAGATTCAGTAGATTTGATAAATTAAAAACAATAATCGACTGTCGGACACGGAGATGTATTAAAACCCTGTCTGACTTTCGGACCCGAGACACTGCATTCAAAGCAATCTGTCGTGCGAAAAATTTGTTTCATGTCCAGTGTGCAAGCAGCTTAATACTAGGCTACTATTATTGTCGCTTAGGTTTGATCATTTTTAGTGGGGGAAAGGAATACAGCCTGATTGCTATTATGTAGCACTGAGTTAAGATCACGTATTGAAAATAAATGTGAAACGTAACTTGCATTGTTGTCCATGCATGTTAATCCCAAAATTTTAAGCAGCAACAGGGTGTAATAATAGGAACACGCTATGCATCATTTCTCTTCCCAATGAGCAACCGTTGTACAAAATTCCAACTACTTAAGTTTGAGTGATCTGACATAGTTCCGTTTTGAAATTCCTTTCAAGTTCGCTAATGGTAATAATTCGTGAATACCCTAGCTAGCCAGCTAACTCATATTCGTGATGCTTAATATAGACGTAAGCAGTGCGGAAAACATGCCTGAAGCACCAAAGTAAAATGCAACATTAACGTATCATGCAGATATAGGACAGGTGCTTCTAAATTCCAACACATTAAAGGTGAGGAGAGGAGCTCATTTGATTGGTGAAGATTTCACTCAGCTGTGTTATACCCAAACACGCTTTCTTTGCCACTTGCGCCTGAAGGAGGGACAGAGGAGGGCCAGAGGAGTACTTGCGCCAGGCTACGCCGGGCACGAAATTGCAACATAGACCTGGACACACCCCGTTGGCGCGGCGCACCCCCCATTCGCCGCGCCTGCTCCTGGTCTACGAATTTAGAGCCCTATGTCTTTTGACTTTTCCAACGATCTCTAAAGCACCTTTATTGCACAAAGCTAGACTGAGCCAGAGCCTTGCGTTCTCAGTGCGTCAAACAGAGTCTGTGGGCCATTTGAACTTAAATAGTGCGACAATAGTGCGACAATATAAACGCTTAACAGGTTTGTTTGTGGTATTTTCGGTATAATTATTCGCTAAATATTCAACGGTCATTTTCAAAGTCGTTTTCTGACAGAAATGGGTGAATACTGAGGGCACAACAATACAAACAAGGTGAATGGCTTGTTTTTTTGACTCATTCTTTATATGGGCATTTTGAGAGGAGAGTTACTGCTAAAAGGTGTAGCCTAGTGGTTCAAGTGGTAATCCATAAGATTTGAATTGGTTTGTTTATATTGACATCTTTGGCTGTAAGCTGTAATTGCAGGTGCACTTCTCGACCTCATTTCCCATAACTCTTGTCGATACTCAACAGAGTCAACTTTATGACGTAGGAAAAGTGACGGCCCTCACCAGTTCCACCCCTCCTCAACTCTCATGCAGTTCGGAAAGATGCTCTTTGACAAGGCAATTGAACTCAATAAAAGTAACAATGATGTGATATTAGTCATCCATTAGCGTCATCTCATTCAAGTAACATCTTAGGCTATTATAATATATCGATAAACTTCAAGGGCTGCCAACTCTCACACAATCGCCGTGAGAATTTGTGCTTCATTCACTTTCCCGTGCGGTAGTCAGTAATTATTCAATGAACGAAACGCGTGCTTCACGATCGTTCAAATTGTTTGAATGAAATAAGACCATTTCAAGCACTTTTATTCAATTCCACTGCTTCCAACCTCTGAGTGAAGAAAAGTGTGAGAATTCCAGAATCATAATTGTTCTCATATTCTCATCGAAATCCACCGTAACACGTGAAACTGATAAACTTCAATGTGCAAGGACTTCAATTCCACCTGAGAATCTCTCCAATCGGTCTGATAGAATAATTTCTGACTACAGCACGGGAACGTGAATGTAGTTTAAACTCAAGCCAAATATGTGAAAGTTGAGAGCCCTGTATTAAAAATGAAAATGGTAGTTGGTTAACAGGTAACGTTACAACTTTTTTTTTTAATAAAAATAATTTGCTGAGGTGGTTAACATAGCTTTTTTTCCACGTTTGCATCCTGAAATTACGTTCATCAGTGGATCATAGGCCCAGTCACCATGGTTTTATCCCCCCTCTCTGATAGACACTGACTTACCAGACAGGAATGGCCAGTACACACTGTACAATTTTGGGCCGTCCCAGACGAAGGAGGAGGAACGTGGAGAAATCTTTGGTCGTGGCTCTAAAACTGTGGTCTTGTGTCGCATTGTGAGACAGGTTCAAGGACAGCCGTTGTCAGCATCTTGCGACCAAAGACCTGAGATTAAATTCTGACGGTGTCAGAAATTTGGGATGACTATCTCACAGTGTGACAGCTGCTACGACCTACGTCTACTAATCAGCCTATACAAATTGTAGCGCAGATCGATGTCGTACGCTAATGACGTTGCATATTGACATACGTCGTAACCTTCGATTTAGTAAATGGCCATCGTACAGTCTGCACTCATCAAACTTGACGTTGTACCAAAGTTTATTAGATCCAAGTCGCATCGTATGTCATTCAATGGTCTTATAAGATTGCTAAAATTGTACAGTGTGTACCAGCCATTAGTAAGACAGTAGTACCATTTTGCTTGTAAATATAATTGCTGAGATTTTAATGCTTTTGACCTTTCCCCCCCCATTTTTTAACCCTTTTTGTATTCATAATCTTATTAATTTGCTTTAAAAAAAAAAATTCTGCTCCAGTGGAGCCAAACTCATTTTCTTTCGTATTTATTTTCTATTAATGGGAAATTGTATAGGCTATAGGAATGGCAGAAATAATCATTTAAAAAAAATAATAAATTATAAAAATTATAAACTGGTTGTATTTGGGTGGTATGTATGCCTGTAGTGGCATATAAGTGAAATTAGATGAGTTTTAGTTTAATATCTGAGAAATCTGATTTGGCACACAAGGTACCTGAATTGCCAATTTGGAGAAGCCACCTAGACATTCCTCTATAATTTTGTTCTGATTTACTTGATTAGAATAAACTTTGGAACAGATAATGGTGAGATTCTGTGCTCTAAATTTTAAGAGGTTTTGTTGTGGATTATATTTCAGTTAGTCATTATATTTACTAATACTAATTACATTTCAGCATTATTAATTATATTTATTAATATTGATTCTTTATAATTACTTATGCTGATTATTATTTTTTATCATTATTCATTTTATTACTCTTACTAATCAGTAAACTAACAATTAGATTTAGATTATATTCAGCCATCAATAATCATAATCAATAATCATATTATGTAAGCAGCAGTAACACACACACACAGATGAGCAGTGCTAATACACGTACACATAAAACACACATACATACAAGCAGTTCACACACAGACACACACATACAAGCAATTCAATTCACACATGCATGAGCAGCTCACACACACATAAGCAGCAAGCTTCTGTGGCTTTGATTAGTATGCAGGCTTCTGTTTAGTTGATTCAAAAACATAATCAGAGCTTCGGGGGGTGTATTTGATTTCTGTAGCTTTGATCAATATTTTTTCAGTAAAATCATTAGTTGTTACTGAAAACATAATGAATTGAATCATTTATGTTATCTGTTTGCATCCTGTTCATCTGAAAGTGTTTTTACAATCTTGAACTGTAGTTTTCCAGTCCATATTAGTATTTATTTATGTATTTTTGATTTCTATTCAAATTTTCTCTACAACAATATCTCTTTCAATAAACAAAGTTGGAGGGTAAAAAAAAGATAGAGATAAGATGGTTTCAGCACATGCATTGTGATTGGAGCAGAGTTGATTGGTTTTTCCCAATAAATATTGCTATGTAAAGAACGCTAATTTGGTGCTTCATGGCCAGAGGGTACCCTCCAGGTTTGGATTATTGCACGATTCAAGGCAGGAATAAAAGATAACTTCTGAAGATCTCGTCTCTCTCCACTTATTTCACATAACAAGGGGACTCTGGAAAACGTAACCATCTGGGTCCATCTGGTCGGGAAGACACAACAGTTTCAAACTGCATCTAATTAAGTTTACAAGGGATAGACGTAAAACTTTGTTTGGTGCAAAATGAGGTCTTTGATTTATACTATGTTCCACCTTCATTTACTCTGACTCAGTGACATACAGTGACGTGCAGTCGGAGGTTAGTTTGGTGAGGCAGAAACCTTCCCTTTGCTTGATTAACAATTAGACGATTCACTAGTTTAGTAAGACTATTCGGCGGAATGATGAGGCAGTTTAAGTTTCCGCGGCGTTATTACTCAGTAGGCTACATCGAACTTAAAATTCTCACGCAACTGCAGATTTGCGAGTATTTGCTTACAGGAAGCTAGAGACGCACGGTGAGGTGAGGCAGTGACCCAAACTTTTATCACAGGATTTTGTGAACATGTTCCCACGTACTATTCCTGATTGACAATGAAAACAATTAAGACCAAGCCTGTAGGAAGCCTGATACTGATGGAAGAGTATCAAAAAAAAAAAAATAATAATCTCCATGCAAATTCAACTTTGAAATTGCAAAAAAAAATAAATAAATACTGACAATTGAAAAACTGCTGGGGCTTAAAACTATTCATTTCTGGGATCATAAACTTCTTGACCACAAGAACAAATCTTTGAACATTACATTCTACCCGCTTGCTATGAGCCAAATTATACAGCTATCCAGGTGTCTCCCCAAAGTCTGAGATCCATCATAATGTTGCACTGTCAAATCATAAAATAATCATAGATTTAACACAAATTAACCTTTGAGGCTTGAAATTCAGTATAAATTAATGATTTTCTGGTTGAGTTTAGCATGAATTTATCAATATCAGTGCAGTTGAACATCAATGATCATCAGTAACCTCTCCAAACACAAAACATGCATTTTCTCCATAATAAAGTTTACAATTTTGTCCATTTTTCGTCAACGTCCCCCAAGCATTAAATAAACTGCTGATTTAACAGCCAGAACATTCACCCTGCAATGAAAAGCTAACTGCTCTCACATCCAAGCTCACAACCTTACACCTTATAAAGGCAAAAACTCACTAACTCAGTAATATCGGAATTCTGAAATATACCTTATTTTAACAGAACAGAAATTCCACTTTCAGGAAAAGTCAAACGACATATGCCTCCCTAGATTCAACAGAATGGTGCAATGAACATACCGAGGGATCTACCGTCGTGCGTGGGCTGCATGCAGTTGGAGAAACGAAAACCTCAGCATTCGATGTCTTTAAACGCGGTTTAAATTCTACAGCAAAAAGCCATATTGAGCAAAATGCAAACATTAGAAGTATAACATGTTTTCTTCATTGATGCCCACCTCCAGAGACAGATATATTGGGTAGAAGGAAACCTCCAGTACTGTTTCATTCAGAATAATTCCCATTGACCGTGTCTATACAACATTTAAATCTCGTAAATGAAACTTCTATGAAATCGCTTCATTTTCAGCTTCGCAACCATGGCCAGCATTCAAAGAATACAACCAACCTTACTTTTACGGTCAGCTTTGTATCCTATTCTTATTGTCCAATCAATGTATTTCAGTTATTGAGGAAAGTTTAAACACTCGGGAATTGGATAAAAAACAAGTCAATCAATATATCGCTACAGGGGAAGCTTCACAAGGGCGTGAACTATAACTGTGCCGTTATGCAGATGAATTTGAGTATATAATTGAGTAACTGGCTGTCGACCCCAGAACTTGGGTGGATAGAAGGGAGCACTGAATTTGTCAATGGCGGAATCTACGCGTTAATCCATGGGAGGGAACTACGCATTTTTTGTGCGTGATGACTGTAATTGACAGTAGAATGTGAGAGAATCAATACCATGTCGGATTGTTTTGCTTCACAAAACAAATTTTTTTAACCACTAATTGAAATACTGTTGCCTCACTGTAGATAAAGTGGTTGCTACAGAGTACTAAGTTTTTTTCTGTCCCAAGTGATAATTTTTTGAAACTACTGGATCGATACTGTGGGCAAGGATATTGACCAGTTTGCACATTAGGCTTAGCTGAGGAGTTAAATTCATGCAACTCCTGAAAAACAGGGGTTGGAGGGAACTTCTCCATATTCTAAATCGTCTTTCAGCTCTGCCTGCTTGTGAATATTCAATAACTGATCCGGGGCTGCCATCTCGTGGTCGAGTACTGTAACTACGTGCTTAAATTTGCAGTTCTATAGAGGCAAGCGTCTACATCTGCAGAAAGGGGTTAAATCCATTCATTAAAACTTTGTTTCATCAAGCATACATCCACAGTATGGACACAATTTCAGTGTTTTCTATCTACCTTAACAGCAGTTTTTACTGTCTCTAAAATATTGGCCTAAGGACACATAAATACTAGGAGGACAGAATTGTTATCATATGCTGGAGTCCTTTCCCTGGAAAGAATTCAATATCCAACCTCCACTTTTTCAGCTTTTTATTTGCCAGAACAATTTCCAGCACAATTTTAATGATGGTGGTTTAGAGTTTTAATATTAAGACACAATTTTTCTTAGGTTCAATGCAGAGGTGGAAACTCACCCGCTCAAATTTGTTAAAATTCACAGTTAAAATATGCCTGGAATAGAAAAATTATCCATGTCTGTTCCAATTAACCACTCCCCTGCCACGTAAATTTTGGGGTAGTTTGAGAGCCCTAGCTTTTTGAGAGCATTCATTTTTGAACAGAACTGTTGGCCTATGGTTTTCACGGTTACAGGGTACTACCATGGTCAAGGTGGGGGCACTTGTTTCTGTCTGAAGCTAGCGCCAGCTGGATTACAAAAAATGAGAATGTGTATCCAAAATATTTGGCCCTTGCTCAAGATGACTATTTTTCATTAAGGGAGTGTCCTTGAATAATACTAATGGGTAAGTGTTGCAACCTCGAACCTGGTCATGTGATCACCAAAGCAAAATGCATACATTTTGCAGCTTAGTGAAAATTAGAAAGTCTTGCGCTGTTGTTGTTTGCAATTGCACCAATAATGATGCCGTTAAATCCTCTGGGAAATTTCCATGATATAATGTAACCCTTTTGAAAGAATGGTCCGTTAAATTGAGAAGAATTGGCTGAGGAAAACCTTACAAACCTACCAAGCATTCACTTCTTTGTTCGGAGTACCTCAAGGAAAGCTGCTTCACGTATCAGAAGACTGTAATGCTAACATTAAATAAAAGGTAAAATGCATAACTAAGCTAAATATAGCTACCTACCTTCAACTCAACGATCTGCGTCTTTGACAGACTGTGGCAGCTTCCAAAAAAACGACCCGCCTCGAAATGCGCGGGTTCGCACTTGTGCAGAACACCCAGTCGCAACCATTGCTATACAACCGATGCCCATGCCCACACACACACACACACACACACACACAAACACACAAATCCATTCAAATTCATTGGCAGCGCAGTTTATGTGTATGTTTACATGTAAAAGTTTGTGTGTATCATAGTGCCACACGTAGATGACAGAGGCTGTTTTAATTTCATATAAGAGAAGACGGTAAACTGGTGTGAACGGAAAAAAATCGACTACATAAGCATTCAAATATTGAACGTCATATCAATATCCAGAAGAGGTCGCAGTACAACGTCCACAACCTATTTCGGAGGTCATGAAGACTTACAGATATGGTCCTGGACTGACCAACGTGATATGGACCTGATCTGGCAGTCCAGTAGACGTCGGATGTTTGGTGGGATGGAGCCTATGTATTTTTATGGCAATGTTTAAGTAGGCAACGTCATCCCTTTCTGCAGATGTAGACGCCTGCGTATATAGACCTGCTAATTTAAGCACGCCGTTACTGTACTCGATCACTAGATGGCACCCCCGGATCAGTTATTGAATGTTCACAAGCAAGCAGACCTCGAACGCGGTTCTGAATATAGGGAGGTTCACTCCACGCCCTGTTTTTCAAGAGCTGCATGAATTAAACTCCTCAGCTAAGCCTGATGTGCAAACTGGTCAGTATCCTTGCCCATAGTATCGATACAGCAGTTTTAAAAAACGATATCTTGACACAGAAAAAATCGTTATCCTCTGTAGCAACCAGTTTAGCCACAGTGACCCAACAGCATTTCAATCAAGGACTGTATAAAAGATTGACGACGCGTCTCCATTCACTCCCATTCAACAAAAATGGAGCCAAAATATCCTCGATATGGCCGCTGCCATGTTGCACATTTGGAGCCTGAGTCGGCGCAGGAGTGATCGGGGGGTAGAGCCGCGCTATCGAATCCCACCCACACACCATCCGACCAGCCCCCTGAACTTTTCACCTGGTCTGCCAGCTGCGCTGTTAACGTAAGTGCCCGTAATGGCCAGCTCTCACACGGAGACGGTGCAGGAAAGTGAAAGGACCCAACGACTGCCGGCAGCATAAATATTCGCGGGCTCGTTCAGAAGGTAAATGGACTCAATGGCGAAACATTCCCCACCTCACAGTCATCTGTTTCGAAATTAGTTGAAGTACCTAACTGGCTATCTATGATATCTTAGAACTGAATCTTGTTTAACTAGCTAGGTTTGTAGCTAATTACATGAAGTAAGGCTACTGATTTTTGCCAGTCAATGTTCTCCACCGTCACTTACCCAATGTTGCGAATGGCGTGCATATTAACGCCGACTTTCGTTGTATTTTCTAAATGACGTTCCACCGGGAAAGTGCCATTTCGTATGCGCATGTACTAGCTGAGTAATGGGTCGAACATTTAATTTTTTAATATCCTGTAATTTTTCAACACGTTAGAACGCTAGATCGAGTTTTGAATTAAAAATACACAGTCCTTCTAACCAAAGTTAGCTTGCTGTGTTTAGGAAGTCGCATATCTTACCGCTAGCTAATGTTACATTTCTAAAAAATGTTTGCAGTTGAAGATAACCAACCTGACCAGGCTTGGGGGACCGGAAATTCATTCTCTGGGACAGTTAACTTAGCAATGCAACAGCCCTCCACGTTCTTTTTTGTGGATTCGATGTATGTAAATGCATAGTAATTGTTGAATTTTTGATATCCTCATTTTTAGACTACGAAATGGACTCGGCCTCCTCCACAGTGGCCAAGAGTATGTATAAATCTCATGGGAATATCTAAAAAACCGACGCTTGTGGTTCTTGAAGCATAAGACTTTTCACGGGAGAATGTCATAAAAACTGATTTATAACATTAAATCACATCCATTTCATGCATAAAAAGCACAATACCACCAGATAAAATATGGAGAAATAGAATATAAATATTAAATGTGCTAAATTGCATAAAAAGCCAGCAGAAGTGTATCATTTAAGGGTGGCATTTGCACTTTGCAACCAACAGGGCCAAAAGTTGATTTCACAGGGGACAGCTACATCTGCCGTGGGGAAAACCGTGCAAGGGGGACCATTGAGACCAACCTTGGTCTGGATGCCCAGGTCCAGTGGTTTGTCTAGGGTGCCGTGGTTTGGGGAAACCTTCTCCCCTTTATCCACCAGTACCTGAGAGGAAGAGCTGTGCCGGAGGTCCTGCTGATCCACTGTGGCGGGAATGACCTCAGAAAAATCAAGAGTGTGATGCTTGTCGCAGGGATCCAGGGTTTCCGGCAGCGCTTTTTTGGCCAGGCGCCCCGCCCGGCCTGTAATCTGTAGCGCCCGGGCTAGAATGTCGGGCGAAAAAAAAAAATGATGCGATTCATGAAAGCGACACTGCAGCGCTTGAGAACTATTCTACCAGCGCACCTCAGGGCCTGTGTTCTGATAAATTTTGCTCCCCATTAAAATATGCTACCTCGTGGTTCAGCGCTTGCGCATGCCTGAAATCTCGGGCTGTTTCCTCGCTCATATCTTCAGTATCCTCAAAAATAATAAAAATAGATTTATTTTCAGTGCGCATTTCGACCTGTAAGCGTACATATATTTCCATGTACTCGCTGGGTTTTCCTGAAAATGCAGAAATTAAATGATAATGCCGTATATGGGAAAATATCTTCAAACAAACTAATCATTATAACATCTGCTTTTGTTATAATAAGCTGATAAATAACAAAGTTACGATTGTACCCTGATTCATATTGCAATGCCAAGGCGAAAACAAAGACTTAACGATCGCTTTGCATGACGGTAGTATTTTTTGCCAAGGGAGCAAAATTTGACAGAACACCAGCGCTCGCCTAGACGAAAATCGGCAACAATTAGTCCTGGCTTGTTCTTAATGGTTTTCCAATCTTCAGACAAAGTAATCATTATTACAAATGCTTTTGTTATAATAAGCTGATAAATAACAAAGTTACTATTGTATCCTGATTCATAGTGCAATGTGAAGGCGAAAACAAAGACTTAACGATCGCTTTGCATTACGGTAGTATTTTTTGCCACGGGAGCAAAATTTGACAGAACACCAGCGCTCGCCTAGACTATTTCGGCAACAATTAGTCCTGGCTTGTTCTTAATGGTTTTCCTTTATTAACACGTTTTCCGATTTAAGAATAATCAAGTGGCAATTGAAGACACGGCATCTCACCTCCATGCGCTCGAACAGCGAAAAATGGGCTACATTTAGTTCAGCAGGCGCGTCGTTTGACCTGAAAATTCCGGGGCTAATATCCCTCCCTTTGTTGAAAATAATCTGTGCTGGCTAATTCTTGATGGGTTTCCTTCATTAACACGTTTTCCAATTCAAAAATAATCAAGCGGCAATTGAAGACACGGCTTCTCTCCCCCATGCGATCTAAAAGCGACAAAATAATGGGCTACATTCAGCACAGATAGGCTAAATAATGTGATTATTATTATGTACATGCACCGTCACTCAGCGACGGCATTTCAGAACTCTTCAGCGAATTAGGGTAATTTTGGTGACTAGTACGTGGTTTCGTCCGTTAACATTTTCCAATCGGACAGCTGTCTTTTTTACAGCGAGCAGAGTGACCGTGCTGCAAAAACAGGTGTAGGCCTACGTAGTTGTCGCCGAAATTACCTTCATTAAAGTTCCGAAATGCCGTCGCCGAGTGACGGTGCATAGACCAAAATATTTTTCGGTACTGAGTGTAGCCCATTATTTTGTCGCTTTTAGATCGCACGGGGAGAGAAGCCGTGTCTTCAATTGCCACTTGACTACTCTTGAATTAGAAAATGTGTTAATAAAGGACAACCGTAATTAATTTCAATAAAGGGAGGGATATTAGCCCCGGAATTTTCAAGTCAAACGATGCGCCTGAGGTCCTACGTGCATTAATGGTCCCCCCCGCCCAAAAAAAGCTTGAAGTGAAATTAAACAGCGACATCATCGCAAAGAGGTGAGCAAAGTTATTAAAATACTCGCATAAAGATTTAACGTCAAGGATGATTTATGATGTAGGCCTATACAGACTAAAGACTCAGTGAGATCAGCTCCGAAAACTAAGGCGGGCATTTTAGTGTTATAAAACGTACACCAACTAGTAACAACAAGAATAATTAAAAGGCCAACAATGCTTAATTGTTTATGACTAATTAAACCAGTCTCATTCAGTTGGCGAGTAATGTTTTAATTTCAATTTCGAGTCGTGATGGCCGGTTGCGGAGAGAAGGCAAAGCAGCGCATGATCTCCTAATTCTTTACGACCGGTGACTCAAAAATAAAGAGTTTGTTTTCCAACATCATGTTTGTGGGTTTGTTGTTAAGCAACTTCTCTCATATTTTGAGAGCCAAAAATAATAATTGATTAAGCATCTTCTCTTTAATTTTGAGGGCAAAAATAATACTCGAACAATTTAATTAATTTATCTTTTTTTTTGCGAGAACGGTTCTCGGCAGCCGTTCAGGTTGAACCCCCCCCCCCACTCACCTCCCCCCCGGCCAAAGTTTTTTCCTGCAGGAAACCCTGGGATCAAGCAGGACTTGGAAGATCTTCATTGGCAGTTCCCTTGGATGAAGATGATGTTCTTTGCCATCACCCAGCGATGCCGGTGGAGGTCTTCCCATCCAAAGATCATCTTAAAAGCCCGGCGATATGTCAACTGTGTGATGGCTACCTTTGTTTCGCATATTGGAGAGATTTTGTATCATCATCAGATAAAGCAGAGATCCTGGCCAATTTTTGCATGACAGAATTAATTTTACCCCGATGGGAAATGATACATTTTTAAATAACATTACCCTGCATCTGAAAGACCAAATCCAGTAGGGTGATGCTGGATTTGGATTTTCAATAGCAGTTATGGGCGCAAAAAAAGGTCATAGTTTGTTTGCTATTTGTGATGTTTGATGTACTTTATTCATTTATCTTGTACCCGCCATCATACCTATTGTTTTCCCAGCTCTTCCTCTCCGTCCACCTACCTTTCTCTTCAATCTTTTCTTCAAACCATTTGCTTTCCCCCAGCCTTCCCACCTGATGGGGCCTCCTTCATGTTTCCCCACAGCAAACATAGCCAGTAGGTTGTTGATGGACCACAGACAACTAGATGCAGTGTGGTTTTTGTTTAAATAAATTTTTTTTATTTAACACTCATTTGCATGCCTGATTTACTGCAGCCGAGGACATATTATATGTGAAAGAATTCCAGAGTGAAGTCTTTGCTCAATGTAAATGTAAAGACCTTTATTGCACATAACAGGTTTCATTTGCCACCATCACAGGAAATGTGCATTCAGTTACATAACACTTCTCAGGTGCTCCCAGTCCAAGGACAGATGACTAGTCTTTGTTGGAATACTGAAGGCTCAGTAGTGAAGATGAACTGCTTCTGAATGCATCATTTTAAAAAAAAAACCGTTACATGCCATCCTCTTCAAAGATTGCCATAACGGAAGGTGACAGACGGAACAAGCATACATAAGAGAGGCCAGTTAGAAGTCCATTATTACTCAGTCAACATGGACTTACCTTCCTCCTTGTAAACTATGGTCGAACAGAACCATTGCAGGTTTCTGTGACAATGCACAGTTGAGCAGTTTTGACAAGCATTTTATCAGGTTTTCATTTACAAATTACTTCAGAAGTATCTTCCAGCAATACAACAAAATAATTGCTTGTGGCATGCTCCAAGTCTTCACTGGGTAACGCTGAGGTCTGAATTTGAGGGCGGCTTCTGTAATCACCTGATTTAAAAAAAAAACCATTGAATTATTTGTGAAGCTTTTGTCTGAAACCTAAAGTGCAGTCTGCCCTACCATGACAGCAGTTAAAGTAGAATTCCAACCCATACATCTGGCAATTTTTCATATGGCAGGTTTTACATACATAAAAAAAATAGAATGGAGTGATATGCAGCTTTAAATACTTAGAAACTAAATTCTTCCTGCTACCAATTTACATTCCTTTTTATGTGGGGTAACATGGTACAGCAAGTCTGATACAGAAATACTCCACCAGTCAAAAAACAGCTGCACACTCAAATATTTAAAAGAAACCACGGTAGCTTGAATTACAGCACAAATTCTTTGTGTTATTCTCTTGACAACTGTATGCAAGGTCAGAACATTTACTTTAAATCGGAATTGCATTAACTATGGCTGAGATCTCGTATTGACAACCAGATAGTTGAATGAATTTGAGAAATACATGCACCTATTCGGACTTGAAACGTGTCTCAAACATAGTTTGTATATGAAGAGACATCACATTTCAAAATAACTCACTCTGTTTTTCGAGAAATTATAAAGCTGATCAAGGAAAATATTATCTTGTCATTGTGCAACGCCCAAACTCAGCTCTGACTGTCGAAATTAAGATACTGAAAGCACTACTTTAACAAATGTGTTTCATTGGCTGAATTAATTGATCATAAATTGCCGTGTGCAAGGTAAGTTAACGTTAACTGAAGTCAGCTAGCTCGCTAGTTAACGTGACTCCGCAGCAAACGCAGCAATAATTAATGTATAATTTAATAGCGCAACATCCATTACGCTACAAACAATTTTTAAATGTTATTATTCCCAGTTTACACCACTCCCTCATTTACAGTTTGTGCCCCTTCTCTTTCCAGGCCAAACTCGAAATGTCAGCTTTTCCTCGATGCTTCGTCCGATCAATCTTTTAAGAGTTATCCCGTTCACTAGCCAATTCCACTTCAGTAGATGCATTGATTCCATCCGTAATTTCATCCGAAACCTGCCGAATTCACATTGAAAGTATGAATGAATTGAATCCGCTTTCGGCATGTCTCATTTTTGTCATACTGTCGTTGGTAATCCAATTAGTTTTCCTTGCAGTTTTAGCCGCTGTCCGTAGGATTACAACACAAGGTTGGACTTAAGTTGTATTGACGTTACCCACTGAAAAACGAGAAGTTGGCTTGCTGATGCTTAAGAAAACACTCGAACCTAGGGCTCGTCTGTTGAAAGGTAGATTTGCTCGCTTCAGCCTTTACCCTTTACTAGCCTAAGCGACATCAAGCAGAATTCCTACCGGGCCGAGACACTCGCAGTCTCTGTTCGTTCTAAAATTCCGAGATACCGACGGCAGAACTGGAAGCTAAAGGCTGAACCTACTGCGGCACTGGCTCAAAATTTCAAGTTCAAGTACATAAGAACGACATTATATGACACAGAGCCGTTGACTTCATTCAAAAGCTTACCTTAACAGGTATTCTCTAAAATTAAAAATGTATATTTTTCCAGTTACGAATGGCTACCGATAACCATTTTCTCAATATTCATCGTCAACGTCTGCTACTCTGCTTGCTGTCTTAACGTAGCCAAGGTAACGTTAGCTAGCTTACTTGGTAATAACTTGACTGACCGTACAACTTCAACAAACAAAAAATAAAATTAACTTACCAAAAAAACTGCAAAGATCCTTTCCATCGGTCCGGCCGATTAACTTGTTAGTGAAATTCATAGAGCAACTCATTTCGTCGTTTTTTGTTGCAGTCTGCCCTGCTTGAAGCACAATCGCTGTTAGCTGTGAAGAATTTCAGATAGCGCTAGACGTTCCCACTTCAGCTCTACGCGAAATTACTATTCACAAAACGAAGTGCGCAGGGGGCAGGCGCGGCGCTATCGGGACTTAGTCCACGCGCACTGCGGTTGTCAATCACTGTGTTTATTATGACTACACGCCCCTTTTGCATAATATCAAATAAAAGGTTTACAGAAAACTGATCAGAAAAATTGACGCTAGAATATATATCAGTATGGTAAGAACTTCCTAAAAATGAAGAAACCATCTTCAGAAATAAATTATTTTTCATGTACACAATTTTTCCTGTCTCGCATTTCTCCCCTTCACTAACATGGAGGGGGCGGGCCTATAATTTGTACTGCAGCCTGCCAGTAGTTGGCGATCGAGACGCTTTTGCTTCACTTTTCAGGAGACGTTCGGCCGTCCATCTTTTATACAGTCCTTGGTCCACGCGCACTGCGGTTGTCAATCACTGTGTTTATTATGACTACATGCCCCTTTTGCATAATATAAGTAAAAGGTTTACAGAAAACTGATCTGAAAAATTGACTCTAGATTATACATCACTATGGTAAGAACTTCCTAAAAATGAAGAAACCATCTTCAGAAATAAATTATTTTTCATGAACTCAATTTTTCCTGTCTCGCATTTCTCCCCTTCAATAACATGGAGGGGGCGGGCTTATAATTTGTACTGCAGCCTGCCAGTAGTTGGCGATCGAGACGCTTTTGCTTCACTTTTCAGGAGACGTTCAGCCGTCCATCTTTTTTACAGTCCTTGATTTCAATAAGTAGTTCAGAAAAATCTGTTTTCTGAGGAAAAAAAATCGACATGGTATTGATTCTCTCACATTGTTCTGTCAATTACAGTTGTCACATACAAAAAAATTTGTGTTTCCTACTGTGGATATACGCGTAGATTCCTTCATTGACAAATCCAGCGCTCCCTAATATCCACCCGAGTACTGACGTTGATAGCCAATCACTCAATCATACAGTCAGGCTCTTCTGCGTAATTGTAGAGTTACACTTCATAACCTCGTGAAGTTCCCCTGGTAACAATGTATTGATTGGCTCGTTTCTTATCCAATTCCCGAGTGTTTAAACATTTTAGAGTAAGTGAAACAAATTGATTGGACAAACACAGAGCATACAAACCTATGCGTATCAGCAGGCTCGGTTTTATCCTGTCTACGTTATGCACATTACGCGGCTAAAATAGACGCAATTTATAGAAAATCGGTTTGCAAAACTGGCCTTGAAGTGTTCAGTTACATTTGCAGGATTTAAATGAGATAAGGATATGGTCAATTGGAATTATTTTGAATGAAAAAGGACCGGAGGGTTCCTGCTAGTACTGGATACATCGGTCTCTGGAGGAGGGATTCATGAAAAAGGTCATGCTGCTACTTTTGTTTTTTTTTGTTTTTTTTTTTTGTTTTGGAATGTACTCAACAAAGTCGAATGTCGAGGTTTTTTTCCTGTTTAAAACGCGAACTGCCCGTGCATTTAGGTGGACCCCCTGGTACGTTCATTGCACGTTTCTTTTGAATCGGGAGAGGCAATGGATTTGATATTCCCTGAAAGTGGAGTGTCTGTTCTGTTAAAATAAGGTATATTTCAGAATTCAGATATTACTGAGTTAGTGAGGTGTACTTGTTCCTTATAAGTGTTGAAATGGGTTCGTGAGCTTAGAAGAGGGGACTGGTAGCTTCCATTACAGGGTGAATGTTCTGACCGTTTATTTAATGCGTGTTTGTGCTGGCTTTGAAGAAAAATGGCCAAAACTCAAAACTTTTTTATGGAGAAAAGGCATGTTTTGTGTTTGGAGAGGGTACTGGTGACCACTGATATTCAACTGCACTGATATTGATAAATTCATGGTAAACTCAACCAGAAAATCATTTGTTCATATTAAATTTCATGCCTTAAAACTTTATTTGTGTTAAATACATTATTTTTTAATGATTTGACAGCACATCATTTTGAGACTTTGGGGAGACACTTGGGTAGCGGTATAATTTGGCTACTAGCATGTAGGTAATCTAGAATGTAATGTTGAAGATGAATTCTACTTGTGCTCAAGGAGTTTATGATACCAGAAATGTGAAGTTTTAAGCCCCAGCAGTTTTTCAGTCCTCAGAATTATTTTTTTTGCAATTTCAATAGTGAATTCTCTTGAAGATTTTTTATGTTTGCTGCTCATTTTCTCTACCAAAATCATGAAAATAAACTGAAATACAATGTAATTCTAAATGCTGTAAGTGTCTTTTCTGAATTGAGCAACATTTTTCCTCTTTATGAAGCTTAAATCTTGAATTATACAGCATTAAAGTGGGTAACCCATAAATAGCCAAATTTGGCTTCTGCACAAAGGGGTTAAGTCCAGTAAATATATGAAGTAGGATTGCATCTTGTGGAGGTCTTCCTAAATGAGTGCTTTCATACAACTCCACGTCAAAAAATCTGAACTATCCCTTTAAACGATATGTCAATGGTTTTCATTGCAATTCTGAATTGAAATGTGTTCCACAATTGATAGTAACACACTATACATCACGTGTCAGCAAACCTTTCCCACAGATACAGGATACTATGTACAGTTGTATTCAAAAGTTTGTGCTCCTCAGATCAAAATTTCTGTTACTGTGAATAGCTAAGCAAGTAAAAGATGACTGCTATCCAAAAGGCGTGAAGTTAAAGAGGACACATTTTCTTTATATTTTAAGCAAAATTACTTTTTAATTTCCATCCTTTTACAGTTTCAAAACGGCAAAAAAGGTAAACGGTCTGAAGCAAAAGTTTGGGCTCCCTGCATGGTCAGTGCTAAGTAACATTCCCTTTGGCAAGTATCACAGCTTGTAAACACTTTTTGGTGCCAGCTAAGAGTTTTTGAATTCTGGTTTGGGGGATTCTGCCTATTATTCTTTTTCAAAGGCTTCCTGTTCTGTGAGATTCTTTGGCTGCCTTGCATGGACTGCTCTTTTGAGGTCCATCCACAGATTTTCAATGATGTTGAGGTAGGAGACCGTGAGAGCTATGAAGAAACCTTCAACTTGCACCTCTTGAGGTAGTCAGTTGTGGATTTTGAGGTGTGTTTAGGATCATTACCCTGTTGTGGAAGTCCTCCTCTTTTCAGCTTCAGCTTTTTTACAGATGGCGTGATGTTTGCCTCCAGAATTTTCTGAAATTTAATTGAATCCATTCTTCCTTCGACTAGTGATATTTTCCCCATGCCACTAGCTGCAACACAAGCCCAAAGCAAGATCGATCCAACCATGTGCTTTACAGTTAGAGAGGTGTTCTTCTCATGAAATTCTGCATCCTTTTTTCTCCAAACATACCTCTGCTCATTGCAGCCATAGACATCTATTTTAACTTCATCAGTTCACAGGACTTTTTTCCTAAATGCATCAGTCTTGTTCAGATGTTCCTTAGCAACCTTCTGCTGAATTTCATGATGAAGATGCAGAAAGGGTTTCCTTCTCATGACTCTTCCATGATGGTCATATTTGAGCAAGTGTCGCTGAACTGTAGGGCAGTGCACCATGACTCCATGGTGTGCTAAATCTTGCTGAAGGTCTTCTGTTGTCAAACGGGTGTTTTGATTTACCTTTCTAGCAATCCGATGAGCAGTTTTCTTTGGGTGTTTTCTTTGTCTTTCAGACCTCAAGCTGACCTCTACAGTTTCCATTGACTGCCACTGGTTAATTACATTATGAACTGAGGAAATCGCAACCTGAAAACATTTGCTATCTTCTTATAGCCTTCTCCTGCTTTGTGGGCATCAATTATTTTCATTTTCAGAGAGCTTGACAGCTGCATAGAGGACCCTATGGCTTCTGATTGTTGGGTCAAGGTTAGAGGAGTCTGGATATTTATAAACTTCAAAATTTTCATCACTTGGCCTTTCCTAATAATGATTAAGAACAAGCCATAGTCCTAACAAGCTAAATACGATCTGAGACTACAGTCAAAGTTACCTGAGAGGCCAAACCTTTTGGGGTGCCCAAACTTTTGCATGGTGCTCATCTCCTTTATTTTACTCTAGAATTATACAAAACAAAAGTAATACACCAATACTGCTTATAATGTCCAAAAAAGTGATGTATCTTTAAATTTATGCCACTCGGAGATCATTTCATCTTTTATTTGCTCCACTATTCTTAGTAACAGAAATTTCGATAAGAGGTGCCCAAACTTTTGCATACAACTGTATATTCCACTGTATAAAACCGTAGTGAACAATTTTATGCTGTAGGCCAGGGGTTCCCAAACTTTTCCAAATCAGGGCCCACTTGAAAATCTAAAAAATGTCCGCGGCCCACCTTTGTCCTATAAACAGTACATAGACGAAATTATGCATTCTCAGAACACTTAACAACAACAATAATTGTTGTTGTTAAGAAAATAAAATAATAAAATAATAAAATTTATTATTATTAGTATTATTATAATAATAAAGATTCAGGATTGAAATGAAAGCAGGGGGATAAAGGAAGCCCAAACTTTTAATCTGTGGTGTACACACAAGACAGAATTAATTATCGAACACAGTACGTGCTCCTCTGATTATGACCCCCGGTCATGATGACCAGAAAGCTACGTTCCGATCATAAACTCTATAAGGCTCCTAAAATATTGTGAGGTCAATAACACTCAATAGGTTACTACTTCTAAATATTTTTTAAAATCGTGCAATAAATATTTTACAATAAAAATCATAAGAAATTATATTTCTAATGGCCTCTCACGGCCCACCTGCAGTACCACCAAGGCCCACCAGGGGGCCGCGGCCCACACTTTGGGAATCACTGCTGTAGGCTATATTTTCCCCTCATCCTTGCATTGCATACGATGGATAATTTCCAGGCATGTACTCTATAAACATCTATACTTACTCCCATGTACATTAGTTTTTATTCTACTGCTGTGCATTTATAGCACACAATATACTGTATATACACTGAACAAAAATATAAAGCCCCATGTCAAATTAACATTATTAACAAAAAACTGGAACCGGGATTCGTCTGTGAATCACACTCCTCCAGCGTGCCAAGGGCCATCAAACGTGTGCATATGCCCATGCGAGTCGGTTCCCACATCGGGCGGTGGCGAGTTCCAGACCACAGTGAGGACGCCAAGCGTGCAAGTTGGCTTCTCGCAGGCAGTTATGGACTGTGTGGTGTGATGCGTCTGTTGTGCAGACCATTGGTCTCATCCCCAGTGCGTTTTGCTGATCTGAGCCAATCGCACAGGTGGACGAGCCGGATGTAGCGATCTTGTGCTGGTGTGATCAAATGTGGCCGACGTGGATGAGGTTGATTTGCAGTACTGCCCGTCTGTCGGAAACAAACTCTCAAACACCCTATTGTCCGATAATTAACATTCAGCTGCACAGCGACCGCTCTGGTGGACATCCCTGCATCCAGCATGCCAATAGTACGTTCCTGCATGACCTGAGACATCGGAGGCATGATGACTTTTGACAAAATTTGACATTTTGGGGTGGCCTTTTATTCTCCCCAGTATAAAGAGTGGGTACTGCTCATTCTGTCTGATCACTGTCTGGAAATGCCACACCCATGTACTGAGTGAAATCACTGCATCACTGAGCAAATGCTCACTGATAGAGAGATGGATAAAAAAAAATGGTACACAAGTCGAGAGAAATATCCCTATTGTACAAGTCAGCATATGATCACTTTGAGTTGTTAACTCCATGTGGCATCAATATTTGACATGGTGCATTTATATTTTTGTTGAGTGTATATGCATACTCCCATGCACTTTACCATATGCTCGCGCTTTTATTGGATGTGTGCTTAAATAGTCAAATTTTATGTCTTTTTAAAATGAATTGTTTGAAATTTCAGGGGACCTATTTTCCTGATCCTTCTTTTAATACATATTAGTAATGTTATAATGTTGATAGTCCAAATTCAACCTCTGAAAAGTTTCTAAACATAATATACAGAGGTTTTGCCATAATCCAAGAATGTGATTTCATGAACGTGATTTCCTCTCTCAACAGCTCCTCCCGAGATCTTCGCGAGATCTGGGTAAAACCTGACGTCAGGTTGTGCCGTCCAATTAGTCCAGACCTAGCCAGAGCCAATCACGGCGGAACCGGAAACTATTCTAGCAGGCACCAACAATGGCAGATCATTCTATGCCTTAGTAGCATCTACACTTTTGGAAATACAAAAGAAGAACGGCAGATCATTTGAGGTGCAGTTTTGTCAGTATCTCTCCCAAAGCTGCTTGTCCATTTACTTTTGGACGTGAAGAAAAACTCCGAAAGACAATGCCACCAGAAACCAGCGGGGTAGCTTTTTTTGTTTGCTGGCAGCAAACAGCCATGGCCATAGAGGACGTTAGTCGTTTGTGCACAGCATTTCGCCAAAGACAGTTTTGTCAATAAAGGATAATTCGACGCTGGATATGCATTTCAGCTGCTTCTCAAACCTAAAGCAGTTGCATGATCGAGCACTCGGAGCCACAAACTGTAAGTATCGATATAACAGCAAATAATCAAAGTGTAATATAAGTGAAGCAAACATGTTACGGGTGGCTAGCAGGACCGGTAGCGATAGGCATCACTAACAACTGGCCTCAAGCGCAGGCTTTGTAAAATATCTGAAGATAAAGCTGGATTGGTCGTGACTGTCCATGACTCAGACACAGAATCTGGAAGTTGCTTTTACTGCATAAGCCAACCTGTTGATTGTGGCTGTAGCACTGTGGCTAACATAGCCAAGTTACTGTTGCTAATGTCTGTGTCCTAAATATGCAAGAGTGATACAGGGTTAATTCTACAGAAGGTGTGTGAACATTATCCTCACTCGAAGCTAACTTTTTATACTTGTTTGTAATCTGGATGCTTGGCACAACTGTCCACGGTAATGGAAATTGCTGTCTGTAAAACCTGTATTGCAAGGGTTTGTCTCTGTGGTTGTATGACCGCTTGGTAACCAGCTATTGCATGTTAGTTAGCGTGCCGTGCTAATTAAATGCTCCTGGTTAACTTATATGCCGTAATTCTAATCAGTATGCTTGTGTTACTTTGGTAAGCATCAATGTGGCAGTTTCACCATAACCTTGCCCGACTGTAGCCACTACAGTTGAAGCTTACCGGAGAGGTGCTGTAAATGGCTGCAGTTAGACCAGACATAGGTTTTGCAGAGCTTGGGATACGTGTTTGGGTTTGTTTCGCTAATCCATGAACGGGATCAGCCGTATACTTCACAAATATCTGGGTTAGCTCTCTGATTCTACCGTGAATGCAAAGCGAAACACAAAAGCTGTACCCTGTCTGGTATAACAAATGATTTCTCTGCGCTACCATGACTAGAAATTCCAATGGCTAATAAAAAGCCGAAAAAGGCTAAGAGTAAATAGGAAATTCTTTCCTGTAGAAGTGATTGTTTCACTAGCTCCACATAAGCAACTTGTCCACGCAAACGGAACTTACGATCTGTAAAACCTGCATTATGTTCATAACGCAAGCGAGTTCTCTATAGCTGTCCTATACTATCCATAAAGCTGCTTTCACATCAGACGCGAAAAATGCGGGACAGATTACATTCAAAGTCAAAGCAAAGATGCGAATACAGGCGCATCAAGCAGCTTTCACACCGGAAGCAAAACAAGTTTTTTTACGAGACAAATTACATTCAAAATCAATGCAAAGACACGAATAAACTTGCTATTGGCAAATCAAGCTTTCACACCGGACGCTAGACAAATTGTTCGCGCGACTGATTGGCTACATTCAAAGTCAATGCAATGCGAATACACGCATTATGGGCGTGTTAAGCAGCTTTCGCAAGCGCGAAAATTTTGTTTCGCGTCCGGTGTGAAAGCTGCTTATCGTGCCAGCAAACGTTGGCCATTATGCAATACGTCAACCATTACCGCTGGCAATTTCCGAAAAGACCGCTTAGCTTGGAGCTTTTCGCTGTCATATACCAGGACAGAAGCTGTTACTCCACGCTAAAGACACACCACAGCTATGCACATGAACCAGCAGGTCCTTATACATACCGAAGCAGTCCATAAGCTGTTGGTCCACTTTTAGCTGCTCCTCACTGTCCATGTTTCCCTCTAAACTCAGACCCACTGGATTTCTACGGTCTCCGGTCTACACTTGGGCATGTCGACCCGTTATACAAATGTATCTGTATGGGGTGGATTCTAGCTTTCACTCAATCCTAGCTAGAGTAGAAACACCGGTGTAACTCACCATAGCCGAAGGTAGTCATGAAAGTCGAGCTTGAGCTGCCAGACTTTCGCACTGCGTTCTCCACTTTTGACATTGCGTTTATTTGAACAAGTTCATTTCATTAGATCTATACACACGTACTGCCTTTGATTGCGGAATTAGCCCCTCAATCCCTCTCAGATAGCAGCCGCGTCTCAGGTTCACAGTATGGGAAGGCGGACTCGGAAAACTGCGTTCTTCTGCCTCGTCCCGCCTAGATCGGCCTCCACAGAGCTGGCCAGTCAGAAGAAAGTGGGCAAAAGGGGAGGGGGGGGGGGGGTCCATAGCGGAAGAGCCACCCAAGTGAGGTGTTTCAGGCAGAGACGACAATGTACTACAAATGCAGTTTTTTGAGGATGGCAGTATGAGCAAAATAAATACGCTTTTTTTTACTTTGCGTGATCAGGAGTACTCTAGAGAAGTCAAATACTAAAATATAAACTTGGAAAAATAGCATAATAAGTCACCTTTAATTTATTAAAAAAGATGCACATTTTTTATGCGCCGTACCTGTACTTGGCAGAATGACAAATTTGAATTATCTCATCTAATATTAACACTTTCTCATTTCCCCTGAAGCTATGTCATCTGCCCCTTTTGCCAGTGAGAGTGGGACAAATAAGCGCTCTCAGTTGGTTACAGTTACAATTACAGTTCACAGTGAACTAACTACTTTGCTAACAAACTTCGTTAAAAATCAGCCGTTGTTTAAAGTCCCAACTGGATTTGACTGCTAAAGCACCAGCATCAGGAGAGATTTATTTCCAGGTGCTGAGCTTTTGCAAAATCCGCTGTTGCTTAAAGTCCCTATTAACAGCAGCAGCACAGAGCTACGACTTAACAGCAGTACAGCAACAGGTAAGTGGTGATTCAGAGTGATTCTGACAGGTGAGGGGTGTTTGGGTGCGATTATAGCAGGTGAAAGGGTGTATCAGCATGATTAACCAATAAGCTTACCTCCACAAACATCCAGGCATATGCCACTGTGGCTGGGCCTGTGGGCTTCTCCCTCATACAGCACACACGCATAGACACATACATGCACATCCAAACACAATTATACTCACACTTCCACTTGCAAACAAATATACAAGTCCTCGCACACATGCACACAAGTATACAAACATAAATTCCACATCAATTAAAAAAAAGACAAATAGAGACAATAGTCAATAGTTTCTCCACAACATACTTTAATAGAGCAGTCTGCAGTTGAGAGGAAATTGCTGTCACATTAACAGTAACGCAGCCATACAGGTACTGGGTTATAAATTACAATGATCACTCCACATTTCCAGAGACTGGGACGCAGAGTGACCGCAGGATCTATCAACACCCCCCACCCATCCATCATAGTCCCAAAATTACACAGCCCAATGAAGAGATCAGCATCCCCATCCCATCCCCCCCCTGGGGATGAGTGCGCCCACCCAATATTGGCTCTGCCTCATCTCATACTATCCAAGAATTCCTGAGATATAAGGGGTTCAGCGACACACCCTAGCACAAATACTGCCATCCTTACACTTGGGGATCAACGCCCGTCTGACATAAGCAGTTCCGGAAATGCATATGACCAAGATGAAAAAAGCACAAAAAGCATGGTGTACTGTTTTTTTTTAGCTTGGTCCCTGAACCGACTTGGTTTATACTGCCGCTGCATGCAGATCACCCTGAAATCATCTGCACACACACTAAGCCTGGCATTCTGCCCCTCACTGCCCTTCAGTGCGGGGGGAGACTGTATCATAAGCGTGGCGCAGAAGCACAGGAGCTGCCTCCCTTTATCTTGGAAGAACAGGAGTAAAAAGGACACCTTCCGTCATTCCGGATCGACTCCATTAACATGGGTCAGGCAGCTCGGCTCCGGTATTTGTACACCAAAAGTGTGACACATATAAAAAGGAGGCACTTTCATGTTTAAAAACAATTCCACTCTCACAAATAAACAGAAGTGGGAGAAACCTTTGATCTGGCAAACTACCAATACCTGATAACTGTACCTTAAGGTTTATAATGACATGGAACACCAAGAAGATAGAAAGTCAAATATAAAGGATGAAATCCCCAAAAACACCTGACAATTTATGATGGATTCAGTCTCAGTATCATCTTTCAGGTGTATCAACACTGAACCATATGATAGCAGACTTAAAAAAGGAAGACAGAAGAGAAATACCCACATATGTGAGGTGCACTTAGGAAGCCCGACCCTGATTCTGAGTTCGTATTTGTGTGCTAATGTTTCTTAGTGGATAAAGGGGGTTTAGGGAAGAACTACACCATAAAACATTATTAGCTATAACATTTCAATAACTTCAACTAGTAACCATGAATCTGCTGAAGTGATTCCATAGAAGATGGCAGAGGACAGGGAGAGAGTGTGGTTTGGGTGCAAAGGCATGAGACGGTATTGCTTCAGGAAACTTGCAGTCCCAATCCCAGAATCCTGAGTTTTCCTGCCTCACAATGGGGTGGAGTCAACAAGCTCCATCCTGTCTGCAAGGTTTCCCAGCCCAGCCCCTTCCTGTGTACAGCTGGGGCTGCCGCTTGCAGATTTAACGCCCTTTCCACCTCCCCTCGCAGAATGTTCCTCCCTTCCCTGGACGCTCCTCTGGTTGGTCTTGGTTTCTCGCTCTCTCTCCGGGGAACAGGGGACCTTCCCCGACTCCTCTTGGTTGAGCTTAGTTTGAGGGCCGGGTTTGAGTCCCTCTGTTCCCCGGGAAACCCAGGTCCCCCCTGACCTTTTCCTCCTGGGAGGCCCCCAGATGAAGTTCTCAGAGGGGTAATAGTGCTGCCGGGCAAATCGGAGCAGGGCGCGTCTTTGGGCGCGGTCCCTCAGGGTGTATACAAAGTACTCAAGTGCACTGTGGAGCATGTTTGGAAGCGTGCGCTCCACCAGCGCTTCCTCCAACAGGAGCTGCACGAGCGGCCTCTTGAAGCTCTCAAACCCGAGCTCGCCCAGGCTCTTCAATATCCGTGTGATCCGCAGGTAGTTGTGCTGAGATCTTGGAGAAAAAATTTACATATCAGCCATAGTACCACCATCTAAGGCCTTGATACCATCATCTACAGTTTCAGTACCTCTATCTACCGTACAAGCCAGCAGACAGTGCCATTTCTATGTGAGATTATCTGGAGAAATACATGAGACATAGACCAGAATATCGCCACGCAGCGTAAATGTACAAGTCACATATATCATGCGTAGGAAAAGTAATAGGCCAAGTGCCGGTGACAAGTATACGTGTATCGCGAGGAGTCTCGCATGAAAGTAGCGTCGGCAAACAGCATTGTTTGACATTCGGAATCTCGTTCACTAACATCCAGTTTTGAAGTTTATGGTCTCACGCATGTTTAAAATATGGCTCCTGGACAGTGTCAAATGTTTTTGATTTTTTTATGTATTGATAATACACTCAAAATATTATTTTGTTTAAATTTTAGAAACACAAAGTTGTTACGTCTTTGTAATAAATTAATTTGTTGATGCAACAGAATCCAATTTGTTATCCTAACAAAAGTCTTAACAAAATAGATTTTGTCCAGTCCTCTTAACAAAATAGACCTGTTACTTTTCCGCATGGCCCCAGCAAATTTTCTGCTGTCACTTTTCATTGGCGAGAATCAAACACTTGCACCAGTTTCAGTGTTGTCTGACTGCAAAGGATCTTGAAATGAGCAGGAGCGCAACAGGAAGGCAGGTTTTAACCTATGCCATCTTTTCTCAGTATACTATATGTCGTCATTCTTTAAGTTTTAATATCTAGTGACATACGCCGACAATGTTATTCTATCTTTATTTTTGTGTCACAATCTAGATATTTGTGTGTGCAGATGATTATCCTATTCCACCATATTTTATGTTCCGCAAACCGTGTAAGAACAAGATGTTCAGCCCAACTTATGACCACTTCAGACGCGCTCAGTCAGGAGAGAAAAACAAAATGTTTGGGCCCCACAAAAAATTGGGAAAAAGGAGTCTCCGATGGCCAATGAAATTGGCACATTTTGCTATGGACTTAAAATAAACCGGTTAAGCATGAAGGCATTATAGCATATCTCGGCCGTTATCTCGACAGCCCCCTAAATAGGGCCCCTTCTAGGAGTTGTGGCGAATCAGGAGACAACATGGCTTGCCAAGCAAAGTCACTAACGTCAATTACAACTAAGTACATAAGTCACAGGAAGCGTGAGGAGCTTAACCAGACCCAGAATTCAGAATGTTTTAATTCTCATGCAAACAAGCCAATTCTTGCACCAATACATGAATATTCCGAGAAATAGTTACGCACTGGTTAAAACAGGCTGATCAGGAATGACATCCATCTGCGCTTGCAAAGGCAAGTGAGCTGATTTGAGATGACTTGACTCACTAACTCTGAAAGTTTTTTCAGAGTGGCTCAAGTCATAGTTGGCTACCTAGCATATAATTATTTTGGCGACAATATACGATGGAACAAAGCTGAAAAATATTTTTTGTGGTCTACTTTTGATGTACCCTTTTATACCAATCCCAAACCACAAGTTGATGAGGACGAAGACGTCTGCTATGTTAAATTAAATTGAATTTTAAGGTTAAATAACTATAAACTTATTTTTATGTTATTTTTGTTCATGCAAATTAAAATATCTCTGGATCTTTGGGGGAAAAAAACTGCACCAAAGTTTCATAACCAGACCTGCAAAAGTTTTGACAATTTATTTATTTTTGCAACTTGTTTACTGCCGTGCCCACCCATACCCAAATTATCTGTCTCCCACCGCCTCATTACCCATATGATCTTTCTTTTAGTAATACATTATACGACTGGAAACATTATGGTGCATGTATTTTGTATATATATTATATGAACGGTTATGGCCCCAATTTGTAATTAGATTTACAACGCAACAGCAACAGCAAGGGATGACAGACACAGTTTTAACAACTAAAACACATTTAATTAACAAACACCATAACAACTAACTAACCTAAAGACCAAGATTGATTTATGTACAAAACATAAATATTTACAATCCCTTTTCGTGGGGGTGGCTTGGTGATGTCCTGGATGATGAAAATGCTCAAACACAGGCAAAGAAATTCACAAAAGAAACGTCACAGGTCTTGAACAGAATGGCAGGTCTGGTCATCTTCTTGCAATTTCTCCTCTACTTTACTGTCTCAATTCTTTTCCTTATATACTCTTTTGCAGACCCCACCCACATTTAGACCTCTTTTTTTAAATTTTCTGAGACTTGCCCCAGACATGTCCAGGACATGTCTAAACATGACTCCAGTCTGAGCTTAACAAAAAAAAGGGTAAATACTGCCATCTAGTGGCCTATATTCACATTACACCTCCATTCCAAAAGGGAAAAATTTTGACTCATAAAGGCAAAATTTTTCTTTTCAATACAAAATGGTTAAGTGAACACTTGTCTATATATACATATCATACAATATTCAAACACATGATATATATATACACATTCAAACGCGGGATAAGCAATCAGCAATTACATTGTCTGTACCCTTCACATGCTTAATTTCCAAGTCAAACTCCTGTAAAATCAAACTCCAATTCAACAATCTCCGATTCTTGTTTTTCATCTTACTCAAAAACATTAACGGATTGTGGTCAGTGTACACAATCATTGGCTTTTCCCCTGTACAAACATAAACCTCAAAGTGTTGTAAAGAAAGGACCAGAGCCAACAGTTCCTTCTCTATTGTGGAATAGTTCCTTTGGTGGCGATTGAACTTCCTGGAGAAGTATGCCACGGGATGCTCAATGTCATCAGAGTCACTTCTCTGTAGGAGCACAGATCCACAAGCTTGGTCGCTAGCATCGACCGCGATGGAGAACGGTTTGTTGAAGTCAGGAGATTTGAGCACGGGGAAGTGACACAGCAGAGACTTCAGGCGATCAAAGGCTCTCTGGCATGCATCATCCCAGGTGAACTTTACGCCTTTCTTCAGTTGGTTAGTTAGACTGAGAGCAATCTCAGCAAAGTTCTTGCAGAACTTGCGGTAGTACGCGATCATTCCAAGGAAGCGGCGCAAAGCTTTTTTGTTGTCAGGAACTGGAAAGTCCATGATGGCTTGGACTTTAGCATTTATGGGTGCCACCTTACCCTGGCCTATGACGTAGCCAAGATAGGTGACAGTAGCACAACCAAAGTCACTCTTGCTCAGGTTAACAGTCAGGTTAGCCTGGGTCAGGCGCTGGAACAACGTCTCTACATCTTTTAGATGTTCTTCCCAGGAGTCACTCCATGTGATCAGGTCATCGATGTACGCACCCGTGTGTGGCAATCCGGCGATTGTAGACTGTATCATCCTTTGGAACGTGGCTGGGGCATTTTTCATGCCAAAGGGTAGGACTTCATACTGGTACAATCCAGATGGTGTGGCAAAAGCAGAGATGCTCTTGGCCCTCTCAGTTAAAGGCACACACCAATAACCCTTCAATAAATCAATCTTGGTCAGAAACTTTGCTTGCCCCACACTATCAATACAATCATCAATCCTAGGTATTGGAAACACATCAGTTCTAGTTACCGCATTGACTTTGCGATAATCTGTACAGAATCTAGTACTTCCATCAGGTTTTGGAACTAGCACACAGGGTGAAGTCCAATCTGAGTTGGAGGGTCTGATAATATCATGTTCTAACATGTACTCAACCTCTTTCTCAGCAATCTTTTTCTTTTCAGGATTCATCCGGTATGGATGCTGTTTTATTGGTTTGGCATCACCAACATCTACATCATGAGAGGCTATAAAAACTCTTTTTGGAACATCAGGAAACAAATCCTCATATTTCTTGATCAACCTTTCAAACTGATCTCTCTGTGAGGGTTCTAAGTGCTGGAGTTTTACATCAAGATTTTGCAACACTTCAGAATTTGACAATTTACATGAAAGAACTTCAGCTTTAATTCTAGGTTCATCATCTTGAAACTCCCCCTCATCTTCACAAGTCTCGGCCATAGGAGAATCTGAAGTGACAGCTGCAACCCTAGCATTTCTGTCATGATAAGGCTTTAGCATGTTAATATGACACAATTGTTTTGGTTTTCTCCTATCTGGAGTCTTCACAATGTAATTGAGATCATTGAATTTTGTCAGAATTTCATAAGGACCATGAAATCTAGCCTGCAATGGATTGGACTGCAAGGGAAACAACACAAGGACCTTTTCTCCTGGTTTAAACTCACGGCTTCTAGCCTTATGATCATACCAAGTTTTCATTTTTCCCTGACTTGATTTCAAGTTCTCTTTGGCAAGGTCACAAGCTGCACGCAATCTTTCCTTGAACTTGCTAACATAGTCTAACAGACTGATAAGCAATCAACCGCTTTCTGGACAGAGACAAGTCTCCAGACACATCAGAATCACCAGACCCATCCGGCTGGCTTAATAGAGAACTGATAAAAGTATCTGATAAGTCCTCAAACGGAGAAACCATAGTAGGCCAATCAGAGTCATGAGGCGAACCATCTGAGTCCTGACTATTCAATGTACTGGACGGCACCACATCATCTTCTTCTTTAGCCTTCTTGGCCATAGCACGAGTCACTGCGCAAGAAGGATACAGAGATTGGTCCTCATCCCCATCTTCAGTGCTCGGCTGTGAAGTAAGATGTACAGGGGGAACTACTTTGCCCCCAGCCAGGTCATTGCCTAGCAACAGAGAAACACCCTTTATAGGTAGACTTGACATAAGTCCCACCTTTACCTGTCCTGTAACTAAATCTGACTTCAAGAATATAGAGCGCAGGGGTACAGATACAGTCCTCCCTTCAATACCTTGTACAAGTATGAAATCCCCTGAAGCGGTCTCATCACGTAACTCCAAGGAGTCCATCAACAAAAGTGACTGAGAAGCTCCGGTATCCCTTAGGATATATATGGGGACAGGAGTAGTATGCTCATTCAGAGCCACAAATCCCTCTGACACAAATGGAAGAAATTCCTCCCTCACGAAGTCAGCTGTATCGGGCTTTTTAGCCCCACAAGAAGCAGGCAATTTAGCAGATTGGTTATCTACTACAGGGGTTTCAAACCTTGTTTTCACAAAGGCATTTGGTTTGGTATCCTTTTCTTTTTCTTTCTTAGCTTTAAGGAACCAACAGTTAGTTGTAACATGACCAGATTTCTTGCAATAACTGCAAACTAGACCACTTTTGTCACTGTCAGCTTTCACACTTTGAACAGACCTGTTACTGGATTTCTGAGCACCATCACCAGATTTGTCTTTGTCTTTGGGTGAGGAATCTTGGGTATCACCATAACCCTTTTTCTGAAATTGGGACCATCTATTATTACTGCAAGACTGAAATTTGGACTTATGTGTGAGAACATATTCATCTGCAAATTTGGCAGCTGATTGCAATTTCAGTGCTTGCTTCTCATTAAGGTAGGTCTTAACATCATCTTTAACACAGTTCTTGAATTCTTCAACTAACACCATCTCTTTTAGTGAGTTGAAATCATCCTTGACCTCCATAGAAGTACACCAGCGCTCAAAGCAAACCTGCTTTTCATTAGCAAATTCAACATAAGTCTGATTTTCAGATTTCTTCAGACCTCTGAATTTCTGTCGGTAAGCCTCTGGAACCAACTCATAAGCTCTCAAAATAACCTTTTTGACAACCTCATAATCAGAGGAATCATCTGCAGACAAAGCCGAATAGGCTTGTTGAGCTTTACCCTTGAGGACAGTTTGCAACACCAGAGGCCAGTGTTCCATTGGCCACTGGCAACTCTTTGCTACCTTTTCAAAACACTTGAAATAGTTGTCAACATCCTTTTCCGAAAATGGAGGCACCAGTTTTACCTCCTGGCTAGCCCGAAATTTATTTTCAGTTGCAATTTTAATTTTTAGTTGCTCCATTTGGAGTCTTTCTTCTCTATCGAATTTCTCTAATTCAAAATCTCTCTGTCTTGCAAATTTTTCTAACTCAAATTCTCTTTGTTTTTCTTTTTCCTCCCTTTCTATTTTCTCTTCTCTTGCTAATTTTTCTAACTCAAACTGCCTTTGTTTTTCTTTTTCTTCCCTTTCTTTCTCTCTTCCTTCCCTCTCAAATTCTCTTTGCTTTTCTTTTTCCTCCCTTTCTTTTTCTCTTTCCTCCCTTTCTTTTTCTCTTTCCTCCCTTTCAATCTCTAGCATTTTTAATTTAAGTTCCATTTCTATATTTGGATTTTCCACTGGAAACTGTTCCAGATCTCCTGGTGCAAACACATTTTCATCAATGTAATATTCAACTATCTCTCGAGCCAGTCTTGCTTTTCACATGGCTGGTTTCACCTCTGTCAGCTCTAAATGTCTGCAAATTTCTAGCAGTTCTGTCTTTTTAAAAGACTTCAAAACCCCTACGGTTGGTGATGCCAAGAAATCATCCATTGCTGTTGTCAATATATACTCAGCAACAAAAGTTTCTTTGACACCAATATTGTTAATTATTTTTCATAACGCAATTATGAAATTGTCATACATGGTGATATCAGACTGAAACAGTACACGTAAACACAACATTGAAATGGAAATCATGAAAATGCGAGAAAATGACTTTGCACGTGAAAATGTGCGTAAATCATGCTTGTGGATGGCAATAAAAGAGGAGAATTTTTGGAATGTTCACATTGTGCCTGATGAACGACGGAAGCATCACTTATCGAAAACACAGCCATTTCGGATCAGGAACTCTACCCTCTAAATGCCAAGACTGTCTGAAAATGATCGGTGGAGGGCCATTGGGATGATTGAATCCGGAACCTCGCAGAGGGAAGTTGCTCATCGCCTGAATGTCCACCGAAACACCATTTGGAACTTATGGCAGCGTCATCAGCAGACAAGACATGTCAGAGACCGTCCTCGCAGCGGCCGTCCACGAGTAACCACTCCCAGACAGGACAACTGGATTCGAACAACCCATCTCCGAAATCGATTCCAACCTGCAACCATAACTGCAAGAACGATACCTGGTTTGAGGCGACTGTCTGCACAGACAATCCGTCGCCGTCTCCGTCATTTTGGCATTGTCCCACGTCGGCCAGCAAGACGTCCAATACTCACAGTACAACACCGACGACTGCGTCTACAGTGGGCACAACAACATCGACGGTGGATCCAACGTCAGTGGGATCTTGTACTCTTCACTGATGAATCAAGATTCATGCTTAACCGATGTGATGGTCGTTTACGTGTATACCGTCGACGTGGAGAACGTTATGCCAACAACTGTGTTCAGGTATTTGATCGTTTTGGAGGTGGTAGTGTCATGATTTGGGGAGGGATCACGGCTAGAAACAGAACAGATTTGCTTGTTATTGATGGAAATCTGACAGGTCAAAGATATCGCGATGAAGTGCTACGGCCATTGGTGGTACCGTTTTTGATGCAACATGGTCCCGGAATAACGCTGCAACATGATAACGCCAGACCACACGTTGCAAGGATTGTACAGCAGTATCTGATGCAACAACATGTCAATGTCCTGCCATGGCCAGCCAGATCCCCAGACATGTCCCCAATCGAGCATCTTTGGGACGAGATGGATCGACGTTTGCGGCGATTGGATAACCCGCCAGCTACACTCCAGGAATTGCGACAACGCCTATGTCAGATTTGGAATGACATCCCACAGCAATTTCTGGCACATCTGATTCGGTCCATGCGCCGGAGATGCGTTACTTGCATCATGGCAAGAGGAAGTCACACCCGGTATTGAAGTGTGAAGGTCACAATTGGTTAGACGTCAGACAAGTGCTTCATGACGCATGAAAATGACATTTTTCGTTTTGAGTGACGTTGGCACTGAAAAGTCAGTGTTTCTCCTGTTAAATAAACATATTGATTGCATTGAGATCTTTGCGTGTCATTTATAACATACACATAAATGGTGTCACAGAAACTTTTGTTGCTGAGTATATTTATATAGGAAAATTCACAAAAACAATTTTACAATCTGAAATGTTAGATTTTCAATAAATTACTCACAAAATGGTCTATCCCGGACCTTGAGCCCCCAATTTGTTATGGCCCCAATTTGTAATTAGATTTACAACGCAACAGCAACAGCAAGGGATGACAGACACAGTTTTAACAACTAAAACACATTTAATTAACAAACACCATAACAACTAACTAACCTAAAGACCAAGATTGAATTATGTACAAAACATAAATATTTACAATCCCTTTTCGTGGGGGTGGCTTGGTGATGTCCTGGATGATGAAAATGCTCAAACACAGGCAAAGAAATTCACAAAAGAAACGTCACAGGTCTTGAACAGAATGGCAGGTCTGGTCATCTTCTTGCAATTTCTCCTACTACTTTACTGTCTCAATTCTTTTCCTTATATACTCTTTTGCAGACCCCACCCACATTTAGACCTCTTTTTTTTAATTTTCTAAGACTTGCCCCAGACATGTCCAGGACATGTCTAAACATGACTCCAGTCTGAGCTTAACAAAAAAAAGGTAAATACTGCCATCTAGTGGCCTATATTCACATTACAGACCCCAATTCAGAAATAGTTGGGACAAAGTGTAAATTGTGAATAAAATTAAAATGAAAGTGTCATGATCACATGAGCCAAAATGTTATTTACAATAGAACATAGATAACATTTCAAATGTGGAAACTGAGACATTTTACATTCTTATCCACTGAATGAACCCATTTCAAATTTTCTGCAAAAGGTCTCAAAAAAGGTGGGACACAGGCAAAAAAGGGCTGAAAAAGCAATATAAGAGAATCAGCAGAAAGAACATTTAGCAAGTGATTTAGTTAACTGGCATCAGGTGAGTAACATGATTGGCTATAAAAGGGATGTCTTAAGAGAGGCGGAGTCTCTCAGAAGTAAAGATGGCCAGAGGCTTGCGTAAAAAAAATTGTGGAATATTTTAAGAACAATGTTCCTCAACGTCAAATTGCAAAGGCTTTGAAGGTCTCATTATCAACAGTGCGTAACATCATTAAACGATTCAGAGAAAATGGGAAAATCTCTGTGCGTAAGGGAGAAGGCCGAAGACCTTTACTGGATGCCTGTGTTCTTCAGGCCCTCAGACACCACTGCATCACTCACCGGCATGACTGTATTCATATTACTAAATAGGCCCAGGAATACAACAAGATGACCAAGAATCAAAAACCGATTTTACCTTGTCTGTGTTGAATAACGGAAGTCTACCTGCCTTCAAGAACATACGAACAGTGCTAGACATTCTGAACATTTCCGTTTCATAGAAATTCCTCTTCTAAAAATGACCGCCAGAGAACGGGCCAATCTGAACAAAAGATACGTATGTCACATGTATCTCATTGCCCACACCCCCCACTCATTCAGTTTCCTCCCCCTCAAAATAATTTGCATACACGTCTTTATGCAATTCCATTGCTTCCAATCCCTCACTAAAGACAAGTGTGAGAATTCCACAGCCATACTCGATGTCCGTGTCACGAGTGAGGAAATCCACCGTAATGCAAGTGAAACGGATTAACTTATTGCATAAGCACTTTAATTTCGCAAATGAATTTCTTCAGTGTGCTTTTGATTGAATACTTGCTGACTACGGCACAGGAACGTCAATATGAGACACTCACTCGGAATGCGTAAGCCTTGGCAGCTCTGAAGTAACTAACTTCGTGAGGACACTTTGGACAAGAAATGGCTATTACATTTGGGGGAAAAAAAAGACATTCAAAAATACTTACCATTCAGAAATGTTTAAATCCAGCCTTTGCTGGACTGGTTCTTCCTCCAATTCAGTGTCCTCATCCGATTCGGGCTCAAACATATAAGGCTGAATCTCTGAATATGCCATAGCTGCATAAAGTTGGTCTGTCCATGTTCCGAAGCCGGCGAGCGTTTTCCATTTTCCCTAATGCTCTGAGTGAAGTTGCATTCTTTTGAGTGGCAGCAAAGCTAGCCAATCAGCATCAAGCACTTGCATTCCATAATGGGGTTGCCAGTTAAGCACGAAAGGTCGCCAAATAGGTGAAAAACAACGCGTTCAAAATCCACCATCCTCACATAGCTTTTTGAGAGAGGTTTTTAGGAAGCTTCTGAGGCATTACAGACCCAACCAAAATTTTGTTCTTCATAGGTCGCATCGCAGAACAAGGATAAATACCCCGTTCAAGCATTCAAGGTCACATTTCAAGAAACCACTGTCTGTAAACATAGTCCACTGTGCCATCAACACATGCCACCTAAAACTCTATCTTGCAAAAAGGAAGCCATTGTTGAGCATGATCCAGAAGCCCCACCGTGTTCTGTGGGCCAAGGCCCACTGCCAATGCAAAACCACTTACAGCAGCTATTACAACAGCATGGCTTCATAGTAGAAGAGTCCCTGTGCTGAACTGGCCTGCCTGCAGTCCTAATCTTTCACCGATTGAGAACACTTGGTGCATAATTTTAAAAAATAGTGGCAAAGCCACAGCGCCCGCTTGGCCAAACATGGCCAAAATGGAACGCCCACTATTGGCCATAGTATCGGTCCGATTGGGCTGAAAATTGAACTTGGTCTAGTCCTTAAGACGGTGTATATACATATGAAAAATGAAAAGGATCAGTGAAAAACTGAAGATGCTAGAGCGCAGACAAGCCAGAAGTTTACGCACGCACGGATGCACGACATACCACCACTAAAGACCCCGAGCATAGCATAAGTCTCTTGGGCCTTTTCTCTAAGCGGGCATAAAATTGAAGCATCTTAGCTCATAGAATAAGGGAGCTAGAGCTCTTTGAAGTTTTGCAGAAAAAGCCCTCTGGTGGCTGAACGAGAATTGCAGCATGCCCAAAATCAAACTGGGCCTAGATCTTGGGGCCATCAACATGCATAGAAAATAAGAAAAGGATCCGTTGGGAACTGAGGACGCTATGGCGCTGAAACGAAACCAGCACATTTTATGACCTTTGACCGATATAACCTTTAAAATTAGGTCAAATCAAAAACCCATGACTTATATGATGAACCCTTGGCAGAGCAAGAGCTGTTTGAAGTTTTGCAGAGAAAGGCGTCTATCGGCCAAACCAAGAATCGAATCATGCCCAAAATCGAACTCGGGCTAGATGGTGGGCCCATATACATGCATTTAAAATATGAAAAGGATCCATGGAAAACTGATAGCTGTATTGCGCTGAAACGACAATTGTGGATGCACTAACGCAGGCATGCACGGACGCACAACAGACCACCACAAATGACCCTAAGCACAGCATAAGCCCCTTGGGCCTGTCAGCCAAGCAGGCTAACAAAAAGTCCATCAAAGGAGAACCAAAACTCTCCAGCAGCTGGAAGCCTATATTAAACAAGAGTGGGATCAAATTCCAATGGCTGAACTCAAGAAACTTGCATCCTCAATGCCCAGATGTCTCCACTCTGTTATAAAGAAGAAGGGATGCTACACCATGGTAAACAGGCCCCTGTCCCAACTTTATTGAGACCTGTAGCAGCCATGAAATTTGAAATGAGCTCATTTTGTGAAATAAATTGTAAAATGCCTCAATTTCAACATTTGCTATGTCATCTGTGGTGGAAATTCTTATTTCATCGTGTGTAGCTCCTGAACTGTAGGTGTCGCTGTTTATATAAGGATTTACTTACTGTAACCTTCCGGCCCTTTCTCTTTGTTCACTGTAACTCCTCCCCTCCTGTTGTGAATAAGACCTGTGGTCACCCCCATTTCTGGGAGGTCTCCACCTAGGACTTTTGTCTGTACTAGTGTGGCTTCCCGTGCACGTATAAACTAATATCAACTGCCTTTGACTGAGTGTGTCATTACTTTTTGCTTACAATACTTAAAATACACAACGCAGAAGGTGAAATCCCCCACATATCCCTGTTCTATTGTGAATAAAATACTGGCTGGTGTGATTTGATTTTATTCACAATTTACACTTTGTCCCAACTATTTCAGAATTGGGGTTGTATAATCGAGAGGCCTATTAGTGCACAAATATATGAGGTTTGACCTTTTCCTCGTACATACTGTTGGCACTTCGTCCCCTTTAAAAGGCTCTTTTGATGTCAAGTAAAGTCCATGAGTGACGAAGAAAAAATAAAAGGACACGGAGAAGTGAAGAATACTTTTTTGACTATATCTTTCAAGGAAAATAGTGAAGAATATTTTTCGAAACCAAGGGGGAACCGTGGTACATGTGCGCGTGTGTGAGTGCACCTTAGCCTACCTTTTTTTTTTTTTTTTTTTTTTTTTTAATTCCAGCTATAGCAAAATGAATTTAAACAACACAAATAACAATTCCCAACTTATTAGTATACGGACTTTGACAAACCACACAGAAAGTTCAGTCATCAACAGACTTGAATCCCACTATAAAGACACAAACAACAGTGAAAAATTTGCCCCTAAACTGAGAAAGTGTTTTAGTTAATTTGTTCATTTTTTGTTTGTTTATTTGATTGGAACTTAGTGCCTAAAGTATTGGAGCAATCATTTTTTATAAACTTGAAACACAGGTCAGCCATGGTCCAGAGTATAAACCATTTCATTTCGGAGAAAGTAGGTCAAAGTTCATCCAAAACATAGGCCAAAGGTCAGAAATATATACATTTTTTTGGCTATAATTTCTGTTGTAATGGTTGAATTGAGTTCAACTCAAGCTTATAAGATTCAGCAAGCACTTCTACATCCTCTGATGCAACACTATGTCATGGGAAGCATCCCCTCCTTACAGCGGCAGAGCCATAAAATGTCCATAAAATCATCATTTCCATTTATGTCAACATTTGATGAGTGGCATCTTATCTTAGTTCATCAGATACAAAGAAAATGAGCCAATTAGCTTCGGGTTTCAATGGCAACAGAGTTTTCCCATGATAAGCCCTGGGACTTTGTTGTCCAACACAAAAATATCTGCCTGCTGCTAGGAAATAACAAAAGTTTACCAGTTATATTTCGCTAAAAAGGTGTCTACACAAAGACAGTGAAATGCTTGCTGGGGCGAGTTATATAGTGCCTGGCAGTGCTTGTTCATATGTAAAAAGGAATCAGAACATTGTTTAATTGTTCCTAACAAGTGGTGAATTATTTACTACATGTTGGTGAGAATTCCAAGACTCATCTCCTCAGTCCTCTGATAGAAACTGCCCCTCAGTGGTAAGATTCTTTGGCAGATGTAAATGATTTGCTTGCCAGGTATTACATTAATTGATTTCTGAGTTAAGCATAAACTAATTCTTAGAACACAATGATACTGAACACAATGAAAAATACTTTCTACAAAAATTCTACAAAATATGTTTATAGAGAAAAGAGCTCCCAGCTCTTTGAAATAAGTTGACACATGATAGGCTTTCCACAGCTCAGGATAACTACATTTTTAATTCCTTAAAAATGTATTTGGTGCTCAAAGGGTTAACATACCCTTGGATAGTGGTAGATATCAGATGCGCTGCTGACCCTGGAAACAGGAGCGTTCAGATTCAAGAGGATAACCCAGTCGAGCAAGCAGGTTGCGGCCCAACATCGCCTCTGATAAGTGTTCAATGCAAAGCCAATGGTGATGTTTCAGCTTAAACAGCAAAAGCACTTTGTGTAATGGATCAGTCGTTTCTGTGTTGCTGGATTCTTTGCAATGGAAAAGAATGAAATACCGCATCTCTTCTTCAGCAAGAAGTTGCAGCTGTATGCTGCACACTGAATAGGCATCCTGCAAGTTTTGGCATAAAACTTGGCAAAAAGCATGAATAATTTGAGCAATTGACAATGCAAAAGAAAATAGCTGGATCTACTTTTTTCGCCAAATTTCTTGCGCTTCCGAGACTCCCACAATTTCGGTGCACAGCTAGCTAGTGCTTAGTTCAGTGGTGCTCAACCCTGGTCCTGGAGAGCGGCAGTGTCTGCTGGTTTTTAATGATACTCAGCTCTTAATTGATGAATTAAAGCAGTTGATTTACACGTTTAACTCGTCTCACCTGGTGTTTTAGGTTTAAATAAGTGGAGAAAACAAAACTCAGCACACCCTGTGGCTCTCCAGGACCAGGGTTAGCTACACTCCTGCCCTAAGTGAATAATAAGCCAATCAATCAATTACCAGGAACCACTCTCTAGACCCCTAGAGCCAATTAAGCAGAGAAGCAGGTTGTGACAACTGTCTACGTGGAAACCAAGATTTGTCAATGTGGTTGGACATTTAGTATAGTGGTAATGTACACAAAATATAAGTACAAACTAAAAGGTAAAAGTTCATAGGGCAGGGGTAGCAAGCCCTGAGGCTGAGGAGGAGCGGCTATATCAAGCCAGGTGTAACAAATTTGGATATGTCCGCATTCAGATCTTTCTTCAATAGACCGCGCAGTCAATTACAGATTTACAGATGCAGAAAAGAGAGGACGCGTGCCGCATGCTTTTCCCGAAGTGAGCACAAACTTATAATGCAAACCTACAAGGAAGTTAATCATATAATACGTTTAAAAAAATAAGAAATAAAAAAAGCAAGAAGGCTTCTATAATTAAACAAAGTGAGAAAGCCTGGCAGACTATTGCGGAGCGACTCAATGGGCAAGTATTCCAAAAATATGCGCTTACTAACCAATGTTCCTCTGAAACCTCACAATTCAAGTAACAAAAAACACACTCAACTCAATCCTTAAAAACTGGGTGCTAAATCCTATATTGAACATCTGCAATAAAAAGAAAAGTGGATAGCACTCCAAGTTTCAAGAGTTTATTGCCTGTATGCAAACGTTTCGGGCTGTTAACCCTTCTTCAGTGCAGTGGCAAATCAATAGAATATCACTATATCACTCTATATGTGTACCTTGTTTCATTTGAGTAGAAGATTTATCTGTAGACAATTGATGTTAATGAGTTTTAACGACTTTCAATTGTGTTAATTACCACACCTGAGCCAGTGTTGCTATCATAAGCCAACTGTGTGATATTCTATTGATTTGCCACTGCACTGAAGAAGGGTTAACAGCCCGAAACGTTTGCATACAGGCAATAAACACTTGAAACTTGGAGTGCTATCCTCTTTTCTTTTTGCCTCACAATTCAAACCATTACTTGTGATTTGCACAAGAAGTTGTAAACTTAGCCTATGAACTGAGCAGTGGAAGTTAATGTTACTCTGGAAATATATCCTGAAGACTGACTAGAAACATCCACAATGTAAAGAAAAAAAAAAAAGTGCAACTATATGAGCAAATCGTAATCTCTCACTCTCATTATATAAAATACACACACAGAACAAACATTACTGCACAGAGGAGGAATTGGCAACAAGTCAAGGACAAGTACAAGAACTCTTTGCTGGCTGGTAGGTGCCTTGATATACAAATGTGGGGTATTAATTCCTTAGAGGCTGACTGCTCACTTTTAGCTGTTACGAAATAACAGCTGGCCCTTGACATTAACCAAGGGAGGCCTGTAATGGAAGGGATCCAGGGGGGAACAGCCACTTGCTGTCACTACAACAGAAACTGTCCCCTTCATACAAGGTACATTATTCCAATACTGCACATGGAACTCAACCAAACATTTATATGGTGTTATGTGGACTTTCTGACTTTGGTTTGCTTCGCAGTGTCTGGTAACACTCATTGTTCTGGAGCCACCAGACGATGATCCGGTGAGTATTATTCATTTGAAGCATAGGCCTGGTATGTGCTATCAATACAAATTCTACTGCATGTGGCAGGAGGAGGGTACTTCTGCAGCAGCAGACGACGAGGAGAGTGTGTCACTGTACTCCAGAATGCTTGAAGTATCATGTCAGTCTTGTGGAATTACTCATTTTGTCCATCATGGCAATACAGTCAGTGATTTGATGATCATAGAAAATATACAAAAGTATTTGTAACAGAGCCAGATGCTGTACAACCTGTAAACCAACCAGGCAAGATGGCGAGTAGTGCCTTAGAAAAACCACATTATGCGCAATTCCTGCAGTGATAATTGATTGGTAGGTGTTTTACAGAGTTCACAAACTCAGACATCTCTACACTCAATGCCTAAAAAGACAAATGGAGTCAGCAGGTGCAAAAATGAACATGCAAAAGAAACTGCAGGACATGGGCCTGGACCAGGAAATTACAAAAGGACACAGAAAACTGGACCTAGAAGTCTTCAAAATAGAATGATAAGTGAATTCAATGAGCACTCTAAGCACGACTAACAAAGTGTATTAATCATTGTTTTTCTCTCTCCCAAGCTCCAAGCTGACAAGTGACGACCACAGAATAAGAGGTCAAAAAACATTGTGGTATCCTCCCTGTTTCATGAATGTTCAGTTAACTATATGGTAACTGGATCCAGTAAAGTGAGAGTAACTTTGTAAGATTATGCAACAATGAAATCTAGCAACCACAACCTGTGTGCTACCAATGGAAAATAATATACACAAACATATGGTAGAGTGACATACTCTATGCTTTATAATTAAAGGATGGGGTATGTCAAAGAGAAAATCAAGTAAAATAATTAACAATGCCTTGATCTCTGTCCAGTCCACCATTAACAATGTCCTCACTATTGACTAAATTTAAACCACCTTTGCAACTTCATCAGCTATTTCTGATCGTTTCATCAGCAGCATTATGGATTCATCAGACCTCTGTCAGCAATATGAATAGCAGTCTTCATAACAGTATTCTGCCAAACACTAAAAATGACTCGCGTGAATGATCATTACAGCTAAAATAACAGTAGGCATTCTTAAATGAATGATATTGCATCTTTGTTTTTTTAATGCAGGCTAATAAAAAATAGTAGCAATGCCACTACGCCCGCTTGGCTCGAATGTGCAAGGATAGCGCCCCCTATTGGCCAAAGTAGTGGGCCGATTGGGCAAAAAATCGAACTCGTCCAAGACCTTATGGTCATAAATCCACATGCAATATCAAAAGGTTAGCTCAAAAAGGCGCTAGAGCGCAGACAAGCCCAAAAGTTTACGCACTGACACATGCACTCACGACAGACCACCACTTGGGACCCGGAGCACAGCGTAAGCCAGTTGGGCCTTGGGGCCAAGCGGGCTAAAGAAATAAGGCAAAATACAGAGGACCATGGAATAACTGTACAACAAATTTTTTCCCACTCAGAGTGATTGCTGACTGGACAGATAAGGCACCAGGATTAATAAAGCCTGGCTGTTAGCCTGGTCTAGAGCAGGCTGGCTGCATAGAATAAATCTCCATGGCAACTAATGTGCCCCTGCTTTCGTCCAACTGAGTCAGGGCTAACTTAAGCCGGGATAACTGGAAAATCTGAGCTTTATCCCTTATCTTGGTTTTGTGGAATAGCCTTCTGGTCTCAAATGTACGCCACCTCTTGAGCAGTTGCCAAACTCCAAGGGTATTAATGTCTTGACAAAAGACCAAATACATTAAGTCAACTAAACAAATGAGTCAAACTTCATTTTAAGAATGCAGAACCATATAAACATTAAGTTTTACCACCATATAATGTGTGTCACAGACATGTATGAGTAATCCTGAGGAAATATGGGAACTAAAAATCACACAGGTCAAAAATAAAGCAAATAAAATATATTAATTGGGCAATCTAATTCTGGGCAAAACTATCTGTCACTTGATGCAGTTAGAAAACTGAAAGAAAATAACTTGGTATCAAATAAAATCCACTGTAAATGTAGCAAATGCAACTTGGTAAGGGCTAGTTGTGGGTATAGTCCAGCCTGTGTACTAACTGAAATAAGTAAACACTGCGGTCTTGCAATGCGTCAATTCACATCTACGAGTAGATCCGAGGTAGGAAATAACACATTTTTAATATGTTATGACAATAATTCAAAGTAGTGACATAGTGTGAATGACAGTGTCAATACCATGGCAAATTTTTGCCTCAGAAAACTGATTATTTAAACTACTTAATTGGGATACCATTGGTTCACTATAGCTGAAGTGGTTGTTATAGAGAACAATTTTTTTCTGTCATGAGTTCATTTGTTTTTAATTGCTGGATAGATAGTATAGGCAAGTATATTGAGCAGTTTGTACATCATGCTTAGCTGCAGAGTTTAATTCATGCTCTCTTAGGAAACAGGGATGGAACATAACTTGTCCATATTTTAACCTGTGTTCAAGCTTGGCTTGCTTCTGAATATTTAATAACTGATCCGGGTGTGCCAACTAGTGATAGATTAGTGTAACTGCATGCATAAATAGAGCACCTTTATGTCTCCTGGCATCTACATCTTGTTATGGCCCCAATTCATTATGACATATCAGACAGCAGGGATGACAGACAAAATTTTAAAACTTTAACAGATTTAATAAAACAAAGCCTGACCAAGATTGGTTGGATTCGGCCCAGGAGCTTCCGAGATATAGTGCAAAATGTTTGGACGGACGGACATACATACGTACGTACATACATACGCAGATCTCCACTAGACTCCCCTTTCGGGGCCTGTTGGCCCTCGACGGGGGGTAAAAAGAAACTGGCAAGCCTAGTTGGGCTGAACGGCCTGTTCTTGCCACTCATGTTATGTTATTTCCCTGAAGTTTTGTTTAAGGAGGGGCAACTTCACACTGGTCAGGTTCGCCAACATCACAAATAGAATCTGATTCAGTAGGAAACACTGCAGTCTGTACATAGAAAAAAAAAGATGGACGCAGCAGCTGGGTCTAAAAACTGAGGCCAATGCGGAAATCGCTAAAATATGCATTCTATTTTATGGCCAGCAGATGGCGACGTCGGTGGTTGCAGAAAGAAGTTCAATGCTATAGAAGTCTGTGGGAAAATGAACCTACTTTCCCATCTGATTTATTATTTCTTAATGATTTTCCACATTATGGTATATATCATGATATATGATATCACGATGTTCATTTTTTAAAATTATGTTCCAATATTGACCAGAATAAAGGATAAAGCCAGAATGTGCTTTAGGGGCACATTCCTCTAGTCTCTGTCCTCTGTCCTCTGGTCCTCATCAGATACGCTGAGAGCCACCCATAGACCCACTCCTTGCTCCTCCCTGGATCTTCAATTCCGTCGTTCAATAGGAATCACAACCGGTTTCAAAATGGCAAAATGGGGCTATTCAAATAGACAAAATCGAGGCCCTCTAAATGGTATGCTGAAACCAATGGGTGAAGTCACAGTTGCTTCGTCCATCTTTTTATACAGTCTATGACTCTGTACAGATCAAACCCACTCGTTGAGATGCTGGAAGCGGTCTCGCCAGTTGGCTGCCCTGCTCACATTCCCATTCTTGTCAATGAGCGCAATGCCATAGAAATCCAGCATGATGGAGTACGCCAGCAGGAACCGCCTCCTGGCCTCCCTGGTACTCTGGAATTCCTGAATCAGGAACGAAAGAAAGCAAAACGCCTTAACTGAGTCAGGGTACCTCTGTATTAAACCAATCAAAACAGCCCTACCAAGTGACTGACATATATACAATATGCAAGGAATGGCAGTATATGGATGGATATAGACATATATATATATAGCAATAGATATGAATACTGAAAATGCTTTATTGTCCTCATGGGGAAATCTGACTTAAACTTCACAAAGTCACCACAAACAGGCACAGAACACCTGCAAACAGAGAACATGAAAAATTGAGAAAAGAAACTCATTCGTGACATCTCTCCTCGCAGCAAGAGGCATGATTCAATGCGTATGGTGAGATGTGTATTATAGAATGTGTTATGGCCACAATTTGTTATTACAATTTACAACACAACAGCAACAGCAAGGGATGACAGACACAATTTAAAAGACTTAAACACATTTAATTTTTAACAAAGACATACTAACTAATCTTCTGACCAAGATTGAATAAAAAAAACAGAAATATTTACAGTCCCTTTGGTGGGTTTCCTGGTGATGTGCTGGGTGAGGAAAAAGGCTCAAACACAGGCAAAAATCCACAAAAGAAACTTCACAGGTCTTGAACAGAAATGACAGGTCTGGTCACACGTATCCTTCTTCTTGCAATTTCTCCTACTACTTTACTGTCTAAATTCTTTTCCTTATATACTCTTTTGCAGACCCCACCCACATTTAGACCTCTTTTTTTAATTTTCGGGGACTTGCCCCAGACATGTCCGGGACATGTCTAAACCTAGCTCCAGTCTGAGCTCAATCAAAGAAAGGTAAATGCTGCCAACTAGTGGCCTCTATTCACATCACAAATGCCAGAAGTTCAACTGTACACGCCCAGATCATGAGGCCCACCTACCTTTATCTCCACTTCAGTGAGTTCTTGGGCATAGAAATTCAAGCCTTGCTCACGCAGTGGGAATAACCTGTGAGACAAGCCAATGATGCATTGAGACCCACCACTACAGCCACTGTAACTCCGTAAACAGTTTGAATTTGCTTCCATCTATTCTTCTGGAATAATATAGCACTTTGTCATCAAATTTCAACTTAATTTAGCCCTGGAAATGCACCGCTGCACTTTATTTGAGCATAGGAAATACATACGTGCACTTTAATTCCGCGAAGGAAATATATCTCTGTTCTTTAATTCAACACAGTAAACACATAGTAACACTTAAATTCAGCAAATGAAAAACATCCCCAGACTTCAATTAAGCTCAGGAAATGCATCCTTCTGCACAGAGAAACATTGCTGTGCTCCAATTCCACATGCTGAGCACATCCTTACACTTAAAACTCAGCATATGGAATGTATGAAATACATCCCTGCACTTGAATGAAGCACAAGAAATCCAGCATTGCTCTTACATTCAGAGCAGGAAATGTATCCCTGTACCTTAATTCAACACAGTAAACGCATACCAACACTGTAATTCAGCAAATGAAAAACATGTCTGCACTTAAATTCAGGACATTAAAATCTTAATTTCTCTTTACTTCAGCATCTGGAATACAGTGCCGTGAAAAAATATTTGCTCCTTCCTGATTTCTTATTTTTTTGCATATTTGTCTTGCTTAAATGTTTCTGATCAAACAAATTTTAATATTCAAAAAAGATAACTGGAGTAAATACAAAATACAGTTCTTAAATGATGATTTCTCTTATTAAAGGAAAAAAGCTATCTGAAACTACCTGGCCCTATGTGAGAAAGTAATGAATGCTCAGTCAGACAGAAGAGAGGCAGATTCAGTTCTCTGAAGAGTGGCATGATGTCACAATGATGACATCACTTTCTTTATCAGACCGTCTGGCACTCAAGTCTCAGATTCTATATTGAGGGTAGAGATATAATGGGTCATGTGCGGGCTGAGAAAAAGGCCAACTAGCACTTGGACTAACAGCAAAGTAAAGAGTGGTCAAACCAAACCAGGAGCTCACCACTGAATGTAGGAGTGGTTATGCTCCAGTTTGTCATAGTCCCCCCTCCATTTGTTCAGAATTTCCTCAATGTAAATTCCTGAAAGATAAGCACATACACAGATTAGCCACAGCAAATACACCACTTGCCTTATATTGTGAACGTTCCCCTGATGCTGCAAAAACAGAAGTCAAGCTGACGTCCACTTGAACTCCCAGATTCAGGAATTCCCACCAGAACATTTCCCAGAGCATCATACCTGCCTGTCTTCAACCCACAATGCACGCAGGTGTCATCTCTTCACCAGGTTAATGTTGCACACATAGTTGGCCGATGCATACGATGTAAGATAAAACGGGTCTCAGTGGACCTTGTGACCTTCTTCAATTGCCCCAAGGTCTAGTTCCAACTCTCCTGTGCCCATTGCAGGCATTTTTGGCAGTGAACTGGGGTTAGAATGGGCACTCCGACTAGTCTGCAGCAACAAAGCGCTATATGCAGTAGGGTGTGATGCATTGAGTGTTGTGATGCATTCCTCTCCAGAGCAAGCATAAATAAAATTCTCTACCCATCGTTCCACAGTAACCCTTCAGTCAGTTCAGCCCATATGGGATAGCCTTCGTTGCCCTCGTGAATCGATGAGCCTTCAAGGGAAACTGAGGCAAAAAATGAACAATGCTTTTCTGAAAATACATGAGTTTGGGAACTAAATAATATCATTTTTAGAGTGTTTCGACCATCTGGTCCGAAGAAAATATACTCGAAGAATTTGAATTGACCGCTGTGAGCAACACAATATTGCATTGCAGGCTTAGCAAAGTTGATTTGTGATGTCAGAACATCAACTCAAAAGACCATCACACTCTCTTTACAAGCATTTTATTCATTTTGCCGAAGAGTTTGTTCTACACTTTGTTCAACAAAATTTTCCGAGATTGAGACTACAGCGCCAGAAAATCATGTCAGACATGTCAGTTTTTGTGTTGACATGGATATGCAGCATTTTTCTCTTGCATTTGCTTTTGTGGTTTGCGTGTTTTTTAATCTGCATCTTTTTTGTTTTTGCAGCATGTTTCTCTAATCAGAGTCATTTTGGGGCGTATCTATCTATCTGCCATGGTACCGGAGGGCCAGTGTGTATGCACGTTTTTATTTCTTCCAATTACACTGAAGAATTGAGCAAATAATTTTTGTACAGAAACATGGATTTGCTCATACATTAGATAAAAAAAAAAATGTTCCATTTTGGGAGACAAGTATAATTTTTGTTGGTCAATTGCAAAATTTTAAAGAGATGCAGCAGAATCGTCAGATGTCATAAATTCTTCATCTAATTGGCCAGGGTCAAAAAAAAAATGAAGCAATTGCCGGTTTTTGCTCAACAAACCCTTTTTTATATACAAGATAAAAACGAAATGACAAACGTTCAACATCAGTTATGACGATAATAGTTGTGTGAATATTCCCTGAAAAAAATTGTGATGATCCTGCAATTTTTGAGAAAATTACAGCAGTTTAAAAGTTTAATTTTGTCTGAAATTTGACGTGTTTATGACACTGTACTCATACCCTTCTAGATGATGTAAAATTATGTACATTGGTAAATGATCAATATGATTCAAACTGCAATGCAAGAGAGGCGATATGTCCTGAAAAATTGCTCATTCGCCATCAGCACCCATTTTGAGTAGAAGATGATCCTGAGACCGGACTTCATACATTACAACCACTTCATGAATTTTCTTATAATATTTGCATGTATTAGTTTTATTTTCAGCAATACATGTCATGTTACACAGCTGAGGAAAAACAAAAGTTTGTGATAAAATATAATATCAAGACACAACCCGGGTTCTAAAAAGTTGCCTATTAGTCAGTCAGGAGTGCAATGCTGGTTTTCTTATCATTGTGAGTTTTTTATATATCATAATGCAAGTACTCAGTTATATGTTCTGAACTACTATTCAGATTGGTGAAAATACTGACCAAACAAATTAATGTTATTGCAGAGATGAGTGCACATAATTACCTAATACATGAATGTCACTAGTGAAACACATTTTTAAAAATTGATGTTAAATTCAAAGAATCGTATTTGGACAGCGTACCATATACGATTTGTCGATGCTTATATTGATATGTCTTTACGGGATATACATGGCATGTTTGTTATCATATAAAACATAATTAATGCCAAAAATCAAATGTTGATTTCTTTTGTGCAATGTCACAAAAAGGGGTAATTTTTTTTTTTTGTTTTTAACCCAGGCCAATCACAGTTATTAACTAATTAAATTGGCATGAAAACCAGGGACAGATACGGCCCTGATACAATGCAAAATGTAACAATAACACAAAATGTAACAATCAAGAATTTGTTACATTTTGCGTTTGTAATCATAACGCAAAAATGTAACATTTGAAATCTCATTATATGGTCAGCAGAATTGTGAAATAAACAACTTTATGTTGATTTCAGCCATGAAGTCAGCAGCAAAACCAACTTTTTCAAAACTATTTTTTCTACCACATGATAAAAGAAACTTTTGTTATTCAAGTGGGAGCATAGGATATGTAATGCTTCAATTAACATATTAACTTCCGAGAAATGTGATTGCAACACGCGAAATGAGTTAGAGTTGATTACTGCTGCCATGAGTTTTATTAGCAAACAACAGCGACAGCCACATTACTGATGACACACCTGGTTGCTATTGTATGCACAGCAGATGGATTTGTGATATTCACTATTGAATTCTTAACCCTCCTCTCACAAATGAAACCCCCTAAAATATAATTTGTGCCCCTTTTTAAAAATTGTTCTGGCAAATGAAGTGGTGGTTGGATATGACACACTTTCAAAAATCCATTTCAAAGAAGGCAAGTTGCTCATCTACTGGACAGTCTTACGGTAGCATGATTGACTAAGTCAGTTTGCATAATGGTGAAACATTGTAAGTATGAAATACTACTGTCGCAGGCTACAAATGTGCAATCAGCCTCTACACAGTTAAAGTATTTAGCAGAAAGTATCAAAAATCCTCAAATCTGGCTGTACACTCCCTGTAAATTCATCCCACTACGAGCAATAATTTTTTTTATCACTCGCATTTACTCCGTGTACTCCGGCCCAATGTTACTTTGAAAATTTTTTTCCCCCTCTCATCTTCCACCTCTACCCTTTATTTTCACGATTTAGTTTCCTTAATTTTATTCTCAAAATTTTGATATTTAGCTTAATTGAAGATGAAGACAATGAAAATGGCTGTTTTTAATTGTTTTATTTAGCTGGTCGCGACTCGCGTCTTGCAAGTGCGTCCTGTTGGTGATCACTTTTGAACTGCCACAGCCCAGTCAACTCCTTAAAAATTTATCAGCTGGTATTCGAATTTACAGGCTGGTTATGTATATTTAGACTTTATACATGCAAATCTGAGGCCTGCGACTGGGGTGATTTAGTTTCCATCTCATTAATGTACAGATAAGTCCTTTTCTTAAACCTTTTTTTTTTATTTGATGTTAACAATGATATGATCTGAGCTAACGTAAGTCAGTAGACAACGCTCTTAAGTTTCTTTTTTTTGTTGTAATAATACAATTTATTTACTTTTCTAATGGTTGTGTTGATGAGTTTTTCCTCTCTGCTGTAGTGGAGCTGAGCATGACTTATTGCTTTTGGTCCAAAAGATGACCAGGCACCCAAAAAAAAATACATTTCTAAAATAACTGTGTTTGGCTACACTATACTACGCATTTAAGATTGCAATCTTGCCCGCAAATATCTCTTTAAATTAGAAGCAATGCAATTTGTGTAGCTCAGAACAAGAGCAACAGTGATGGCGAGCTGCCCCCAAACAATGGAAAAGTTAGTTTTGCCGCTGACTTCTTGGCTTAAATCAACATAAAGTTGTCTATTTCACAAGTTCGCAGACTAAATATAATGAGATTTCAATGTTACATTTTGCGTTGTGACTACAGTCGCAAAATATAACACATTTTTGATTTTCCGCTGCATTTCAACGCAAAATGTAACATTGTTACATTTTGCGTTATTGTTACATTTCGCATTGTATCATGGCCTTCATTGCCCAGCTCTGCATTTACCCCACATCCAGCATGTCGACTAAGAGAGCCACCTGTTCACTGTCCATCAGTGGTCTAACTGCAGACATTGACATGCGCCATTGATACAAGATAATCTATGTTATTTGCTTCACCTGTTAGTGGTTATATGGGTCATTCCATGTCAAATTAACAAAATTTTAGGAACTTCCACACCAAAAAAAATTTTTTTATTACATTCCCCACAGTGGAAGATTTATTTATCTGGTATGAAATGGTAAAATAATTAAGCTCAATTATTGCCAGTTCCAGAGATTTAGCTTCTTTGGGGGGGAGGGGGTCAGTTTTAAGAAAATCGCCATAATTTTGGAGTAAGTTTAAGGGCCTGAGATATGCATTTGCACAGCAAACAGAGCCATTAGTTTCATCTCGTCATCAGAGTAGTTGCTGAACTCTTGGCTTAAGACACTTTTCTTTACCTGTTGTGTTTGGTTTACCTGTACTGTGGCCTGGAAAAATCAAGAAACACCAATAATACTAATTTTTTCCAGATGTAATGCATTTATTATTCTGTAACTAATTAAGATAGAGCCCTGAGACTTGGTATGCAAACTGTCGGTCAACTTTCTGAAGAACACAAAAAATATCACGATGGTTGTATTAAATGTTTTAATAACCTTGGAAGTTTGCTTCAGAATGAAAAGTGCGTATTTTGGGTCATTATATCTCAAAAGGGATATAACAGAGATCAATGTCATTTTTTAGTGCTTGAATGCATGGGTCTTGGGTCTAACATATTAAAAAAAAAAACTGGAGATATAAAACTCTTCCTTTAGACTGTTCAGCATGCCAATCATATAAGGTGATTATTATTGGCTTATGTAGGGTATTGTTGCAATTCCACCGCCAGGTGACAGGAAAACACAAATGCACGGCCCATTGGAAAGACTTGAAATCTCTGCCAGCATAGCTGGAGTTGAACTTTGGCCTATATCTCAGCTGTACCTTGGCCTAGATAAGCCCAAATTTAAGCACTTGTTCCTCTTGAGCTATACTAACATCCGGCAAAGTTTGGTTAAAATCTATGCAGCTGTTTTTGAGATATCCTGCAAACAGACAGTACGGCAGACAGACAGACTACCAAATAAATAAACCAACCAAAGCTGGCAAAAACATGCACCTCCTTGGCGGAGGTGAACAAGTGTATGTGTCACATTCATCTTTTGACTTACACCATGGCTAAGGTGCCCTGAAAAGTAAGACACCTGGTATCATTGGCATGCTGTACAGTCGATAGGAAGAGTTTTACATCTCCGGTTTTTTAAAATGTTAGACCCAAGACCCATGTCTTCAAGCAAAAATATGACATTATTCAGTTGTGTCCCTTTTGAGATATATACCCACTATTAATGACCCAAAATACGCACTTTTCATTCTGAAAACAACTTCCAAGGTCATTAAAACATTTAACACAGCCATCGTGACTTTGATGTTTTTTGTGGTCTTCAGAAAGTTGACTGGCAGTTTGCATACCAAGTCTCAGGGCTCTATCTTAATTAGTTACAGAATAATAAATCCGTTAATCTGGAAAAAATTAGTGTGATTGGTGTTTCTTGTTTTTTCCAGGCCACAGTACAGGTAAAATAATCACACTTGAGTAAAGAAAAGTAGCTTAAGCCAAGAGTTCAGCAACTATTCTGAAAACCAAATGAAACTTGTGCATCTGTCAGCTCTGAAAATCCATTTCTGAGGCCCTCAAACTCCCTCCAAAATTAAGGCGATTTTGTGAAGATTTGACCCCTACTTCCCTAAAATAGGCTAAATTTCAGGAACTAGCAATAAGTGAGCTGAAATATTTGACCTCATGCATTGGCAGTACCATCTCTTGAAATGTGCCAAGTTTTATCCAAATCAAAATTTTGATGTGGGGGGGGCTCTGGTTGAGTTGACACAAAATGACCCATATCAATGTATGGTATTTGCATGTATCCGAAACTGCATCGCTTATTAAGTCCAGAACCATTAAGGTGTGTGTGTGTGTGTGTGTGTGTGTGTGCGTGCGCGTGCGTGTGTGTGTGTGTGTAACGTTTTTCATGTAAGCCACTGTAATTCATAATCATTCACATCAAAATCATGCACCAGTTTCATTATTAAGGCCAAATCACACATGCAAATAAACACACAAATTTGTGTATCTACAGTTGGCTGGTCTGGCTTCCAACCAACTGCTATACATTCCAGTGGAGAAAGTGAGAAAAAAAAAAAAAGCTTCTGGCAAACATGCAAATTTGATCCGTGGATATGTGAATGAGCTTAATTGACAAACTACTCTTTTTATTGTGCATACAGACAACACAATAACCAATTGACATCACATCTGAAACTGCAAACAATAACGCCCATTTTGTCCATCAGAACGATTGAGAAAATTCATCTTCTAAGTTGCATGTGTGACCGAGCCTCTGCATCAATGTTCACCATATCAGCTGACATATTCTAGACAGCCAGGCTAGGGCTGGGACTCAACCCCACAACATTCTAGCGATGCTCCTGAATTCACTGAAAACAAAAGAAGTAAAGAGGTTTCTGGCACTCACCGTCTGGTACCAGAGGAATCTTATTCATGTAAAATCTCAGGTTTCGGTACTCAGTGGACCGCGGCTCCTTGTGGTTCTGAAGGACAGACACACCCTGAACTGAAAGCAAACTCAACCATCTTCTTGCATGGCATACATTCACATTATCTATTTCGTAAGACTCTCACCACCTCTAGCAATTACGAGTGCCCAACAGACACAAATGTACAGCCAGAATAATTTGACAGAGCAATTGAAACATGAACTTTGTATTTTATTTGGAAAGGGTCAAAAGTGCGAAACCTTGCAGATAGAACTGCTTTGCCAGACATTTTGTGAACTATTGAACTTGATGAGATTCCTCCAAGGAGAAAGAAAAGACCCTTTTAGAATTATTTTTTCTGATAATGCGGTGAAAAGAAATTCCCCAGTGAACAAATGTAAACGAGCAGGTAAGGTTTTCTCACCGGGTAGCTGTGACGATACTTATACAAATCCCTGGCTGCATAAAAGCTCCGTTTTATTTTAGTGGCGGATTCCAGCAAGTCGCCAGACTGAAACAGAATGAAAGCAGTTTGACCCGTGTACATTAGTGCATTTACAGACAGCCATTTGTATAAGATAAAAACCACACATACAGAGGAATGTTGAGATAAGCTAAAAATATCTTACGAGTTTAAATTCCAGACCAACAAGTCACATTGCTCCAGATGCATCCGGTTCTATGACAATAAAATAGTAAATATAGGCCTACGTCTCCTGTGTACAGCGCACTAGTTTAGACCATCATCCCTCTAACACGTATGAGAGTATGCATCCTGTACACAATTTCTGGGTATAGCCAATAATGACAGGGTGGGGGGTAAGGAGCAGAAAAAGACGACTCATGGAGCCGACAGTACATCACGATCTGCCACGTGAATTTATAGCGTGAAAATGTTTTCTGATCTTTTCTGAGATTAACGGTAATCTAAAATTCTGAGATTCCACTGATAGTCGCTGGAATTAAAATGGCTTGAGGGAGTGTGAACATGAATGCATTCACAAATAACGCTGCTCATACCGCTCCAGAAATGTGGGGGGGAATAGGCACTGCGTTGCCCTCGACTTGGCCGTTGACTTAATGAAGAAATATCTGACATAAATGCGAGAACTGTAGCCAACATCTGTAAAAAATATCTGACATAAATGCGAGAACTGTAGCCAACATCTGTAAAAATGCTAGAAGTATGAATCTGCAGTGGACATTTTGCTGTCACATTATCGTTGAAAATGGAACATCGCCGATCTCCAGTCCCGCCCAAGTTAACCCATGACAGCCCCGCAGCCATGCCTCATCTCTTGGTAGCAGTCATACACTAGCTGCATGTAGGAGGGCGACAGACTGCGATATATCTAATCTCCAGATCGGAATGTGTCAGCTGTGATTATACTACACATCAAATGTATCCCTGATTCAAGATTTTTAAAAACGCAATTTTTTTAAAGAGTCTGTTAATTTCACAAGTGCTACACGGCTTCGATGATGTCTACATTTCGTTCATCTATTTTATGTGACCTGACGAATACCTGCTGGAGAGAGGCCACTTGTTCGGGACATTTCCCCTGATCAGTGGGGCTGACGGACTCAGAAATTCCACTGTCCTCTTCGCCCGGCTGCAGCTCATCACTCTCCGAGTCCGATTCCCAGGTTGAGTCACATTCCTCCACTGTGCTTGGCTCTTTGTACCTCCAGCTACCCATAAGATTTCCCATTTAAACTCGCACCAATTCACCGTGCTCTCCGGTGGCCAGCGTGCCAACATATTTTAATTTAAACTACAGAAGCCCCTTGGTCGTCATGAACTCGTCGCTGTCGTGCTGGTCTGTCCGTGCGAGTCGTAAACACTTAATTCAGTAGAGGAAAGTAGGGGAATGTACACATCCTCTGCCGAAACCCTGAGGACACACCCCTTTCCTGCAAAGCACGCATCACCACGAATAAGCGGAACGACTTCGGCGTTGGCGTCAGAACCGTAGACAGCTCATACAAGAAACTCCAGTGAAAGATCACTGTATTTTCTAGTTTTCATTCGGTGATGGCCAGTGACGTAGTGAAAAAATAGACTACACAAAGCCCCCTCTCTCGTGGTAAGTTGTCTTTAACATCTGGGCTTGCTCGAGTGAGCTGCAGAGTATGCGGATGCCCGATGTTCCCGAAAAATTACGCGAGAATCTTGCTGAAGATGCGCGACAAGTCCTCCAAATCTTGGCTAGATCTTGATCTTGCAGAAAATCGATGAGCATCCTGGCTGCGGGACCTTCGACAAGATAGACGCTACAAATGCGCTACAAAAAAATCTGCGCATCTATGCATACCCCGGAGAGCTGTTGTGAGCGGCTGCAGAGGTTACAAACATACAAGGGGTGCATCTCAAAGGCCGTTTCTCAAAGCCGAGACTGCATCCTTTGAAGGCTACATTTCTAGGGGTTGTCACTTACTTCTATCCACCAAATTATAACAATTAGGGTTAGCAATAAGATAAAATTTAAGGTAAGGGTTAGGTTTGGGGTCAGGTTTAGGATTAGAGGTTAGAGTTAAGTTTAGGTTTTGGGAAACCAGAGATGACTCGCATAAAATCAAAGCTGTCTAACAGAGATGAAATAACGTCGTGTCAGTTTGGCGGATGAAATTAGGCGACGACCCCTAAAAATGCAGCCTTCAAAGGCTGAAGCCTACGCTTTGAGAAGCACACAAAGCCTGTACTGTTTCCTTCGAAGGCTGCATTTTTAGGGGTCGTCACGTTCTTCCATCCACCAAACTAACATTTAGGGTTAGTAATAAGATTAAATTTAGAATAAAGGTTAGGTTGGGGTTCAGTTTTAGGATTAGAGGTTAGAGTTTAGGTTTCGGTGAACCATTCGCTTAAATCAAAGCTGTTTCACGGAGATGAAATGACGTCACGTCAGTTCGGCAGATGGAAGTAAGTGACGACCCATAAAAATGCAGCCTTCAAAGGATGCAGCTTACGCTTTAAAATGCACCCAAAGTGAACAGGACAGGGCAACAAGAATTCCCGTATGTAACAGGCGATAAGCAGCGCTGATAGATCTATCTGATGGAGGAACAAATGTAGTGCAGTTCTTAAGTTACAGATGTACGTTTGTCCTTAAACCAGGGGCATGTGCAGATCACCCAGCGCCCTAGTGCTCATGCGCGCCTTTTAACGTGATCATGAACGACACCTGGCGGCAAACTTTTTTTCCCAAACTGAACTGACACAAGAATACTGTGATTGGCTCTTACTGAACAAACCTTTACAGCCAATCAGAATCGGAAATCCTGTTTCTTTACAGCCAAACAAACGAAAACCATCATTTCTTTACTACTTGGTAAAAGCTTTCGCATCAAATACTCAGCAAAACCATCAGAGATGCCAAGTCTCACACATTCGGCATAGGTCTTACGCATTTTTTAGGCTTATTCACCGTAGTCCGTAACTATTCATTGAATGCTCAATGAGATTCGCATGTTTTGTACAAACCCAAAACCAGTGAAGTTGGCACGTTATGTAAATCGTAGATAAAAACAGAATACAATGATTTGCCAATCCTTTTCAACTTATATTCAATTGAATACACTGCAAAGACAAGATGTTTAATGTTCAAACTGAGAAACTTTATTTATTTTTTTGCAAATAATCATTAACTTAGAATTTAAAGGCAGCAACACATTGCAAAAAAGTTGGCACAGGGGCCTTTTTACCACTGTGTTACATCGCCTTTCCTTTTAAAGACACTCAGGAGAGCAATTTTTGAAGCTTTTCAGGGGGAACTTTTTTCCATTCTTGCTTGAGGTACAGCTTAAGTTGTTCAACAGTCCGGGGTCTCCATTGTCGTATTTTACGCTTCATAATGAGCCACACATTTTCAATGGGAGACAGGTCTGGACTACAGGCAGGCCAGTCTAGTACCCGCACTCTTTTACTATGGAGCCATGCTGTTGTAACACGTGCAGAATGTGGCTTGGCATTGTCTTGCTGAAATAAGCAGGGGCGTCCATGAAAAAGACGTTGCTTGGATGGCAACATATGTTGCTCCAAAACCTGTATGTACCTTTCAGCATTAATGGTGCCTTCACATATGTGTAAGTTGCCCATGCCTTGGGCACTAATACACCCCCATAACATCACAGATGCTGGCTTTTGAACTTTGCGCCTATAACAGTCTGGATGGTTCTTTTCCTCTTTGGTCCGGAAGACACGACGTCCACAGTTTCCAAAAACAATTTGAAATGTGGACTCGTTAGACCACAGAACACTTTTTCACTTTACATCAGTCCATCTTAGATGAGCTTGGGCCCAGCGAAGCCGCCGGCGTTTCTGGGTGCTGTTGATAAATGGCTTTCGCTTTGCATTGTAGAGTTTTAACTTGCACTTGCAGATGTAGTGACGAACTGTAGTTACTGACAGTGGTTTTCTTAAGTGTTCCTGAGCCCATGTGGTGATGTCCTTTACACACTGATGTCGGTTTTTGATGCAGTACCGCTTGAGGGATCGAAGGTCACGGGCATTCAATGTTGGTTTTCGGCCTTGTCGCTTACGTGCAGTAATTTCTCCAGATTCTCTGAACCTTTTGACGATATTACGGACCGTAGATGATGAAATCCCTAAATTTCTTGCAATAGCTCGTTGAGGAATGTTGTTTTTAAACTGTTCGACAATCATCTCACACATTTGTTCACTAAGTGGTGACCCTCGCCCCATCCTTGTTTGTGGATGACTGAGCATTTCAGGGAAGCTGCTTTTATACCCAATCATGGCACCCACCTGTTCCCAATTAGCCCGTTCACCTGTGGGATGTTCCAAATAAGTGTTTGATGAGCATTCCTCAGCTCTCTGTCTTTTTTGCCACTTGTTCCAGCTTTTTGGAAACATGTTGCAGGCATCAAATTCCAAATGAGCTAATATTTGCAAAAAATTACAAAGTTTACCTGTTCGAACATTAAGTAACTTGTCTTTGCAGTGTACTCAATTGAATATAAGTTGAAAAGCATTTGCAAATCATTGTATTCTGTTTTCATTTAAGATTTACACAACGTGCCAACTTCACTGGTTTTGGGTTTTGTACTTGAAAAAATAAAATTTGAAACTGAAAAATCATGTGTTGATCTTGAGTTGATCTTGAAAAACATAACAATGTATTCAAAATAAAAATCAGTGTATGAAACGTTTTTTCAGGTTAAATATAATTTTGATTCACTTTGGTTATTCTTTTGAATAAATTATTTATTTTCACTTCTCACTTCCATATGTAATTTGACATTTGAGGTCTCATTTTTTTCAGTAGCATGTTTTATCTTTTCAGATTCAAATCTTATTTTTTCAGTTTCAAATCTTATTTTTTCAGTTTCAAACCTTTTTTTTTCAGTTTCAAGTCTGTTTTTTGAGTTTCAGACTTTTGACCCTGATGTGGCGTGGGGGACGTGGTATTAACTGAGCTGGGCGTGGAATCATGAGTGACAGCTGAACAAAAAGGCTTGGAACCTTCCATTGACCAGTGGCGTAGCCAGCGGGGGGGCCAAAACATGTCCCTTTATGACTGCAATTAGTAGTTCTCAATCATTTTCCTTTATTGACGCGTTTTCCAATGATTGTAACTGGCAACCGAAGACACGGTTTCTCTCCACGTGTGATCTAACAGCGATTAAATCGTGGGCTAAATTCATTACAGTTGCCGAACAAGAACAGAGAATTGGGCCGAGAGCACTCCACAATTAACAGGTGCTGCGTGTTCTCCCAATTAGGTAAGACAGCAATGATTGTCGTCTTACCTAATCGTGGAGAACAAGCAGCACCTGTTAAGTGTGGAGCGCTCTCGGAATGAACCTTTTGTTAATTACGAAAATGACTGAGAACAGGTTAGGACTAATAATTGTTTTAAACAGAAGTTTTGTGCAACCCAATTCTCTGTTAATCCCCCCCCCACCCAAAAAAAAGTTGGAAAGGGGGAAATCCCCCTCTGAAAAATATTTTGGCAGAAGCCCTGTTTGGGAAATCAGAATGTCCAATCTGTTCATATTTTGTGGGCCTGAATGAACATGCCAGTCAAGCAGTACTTGCATAGGTACTTTAAAGACGCCTGCATTCTGGACCCAAAACAAATTTTTAGCACGACACATTGTATTGACTTTGACAGTAATCTGTCGTGTGAAAAATATGTTTCGCGTCCAGTGTGCAAGCAGCTTAATTCACTGAAAACGTGCAGGAATGGCCCGCTTTGACTATTTTTTCTTGCAGGTGCTAGGGCAGTTTTTGCGGGAATCTCGCAATTGCGCTGCTTGGCGGAAGCCCTGCCAAAACGTAGAACATGTCTCACCGGTGCGTTGGATGTATGGGCTCCAGCAGGTTGACCCGACCGGCCGGACGCCATCTTTACAAGCCAAGCGGACACTACGCTGCGTTCACAGTGCTATGTGGAAATCAGACATATCAGCACTTAAAATGTGGCTGTTAAACTGCAAAATCTGGCATAATCGACCGCTCTTATACCGCAATTGGTGCTCAGTACTGTCTAAAACAGATTTTTAAATGGAAGTTTGTCACTGGCATCAATTCTTACACTGCCAATCACATGAATTTGGCGTATATAAGTGTTGAGTTAGATTTGTTTTAGTTCCCACGTTTCCTGAAGGCACTATCACTGGGGAAGGTTCCAAGCATTTTTGTTCAGCTGTCACTCATGATTCTACAACCAGCTCAGTTGATGCTATGCCCCCCACACCGCATCAGGGTCAAACGTCTCTGAAACTCAAAAAACAGATTTGAAACTGAAAAAAAAGGTTTGAAACTGAAAAAGTAAGATCTACAAAACCCAAAACCAGTGAAGTTGGCACGTTGTGTTAATCTTAAATAAAAACAAAATACAATGATTTGCAAATCCTTGTCAACCTATATTCAATTGAATACACTGCAATGTGTGGCGCATTATGAAGAGTAAAATACGGCAATACGGCTGTTGAACAACTTAAGCTTTACATCAAGCAAGAATGGGAAAGAGTTCCACCTGAAAAGCTTCACAAATTGATCTCCTCAGTTCCCAAACGTTTACTGAGTGTCGTTAAAAGGAAAGGCGATGTAACACAGGGGTAAAAAGGCCCTAGTGCCAACTTTTTTGCAATGTGTTGCTGCCTTTAAATTCTAAGTTAATGATTATTTGCAAAAAAAAAAAAGAAGTTTCTCAGTTTGAACATTAAACATATTGTCTTTGCAGTGTATTCAATTGAATATGACTTGAAATGGATTTGCAAATCATTGTATTCTGTTTTTATCTACGATTGACATAACGTGCCAACTTCACTGGTTTTGGGTTTGTAAATCTGAAAAGATAAAACATGCAACTGAAAAAATAAGACCTCAAATGTCAAAATATATATGGAAGTGAAAAGTGAAAATAAATAATTTATTCAAAAGAATTACCAAAGTGAATCAAAATTATATTTAACCTGAAAAAACATTTCATACACTTATATTTTTCAAAATTCAAGATCAACACATGAATTTTCCGTTTCAAATTTTATTTTTTCAAGTACAAAACTTTTGACCCAAATGTAACTCCATATGTCTAGGGCGACAGAGTGCGGAAGGTCCGCGGAGGCTCTGAACGCCGAGCCGCGCACCTGGAGGATTTCGTTACAATGCGGCCGGTGTCGCACAGACCGCGTTGCAATGATTGGCTAGCTTCAGGACCCGGAAGTTCGTTTACCAATTAAATTTAAAATGAAAGCTGAAGGATGGTTCAATGCTTTCATTAATGGCACTCACAACAAAATTTGGTCTGAGCAGTAATTCTTTTTTAACATATGCACAAATTAAAGCTATTTTAACCAAACTATCACAGTTGGGTGATCCTATTGGTAGCCATGTGGAAATAGATGAGAAGTTGGAGGTTATTGCTCATGGGAAAGGAATAGTCTCCAAACTTTATGGGTTGTTGTGTCTTTCAGCCCCCAACTGTAATATCCACACCCAACTGCAATGGCAGCGAGATCTGGGAATTAACTTGTCATCTCCAGAATGGGATAGTTTGTGGAAGAACTCAATTGGTATAAGTAAACGTGTCAGATATAGAGTAATTCAGATGAAAATATTGCATAGGGTGTATTTGACTCCTGCAAAACTAAAAAAGATGGACCAGAGTTCATCTGACCGATGCTGGCATGGATGTGGAGAGGTGGGTACTCTGATCCACATGTTATGGCACTGCCCTGTCATTGTTTCCCTGTGGAGGGAGGTGGAAATTATTCTATCAGGGGTTCTCAACATTGACCTGCAATTTTCACCCACTACTTGCCTGCTAGGGGCCCGTGTTGAAAACATCCAAAGCACTAAACATCAAAAAGTGATCGCCCTGGCATGCCTTACAACAAAACGCCTAATCTTAATGAACTGGAAGGTGAGGAAATCCTCCTGCTTCTCCAGAGAGAGATGGCTGGGGGAATTCCTCCATCTTTTAAGTATGGAGAAAGCCTCCTCCATCCTCAGGGACCTAGATATGGACGAGAGTGAGCTTTGGGTCACTTTAAGATCTTTTCTAGATGCACAACCTCACAAATATTTTTTCCCTGCATAACCAGCGCACAGTATATATAGAATGCTAGTTTACTTTTTTTTTCTGTGTGTGTGTCTTCATGAAAGAAAGCTAATCTTGCCTATAGTGTTTCATGAATCTAGTCAATCCACCTTTCATTTTACTTATCTATCTACCTTAGATCTTCCGTATGGATGCTGACATGTGTACATGCCCGGATCCTAATTGAACAGGTGCACTGTGATTCCCTTCCTTTTGTGTACGTCAGTGTAATTTGTCATCATATATTGTTGTAGGTCTGATTTATTGTTTTTGTTGTTATTGTAGTTGTTCTTTATTAGTGTAGGTCTTGTATTGTTTTTGTTGATACCATTGTCAATAAAAAAAAGGAAAAAAATAAAATAAAATGAAAGCTTTAAAGAAAGGTCAGCTGAACATACAAACAGCTGAAAATACATATGACTTCCAACACATGGAAGGAGATCGGAAATTTTCATCAGATGTGTCTAAGATAAAATGGAAAACCTTTCCCAACCGGCTTGTGAAAGCACGAAAAAAATGAAGGGGAGGAGTGGAGAGGCTGGCGGAACGAGTGTATCGGCAATATTTACATCATTGACTTGGCTCATGCTGTTTATAAAACTTAGGGAGACAAAATAAAAAGTCTATGCAGCGCTCTGTTTAACCCAAGGTTTTCCGTATTTATCGTATTTTGAACGTCGCCTATTTATCACAGAAATTAGATTCAGTAGCAGAACTTTAGAGCAGGTCTGTTCGTGGGGACCATGCGCGCCGTCCGCACCGCTGAAACCGCGCCGACTACAAGACGCATGAATCAGGCTTTAGAATTCCCGAGTCATAATCGATTTCCGTGTCATTAGTGGGGAAATCCACTGTAATGCACGTGAAACTGATTAACTTGATGCACAATGACTTAAATTCCTTCATCGGGCTGGAGTCTATCCCAGCTGACTACGGCAAAGGCAGGGACCCACCCTGGACAGCTTGCCAATCCATTGCAGGGCGCACACACCATTCACTCCCACACTCATACCTTTGGGCAATTTAGTGTCTCCAATTAACCTGATATGCATGTCTTTGGCCGGGAGGAAACCGGAGTACCCGGAGAAAACCCACGCGAACACGGGAACATGCAAACTCCACACAGAAAGGCCCCAGGCCGGATTCAAACCCACAACCTTCTTGCTGTGAGGCAGCAATGTGCGCTTCAGTGCGCCTTAATTGAATAATTGCTGACTGTGGCACAGAAACATGAATGCCACTAAGAGTAGAAACTCACGCTTAAGACGTAAGCATTGGCATCTCTGAACCATGTTTGCCAAAACAACATATTAACATAACGTAACATAACATGAATGGCGAGAACAGACTGCTCAGCCCAACTAGGCTTGCCACATTTTTATACTATTTTGCATATATCACTTCAGATATTCAATGACAAAGTAGTATCTAGCTTTAAGTCAAGACTGCTCTTGAAAACTCTAAAGGTCTCTGCCTCAACAATATGGTCAGGCAAGCTGTTCCACATCACAGTACGCGCTCAGACCTACTCAACACAAAGATACAGGTCAGACAAAAAATTCTTTGACATTTATTTCAACGTATACTCCAAAATTTGGTTCAATAAAAGAAATCATGAAAAAACACTGGCACATCTTGTCTTCCGATCCACTACTTACCAGCAAATTCTCGGATTTGCCAGTGTTTGTTTCCAAAAGGGGGAAAAAACTTAGACAATTCCTGGTCTATGTTGATTTGAAATCTTCGCCTCAAATGTCATTCCAGACACGTTTAGCTCCCATCCCCAACGGAAGCTATAGGTGCGGTCATTGCGCGCAATGCCACCATGTCCAAAAAGCACACTCTTTTACCAACCCTCTAAATTATAAAACCTACAGAATCAACGATGTTATTTTGTGTTCATCCACTCATGTTGTCTACATAATTACATGTCCTTGTGGTCTTGTGTATGTAGGAAAGACGAGCCGTCCGTTGAAATTCAGAATAAGTGAACATAAAATCACAATAAAACGCAATAACAGAGACTATCCTGTAGCAGTCCACTTTAATGATTTTAAACACAGTATCAATCACATGCAAGTGTGTGGAATAGAACTGGTAAAAAAACCAAAAAGAGGTGGTGATATTGAGGTAATCCTACTACAAAGAGAAGCCTTTTGGATCCACACACTGCAAAGTTTTAAACATGGTTTGAATGAGGAACTATGCCTTAATGTAATGCTATAAATTTGCAAATATACCTTATTGTTGTAATCTGAACTTAACTCTTCACAAATGTATGTGTAATCCAACTTGTCTTTGTTTGATATCCTGTGATTGACACACATGTTAATCATTGTAATCATTATAATTGAATAATTAGTCAGGGCATCCAATTGGGTGTTCCCTGTTTCCTGTTTTGTGCCTTTTGTATATAATGTCTTTGATGATGTGGCAAACCTACTCTGATGAAGGTCCTATGACCGAAACGTCAGCCTTAGTCATGCCAAATGAATTTTAATTAATAAATTTTGGTTGTCCAGTAGAGCAAGCAGTGTTGCGCCTTTCATTCCCTAAATTAGAAGCTGTTCCACATGGAAATTACTCTTTGAGTAAAGAAAGATTTCTGAATATCAGTGCAAAATTTACCTTTGGTCAGCTTTCATTTGTGGCCCTGAGTTCTACTAACAACACTTGGTTGAAGGAATCCTACATATATAATTCACTTTGTTAATCCCTTTAACATATTTAAAGACCACAATCAGATCACCCCATAGTCTCCTTTTCCTAAGACTAAAGAGATTAAGGATCTTCAGCCTTTTCTCATAGCTTTCATCTTTTATACCTGGAAATAGCTTAGTGGCTCTTTTCTGAACTTTCTGTAGAGCCTCGATATCTTTCTTAAAGTATGGTCCCCAGAACTGTACACAATACTCCAGATGTGGTCTGACGAATGTGTTGTACAAAAGAAGCATCACCTCCTTGGATTTGAACTCAATACTTTTGGCAATGTATCCCAGCATCCAATTGGCTTTTTTAACTGCTACGACACAATGGCTAGAGCCTGTGAGGGTTTGGTCAACAATCACTCCCAGATCTTTTTTGTGTGGAGCACATTCCAATTTAAAACCTCCCATGAAGTAATTCCGTCTAATGTCCATATTACCTACATATACAACTTTACATTTCGCAAAATTAAATTTCATTTGCCCCATTTCTGCCCAATTCTGGATTCTATCCAAATCATCCTGAATCACTTTAGTGGACCCTAAACTATTTGCCAAACCCCCCAATTTAATATCATCTGCAAATTTAACTAATCTGCTCTCAGTATTCCTATCAAGGTCATTAATATACACTCAACAAAAATATAAACGCAACACTTTTGTTTTTGCTCCCATTTGCCATGAGATGGACGCAAAGATCTAAAATTCATTCCAGATACACAATATTACCATTTCTCTCAAACATTGTTCACAAATCTGTCTAAATGTGTGATAGTGAGCACTTTTGCTTTGCTGAGACTATCCATCCCACCTCACAGGTGTGCCACATCAAGATGCTCATCAGACACCAGGATTAGTGCACAGGTGTACCTTAGACTGTCCACAATAAAAGGCCACCCTGAAATGTGCAGTTTTTGCTTTATTGGGGGTCTGGGGACTCAGAACCAGTCAGTATCTGGTGTCACCACCATTTGCCTCATGCAGTGCAACACATCTTCTTCGCATAGAGTTTATCAGATTGTCAATTTTGGCCTGTGGAATGTTGGTCCACTCCTCTTCAATGGCTGTGCGAAGTTGCTGGATATTAGTGGGAACTGGTACGCGCTGTCGTATACGCTGGTCAAGCACATCCCAAACATGCTCAATGGGTGACATGTCCGATGAGTATGCTGGCCATGCAAGAACTGGGACATTCTCAGCTTCCAAGAATTGTGTACAGATCCTTGCAACATGAGGCCGTGCGTTATCTTGCTGAAACATGAGGTGATGTTCATGGATGTATGGCACAACAATGGGCCTCAGGATCTCATCACGGTATCTTTGTGCATTCAAAATGCCATCAATAAAATGCACCTGTGTTCTTCGTCCATAACAGATGCCTGCCCATACCATAACCCCACCACCACCATGGACCACTCGATCCACAACATTGACATCAGCAAAGCGCTGACCCACACGACGCCACACACGCTGTCTGCCATCTGCCCTGAACAATGTAAACCGAGATTCATCCGTGAAGAGAACACCTCTCCAACGTGCCAGACGCCATCGAATGTGAGCATTTGCCCACTCAAGTCTGTTACGGCGATGATCTGGAGTCAGGTTAAGACCCCGATGAGGACGACGAGCATGCAGTTGAGTTTCCCTGAGACGGTTTCTGACAGTTTGTGCAGAAATTCTTTGGTTATGCAAACCAATTGTTTCAGCAGCTGTCTGAGTAGCTGGTCTCAGACGATCTTGGAGGTGAACCTGCTGGATGTGGAGGTCCTGGGCTGGTGTGGTTACACGTGGTCTGCGGTTGTGAGGCCGGTTGGATGTACTGCCATATTCTCTGAAACGCCTTTGGAGACTGCTTATGGTGGAGAAATGAACATTCAATGCCCGAGCAACAGATCTGGTTGACATTCCTGCTGTCAGCATGCCAATTGCACGCTCCCTCAATGCTTGCACCATCTGTGGCATTTTGCTGTGAGAGAAAACTGCACATTTCAGAGTGACCTTTTATTGTGGGCAGTATAAGGTACGCCTGTGCACTAATCATGGTGTCTGATGAGCATCTTGATGTGGCACACCTGTGAGGTGGGATGGATTGTCTCAGCAAAGCAAAAGTGCACACTATCACACATTTAGACAGATTTGTGAACAATGTTTGAGAAAAATGGTAATATCGTGTATCTGGAATGAATTTTAGATCTTTGAGTTCATCTCATGACAAATGGGAGCAAAAACAAAAGTGTTGCGTTTATATTTTTGTTGAGTGTAGATGAGCAACAGCAGGGGTCCCAACACCGATCCCTGAGGGACGCCACTCCCCACCATTCCTAGCTCAGATGAGATTTCACTGACCACCACTCTGTGTTCTGTTCTGCAACCAGTTTTGAATCCACTTCGAAATATCTCCTATAACTCCAATAGAGCTCAATTTAAAAATTAGTCTCATATGCGGTACTGTATCGAATGCTTTCTGAAAATCCAAGTATATGATGTCATAAGCCCTGCTCTGGTCATAAGTCCTGGTGGCCTCTTCAAAAAATTCCAGAAGGTTTATCAGGCATGACCTTCCCTGACGAAAACCATGTTGGCTATCCTTCAAGATACTGTTCCGTTCAAGAAATAAGTCCAGCTCATCTTTTATGATAGATTCCAATATTTTGCACGAAATGCAAGTTAAAATGACTGGCCTGTAATTTCCCGGCTCGGTACGGTCCCCTTTCTTATATATTGGTTTAATATTGCCCTGTTTCCAATCATTTGGTATTTCTCCAGTTTCTAAAGACCGCCTGAAGATGGTGGATAGCGGCTTAAAGATGATCTCACTCTAGGATATAAGCCATCAGGACCCGCCGCCTTATCTGCCTTTGGTTTATGCAACTTGTCTAATACTTCGTTATCCCAAACCTCAATTTCTGCTAAATAATCTTGAACATTTAACATGCCCTTTGGCCAAATAAAGACCCCCTCTGAAGTAAAATTCTCAACAAAGTAACTGTTTAAGGCATCCGCAATATCCTTATTATCAATTAGCAGCGATCTGTTTTTATTCTTTATGCACTTAACCTGCTCTTTAACTTTCCTTTTTCAGCTACAGTACTGAAAGAAGCGCTTAGGGTTGGTTTTTGCCCCCTCTGCAATTTGTCTTTCATACAGTCTTCTAGCATTCCTTAGCTCTTTTTTGACCAGAGCCCGCATTTTACAGTATTCAGCCTTAGTATTCTCATTGTTATCCTTTATATAAATCTTATAAATTCCTCTTTTCTCTCAAAATCCTATGAATACCTCTGTTCATCCACTGAGGAGTCTACTTTTTCAGCTTACTTTTGGACACCTTTGGAATGAATCTGCATTGTGATTCAAGTAAAACCCCCTTAAATCTTTCTCACATCTCATTTACGGACTCACAGTCCAGGAGTGTCTCCGATTTTATTTCACTTAGATATGAGTGCATCCTGTCAAAGTTTGCTCGCCTAAAATTGAAAATTTTTGTTTTTGAATACACCTTTTTTACTTCCCATATAACATCAAAATTAACTGCAGAGTGATCACTTGTCCCAAGTGGCTCCAGTACCTCAAAATTGCTAATTCTATCTGGGTCATTACAGGGCACCAAAGTCTAAAATTGTCTTTCTCCTGTAGGTTTATTAACATACTGCACCAATAAATTATCATTTATAACAACAGCTGCGCCCCCTCCTCGCCTATTACATCTATCCTTCCTAAAGAGCTTATAACCTTCTATATTATATTCATCTCCATCCTCTTCACTTAGCCATGTCTCCGTAATCCCAACAATGTCATAGCCCTCACTAATTATAACAGCCTCAAGCTCAGGAAATTTATTTTTTTATGTTTCTTGCATTTAAGTAAAAACATTTCAGGTTATTACTAATGCTCTTCCCCCTTGATTTCCCATGTGGCCGCAGCTTCAAGGCTCCCACTACGCTTTGTTGCTTTAAAAGTATATTATCAGTTGTGCATGTAACGCTGTCAGCTTCCATCAGGGCAGTCTGCATTTCCCTATGTGTAACACTCACTAACCTCCCTGACCCCCAAGTCCCTAGTTCGAATAATCCTGTGCTACCCTCAACATACGCTGACCCAGTGCAAAGGTACCCCTCCGGTTCAGGTGCAGACGTCAGGCTTGCTGTTAAAGGTGAACTTGATTTGGATTTGATACATGGTATCATTCAACAGGAATATAGCTTCAAAGTTGCAGGAAAATGTTGCAGGAGAAAAATTTTTATCTCATTTTTGATCGGCAATATCTCAGATGCCATTTACTTCACATTGGTAATTGTTCAGATAACCAATTACCAAGTCCAAAAGACACCCTCTACAAAATGTCAGCCCCCTGTCATAAAAACTAATGAGTTAACAGGCCCTTACAAGTGCTGCCACAGTTCGCAAATAGAAAATTTTCCTCAGAATCTACAGGCCTATTACTGCATGTTACATGTGAGCTAGACTGCTCACATGTAACATGCAGTAATAGGCCTGCTAGACTGAAAGTAAAATTATGTACAGATGAAGCACCAGATATTTGACATACACACTTTGGAGGTTCTAGCTCAAGAACTTTTTAAGATATTCTAGCTCAAAATTAGAACTTCAGGCGATTCTAAAAAAAAAAAAAAAAAAAGGCTAAAAATTGCCCAAACCTTTGTCCTTTTCATTTTTTGTGACCAAACTGTTGGCAGTAAAGCCCTACAATTTTGGGATTATTCTATTAAGAAGTGACTCCACCAACGTGATTTTTTTTCAAGAAAATCTGAGAGTTATCACAGTTATGTCCTCTTTACACATGTACTTTGCAATATTTCAAAAATCATTTGGCCTCTGTATACAAATGCAGTGAAATTCAAGTGTTGTGATTCTGAGGCAGGATACATGTCTTTCCTGGGTAGACAGTCAACTGAAGATTGCCGCTTACCAAATGGCTTCTCACCAATGAGTGCATTGAGTTGTATTCATAATCTCTATATAAGTTGTACTTCAAGAATCTGCTGATAGCCCAGGTAATGAAAACTTGGCCATGAAAGAGGGTTGTGTGGAGGCAAAACTGGAGTGAGGAGCCAATGCATTTTGTACAAAAGCTACAACATTTGCACATTAATCTCTTGCAAGGAGAGAAACAACACCAAGCGTTTTAAAAGATATAGAGCAACAAAGGGCCAATTGAAACTCAGGGCCACTGAACTGTTTGGTTTTTCACAAAACCCAAAACCAGTGAAGTTGGCACGTTGTGTAAATCCTAAATAAAAACAGAATACAATGATTTGCAAATCCTTTTCAACCTATATTCAATTGAATACACTGCAAAGACAAGTTACTTAATGTTCGAACAGGTAAACTTTGTCAATTTTTCCAAATATTAGCTCATTTGGAATTTGATGCCTGCAACATGTTTCAAAAAAGCTGGCACAAGTGGCAAAAAAGACTGAGAGAGTTGAGGAATGCTCATCAAACGCTTATTTGGAACATCCCACAGGTGAACGGGCTAACAGTTAGGTGCCATGATTGGGGATATAAGCAGCTTCCCTGAAATGCTCATTCATTCACAAACAAGGATGGGGCGAGGGTCACCATTTAATGAACAAATGCGTGAGCTGATTGTCGAACAGTTTAAAAACAACATTCCTCAACGAGATATTGCAGGAAATTTAGGGATTTCATCATCTACGGTCCGTAATATCATCAAAAGGTTCAGAGAATCGGGAGAAATCACTGCACGTAAGCGACAAGGCCGAAAACCTTGTCGGGGTTTTCGGGGGGTGGGGGGGTGGTTGGGATTAACAGAGAATTGGGTTGCACAAAACTTCTGTTTAAAACAATTATTAGTCCTAACCTGTACTCAGTCATTTTCGTAATTAACAAAAGGTTCATTCCGAGAGCGCTCCACACTTAACAGGTGCTGCTTGTTCTCCACGATTAGGTAAGACGACAATCATTGTCGTCTTACCTAATTGGGAGAACACGCAGCACCTGTTAATTGTGGAGTGCTCTCGGCCCAATTCTCTGTTCTTGTTTGTTACCTGTAATGAATTTAGCCCGCGATTTAATCGCTGTTAGATCACACGTGGAGAGAAACCGTGTCTTCGGTTGCCAGTTACAATCATTGGAAAACGCGTCAATAAAGGAAAATGATTGAGAACTACTAATTGCAGTCATAAAGGGACATGTTTTGGCCCCCCCGCTGGCTACGCCACTGGTCACTGGAAGGTTCCAAGCCTTTTTGTTCAGCTGTCACTCATGATTCCACGCCCAGCTCAGTTGATACCACGCCCCCCACGCCGCATCAGGGTCAAAAGTCTGAAACTCAAAAAACAGATTTGAAACTGAAAAAAAAGATTTGAATCTGAAAAGATAAAACATGCAACTGAAAAAAATGAGACCTCAAATGTCAAAATACATATGGAAGTGAGAAATGAAAATAAATAATTTATTCAAAAGAATAACCAAAGTGAATCAAAATTATATTTAACCTGTGTAATGTGAATATAGGCCACTAGATGGCAGTATTTACCTTTTTTTTGTTAAGCTCAGACTGGAGTCATGTTTAAACATGTCCTGGACATGTCTGGGGCAAGTCTCAGAAAATTAAAAAAAGAGGTCTAAATGTGGGTGGGGTCTGCAAAAGAGTATATAAGGAAAAGAATTGAGACAGTAGAGTAGTAGGAGAAATTGCAAGAAGATGACCAGACCTGCCATTCTGTTCAAGACCTGTGACGTTTCTTTTGTGGATTTCTTTGCCTGAGTTTGAGCATTTTCATCATCCAGGACATCACCAAGCCACCCCCACGAAAAGGGATTGTAAATATTTAGGTTTTGTACATAATTCAATCTTGGTCTTTAGGTTAGTTAGTTGTTATTGTCTTTGATAATTAAATGTGTTTGAGTTTTTAAAACTGTGTCTGTCATCCCTTGCTGTTGCTGTTGTGTTATAAATGTAATAACAAATTGGGGCCATAACAAATTGGGGGCTCAAGGTCCGGGATAGACCATTTTGTGAGTAATTTATTGAAAATCTAACATTTCAAATTGTAAAATTGATTTTTATTAATTGAGTACATATATATTGACAACAGCAATGGATGATTTCTTGGCATCACCAACCGTCGGGGTTTTGAAGTCTTTTAAAAAGACAGAACTGCTAGAAATTTGCAGACATTTAGAGCTGACAGAGGTGAAACCAGCCATGCGAAAAGCAAGACTGGCTCGAGAGATAGTTGAATATTACATTGATGAAAATGTGTTTGCACCCGGAGATCTGGAACAGTTTCCAGTGGAAAATCCAAATATAGAAATGGAACTTAAATTAAAAATGCTAGAGATTGAAAGGGAGGAAAGAGAAAAAGAAAGCGAGGAAAAAGAAAAGCAAAGAGAATTTGAGAGGGAAGAAAGAGAGAAAGAAAGGGAAGAAAAAGAAAAACTAAGGCAGTTTGAGTTAGAAAAATTAGCCAGAGAAGAGAAAATAGAAAGGGAGGAAAAAGAAAAACAAAGAGAATTTGAGTTAGAAAAATTTGCAAGACAGAGAGATTTTGAATTAGAGAAATTCGATAGAGAAGAAAGACTCCAAATGGAGCAACTAAAAATTAAAATTGAAACTAAAAATAAATTTTGTGCCAGTCAGGAGGTAAAACTGGTGCCTCCATTTTCAGAAAAGGATGTCGACAACTATTTCCAGTGTTTTGAAAAGGTAGCAAAGAGTTGCCAGTGGCCATAGGAACACTGGCCTCTGATGTTGCAAACTGTCCTCAAGGGTAAAGCTCAACAAGCCTATTCGGCTTTGTCTGCAGATGATTCCTCTGATTATGAGGTTGTCAAAAAGGTTATTTTGGGAGCTTATGAGTTGGTTCCAGAGGCTTACCGACAGAAATTCAGAGGTCTGAAGAAATCTGAAAATCAGACTTATGTTGAATTTGCTAATGAAAAGCAGGTTTGCTTTGAGCGCTGGTGTACTTCTATGGAGGTCAAAGATGATTTCAACTCACTAAAAGAGATGGTGTTAGTTGAAGAATTCAAGAACTGTGTTAAAGATGATGTTAAGACCTACCTTAATGAGAAGCAAGCACTGAATTTGCAATCAGCTGCCAAATTTGCAGATGAATATGTTCTCACACATGAGTCCAAATTTCAGTCTAGCAGTAATAATAGATGGTCCCAATTTCAGAAAAAGGGTTATGGTGATACCCAAGATTCCTCACCCAAAGACAAATCTGGTGATGGTGCTCAGAAATCCAGTAACAGGTCTGATCAAAGTGTGAAAGCTGACAGTGACAAAAGTGGTCTAGTTTGCAGTTATTGCAAGAAATCTGGTCATGTTACAACTAACTGTTGGTTCCTTAAAGCTAAGAAAGAAAAAGAAAAGGATACCAAACCAAATGCCTTTGTGAAAACAAGGTTAGAAACCCCTGTAGTAGATAACCAATCTGCTAAATTGCCTGCTTCTTGTGGGGCTAAAAAGCCTGATACAGCTGACTTCGTGAGGGAGGAATTTCTTCCATTTGTGTCAGAGGGATTTGTGGCTCTGAATTAGCATACTACTCCTGTCCCCATATATATCCTAAGGGATACCGGAGCTTCTCAGTCACTTTTGTTGATGGACTCCTTGGAGTTACGTGATGAGACCGCTTCAGGGGATTTCATACTTGTACAAGGTATTGAAGGGAGGACTGTATCTGTACCCCTGCGCTCTATATTCTTGAAGTCAGATTTAGTTACAGGACAGGTAAAGGTGGGACTTATGTCAAGTCTACCTATAAAGGGTGTTTCTCTGTTGCTAGGCAATAACCTGGCTGGGGGCAAAGTAGTTCCCCCTGTACATCTTACTTCACAGCCGAGCACTGAAGATGGGTATGAGGACCCATCTCTGTATCCTTCTTGTGCAGTGACTCGTACTATGGCCAAGAAGGCTAAAGAAGAAGATGATGTGGTGCCGTCCAGTACATTGTATAGTCAGGACTCAGGTGGTTCGCCTCATGACTCTGATTGGCCTACTATGGTTTCTCCGTTTGAGGACTTATCAGATACTTTTATCAGTTCTCTATTCAGCCAGCCGGATGGGTCTGGTGATTCTGATGTGTCTGGAGACTTGTCTCTGTCCAGAAAGTGGTTGATTGAGGAGCAAACTAATGATCCTGAAATTTGTGTACTAAAGAGGAGAGCCCTTCCTGATAAAGAAATAGACGCAGTTCCAGTTGGGTATTATCTCAAGGATGGTGTGTTGATGCGGAAGTGGCGCCCTCCTGATATCCCTGCCAATGCAGATTGGGCAGTGGTGAGGCAAATTGTTGTTCCGAAGGTCTACAGGAATGAGATCTTCACAATGGCTCATAGTTTACCTTTAGGAGGTCATCTTGGTGTTAACAAGACTGTTGATAAGATCATGAAACACTTCTTTTGGCCTGGGCTTCGGAAAGACGTTTCCAACTTTTGCAAAACCTGTCACACTTGTCAAGTAGTTGGAAAACATCAGTTAGACCCACCTGTAGCTCCATTGCAGCCTATCCCAGCATTTGGAGAGCCCTTTTCTAAGGTCATTGTTGATTGTGTTGGTCCATTACCCAAGACTAGATCTGGAAATCAGTACTTGTTGACAATCATGTGTGCATCTACCAGATTCCCTGAAGCCATACCTCTACGTAACATCAAGGCAACTGCAATCTCAAAGGCTTTGATAAAGTTCTTCACGTTGTTTGGCCTTCCCAGGGAAATTCAGTCAGACCAAGGTAGCAATTTCACTTCAGGATTGTTTCAGCAGGTTGTGTATGAACTAGGCGCAAAGCAGATTCTTTCTAGTGCCTATCATCCAGAAAGTCAGGGTGCCTTAGAGCGGTTTCATTCCACTCTCAAGACAATGATGAGGACTTATTTTTATGACCATGAGAAAGACTGGGATGAAGGTGTTCATTTGCTGTTGTTTGCAGCAAGAGAAGCAGTGCAGGAGTCTACTGGGTTCAGTCCATTTGAGCTAGTGTTTGGTCATGAAGTGAGAGGACCTTTGCTATTATTGAGTGAACAATGGCAAGAGGAAGAGCCGCACATTAGTCTGTTAGACTATGTTAGCAAGTTCAAGGAAAGATTGCGTGCAGCTTGTGACCTTGCCAAAGAGAACTTGAAATCAAGTCAGGGAAAAATGAAAACTTGGTATGATCATAAGGCTAGAAGCCGTGAGTTTAAACCAGGAGATAAGGTCCTTGTGTTGTTTCCCTTGCAGTCCAATCCATTGCAGGCAAGATTTCATGGTCCTTATGAAATTCTGACAAAACTCAATGATCTCAATTACATTGTGAAGACTCCAGATAGGAGAAAACCAAAACAATTGTGTCACATTAACATGCTGAAGCCTTATCATGACAGAAATGCTAGGGTTGCAGCTGTCACTTCAGATTCTCCAATGGCCGAGATTTGTGAAGATGAGGGGGAGTTTCAAGATGATGAACCTAGAATTAAAGCTGAAGTTCTTTCATGTAAATTGTCAAATTCTGAAGTGTTGCAAAATCTTGATGTAAAACTCCAGCACTTAGAACCCTCACAAAAAGATCAGTTTGAGAGGTTGATCAAGAAATATGAGGATCTGTTTCCTGATGTTCCAAAGAGAGTTTCTTTAGCCTCTCATGATGTAAATGTTGGTGATGCCAAACCAATTAAACAGCATCCGTACCGGATGAATCCTGAAAAGAGAAAGATTGCTGAGAAAGAGGTTGAGTACATGTTAGAACATGATATTATCAGACCCTCCAACTCAGATTGGAGTTCACCCTGTGTGCTAGTTCCAAAACCTGATGGAAGTACTAGATTCTGTACAGATTATTGCAAAGTCAATGCTGTAACTAGAACTGATGTGTTTCCAATACCTAGGATTGATGATTGTATTGATAGAGTAGGGCAAGCAAAGTTTCTGACCAAGATTGATTTATTGAAGGGTTATTGGTGTGTGCCTTTAACTGAGAGGGCCAAGAGCATCTCTGCTTTTGCCACACCATCTGGATTGTACCAGTATGAAGTCCTACCCTTTGGCATGAAAAATGCCCCAGCCACGTTCCAAAGGATGATACAGTCTACAATCGCCGGATTGCCACACACCGGTGTGTACATCGATGACCTGATCACATGGAGTGACTCCTGGGAAGAACATCTAAAAGATGTAGAGACGTTGTTCCAGCGCCTGACCCAGGCTAACCTGACTGTTAACCTGCGCAAGAGTGACTTTGGTTGTGCTACTGTCACCTATCTTGGCTACGTCATAGGCCAGGGTAAGGTGGCACCCATAAATGCTAAAGTCCAAGCCATCATGGACTTTCCAGTTCCTGACAACAAAAAAGCTTTGCGCCGCTTCCTTGGAATGATCGGGTACTACCGCAAGTTCTGCAAGAACTTTGCTGAGATTGCTCTCAGTCTAACTAACCAACTGAAAAAAGGCGTAAAGTTCACTTGGGATGATGCATGCCAGAGAGCCTTCGATCGCCTGAAGTCTCTGCTGTGTCACTTCCCCGTGCTCAAATCTCCTGACTTCAACAAACCGTTCTCCATCGCGGTCGATGCTAGCGACCAAGCTTGTGGATCTGTGCTCCTACAGAGAAGTGACTCTGATGACATTGAGCATCCCATGGCATACTTCTCCAGGAAGTTCAATCGCCACCAAAGGAACTATTCCACAATAGAGAAGGAGCTGTTGGCTCTGGTCCTTTCTTTACAACACTTTGAGGTTTACGTTTGTACAGGACAAAAGCCAATGGTTGTGTACACTGACCACAATCCGTTAATGTTTTTGAGTAAGATGAAAAACAAGAATCGGAGATTGTTGAATTGGAGTTTGATTTTACAGGAGTTTGACTTGGAAATTAAGCATGTGAAGGGTACAGACAATGGAATTGCTGATTGCTTATCCCGTGTTTGAATGTGTATATATATATATATATATATCATGTGTTTGAATATTGTATGATATGTATATATAGACAAGTGTTCACTTAACCATTTTTATTGAAAAGAAAAATTTTGCCTTTATGAGTCAAAAATTTTCCCTTTTGGAATGGAGGTGTAATGTGAATATAGGCCACTAGATGGCAGTATTTACCTTTTTTTTGTTAAGCTCAGACTGGAGTCATGTTTAAACATGTCCTGGACATGTCTGGGGCAAGTCTCAGAAAATTAAAAAAAAAAAAGGTCTAAATGTGGGTGGGGTCTGCAAAAGAGTATATAAGGAAAAGAATTGAGACAGTAGAGTAGCAGGAGAAATTGCAAGAAGATGACCAGACCTGCCATTCTGTTCAAGACCTGTGACGTTTCTTTTGTGGATTTCTTTGCCTGTGTTTGAGCATTTTCATCATCCAGGACATCACCAAGCCACCCCCACGAAAAGGGATTGTAAATATTTATGTTTTGTACATAATTCAATCTTGGTCTTTAGGTTAGTTAGTTGTTATTGTCTTTGATAATTAAATGTGTTTGAGTTTTTAAAACTGTGTCTGTCATCCCTTGCTGTTGCTGTTGCTGTTGTGTTATAAATGTAATAACAAATTGGGGCCAAAACACCTGAAAAAACGTTTCATACACTTATTTTTATTTTGAATACATTGTTATGTTTTTCAAGATCAACTCAAGATCAACACATGATTTTTCAGTTTCAAATTTTATTTTTTCAAGTACAAAACCCAAAACCAGTGAAGTTGGCACGTTGTATAAATCGTAAAATGAAAACAGAATACAATGATTTGCAAATCCTTTTCAACCTATATTCAATTGAGTACACTGCAAAGACAAGTTAATTAATGTTCGAACAGGTAAACTTTGTAATTTTTTGCAAACATTAGCTCATTTGGAATTTGATGCCTGCAACATGTTTCCAAAAAGCTGGAACAAGTGGCAAAAAAGACAGAGAGCTGAGGAATGCTCATCAAACACTTATTTGGAACATACCACAGGTGAATGGGCTAAGTGGGAACAGGTGGGTGCCATGATTGGGTATAAAAGCAGCTTCCCTGAAATGCTCAGTCATTCACAAACAAGGATGGGGCGAGGGTCACCACTTAGTGAACAAATGTGTGAGCTGATTGTCGAACAGATGAAAAACAACATTCCTCAAAAAGCTATTGCAAGAAATTTAGGGATTTCATCATCTACGGTCCGTAATATCGTCAAAAGTTTCAGAGAATCTGGAGAAATTACTGCACGTAAGCGACAAGGCCGAAAACCAACATTGAATGCCCGTGACCTTCGATCCCTCAGGCGGTACTGCATCAAAAACCGACATCAGTGTGTAAAGGACATCACCACATGGGCTCAGGAACACTTCAGAAAACCACTGTCAGTAACTACAGTTCGTCGCTACATCTGCAAGTGCAAGTTAAAACTCTACAATGCAAAGCGAAAGCCATTTATCAACAGCACCCAGAAACGCCGTCGGCTTCGCTGGGCCCAAGCTCATATAAGATGGACTGATGCAAAGTGGAAAAGTGTTCTGTGGTCTGACGAGTCCACATTTCAAATTGTTTTTGGAAACTGTGGACGTTGTGAGGAAGAGGAACCATCCGGACTGTTTCGGCGCAAAGTTCAAAAGCCAGCATCTGTGATGGTATGGGGGTGTATTAGTGCCCAAGGCATGGGCAACTTACACATATGTGAAGGCACCATTAACCCGTTTATGCCCAGATTTTTTTCGGAGTTGTAAGGCATATCATTTTATCAGTTGAGTCCCTCTGAATCATGTTATATATATATATATATATATATATATATATATATATATATATATATATTTATTATTAATTTTTTTTTGTTTTGAAGAAAATGGCATTTTTATGACTGGCAACAATTGTTGCCAGTAGTCACATAGCTTGTCACTAGGTCAAATGTCGCCTAATAATAATATAGAAATAATAATAATAATCTCTCAAAATCATCCAGCGACCTGGTTCCTCTCCTCTGCACTCTCCTCTTCAGCTCACTCCATAGGTTTTCATTGGGGTTGAGATCTGGAAAAGAGATGGCCATGGGAGGAGCTTGATTCTGTGTCTGGTGAACCATTTTTGTGTAGATTTGGCCACGTTTAGGGTCATTATCTTGCTGTAAGACCCAGTGATGACCCATCTTTAGCTTTCAAGCAGAGACCACCAGATTTTGTTTTAAAATGTCCTGGTATTTCAAAGCATTCATAATGCCATGCACCCTAATAAGGTTGAGAAATGTAAGAAGAGAAACAGGCCCACAGCATCACCGATCCTCCCCCATTCTTCACAGTGGGCATGAGATGCTTTTCTGCATACTCATCTTTTGTGTTCCGCCAGACCCACTTAGAGTGATTGTTGTCAAAAAGCTCTATCTTGGTCTCATCTGACCAAAGCACATGGTCCCAGTTGAAGTCTCAGTACCGCTTAGCAAACTCCAGACGTTTGTGTTTATGATTGTGAGTGAGAAAAGGGTTTTTCTGTGCACACCTCCCAAACAGCGTGTTAGAATGTAGATAGCGCCTGATGGTTGTTTTGGAGACTTTGTGACCCCAAGATGCTACCATTTGTTGCAATTCTTTAACAATGAGCTTTGGAGAACTTTTTATTTCTCTTACCATCCTCCTGGTGGCAAAATAACCTAATAATGCCTTACTTGAATGGTGTGTTCCTTCGTCTTTCCCATGTTGAAGAGTGGATAAGAGAAATGGCCTCTGTGTCACTTCATATTTATACCCCAGGGAAACAGGAAGTGATGATTTACTAATTAAATGTTCCTAGATACTCTGATCAACTTTGTAAACTACTGTAGAAATGACAGAAATACTTAAATTACATTTATTTCCTAGGAATTGATAGGGGTGCCAATAATTGTGGAACAGGTGATTTTATGAAAAATAATTATTTCTTAGTCGGATTTTTTTTTCCCCTGAAAATTCACTTGAGTTGAAGGTTACATTTTTCTACAATTTTCAGTGTGAGAGTATGCTTCTGCAATAAAAATTTAATTTATTTTAAGGCTTTTAACACATCTTAACCTGGGGTGCCAATCATTATTGAGGGTGCCAACAGGTTCATACATAACAACAAAAGGTTTCAAACATTGAATTCACGCTGCCAATCGAAAAACCGCCAAACAAGTGTGGGAACAACTTGGTGGGAAAAAAATTATGCTGTTGCTGATTTTGCAAATGAAACAGAAACGGAAAAAATCATTTCTATGTCACAGAAATGCAGTGCCTATGAAATAGATAACCTAAATAATTTCTGACTCCGGCACAACTGTGATGTCCACCACAGTTTCAGAGTCCTGCAGCAAGGCCAGGACCTCTGCCATGGAGTACCTAAGGAAAGGACTACATATATGATTGATTTTTATTTTGATCCATGTTATTTTATGAAAATTGCTTACATACATAGCATTCCAGAGGGAAAAGGGGGATTTGTGTGTGGGGGGGGGGGGGTGGGGGGCATTGGCTATGGTAAGTACTTGTGTGTCAAGAAAAGTGCACCTCCAACTGCACATCAAAATTTTTTTACCTCAGTGAAACACAAGCTAATGTTAACTAACAGAGAAAGATCGCATAGCAGCTAGCAAGAAAATGATGTATGGTAACGTATCAAAATCCTATAGACACAGGCTGTGAATACTTGTGAATTTATTTAGCTAGGAAGAGTATTCTAAGAGGATTAAAATGAGCCATTGTACATCATTCTACAATTTAAAATAAGTAAATTATGAGCAATCCTGCAGACAGTGTTTTCCTTTAGTTAGTGACAAGCTATGCGCCCACTGGCAACTTTTGTTGCCGCTGACAGAAATAAGCCCATGAACAAAAAAATATTTATCCCAGGTACAATTTTTTGGGGGAGGGTTACTCTAGAGACTTGAATGATTAAATAATAATCAATATGTTTGGGGGGAAATCATAAGAAATTTATGAAAATTGCCTATTTCCATGAGGATTTGCATTTGCCATGTCTTCAGCCGTAAGGAGCAGGAAGCAGATGATGTCATGTGACGGGAAGCGCTTGGAAACTAATTTTTATAAAACAAAACCTTTGTCCAAGTTGTCTACTAGCATATAAGTGGAAAAAGTTGCATTAGTACCTTTTAGATTTTTTATTGTGAGTAGAAAATGACAGTGATACACTTCGGCAACAATTGTTGCCAGTGGGGCAAAATGGGTTAATGCTGAAAGGTTTTGGAGCAACATATGTTGCCATCCAAGCAACGTCCTTTTCATGGACGCCCCTGCTTGTTTCAGCAAGACTATGCCAAGCCACATTCTGCACGTGTTACAACAGCATGGCTCCGTAGTAAAAGAGTGCAGGTACTGGACTGGCCTGCCTGTAGTCCAGACCTGTCTCCCATTGAAAATGTGTGGCGCATTATGAAGCGTAAAATATGACAACGGAGACCCCGGACTGTTGAACAACTTAAGCTGTACATCAAGCAAGAATGGGAAAGAGTTCCACCTGAAGAGCTTCAAAAATTGGTCTCCTCAGTTCCCAAATGTTTACCTAGTGTCGTTAAAAGGAAAGGCGATGTAACACAGTGGTAAAAAGGCCCCTTTGCCAACTTTTTTGCAATGTGTTGCTGCCTTTAAATTCTAAGTTAATGATTATTTGCGAAAAAAAAATAAAGTTTCTCAGTTTGAACATTAAACATCTTGTCTTTGCAGTGTATTCAATTGAATATAAGTTGAAAAGGATTTGCAAATCATTGTATTCTGTTTTTATCTACGATTTACATAACGTGCCAACTTCATTGGTTTTGGGTTTGTATTAACCTTGCCTTAGCATTTTCAAAGTTGTGTGTCAAAGTGGTGAAAAGCACACTAATTTGCTCTTGTAAACTATTAGGTGAGTGAACCATGCCTTAATGAAGATCAAATAGAATTTGATTAGCCAGGTCTGAGTTGATGACAATGTAAAAATATAACATGGACATTTGAAATGAGAAACCAGTAAAGCTTCATTGGTGAGATCATGTCTCTCCCTTGCAGTTTACAAAGCTGGGTATGGTCTTCTCAACTATTATCTAATACTAAAGTATGGAGGGCAGTCAGAAAATGGAGCCTAAAAAGAAAGGGCACAGGGAAATTCATCACTTGATGGCAGGGCCAAAACACGTCCCTTTACGACTGCAGAATAAGAATTGGGTTGCACAAAACTTCTGTTTAAAACTATTATTAGTCCTGACCTGTTCTCAGTCATTTTGATAATTAACAAAAGGTTCATACCGAGAGCGGTCCACACTTAACAGGTGCTGCTTGTACTCAACGATTAGGTAAGACAACAATCATTGTCGTCTTACCTAACTGGGAGAACACGCAGCACCTGTTAATTGTGGAGTGCTCTCAGCCCAATTCTCTGTTCTTGTTCTGCAACAGTACTGAATTTAGCCCATGATTTAATCGCTGTTAGATCTTCGGTTGCCAGTTACGATCATTGGAAAACTAAAAAAAAAAGTAAATGGAAATGGAAATACACCCTGTGTATTTTAAGATGAGCTGCTCATTGTCTGTCAACTTTTTTTTTGGTCAGGGTTGTATCAGCGTTGAGTTTATCTGACAATTAACTTTTGTACTCAGGTAATGGATCCCTGCAAATGTTGTTGTTGTTGGTTGTTGTACCGGAACTTATAAAAGGAGGGAAATTACGTCCCTCGCGAGGCGTGCACGTCCAGGTAGGAGCCGGCGTCTGTGGATCCCAAGGGACGTTTTCTGTGGAATATCCCTGACTATTTGGATTTCTTTTTTCTTTTATTTATTTTTTTGGGGGGGAGGGATCAAATTTGGTGGTGACCTTTCTGGATTCCCTTTACCCGGCGCACGGGAGTGGGTGAGTTATGCTGCGATGGAGTCAGTTATCTACTGCCTCGGCGACTCTCTCTCTCCTCACCTGAAATCCGGATACTGCATTAACTGTGTGTTAAGGTCGACGTAATTTCTTTTGGGAACTTTGGGTTTTGCGGATGACGACTGATTTGAGTTTGTGATTATTATTTCCTTTGTTTGTTCCGGCGCGCACCTCTCGCCCCAATGTCTTTTGAATGCTCTCCGTCCAGCTAGGACGCGATTTTTTTTATTTACTTGTTATATTAATATATTTTGGAAAACTTTCTCTCGCCTTTTTTCGTTAGTGTATTTTATTTAAATAATTAAGTCACTTAAAAGTAATCATTTCTTCTGATCTTGCCATTTTTCGTTGCTTATAGGTCGGTCGATCGACGCAGTCCAATAACTGCAGTACCAGGTCCGCCTGCTGCCTTAATTTGCGTTGTAGCGTTCATTTATTTATTTGGTTTAAGTGAATTGTTTCACCTGGACAGCTGTACCTGTTGACCAAGAATTCTTGAAGGCCAGATGATGCATCATTACCTTGCAGCAACAGCACTGGCAAAGAGTGGACAAACTGCAGGTAAATTAGTCTGCCAACTCTCTGTAGGGATCGTGATTTGCAAGAGTCCAACAGTGCAGCAAGAGAAGCAGGGGCTGCTTTAGCCTTCTTGGGTCCCTGCACCGTGGTCCTAGTAATGTCTTTAGCAACTTCATGTGTTCTTGATCATTCTGTGCCCATGGACATGTTTTGGTTAAATGCATGTACTATTCACCTCTGTTTGCTCACTGGTAAGTATAAAATTGGCTTGGAGATCAGTGAGCAAGTATAGCCTCCCTGTTGCCCTCACAAGCTCCAATGTTTTTAGAATGTATCTGTATACATTCAAGTATAGATTGCAATCAAGGGCAGAAATTAGTGTGCACATGGCATATGATTTTAGACATGCTGCCGTTACAATGAAAACCAACAAGATGTAAAATGAGGTAAAACAATTAAAAAAAAATTATTTCTCTCCAACATTATCATGCATTTTACCCCTACTAGTATATGCCAAAAGTGAGAATGTGTGTGTGTGTGTGTGTGTGTGGAACCTGAAGACGGTGCCAAAGTAAGCAGTTATAATACCACTGTAGCAACAAATGCATTCACATTAACAGACTCCGAAGCTAGTGGATCTTTTTCATCTGTACGTTTATTTTCATAGTTTCATTAACATAATACAGGCATATGCAGAACCATCCTTTTAAGAGCCAGATTTTCTTAGAATCAGGCAGTTAACCATTAGAGGGTGATACATGGTGGTCTCAGATTTGCCTAAAATTTAATTGGTAAAAGATGGTTGGTTCAAGAGAGAAACTGCAAATTTTTATGAGCCAATACCCTTCAGTTTTTTTTTTCAGGGGTACCAGAAGGACCAAAGATTCTGAGATGAGAAATTAGTGCTGACAAAAAAATTAAATTATTGTGCAATTATATCATTGCGCCGACAACAGCTCACATTCATTTTCATAAATGTCAATCTACTTTGTGTAGGGTTTACCGTAATCTGAATTTTTTTTTTTTTTTGTGGGCTGTTGAGAGCGTGTCCTACAGGGCACGCTGCAAGATGCAACGTTTGGCCATTTTAGCTGTAATATAAAGGGCATTTCCGTACTGCGCCCTCAGCAGCCCAAGATTATTTCTTAATATTGTGATGTCATGGGAAGTCCTTTACATAATCAACACAAATTAAGTATGGGATGTTGAGGGCGCAAGATTATAGGAGACACTTAAAGGAGAAAAGTTAAATCGGGCATTTTGGGGGGTTCTTGAAGTTCTTGAAGCGCCCTCATCTGATTTTAATTAAACCTTTTCTGTTGGGTAGCCCTATGTGTCTACTAATTTGATGAGAAGATTACTCTGGGTTTCTGCTGCATTAACCCTTTCCCACAATCGGCTCTGAAACACCCTTTGCAAAAACGGAAAAGACAGCAACTACGAATTCACATCAACTGCACATCGGAAAATGTAATCCGTCTATCACAAAATTATCCTTGATGTTTAATACTCCTCTTCAGTTATTTACTTCAGTGATAGATGCCACTCAACAGAAACCTTAGGCAGGTGGCAGCAGTGATCTTCCGGCATGTCAGCCATTGTTTATTTCATTGCAATGCAAATTACAAGATGAATATCTCCAATTATCTCAACCATTACTTTTCTATTCAGGAATACTCGGGTTAGACAGCAAGCAGAATTGAATACCAGTCCATGTTGGAGGGTTATTTTACCACCTGTACCTGCGAAACTCGAGAAAAACCTGAGAGAAAGCACAGTGAAAATGAACACATTTTGTGTACTCTGTGACCTACATGTAGTTCATGAAGGTGACCCACATGTAGCTTGTTTTTAATTTAGAAAAATTCCTCTCAGTATTACATTTAACTTAGAAACTGTCACCGAGATAGCTTTTCCTTTCAGACTCCTATTTTGAATGGCTGGTACAGAACTCGTGGAAAAACAGTGATGTCCTTCTCAGACTTGATGCACCACAGTTGGATTGACAAGGCCAGTACTCTTTCAAGAAAAGATGTGGTGATAATGAAGAAATTTAAATACTGTGAACATTAGATGGAATGCAGTTTCAGTTCTCTAGTGCAAAGTGGCTTAAATGCCCTTTGGAAGTAGCTTTTATTTCACGTCATAAAACAGGTGCTTCCCATCCTTAAATGTGATTGGCTGAGCAGTCTTCCATGCCAGTATAAAATTACTGTAACCCACTGTGGCAGGCCGCAGCACAAAATATCCCTGCATGCAACAAACAACTCTGCGCTCAACTGACTCGTTAGAATACGTTTGTTTCAAGACTTTTAGCTTGCCATTTCAGTGTTGGCAAAGTTTAGCCTTTTAATCCGCTAACCAGTTGGCTATCTACCTAGCTAGCTATTGTGTTAGAGTTTGATATCACTTTTGCGTTGCTAGCTACGTTGCTAACTAGCTCGCTATTTCAGTAGCCGATTGGCGATAAATTGACTTTTTTTTTCTTGTGTGTTTATTTTAGGGGCTATGTGTAGGGTAACCACACAAGCAAACTAATGCACAATTCAGCATATTTTCCTGGGCACCGGCAAGTGTGGAGGACAAAAGTCAATCCTTCCCTACTCTAGCTGCTGGTTGTAATGATATGGTCGATCGGCGCAAGTTGAGAACAAGGACACAAACGTAAAATTACTTAACGGGGTCTTCGGGAGACCGAAGGAGACATACTATAAAAGCAGGCTATTTTGAATATCTACATTAGCCAGATGTGACATAATGGCACTAGATGAAAAAGCAATCTTAGCGTCTGTGTTGCTTGCCAACCATTCTGTCCACTCTATCTTGCTTGGTGGAAGAATGAATAGTTCTCAATTTTATTGTTGCATTATTACCAACAAATTGTCTATTTTTTTCTTGTGTGTTTATTTAATGAGCTATATGTAGGGTAACCATTTTATAAAAGCAATAAGCCCCTTGAAGCAGTGGGTTACAGTGATTTTATAACAGCGGAGGGGCACTAAGGCACTCCACTGCGCGTCGTGCCTTAGACTGCCCCTCCGCCGTTATAAAATCAGTGTAACCCACTGCCTCTCGCGACTTATTCCTTTATTATACACACCATTTATTGCTCAAAATCATTAATGGCTGTTTGTATCACATTAGCACTTTTGTAAGTGTGTCATATACTGCATCACGTACTGAGGTAATAAAACCCTGCAATTCAGTGAAAGATTTTGCAAACCTTTCCAAATTAGATGGACTGTGAAGGATTAATGCAGCCGAAACCCAGAGTAATCCTCACATCACAGTTAGTAGACATAGGGCTACCCAACAGAAAAGGTTCCATCAAAATTGGATGTGGGCACATGGAGAACTTCGACCTCCCAAAATGCTAAATTTCACTTTTTCCCTTGACTGAAGTGCCACCTATACTCTTGCACCCTAAACATCCCACGCTTAATTAGTGATGATTCTGGAAAGAACTTCCCATGGAGGCATATTATGAACAAGTGGACATGGTCTACAACATCCTCCGCCAATCGTGGGCTTCTTATTTTCGAACTCCATCAAGGCCCTTATGGTCTGAAGGTACACACCAAATTTGGATGTCCCAACTGTAATATTTTCTGAGAAAAGTTGTCCCCTCTCGGACGGACGGACGTACGCATGGAGGTCAAACCTTTATCCAGTGGCGGTTTTTCACGGAGGACAAGGGAAGCCTGGCTTCCCCAAAAATTATTGCAAGAAAGAAAAAATATGAATAAGCTTCACCACAATGTATTTTATATTGTTGTCATTTCCTTGTCAAATCACAACATCAGCTCACTTCTGCTTTGGCTGAGCCTGAGGAGCAAAACATCGCCCCTCCTGTCAAGCTCTCATTGTGTATTACATTTCGTGTCTCATGCCCTCCGCCCTGTCTGTCAGTTCGGAGGCCAGCTTCACTTTGCACCCTTAGAAAAAAAAAAAAAAACAGCCCGTATTCGCCAATCAGATTGAAGCAAGGCTCATCGCTTAATGGTCGATGCATCATTAAAAAAAATATGAGGGAGGCCAGATCAAATCTGGCTTCCAACCAATCACAAACTGTTACGGAAAATAAACACACTGATTCAATTGTCCCGCCAGGCGCCAGCCAGCCCACACAAAGTATAGCCATCAAGTCAGAGAATGGATGGTGACAAGGACTTTGAGTTTCTTGTAAAAAATGACTTCACAAAACTTCCTTTTGAGGTTCGACTAAAAGTCATGCGGAACGGTTGGCCGACTCCGAAGCTCAATTTAACTTAGGGGAGAGCTGATGGAAAAGTTCTCTTTTTGTGAAGCTAATTATGCTAGAAACGAGTGGCTAACAGGAAGTGCCAAGCTTAACCGGCTTTTTCTGCTACTATGACCCGACGTGGCCTTTTTGATGACCGGGTTGTTGTCACATTTTTCTTATGAGATGGATAAAATGTGGTGTTTTATTCTTTATTATTCTTGTCGTGTCTAGTGGATTTCAGAGCATGATGGCTAAGCTATACTGTTTTTTTTTTTTTTTTTTTTAACCCTATGCTTTAACCTTTGCTATCCTTCGCGCGGTTGGGCGGGCGGTCAGGCGGCGGGAGGGCGGGCGTCTCCAAAACTTCGACATCGGGCTGAGGGGTATTCCGTGCCTTTTTTTTTTTTATACACTCAATCCTTACTGAGACTGCATTTAGGTCCGCTGACATCAGCTGCACTATCAGCTGACAGCTGTAAGGTTTACAGTTGATAGCGCTGCAGCACAGTTGATATCAATTTTTATATAAACCCGTGGCTGTGAAAAATTTACCTTTGACCCCAGTGACCTTGACCTTTCCAAAAACTAACCCCTCAAGGACAATTCCAGGGACAACCTACATAGACCCACCAAGTTTGGTGAAGATCCGTCTGAGGACCTCGGAGGAGTAGGGGATCAAACACAGACAAACGTTTCTCAAATTATAGTATGATGTGTTTTATATTTAGTTTATGTAATTCAGACGTTGCGCACGGGTTGTGCATTCATGTTGAGTGTGTTTTTGGATGTATGGATATTGGGCATCCATGTGATTTGTTAATTTCAGTTGCGAGGCTGCCACATATGACATTGTTGCTTCTAATGTTGGTGGAAGGGGTTTGCCTGTGTTTCTGTACAATGGTCCACGGCTGTCTTGCAAATGCTTTTGTTGCCAATTAATTAAATGAGTCAGAGAGAAGCATTATCCACAAAAGGGAACTTCATTAATACTGTCTGTGAAAGCAATGGCTAAAATGTTTGTTATATCTAGATCTGGTCATAATTGCCATCTGATCACTGTGTGTTTAGCTTTCTGCTGTAATTAAGCTACGAGACGTTTACCAGCTTTGCATGGGCTTTCTCTAACTGATCACATACTACTGTGTGCCAGAGCCATAAGCACGCCCACAGCCCGAAGCACGCGTCCTCAGCTTTCCCTCGCGCTTTCCCTCTCTCACACAGTCCTTTTTCTTTTTAACCTCTTTTTTCACGAAAATGAATGAGAAGTCGGTAGAGTAAAGGTACTGTAATAGTAGGCTAATTTCTTTGCAGGAAAATAACACTTAAACACTGAATTAAATTTGTTGTTCATTCTGGCTTCCTCAGTAATTTTTGTCACGGGCCGCCACTGCCCATATCCCCCTCCCACTTCGAGTTGGCGGGGAATAATAATGCATCCTGGGCTGTTGAGGGCACAGTCTGGAAATGCCCCTGATATTACAGCTCAAATGGCCAAAAGTAGAATCTTACAGCACCCCCTATTGGATGCGCTCATGACAGCCCACAAAAATTTTCTGATTACTGCGAGCCCAACACAGTAGATTGACACGTGAAGATGAATGTGGGCTTTATCAGAGCAATGATAAAATTGCATTTCAAAAGTGCATTTTTTTCAGCGCTTATTTCACATATCAGAATCCTAGGCCCTTCTGGTACCCCTAAAAGAAAAACCGAAGGGTCTTGGTACCTAAAAATTTGTCGTTTTTCTGTTAAACCAAGCATCTTTCACAAACAAAAATTTTAGGCAAATCTGAGGCCATTATACATCACCCTCTGTCTGATTCTTATAAAAACTGGTTCTTCAACATGCCGTTTCGGACATTCAAAGAATACGAAAAACAATACAGCTAACCAGTATCTGCAACATAAATGCACACAGTGGCAAATTATTTATTTTGTACCTTTTGTATCCTATCCTGGTGATCATTCATAAATCCATGAGTAACGAGTGGAATATCCTAATCTTTGGTCTCTCATCTGTTTTGCTGCTACGCAAGTTCCCAAATTTACTTACCGGAAGTCTTGTGTGATGTTTCACGTGATGTGCTCTGCAGTAGTCGGCGCTCATTGTTCAAGCTGACTCATACCACCCCTACAAACATGTCACGTTGGCATGCAGCGCAGCCGGGGACCCTGCAGCTCACTCGAATGCAGTCTATGTATCTGACGAGGCCCAGAGGATAGCCATGCCCCCAGAAGCATATCTGGCTTTATCCTTTATTTTAGGCTATTTGGAACCATAGTTTACAAAAATGAACATCATGATATATCAAAGAGGACTTGAAACTTGCGACCGTTACCATAAAATAATGTGTTAAATCATTATTGAAATAACAAATCAGGTTGAAAAATAGGGAAATTTTCTCACAGACTTCTATAGCATTGAACTTCTCTCTGCAATCACCGAAGTTGCCATCTGCTGGCTATTAAACACAATGCAATTTTAAGAGATTTCCGCATTGGCCTCACTTTTCAGATCCCGGCGCTGCGTCCATGTGACTAAGGTGGAATGCACCAAGAATATAGAGTGTGTAGTCTAGTTTTTTCTCTATGCCATTGGAGAGAAACAATTCCCAGCCATGATTGAGGACTGAAGACTTCCGGTGCCAACAGCTCTGGAAATAAAGCTGAAGTATCACAACTTGAGTAGCACCAGAACACCATTCGATACTCAAAAAGGAATCAAGTTCAAATTTTTCACATGCATGAATTGGGGAACCAGACTAGACTGTTAATTATACCACAGCTTTTATTTATCGTTGAGGATCATATTTCAGCATTATACACATACATATATAAGCAGTTTATTTCTGCTTTAGTTAATATCGGATTTGATTTCTGTAGCCTTGATAAATATCCGTTCAGTCAACAGCATTATTTGGTATTATTCATCAGTAATAGTAGTAATAGTTATGCATGCTTGCTTCATGTCTGTAGTTTTGATTATAGTAGCACCACGATATGTGTTATATGAATTTGAAATATGGATAATCAGTATTAGACTGTAAGATTGTAGTATTGTAATCTTTTCGTTGCAGTTCTCAGGGCATGTAGGCGGTGTTTAGGTTAGCCCGTCTCTGGGACGACCTACGACCCATTCAAGAGTTCTCTTCAACAATGAAGTAGCCTTGAAGTACAAACGCCAATTCCAATGAAGTTGGGACATTGTGTAAAACGTGAATAAAAACAGAATACAATGATTTGCAAATTCTTTTCGACCTATATTCAGTTGAGTACACTGCAAAGACAAGATATTTAATGTTAAAACTGATGAACTATTAACAAACTAGTGTGGTTTTTTTTTTTTTTTTAACAAAACCCAAAACTAGTGAAGTTGGCATGTTATGTAAATTGTAGATAAAAACAGAATACAATGATTTGCAAATCCTTTTCAACTTATAATCAATTGAATACACTGCAAAGACAAGATGTTTAATGTTCAAACTGGGAAACTTTTTTTTTTTTTGCAAATCATTAACTTAGAATTTAAAGGCAGCAACACACTGCAAAAAAGTTGGCACAGGGGCCTTTTTACCACTGTTACATCGCCTTTCCTTTAAACGACACTCAGTAAACGTTTGGGAACTGAGGAGACCAATTTTGGAAGCTTTTCAGGTGGAACTCTTTCCCATTGTTGCTTGATGTACAGCTTAAGTTGTTCAACAGTCTCCATTTTACGAATGCTTTATGAAGCATTTTACGCTTCATAATGCGCCGCACATTTTCAATGGTCAGGTCAGTCTAGTACCTGCACTCTTTTACTACAGAGACATGCTGTTGTAACACGTGCAGAATGTGGCTTTGCATAGTCTTGCTGAAATAAGCAGAGGCGTCCATGAAAAAGTTGTTGCTCCAAAACCTGTATGTACCTTTCAGCATTAATGGTGCCTTCACATATGTGTAAGTTGCCCATGCCTTGGGCACTAATACACCCCCATAACATCACAGATGCTGGCTTTTGAACTTTGCGCCTATAACAGTCCGGATGGTTCTTTTCCTCTTTGGTCCGGAGGACAAGACGTCCACAGTTTCCAAAAACAATTTGAAATGTGGACTCGTCAGACCACAGAACATTTTTATACTTTACATCAGTCCATCTTAGATGAGCTTGGGCCCAGCGAAGCCGGCAGCGTTTCTGGGTGCTCTTGATAAATGGCGTTCGCTTTGCATTGTAGAGTTTTAACTTGCACTTGCAGATGTAGCGACGAACTGTAGTTACTGACAGTGGTTTTCTGAAGTGATCCTGAGCCCATGTAGTGATGTCCTTTACACACTGATGTCGGTTTTTGATGCAGTACCGCCTGAGGGATCGAAGGTCACGGGCATTCAATGTTGGTTTTCGGCCTTGTCGCTTACGTGCAGTGATTTTTCCAGATTCTCTGAACCTTTTGACGATATTACGGACCGTAGATGATGAAATCCCTAAATTTCTTGCAATAGCTCCTTGAGGAATGTTTTTAAACTGTTCGACAATCAGCACACACATTTGTTCATTAAGTGGTGACCCTTGCCCCATCCTTGTTTGTGAATGACTGAGCATTTCAGGGAAGATGCTTTTATACCCAATCATGGCACCCACCTGTTCCCAATTAGCCCGTTCACCTGTGGGATGATCCAAATAAGTGTTTGATGAGCATTCCTCAGCTCTGTCTTTTTTGCCACTTGTGCCAGCTTTTTTGAAACATGTTGCAGGCATCAAATTCCAAATGAGCTAATATTTGCAGAAAATTACAAAGTTTACCTGTTCGAACATTAGGTAACTTGTCTTTGCAGTGTATTCAATTGAATATAGGTTGAAAAGGATTTGCAAATCATTGTATTCTGTTTTTATTTATGATTTACACAACGTGCCAACTTCACTGGTTTTGGGTTTTGTAATATTCACTCATTTTGAATTTGATGCCTACAACACATTCCAAAAAAGCTGGTACAGGGGCATGTTTACGACTGTTACATCACCTTTCCTATTGACAATACTCAATAAGCATTTGGCAATGCCAATTGTAAAAGCTTTGTTGGTGGAATTCTTTCCCATTCTTGCATAATGTACGACTTCAGATGCTTAACAGTTCGGGGTTTCCGTTGTTGTATTTATCCGCACTGTTTTGCTACGAAGCCACGCTGTTGTAACACGTGCAGAATGTGGCTTGGCATTGTCTTGCTGAAATAAGTAGGGATGTCCCTGAAAAAGATGTTGCATGAATGGCAGCAGATGTTGCTCCAAAATCTGTATGTACCTTTCAGCATTAATGGTGCCTTCACAGATGTGCAAGTTACCCATGCCATGGGCACTAACATCCCAATATCATCACAGAACTTTGCGCTAGCAATAATCTGGATGGTCCTTTTCCTCTTTAGCCTGGAGGACACAATGTCCATGATTTCCAAAAACAATTTGAAATGTCGATTCATTAGACCACAACACACTTTTCCACTTTGCGTCAATCCTTCTCAGATGAGCTCGGGCCCAGTGAAGCCGGTGGCGTTTCTAGGTGTTGTTGGCTATTGTTTTGCATGATAGAGTTTTAACTTGCACTTGTAGATGTAGTGAGGAACTGTGTTGACTGACAATGGTTTTCCGAAGTGTTCTTGAGCCCACAAGGCAATATCCTTTCCAGAATGATGTCAGTTTTTAAAGCAGTGCCGCCTCAGGGATGGACGATCACGGGCATTCAATGCTGGTTTTTTGGCCTGACTTAAGTATAGAGATTTCTCCGGACTCTCTGAATCTTTTGATGATGTTATGGACTGTAGATGATGAAATCCCTAAATTCTTCGCAATAGCACGTTGAGAAATGTTCTTCTTAAACTGTTGGACTATTTGCTCACACAGTTGTTCACAAAGTGGTGAACCTCGCCTTGCTTGTGAACAACTGAGCCTTTTTGGGACGCTCCTTTTATACCTAATCATGACACTCACCAGTTTCCAATTAATCTGTTCACCTGTGGAATGTTCCCAACAGGTTTTTTTTTGAGCATTCCTCAGCATTCCAAGTCTTTTGTTGTCCCTGTTCCAGCTTTTTGGAGTGTGTTGCAAACATCAGATACGAAACTAGGCTTATGCCATCAGAGGCGATGGCTTTGGGTATATCCCTGAATGCCCCCAATCCTAAAATAGACCTTGAATAGACTTTCATTTGAACTTAATTTCTGGGCAATCGGACAAATGGTTCAGAAGATATGGCCAAAATGGTAATTTTCCATCTCAAAGCGCCACCTGGTGGCAAAATATTGAACCATACAGGTATGATGTCATCATGTGACACGTTGTGAGGTCATGACCTTGCAGTTGCACATAGTGTCATGTCAATTGGACAAATGGTTCGAAAGATATGGCAAAAATATAATTTTATTATATTAATAAATTTTAAAATTTTGAACCAAACGGGTATAATGTCATCTTGGGACACCATCCTCAGGTCATGGCCGTTCATTTGCACTTGACTTGAGGTTAATCGGACAAATATTTCCAGAAATATGATAAAAACTGTGATTTTTCAGTTTTTGGCCTTTGGTGGCCAATCTAGAAATTGTAAATTGTCCAAAATCGAATCAGTTCTTCCTCTTTATGATATTTACCTATATGCAAAACATGAAATTTCTACTTGAAATTACTGAAATTATTGCGTTAACACGTAAGGCAGCGCGGCGGCGGCAGTCAGACCAAAAACATAACATCCCTGGAACGGCATTCGGGGATATAATGAGTGAATATTTCCAAAAAAAAAAACAAAAAAATTTTTCAGTTTGAACATTAAATATTTTGTCTTTGTAGTGCACTCAATTGAATATAGGTCAAAAAGGATTTGCAAATCATTGCATTCTGTTTTTGCTCTGGTTTTACACAACACCCTAACTTCTTTGGAATTGGGGTTTGCAGTTATTTTGAAAATGATGGCAAACAATGAGACAAGACAAAATCAAGCAAGAAGCAGACATCATGTTATGGAACCATTAAAAAACAAGTAAGAAGCAGACATTATGTTATCGAGCCATTGTAGCCTGCGGGAACAGAAAAACCATATTTGGAAGAAATTTCCTGTGAAGAAGGTATGAAGATTGGGTGTGAACTAGAATGTCAGTTCTCCTTGCACAACAAGAGCTCAGCTTTGTACTGGTTCATATACCGGAACAAAGTCTAATTTTCCAAAGAGTCTGTCTCTCTCCAATTGTTTGAGGATTGGGGGACCTTGAAAATACAAAAACATTTCTAAAAGAGAAACACATTTTTTCCAAGAGACTTAGAGGGAGCCCCACCTTGCTCTTCTACACAGTCCCTTAGATTGGCTCAATTTGGTGATTGCCAATTCCCATCCAACATGGAGGACTGAAGACTTCTGGTAGGCAGGACTGGGTTGCAAAGCTGTAATACCACAACCGAGGTAACACAAAAACACCATTTGACTCTCACTGGAAAGGAATCAAGTTAAAATATTTCACTTGCAGGTAGTGGGTGAACCAGGGAACTAGACTACCAGATTGTTAATTATGCCACAACTGTTATATTTTAATTATGCCATCTGGCAGCACACCGGAAGCTGCTGGCCAGTGACAGCAGCCAAACTATTGCCTATTACCCCTGTGCTGAACTGTTTCTCGTCCTATCCAGGGTTTTGTACCTGCTGTTCCTAGTCATTGGCTGGTAAGCAGCGTATCTAGCAAGTAATTAACATCAGCAATGGCAAAGCTACAATAAAATAATTTCTGCTGAAAATCCAATTCCTAACATCTATTCTGGTATCCTCCCCTGAGAATCGCTACCTCATCATGGTGGAGGAGTTTGCATGCCCCTGGGATCTTGAGCTGTGTTGTCTGGATCTTTAGCTCCTGGTAGGGTTTCCCATGGCAAATTGATCCGAGATGAGGGGCCTGAAAAAAAGCGATTCATTAGCCTCCTATGACAAGCTCCTCAAAGAGAATGAGAACCTGGCCCAGATTAGGGACACCAAGGCCCCCTCCCAGAGCCAGGCCTGAGAGGGGAGCTTGCACTTGAGTGCTTGGTGGCTGGATTTTTCCTGGTACCCTGCCGGGGTCAGCCGGGGAGCTGCTTTCACATGGGCCCATTACCCACAAGAGGAGGAGTAGGGGTCGAGTGCTTTGTAGACTTGGGACATGAAACACCCCCACACTGACGGGGAAGGAGCTGGAGCTTGTGCAGGAGGTAGAGCAGTACCAGCTAGATACAGCTAGACTCACCTCTATGTACATCTCTGGTTCCAGAACCAAGCTTCTTGATGGGGGTTGGACTTTCTCCTTTTCTGGAGCTGCCCAAGCTGAAAGGCAGCAGGCTGGTATAGGGATACTCGATTTTGTAATTCAGTCATCAGATTTGCGAGTGTATATTTAGGACACTAGAGTGAAGAGGGGGGCAGAGCAGTCAAATGATCACCATCTGGTGATGAGCTAGATCAGATGGCGGGGAAGACTGCTAGACAGACCTGAGAAGCCTTAACATGTTGTGAGGGTTGACTGGGAACATTTGGTAGAGGACCCTGTCTGGACAAGTTTCAAATCACACCTCCGGAAGAGCTTTTCCCATATCCCGGTGGAAGCTGGGGGCTTGGAGTCTAGGTTAACGTTGTTCAAAGTCTTCATTATGGAAGCAGCTGCTGTGAGCTGTGTCCTGATGGTTGTCGGTGCTAGTCGTGGTGGCAACCCAAGAATCTGTTCGTGGACCCCAGCGATGAGGGAGACCGTCAAGCTGAACGTGGCCTTTCGGATTTAGTTGAGCCCGTCAGGACCAGAAGCTTTGAGGGTTAACCTGTTGTAGGATGGATGCCACCAGTTGTTCGTCAATGTGCTCTCGGTTAAAAGTATAACAACACAGCTTGTGCACCATCATATTCACCCATGTATTTTAATGAGTAACACATTTTTTTCAATGTAATTTCCTAAAAACGCACTTTTTCACGTTGGTTAGACCAACCAACACCAAATGTATTTACTGGCTTGCTTGTTAGTCCCCTACTGGAAGCGGAGGGGACGATAGGATTGCACTCCGTCCTTCCGCATTCGTGTCCGCTCAATAACTTCAATACCGTATGACCAAGGAACATCAAAGTTGGTGTGTGGATGCATCTTTGGGAGAGGGTGTGTCATGTCCCCTATTCAGGTCACTTTGACCTACTTTTTAGGAAATATAATATGCATACACCGGTAGGGGACTAGTATTACGCAGCAATACGACATTCGCCGAATAGGCGATGCACTTGTTTCTTTAAAAGATTACGTGTGTCTAAATTTTCATCGGTCAAAATGAATAGGAGTGTTATTCCAATTTAATTTTCCTCGAATGTATATAATTCATGTAGCCAATTTGTAATGCAATTTTAAATTTGATTGTTACTCGAAGTACTTGTGTAAAAATGCAATATGTGTATTTTCTCTTCAGTTTGTTCTGAAGTGCACAAGTTTCTTAGTTTCTTTCAAGGGAGCTTGTAGAGAATCTGTGTCCTTAAAATAAAAGGAAGAGACACTATGACAGAATTTAATGGAAATTGTTATCTTGTATGTTAAGCAATTCATCCAATATACTTTGACTGACGAACTGGTAATATCATCTCCGCATCATTCATTGTTATTTCCCTCTAACGCAGCAGTTGTTCACTGTGGCGATGGCCTGGCCTTTGGCAACGCCATGCCTAACCGGCTCAGTTTGCCTGATATAAATTTTCTTTTTGGCAACCCTGTTACTTGCATGAAGACTGAGCTAGTTAAGAAGTGTGTTAATTATTCATAGTCTAAAAATGATGGTAGGTAACGAGCGTGGCTGATACTCTGGGAATTTCAGAAAAACAGTGGTCACTTTAGCCAATGTTGCTAGCGCCTCGGACTTATCAGTCATACGCGTAGTTTCACTTCCCGGTATTTTACTTCTGGTAGTTTGGATAGTCTGACTGCAAACTTCTCGAAAATTAGCTAAAGAAACTTCCTGCGAAACTTCCCACTCCAACTTGAGAAGTTTCTCGCTTCCCACGAAACGTCTGGAAATTCAGTGATCTGGCCAAGTTGCCTTGCAACTACGCATAGTTTGCCGTGTGATTAATGCCATCTGCTGCCATGCCGTCTGCTTGTTTGTATTTTTTTGCCCAGGTGTACTCTTGTGTGTGGTCTACTCATCAAGCTGGCCTGTATGCTATTGGTAGGGTCGTGATTTTACCAAGCTAATGTTGAAGAAACACGCTTATCGTTAGGTCATTTTGACAGCAACAAATGTAGCCGAACAGTCTCCTCTGCCTTTCATGTTCTTCACGTCTATGACGACGTTTGATCTCCTGCTGAATCAGAGCTAAATACAAAATCCGTCCCATTTTCAGAGTTCCGTGAGCTGACTTACACCTCATTTACACCTGGTATTAAAATTAAATCTGTTATCTGGATAAGTTATCTAGATAAAAACATTCCATTCTTTCTTCGCGTTTACACCTGGTATTTTAATGTGTTCTTGTGATCCTCTTTGAGATCAGATTTCTGTCCTTCAGCTATGCGTGAGTATTTTGAAGTGGCGTTGCATCGGTACGGATGCCTGCAAGTTGTACGGGTTGACTTAACACCAGACTGAGATCCGGACACAGTGCAAGCCAGACAACCTCCAGGGGCCTGAAAAACGAAGCTGGATTAATATGCCTGGAGTATCTTTTCGTTATCTGGCTGCACTTAACCAGACTTCCGCATTCCTAATAAGCGTTACCATGAAGCCGAAGATCAACTTTGTAACTGCATAGACATACTTGTGCAAAAGTTATGCACCGTTAGATTCAAATAGAAATTTGAATACTGAAAAAATGCACACACATTCAAACTAGACATATGTCGATGGTGCGCCATCGCAAATCTCCGCGCTCTGCAATGAATGTTATGAGAGTAGTGGTAATGTGTCAGAGGGCAATTCACTGAACTGGCATTCTGCTGTACAAATGATAATCTGCTTGTTGCAGTGGCGACAAAGCATTGCTTCTGATCAGAATTATAGCAATGTGATATAGTTGGTTAGTTGGATAGAGTACTTTTTGAGTGTCTGTTGATGGCATAAATTACTCTTGAAATTATTTTGAAATGAGAGTACGGTACAGCGATTGGAACACCTGATGCCATTTTACCAAGAAAACTTTTAAAATTAGATCAAATCAAAAACCCATCTGCCATGCACAGCCCATAAAAATTTGAGCGTCCTAGCTCAATGCATAAGGTAGATATGGCCATTTTTCTTTTTTCACAAAAAGCCATCTAGTGGCCAAAATATGAATCACAGGATGGCAATTTTTTGCATGCAGGTTGCCATCACCAAGATACATAACCAAATCAATTTATAGCCTTCTACGTTGATTAATAGCAGAGCGTGCCATCCTTTTCAACGATGGGCACACTTGACGCAATTTGACCGAGAAAACGGTCAAAATCAAATCAAAAACCAGTCTGATTTGTGATGAAGGGTCTTCCCATTCACCTCCCATAAAAATTCGAGCATCCTAGCTCTAAGCATAAGGCAGATATGGACATTTTTCTTTGTTCACAAAATGCCCCCTAGTGGCCAAAATATGCGTCACAGGACAGCAATTGTTGGCATGCAGGTTGCAATCACCAAGATGCATATTCATACCAATTTGCAGCTTTCTTTGTTGAGTTATAACAAAATGTGCCATCCTTTTCAACGATTGGCACATTTGATGCCATTTGACCTAGAAAATGGTCAAAATGAAGTCAAATCAAAAACCCGTCTTATGTGACGAAGGGTCATCTCAGGCACCTCCCATAAAAATTTGACCGTCTTGGCTCAATGCATAAGGAACTCACGGCCATTTTTCAATTTTCACATAAAGGCCCCTGGTGGCCAGAAGAGGAATTCATTTAAACAACCACTCTGCCTGTGGGGATCCACGGGTTAAAATTTATGTAACTTCGTCTTTATATTATTGTGAACAATGCACCATTATGATGTCATCACATGCACCTCCATGTTGTCATCATGTTGCTATGGTGTTTCCATAAACATCAAGATGGCTGTCATGCGACCAATATTTTTATAGTAATTAAAACTAAGCAAACATTACGGGGAATGTGCTGCGCTGACATTCCACAGTCATTGGAACACAAAGTCACTTGCAAGATGGAGCAAAATGGCGTGGCCTACATAATGCTGCAGATTACGCGTTACTTTCTCTTGCAGCCTGGCATCTGTTTTTTGGGATTCAGGACTCCTGTGGATGAATTGGCTTGGGTTCAAAACGGGGAATCTCCAGGAGAGGTCAAAGGGGGAATCCCCCCAGCATGTCTGTATTATAATAGTGTCGCTCATATTTTGCTGCAGATACGCGCCCGGCGGAGTCTAGCACCAATTGGCCGGACACAGTCGCCTGCAAGATGGAGCCAAACAGCGACGCTCCCGCTATGCTGCAGATACGTGCCAGGCGGAGTCTAGCACTGATTGGCCGGACACGGTCGCCTGCAAGACGGAGCCAAATATCGTCGTTCCCGCTATGCTGCAGATACGCGCCCGGTGGAATCTAGCAACGAGTGGCCGGACACACGCACGCGCGCACACACGCAGAGGCCCCTCAGCTATTATAATATAGATTCTAAACGCATTGTGCACCCCTCTGGGTCACTACCTAACACACACCAAAGTTTCAGGTTGACTGGTCACAGCCTAGGAGGAGTTACTGTTTCGGACGGAGAGACAGACAGACACACGGAGAGACAGACGCCAAAATGTATTACAAGATAGCGGAGATAATGATGCAATTTCTCACAAGTACCCTTTTTGCACATGCTTGTTACAAATCATGGAAAATAGTAGAAATGAGTGCATTCTCGAATAGGTGAACCACCCTTCCACACGAAAATCACACTTAAGCTGGAGAGTTTATGTGCAGCCTTTACTTCACTGACGGATTTTGCGATTATGCACTGAAAACTGTCCCCAATCACCAAATGGCAGAGAGTGGGCATGCACAGAGCTGTTTTGTTGTGTCGTGCCATCGGTAGAGATTTGTACATTAATCGCTCTGTCATAAGCAGATTTACTGTCAAGCACCATGACACTGGTGATGTCAAGGACAAGCCCAGGTCAGGCTGACCTCAGGAAAGCAGTGCCAGGGATGAGAGCCCTTGTACGGTTAACCAAAAGGAATCCTTGGCACAACAGTGGACAGTTATGTGGAGAATGGTGACTGGGTAACAGAATCTCGACTAGTACTGTTCGTCGACAACTTAATAGAACCAGGCTAAGGGCCAGAAAACCAATACTGCGGCCATTACTGACTCCTAGGCACAAGCAGGAGGGACTACAGTGGTGGAAGGCTCGTGAACACTGGAACTTAAGATCCTGTAGATGCGTTCACTGGTCAGATGAAATGTCATCAATGGCCGTACGTGAGTGTGGAGGGCATGGGGTACTGCTTACGCTCAACATAATTTATTCGCACAGAAAAAGTACAGCAAAGGGAGGGGAAGCATTAATCAGGAGCAGTAGTTGTAAGCTTTAGATACATGCCAGTGAAATGATCATACATATAATATCCTTCATTTCAAAGTCGCATACTCTCAGGCCATCCCTTACATCAAAGTTCAACAATTTTACACATGGTAATTTTATTATTACAATCACCTTTTAAACTGCGTTTCAAAGCAGAACAGAGTCCCAGCACAGAGTATTGACATTTAATCTGAACATAAGATGTCTCATGTTGACAGCTGCTGATGATTTACTAGACATAAGCCCCATATAAAACAGACAATCTAAATTGTTTAAGAGGACCCTAACATGCTGATCGTTCTTTTAACACATATTAGTAATGTTATAATGTTGGATTGTCCATGCTCAACCTCTGGAAAGTTTCGAAACATAAGATTTTGCCGTAATCAAAGAACGTGATTTTGTGAGCGTGATTTCCTCTCTGAACAGCTCCTGCAGAGATCTTCACGAGATCTGGGCAAAACCTGACATCAGGTTGTGCCGTCCAATTAGTTCAGACATAGCCAGAGCCAACCACTGCGCTGGACTTGCCCACACCGGAAACTATTCTAGCAGGCACTAACAACGGCAGATCATACTATGCTTTAGTAGCGTCTACACTTTGGGAAATACAAAAGAAGAACCGCAGATCATTTGAGGTGCAATTTTGTCAGTATTTCTCCCAAAGCTACTTGTCCGTTTACTTTTGGACGCGAAGAAAAACAAATATTTCTCTTCCAAAAGAGGACGCCATCAGAAATCAGTGGGTTGCTTTTTTTGTTTGCTGGCAGCAAAGAGCCACGGCCAAAGGGAATGTTAGCTGCTTGTGCTCAGCAATTCACCAAAGACTGCTTTGTCAATAAAGGATAATTTTACAAGCATTTCATGGATAAGCATTTCAGCTGCTTCTCAAACCTGAAGCAGTTACAGCTTGTGGCTCCGAGCGCTTGATCGATGTAAGTAACCATATAACAGCAAATAATTAGTGAAGCTAACGTGTTATTGGTGGCTAGCAGGACCGCTAGCAATAGTTAGCACTAACAACTGGCCTCAAACGCAGGCTTTGTGATGTTTATATATGAATAATATAAGCTTGTATCAGTCGCAACTGTCCGTGACTCACAGACACAGAAGCTGTAAGTTGCTTATACTGCATAAGTCAACCTGACGTGATAGCCAGTTGATTGTGGCTGTAGCACAGCGGCTAACATAGCCAAGTTACTGTTGCTAATGTTTGTGTCCTAAATATGCAAGAGTGATATCAGGGGAAATTCTACAGAAGGTGTGAGAACAAATACTTGTTTGTAATTTGGATGCTTGGTACAACTGTTCATAGTAACAGAACTTGCTGTCTGTAAAACCTCTATTGCAAGGGTTTGGCTTTGTGGTTATGACCGCCCGGTTACCAGCTACTGCATGTTAGTTTGCGTGCTCTACAAATTAAAAATGCTCCTGGTTAACTTATATGCAGTTATTCTGATTGGTATGCTTGTGTTACTTCGGTAAGCATCAATTTGGCAGTTTCATCATAACGTTGCCCGATTGTAGCCACTACAGTTCATAATCGCTTCACTTATCCATGACTGGGATCAGCTGTATACTTCACAAATGTCTGAGCAAGCTCTCTAGTGCTACTGTGAAAGCAATGTGAAACGCAGAAGCTCTACCGGTTTACAAATGATTCCTCTGCACTACCTTGACAAAATTTCACCCCCCCTTTAGAAATTGTTGTGGCTAATAAAAAGCTGAAAAAGGCGGAGATTAAATTAGTAATTCTTTCCAGTAGAAGTGATCAATTCGCTAGCGCCACATAAGCAACTTGTCCGCGCTAACGGAACTTAGGGTCTCCAAAACCTGTATTATGTTCATAACATAACCAAGCTCTCTCTAGCAGTTGCGTACTATCCATAAAGCTGCTTTCACATGGGACACGAAACAAATTTTTCACAGGACAGGTTAGCCTACATTCAAAGTCGATGCAAAAAGACAAATGCACGTTATGGGCACATCAAGCCGCTTTCACACTGGACGCGAAACAAATTTTTCGCATGACAGATTACATTCAGTCATGACCACTAATCAGCTACTGCATGTTAGTTTGTCTGCTCTGCTCATTAAAAATGCTCCTGGTTAACTTGTATGCAACAATTATGATCGGTATGCTTGTGTTGCTTCGGTAAGCATCAATGTGGCAGTTTCATCATAACGTTGCCTGATTGTAGCCACTACATTTGAAGCTAACCGGAGAGGTGCTGTATATGTCTGCCGAGTTGGTCTGCAGTTAGACCAGATGTAGATTTTGCAGAGCTTGGGGTGCATTTTTGGGTGCTTATGAAACGATCACTTTACTTATCCATGACCGGGGTCAGCCTGATACATCTCCAATGTCTGGGCGAGCTCTCTGATACTACCGGTGAAAACAATAGGGAAACGCACAGGCCAGCGGCGTAGGTATTGCCGGTGCCGCCGGTGCGCTGAACCGGGGCCCCGATGAGCTCTGAGGGCCCACGGTGAGCTTGGCCACTCTTCCACTTGTCACAACACAGAAAGAAAATTCAATTTAAATTGAATATCCCAGGAAGCTCTATTAGACGCCATGAACCTATTCCAAACCCTGCGAGTTGATGAGTAAATATATCGCTTTGTTGTTTCATACATCACAGTCATGGTAACAGCCCCCCTCCCCCCACACACACTCACTGGCCATTTTTCCTCTTTTTTTTGATATATGTCTTTTGTATTTCAGTAATGATACTTTGTCCGTTATAATCACAATTACTAATCATATATTTGATTGTTTTACTCTCAACATTTTCAAAAGAACATGGCCTGCTGGGAAATGTGTTTGTCCAATTAGGTGACATTTATACTTAATCCTTTCTGATCGTAGCTTCGTAGGCTACGCGCTTGCTCGTGAAGTGTTCTTTTTTGAGAGATCAGCTGAGCTAACCCGTTAGCTTAGTATTAGAGGTGAAAAGTCTTGAGCACCATGTTGAGCAGCCCTAAAGCGGTGCTCAAAAAAGACAAGAAAAAAAGAGCTCGATGTACAGAACTCCAAATTGGCGAAATAGAATGCATTTTTTAAACAGTCATCTTGTCCAGATCCAGTTCCTGCTAGTGTTGTGAATGATAGCGTCGATACGCAGTAGGCAGACTTGGAGGCTAATGCTACCACCGCATTGCCCTCTTGCTCAACGACTTTGCAGAGCAGAAGGCACCCGGAGTTGACTTCTGAATGGGTGAGTGCAGTTTTTTAGTTGGCTACTGCAAGTGATCAGCTTGCCGGTTGTGGTTAAATGGCTGCTGTGCCAGGATGTGTGTCTATCTATCTGTTTACTTTTTGATTTGGCCACTGTTGTGCTGTTAGAGAAATATGGTTGACTGTACAGCCGTATGGATTTTTTTTGCATTTTGATTGGCAATGTATCGTCACTGTTGTTCATGGTTCAAATAGCCTAACGTGTTGTGTGATGTAGAGATGCAGTGCAAATACTCATTGTTCATGGTTTTAATAGCCCTAATAATTATGGGTGTCTACATTTTTCAGAAAACTGATTTTTCCTAATTACTGATTTGGATACCTTCTGGCTCACTGTAGCTGAAGTGGTTGGGTACAGAGGACGTTTTTGTGAATATTTAATAACTGATGCGGGTGGGCCATCTAGTGATAGAATATTGTAACTACGTACATAAATTTGCAGCTCCGTGTCCCCGCACTAACATACACTGCTGCCGAGCACCGTTGTTCTTCTCGAAGACGCCAAATCCAGATAAACCTTAAACGATGAATTGCGTTCATATTTTAAGTTGTTACGAAGTGGCTAGTGTCAAAGTAACGAAGTAAAATGTTAATTTTTAAGTTTTAAATGTTGTAGAGTAAAAGTACAGGTTTGAAAAAGAACTCCGGTAAAGTACAAATCCTCAAAAAACTAAAGCTCTGTTACGAGGCGGGGGGGGTAGGGGGGGCTAGCGCCATTCTCGCACCGGGGCCCAGGGCCTCTGCGCTACGCCACTGGCACAGGCTATAATGCGTTCTGTATAACAAACGCTGCATTGCCATCGATTGAACATTAAATTCTTTCGTATAAAAGTGATCGATTCGCTAGCTCCACATAAGCAATGGTTCACGCAGACGGAACTTATGGTCTGGAAAACCTGTATTATGTTCATGACATAACCGGGGCTATATCTAGCTCTCGCCCGCTATCCATAATGCGCCCATTTTCCGCGAAGAAAAGCTGGTCATTTCAAAGCGATAAGTAAATCATTAACACAGGCAATTTCAGAAAAGGCCGTTTAGCTTGGACTTTTGCCCTTCTGTCACAGACCAGCGCGGAAGCTGTTTGTATCCACGCTAACAGCACACCACAGCTATGCACATGAACCAGCAGTTAATAATACACACCGAAGCAGTCCATAGGCTGTTGCTCCACTTTTAGCTGCCCCTCACTGTCCATGTTTCCCTGTAAACTCAGACCCACCTACACTTGGGCATGTCGACCCCTTCTACAAATGTGTCTATATGGGGTGGATTCTAGCTTCCCCTGCATCCTAGCGAGGAGTAGAAAAAACCACTTTACTCACCAACTGTTGCCATAACTAACTGTAGCCGACAGAAAATTCATGCTTGAGCTGCCAGACTTTTGCACTGCGTCCTCCACTTTCGCCGTTGCGTTTATTAGAACAAGGTAGTTCCATTAGATCTATACACATCTACTGCGTTAGATTGCAGAATATGCCCATCGATTCCTGGAGCCGGACCAGGAAAACTGCGTTCTGTTTCCTCATCCCACCTAGGTCCGCCCTCCACAGAGCTGGCCAGTCAGAAGAAAGTGGGCACACGGGGAGTGGGGGCCATAGTGGAAGAGCAACCCAAATGAGGCGCTTCAGGCAGAGACTACTATGGACTACAAATGGGGTTTTTTGAGGATGGCAGTATGAGTGAAATAAGTACCCTTTTTTACTTTGCGAGATCAGGGGTACTCTAGGGGAGTCAAAGACCAAAATATAAACTAGAAAACAAAGCATATTTGGTCCCCTTTTACGCCATTAACAATACTGCACATAAACATGGCAAACCGACACAGTAAATGATTTTCAATGCTAGGAGCAGACATAAGAGAGGGAAGAAAACTGCAGTGTGTATTATAAGGGACACGCCAAATACGCTGCGACACCTTACACAATGAAACACTAATAATCACGATAGCACGGTAATTATCACTGTTACTCTTAGGTATCGGAACTAAGGTACACGGGTATATAACCATGATGCAACATGGCTGAGGAAGCATGTTGCTGAGGAAGTTCCATTTGGAGGTGGTTCAGTTATGATCTGAGGGTGTTGCTCCCATGATTGCAAACTGCAGTTGGTTGAAGTTCATGGGAACCTGAAGGCCAACAATTACCAAAACATTCTTGAAAATCAGGGAGAACCACATTTTGATGGTCATCCACTTGCATCCAGACCAATATTTATGGATAACAATGTCTGGCCAACCTTGTTCATGCCGTTACTAAATCTTTAAGGAGGAATGCTATTGAGACCGTCTTGGCCAGCCAGAAGCCCACATTGAAATACATTTAAAAATCCATAGGATGTAATGGGTCGACAAATGAAAAGGAGGAATCTTTTTGTGAAAAAAGATTCTCCTTTTGATTATTCCTTTTTCCTTCTTTTGATTGCAATAACTGGCGGAGAATTCCAATGTGGAGAATCTAAAGACTGGTTCACAGCATGCAAAGACGTGTCAGAGATGCTATCCGCGTGCAGGGTGGTTAAACCCGATATTGATGAAACTTTCCGGCAGGATTCAGCTTTACATTATTCATGTTTGTGAGGAATTTCATGAGTCTCTCGTTAGTGGTTTGTGTCTGACAATCAAACTTTTTTCAGGTCCCATTTTTCTGTATTTTTAGTGTTCATCGAAACTTACAAATAAATTCAAAATTGTTGACAATTTCTTATCATTTTCAGAAGTTAATGACAGTTGTGGCTTTCAAGCAAACTCAAGACAAGATTAAATATAGGCAATACCCAAGACGAATGTATCACCAAAACACTCACTTCAAAATATTGGTGGTGCTTAACTTTTACACAGGTGTATACATATATGGCATTGTAAATCGAAAACTTTTGCGAACTGTGCTGCATTTATTTTAGCCGTCCTTAGGATTATCACACAGCTATGCAACTTGCCTTACTGCGGCCTTTAGCCGTGACAACATTCAGAATATATAATGGATTCTTGCAGCCTCACAAACTAATTCACACCTGTGCTGCTTAATGAGCGCTAAAATTATAAAGACATATTGATATTTTACATCATTTATGCACAAAAGACGACAATTTTGAGGTACAATACATGAGTGCTATCGAAAGTAAATTAGACTGCCATCGGTTTTTACCAATTAGTCTGAGCAATGGTGGTTAATCGGAAGATGTAAACTGCAAGAAGTTTAGGTTATTAAACATTTAAAGGCGAGGCTTCCGAAAATCAAATTCAAAATCAGAAGATTCCCCAAGTAAAAATGTCTGCCCCGATATTGTGGAATAATACTACTTTTGTATTCTTATCATCTTATTATCAACCGAATTATGATCCAAACATCTTTTGTATTATCATTATTATCTTATACGGCTTGAAACATCTTTGTCAATACCTCAAAGCTTATAAACCTATTTACCCAGAATGTGTGAGAGTGGATGAGAGAAGCTGTACAGGAGGAGCAAGGTAAAGAGCGGCACAGAAATGCTGGTGCCCTGCCCAAAGACAACACCCAAGGACCAGTCCAAAGTGGCATCAGGTATCCCGTAACCGCCTTTCTGTGACCTGTCTAAAGTAGACTGGACAATACTATGTAGAAAGGCGGGAGCTGGTAAGACTGCGGTTACAGACAGATCTACAGCCAATTGATGTGCAGCTAAAGGACTGTGGATTATAAGAACTGATGCTCGGGCAACGCCCGGGCAGAGCGTTCTCCGAACTGTGGCTAAGAACATTCCTCTTGTTACAGTTCGTAATTTTTTACTCTTTGTCTGCTATAAACAACTATTTTCGACATTAGGTCTACAATTCTCTTATTTCTAATCACTCTCTCCCTTAAACACGTAAAATCAGACTTGACAAAATGTGAAAAAGCCCACAATATTCAAGCCAATTTGAAGACTTGCTGGTTTAAAAATGCGTCGCACTCGATCATTATCCAAATAAAATATGCATTTCAGACGTTTCAAGAATTTCAGCAGAAAGTGGAATATACTTTGCCAAAGTGCGTTCTCCTCCTTGAAGGCCTAATAGTTTACAATGGCTTGTTAGTATGCTTTCCACCACTTTGACACAACTTTGAAAATGCTAAGGCAATGTTACTACTAAACCAAACTGTTCAGAGGCCATCAGTTTGAATGGGCTCTTTGTTGATCTGCATCTCTTAAAATCATTGGTGTCGTTTCCCTCCTTGCAAGAAATTGGCGTGCAAATGTTGTACCTTTACTACAGAATGCCTTGGGCTCCTCCCTCCAATTTAGTCTCCTCTAATGCCTCTTCCGTGGTCAAAATGGGAGTCTGTCTTTACCATGGCCTTCAGCAGATTCCTAAGTTACCACTTAAACAGTGGAGATGATGTGTCTCGATGCATCCCAAATGCATGGGATATCTTCACAGAACTCATTGGTGAGAAACTGTTTGGCAAGAAGCAATCTTCAGTTTACGGTCTACCCAAGACAGACATTCTGTACCTTGCTCCAGAATCACAGCACTTGAATATCACTGCATTTGTATATATGCCAAATGATTGTGAAATGCTACTAATTTAAGGTGGAAAGAGGACATGACTGTGGTTGGCTTGGATTTAGTCACTACAGCAGTCACAATTCACTACTGAATGCCTCTTAATCCTCATATTATTGTGAATTCTAGAAGTACATATTTGGAGTGTAGGAATTATTCATGAGTGATATGAATGTAGAATTTGCCATTTAATGCCAACTTGTTCATTTCTACTTGTGTCCTTTCCACCCAGCACTATGGGCTCTCAGTCAAGTGACAAGACATGGTTTTGATGGTAGATGAATATCGCAATGACCAAAGACGTAACATAAGTGTCCATCTCTTCATAAAAAAAAGGTGTTCATACCGAAGAAATGGCCTAACAGACCAAGTGCATTATTTAAATTTCAGAAATGGCTCATTCCGTGTCAATTGGACTAACCTTCCCAGATGACCATCTCCGAATTTCTTCCTACTTTGACATATCATTTATCAATGTATCTTAAGAACTCTTCCCAAATATTTATTCAAAATTCCACAAATTCCTCGAGTTTCAGGCCTTTAAGTGGGAGGGGTGTCTGCACTCCTGAGCAAATCTTTATTTCTGGGCCATTTTGTGGGGGCAACTATGAGAAATCCAAAAGTGGTACAGGTCTAAGTTTAATTACACAAGTGGTACCACTTCTAGAGACCAGGGAGAAAATATAAAATCATACCCCTTGTGTCATGGGCTGATGCACCGAGGCTCGGAAAACGGGGGGAAAAATAAAAATCAATGGGGCATAACAAATTTTAAATAATTTAAGAATTCAAATTTTGACAAATTTACCTCCAGCAACTAAATCTTGGGGCTACTCATTAAGGTAGATATGGAGCTTGTATGGGCATAACAATTATTCCTTAAAACACCATACAGGTGGCGCCACTGGTGGCCAAAGTCAGCAAATGTTGAGAAATGGCCTAATTTCAGTGGCAATTAAGGCCATGTGGCCCACCTTTTATTGATTTGTAATATTTTTTCCTTGAAAGACTACATTTTAAGCTTTTGATTGAATGCAGTTCCGAAGGTGTTTCGCATTTCTTTCTGGGTGAAATCATTTCAACAAAGTCCGGTATTTTGCGGTATCATTTAAGCTTGTAACTACCATTGCCCACATGGACCACCTTGTTAACAAACACGCAAACATACACTCAGCATCAATGAAAACTGAACACTTGGATTTTTTGTTTATTTTGTGAGCTGCTGAATCTTGAGCAATATATTACTCAGTTTTGAACTGTGGGTTGTCTGCTACGTCTTTTGTCTGTGATCCGTGGCCAACCCTTCTCAAACCACTGTGCTGGCCTGCGATTGGCTGAAATGGCTTTGTTGATTTTTTTCATTATAAGCGGTACCAATCCTGTACTCTTTGTGCTCAGACCATCCTTCCTATAAAAATGCATGCAAAAGTAAAGGCTGGCCATACCTCTACAAGCAACCATGCCAAGACTGTCTATGGACCAACGTCACCATGCCATGGGTCTTCTGGAGGGAGGTTTCTCTGTTCGACATGTGGCCCGCAGAATGGGTTGCACTCCGGCCACAATAATCAACCTAAGAAGGCGGCACCAAGAAACCGACTCTGTGAACGATCGCCCGCGTCCGGGACGAGAGTGTGACGACTGCTGATGACTATCGTCATACTGTGCTGCAGCACCTCCGAGATTGGTTCCGCAGGGCAACACAAACTGCAGCAGAGACACCTGGCAGACACCAGCCACGTATCAGTACCAGTACAGTCCGCCGACGCCTGCGCACAGCCGACCTACGAGCCCGAATTCCAGTTGTCGGGAACGTCCTGACACCAGTTCGTCGTCGAAATCGATATGAGTGGGCCTGACGTCACTCCAATTGGACCCCAGCACGATGGAATGAGGTCCTCTTCACCGATTAGTCCAGGTTTTGCCTTTACTGCAACGACGGACGTCAGCGAGTATGGCACCGCCCTGGTCTGCGACACGCTTAGTGTTGTGTACGTCAGCATGATCGGTGGGGCGGAACGGGTGTCATGATGTGAGCTGGCATGTCCGCAAACTCCAGGACACCACTAGTCATTATTGATGGGACTCTTGACGGCCAGATGCTACATAGACGAGGTGTTGGAAACGACTTGCCTGCCCTTCAGGACTGAACATCCTGAAATCCATATTCTGCAGCAAGACAACACCCATCCGCACACAGCTCGTATAACCACGGCATACATGCAACAGAACAACACTGAAGTTTTGCCGTGACCAGCCTACTCTCCGGATTTGTCACCCATAGAGCACCTTCGGGACCAGTTGAGACGTCGCGTATCCCGACGAGCTCCAAATCCCACAAATCACCAGGAGCTGGTAGCAGCGCTTCAAGAAGCGTCAGAACATCCCCTAGGACAACCTCCGATCTTTGGTTCGCTCCATGCGTAGGCGTTGCCAAGCTTGTGTTCAGGCAAACGGTGGTCATACCCGATATTGAGTTTTGTGACTTTTGATTGGAAGGTCCAAAAATCAAACATTGTATTGATAAAAATTGTGAATAAATATACGGGTTTCTTGAGTTGCATTTTGTGTCAAGATACTTACAATAAAATATAGCAGAATCAATGCAAAGAAAAATAAAATAAATTTGGTTCCACAAAAAAAATACAAGTGTTCAGTTTTCAATGATGCTGAGTATACAATCACAGACAAACCGAACTGAAAACAATAGCTCTTGCCCTCACGGGGATGGGGTAAAAATTGACCAAGCATAGTTATAAACAGAATGAGACCGCACACAAATGATAAAAGGGAACCAAGGCCTGGGGTTTACACTTAAATATTTTCAGTCATTTCTGAAAAATATCATAGTCACTGATAACAACTGTTGATCTCATTGGAAAAAAAAAAAAAATTCAAAGTGAGAATGCAACATTTCCCGTTACATGTTGGCAATGCAATATTCGCTCACCATAAAACTCAGATTAACAGCATCTGAAGTGTCCTCATTCAAGATTTCCATCAATTACATCATGAAATTGAAATATTAAACAGCAAAAATAAAAATCACCTTCTCCTGCATTGTTTTTTTTTCTGTTTAGCAGGTTTAAGGACAAAAGAACAAATGTGCATCTATAAATAACTTGCCGCACTACATTTGTTCTTCCATCAGATGGTGCAATCAGCAATGCTTATTACCTGATACAGGCACGAATCCATCTTGCCCTGCCCTCCTCTCTTCATTAGTTTGTAACTTCTGCAGCTGCTCGCAGCACCTCTCCAGGGTCTGCGGATATGTGCGCCTTTGTCGCGCCATTAAGGTCATGCAGCCGGGATGCATGAACAATTTTCAAAGGACTTATCGCGCATCTTCAGCAAGATTCTCGTGTAATTTTCGGTAATCTTGCGCATCCGCAGACCCTGATGCTCACTGGAATGCAGCCGTTGATCTCACTTATTGGTAACTGTGGGTGCCAGGGGTGCATTTCCTGAAAGCATAGATGCTACATAGTTTGATCCATCGACTGTGAATGGACAAACTTTCTCAGTTCTCAAACTTGGTTTGCCCCTCTGCTTTTGGGAAACGCACCCCCGGTTGTTTTATCAGGAATATCACCAAAATATTCAGTGAGATAGATGATGATCCAGCGGAGCTTATGAAGAGTTTAAACACAAAACGCAATGAACGCCACCTTTGACATTTTTGAAGCACCACCACAAGAAGGTCAACGTTGGCAAGCAGGTGTTCATGACAAGCTTGGCCACTAGCAGCACACTAAGACTGGATGGAGAATCCTGCACTACGAACAGGCTCAAATTGTTTAGTGACTCTTGTTTTGGACAACCCAAAACTATTAGTCATTTCTGTGCAGCGAGCTAAGCAGAAAAAAGATTGCCTAATTTCTCTGTCTCAAATGTGTTTCCCAGCTGTCGAACTGCATTCACGGTGGTGATAGCTTGACCGCAGTTCAGTAGACATAGTTCTCTCCCCTGATTATCAAAAAGGACAGTGGGCGGAGTATGTCTAATTATTATGGAAACATGGGAATGTTAATGTCTATGATTCCGAGTGGCAGGCATTTGACTCAATCTTATATCAGTGGGTATTGTATAACGCCAATTATGCTCCTATTTTCAATTCTCTGGGACTTTCCCCTCTGAGGCATGCCCAGGACATGCCCAAAACCTAGCTCCAGTCTGGCTTAACAAAAAAGTGTCAATACTGCCATCTAGTGACTTTTTCTTTCCACATTACAACTCCGTTCCGAAAGGTAAAAATTTTGACTCATTAAGGAGACACTTGTATATATTGTATACATATAATAAAATATGCCAATAAACACATACTCAGACACGGGAAAAGCAATCAGCAATTACATTGTCAGTACCCTTTACATGCTTAATTTCCAAGTCAATCTCCGATTCTTGTTTTTCATTTTACTCAAAAACATTAACGGATTGTGGTCAGTATACACCATCATTGGCTTTTGTCCTGTACAAACATAAACCTCAAAGTGTTGTAAGGATAGAACCAGAGCCAACAGCTCCTTCTCAATTGTGGAATAGACTTCATACTGGTATAACCCAGATGGTGTGGCAAAAGCAGAGATGCTCTTGGCCCTCTCAGTTAAATGTACACCCCAATAACCCTTCAATAAATCAATCTTGGTCAGAAACTTTGCTTGCCCTATTCTATCGATACAATCATCAATCCTAGGTATTGGAAACATATCAGTTCTAGTTACAGCATTGACTTTGAGATAATCTGTACAGAACCAAGTACTTCCATCAGGTTTTGGAACTAGCACACAGGGTGAACTCCAATCTGAGTTAGAGGGTCTGATAGCCTGTTTCTCAGCATTCATCCGGTATGAATATTGTTTTATTGGTTTGGCATCACCAACATCTACATCATGAGAGACTATAGAAACTCTCTTTGGAACATCGGGAATTAGATCTTTATATTTCTTGATCAACCTCTCAAACTGATCTTTCTGTGAGGGTTCTAAGTGCTGAAGTTTTACATCAAGACTTAGCAACACTTCAGAATTTGACGATTTACATGAAAGAATTTCAGCTTTAATTCTAGGTTCATCATCTTGAAACTCCCACTCATCTTCACAAGTCTCGGGCATAGGAGGATCTGAAGTGACAGCTGCAACCCTAGCATTCCTATCATGACACAACTGTTTTGGCTTTCTCCTATCTGGAGTCTTCACAATGTAATTGAGATCACTTTTTTGTTAGAATTTCATATGGACCATGAAATCTAGCCTGCAATGGATTGGACTGCAAGGGAAACAACACAAGGACCTTGTCTCCTAGTTTAAACTCACGGCTTCTAATCTTATGATCATTCCAAGTTTTCATTTTTCCCTGAATTGATTTCAAGTTCTCTTTAGCTAGGTCACAAGCTGCACGCAGTCTTTCCTTGAACTTGCTAACATAGTCTAACAGACTGATATGCAGTTCTTTCTCTTGCCATTGTTCCTTCAACAATAGCAAAGGTCCTCTCACTTCATGGCCAAACACTAGCTCAAACGGACTGAATCCAGTAGACTCCTGCACTGCTTCTCTAGCTGCAAACAACAGCGAATGAACACCTCCACACCAGTCTTTCTCATGTTCAAAACAATAAGTCCTCATCATTGTCTTGAGAGTGGAATGAATGCACTCTAAGGCTTCCTGACTCTTTGGATGATAGGCATTGGAAAGAATCTGCTTCGCACCTAGTTCATACACAACCTGCTGAACCAATCTGGAAGTGAAATTGCTACCTTGGCTTGACTGAATTTCCCTGGGTAGGCCAAACAACGTGAAGAACTTTATTAAAGCCCTCAAGATTGCAGCTGCCTTGATGTTGCGTAGAGGTATGGCTTCAGGGAATCTGGTAGATGCACAGATGATTGTCAACAAGCACTGATTTCCTGATCTAGTCTTGGGTCATGGATCAACACAATCAACAATGACCTTGGGGAAGGGCTCCCCAAATGCTGGGATAGGCTGCAATGGAGCTACAGGTGGGTCTAACTGGTGTTTTCCAACTACCTGACAAGCGTGACATGTTTTGCAAAAGTTGGAAACATCTTTCCGAAGTCCAGGTCAGAAGAAGTGTTTCATGATCTTGTCAACAGTCTTGTTAACATCAAGATGACCTCCTAGAGGTATACTATGAACCATTGTTAAGATCTCATTCCTGTAGACCTTCAGAGCAACAATGTGCTTGACCACTGCCCAATCTGCATTGGCAGGGATATCAGGAGGGCGCCACTTCCGCATCAACACAACCATCATTGAGATAATACCTAACTGGAACTGCATCTATTTCTTTATCAGGAAGGGCTCTCTTCTTTAATACACAAATTTCAGGATCATTAGTTTGCTCCTGAATCAATCACTTTCTGGACAGAGACAAGTCTCCAGACACATCAGAATCACCAGACCCATCTGGCTGGCTGAAGAGAGAACTGATAAAAGTGTCTGATAAGTCCTCAAACGGAGGAACCATAGTTGGCCGAACAGAGTCATGAGGGGAACCACCTGAGTCATGACTGTTACGGGAATCCCGTACTGCCTCCGGTATTCTGCATGCGTGTGTTTTTGTGTGTCTCGTTTTTCCTGCAGGTGTTCCATTCCGGTATTCACTCTCCATGATTTTCCCATTCCGCCGTCAATCGCCAGGTCAACGCCTTCCGAATCCTTCATCTCCCTCCGCCCCGAAATTCCACCCAATTTCATCTTGTCCAATCCTCCGTTGCCCCGTTGGATCCTGGTTTATTTAGCGCGTCCCTTCCCAGTCTTCCAGTCTTCGGGAGCGCTCGTTCATTTTGTGTTGTGGCTATTCGTATGTTTGTGCTTAGGTCATTGTCATTATTATTACAATTTTTCATTCGTTATACACTGGGGTGTGGGATGCAATGTTGGTCTAGATTAGATGGGGGGCCCTGTACATTTGCACGCACGTAGGATTTCTTTTGTTAGCGCACTAGTTAGAGACACCTGCCACCCTTTGTTTGTTTTTGAGGACATTAGTATAGTAGGTTTTTTTTCTTCTGTGAAGCAGTAGTTAGTTGGTTTCGGTTTATTAGCGGTGTTTATGGTTTTGTTATTTTCTATTATTTGGCAGTGTCTTGTTGACCATATTGTGTCCCCCACACCCGTACCCTGGCCTGACCCGCTGTTTCTATCATTTTTCTTTTATGTATCACAATATATACCATTTTTTCACTTTAAAACAGTTCCGTTTCCCCGTTTATTTATTTGTGCTATGAATGTGTCCGGCGTATCGTCCTCTGGACGTAACATGACTATTTAATGTGCTGGACGGCATTACATCATCATCTTCTTGAGCCTTCTTGGCCATAGCACGGGTCACGGCACAGTAAGGATACAGGGATGGGTCTTTATCGCCATCTTCAGTGCTCGACTGTGAAGTAAGATGTACAGGGGGAACTACATTGCCCGCAGCCAGGTCACTGCCTAGCAACAGAGAAACACCTTTAGGTAGACTTGACATAAGTCCCACCTTTACCTGTCCTGTAACTAAATCGGACTTCAGGAATACAGAGCGCAGGGGTACAGATACAGTCCTCCCTTCAATACCTTGTACAAGTATGAAATCCCCAGAAGCTGTCTCATCACATATCTCCAAGGAGTCCATCAACAAAAGTGACTGAGAAGCTCCAGTATCCCTAAGTATATATTTGGATACAGGAGGAGAATGCTCATTCAGAGCCACAAATCCCTCTGACACAAATGGAAGGAATTCCTCCCTCACAAAGTCAACAGTATCAGGCAATTTAGGAGATCACTCATCTACTACAGGGGTTTCTAACCTTGTTTTCACAAAGGCATTGGGTTTGGTATCCTTTGCTTTTTCTTTCTTAGCTTTAAAGAACCAACAGTTAGTTGTAACATGACCAGATTTCTTGCAATAATTGCAAACTAGACCATTTTTGTCACTGTCAGCTTTCACACATTGATCATACCTGTTACTGGATTTCTGAGCGCCATCACCAGATTTGTCTTTGGGTGAGGAATCTTGGGTATCACCGTTGCCTTTCTTCTGAAATTGGGACCATCGATTGTTACTGCTGGACTGAAATTTGGACTTGTGTGAGAACGTATTCATCTGCAAATTTGGCAGCTGATTGCAAATTCAGTGCTTGCTTCTCATTAAGGTAGGTCTTAACATCATCCTTAACACAGTTCTTGAATTCTTCAACTAACACCATCTCTTTTAGTGAGTTGAAATCATCCTTGACCTCCATAGAAGTACACCAGCGCTCAAAGCAAACCTTCTCATTAGCAAATTCCACATAAGTCCAAATTGTCAGATTTCTGCAGACCCCTGAATTTCTGTCGGTAAGCCTCTGGAACCAACTCATAAGCTCTCAAAATAACCTTTTCGACAACCTCAAAATCAGAGGAATCATCTGCAGACAAAACCGAATAGGCTTGTTGAGCTTTACATTTGATGACAGTTTGCAACATCATGGGCCAGTGTTCCTTTGACCACTGTCAACTCTTAGCTACCTTCTCAAAGCACTAGAAATATTTATCAACCTCCTTTTAAGAGAATGGAGGCACCAGCTTTACCTCCTGGCTAGCCTGAAATTTGTTTTCAGCTTTCATTTTGATTTTTAGTAGCACTATTTGGGGCCTTTCTTCTCCATCTAACTTCTGTAACTCGAAATCTCTGTCTCTCTCTCTGCACTTTCCTCCTTCTCTCTCTTGCTAATTTCTCAAACTGTCTTTGTTTTTCTTTTTCCTCTCTTCCAATCTGTAGCATTTTTAATTTAAGTTCCATTTCTACATTTGGATTTTCCGCTGGAAACTGTTCCAGATCTCCTGGTGCAAACACATTTTCATCAATGTAATATTCAACAATCTCTCTAGCCAGTCTTGCTTTTCGCATGGCTGGTTTTACATCTGTCAGCTTGAACGGTCGGCATATGTATTGCAGTTCTGTCTTTTTAAAAGACTTCAAAACCTCCACGGTTGGTGATGCCAAGAAATCATCCATTGCGGTTGATCTGTCAATATATATCTTGGAAAATTCAAAAAACAATTTTACAATTTCAAATGGTAGATTTTCAATAAAAACCTCACACAATGGCCTGTTCCGGAAGAGCCCCCACTTTGTTATGGCCCCAATTTGCTATGACATGCCCAAAACCTAGCTCCAGACTGGCTTAACAAAAAAAAAAAGTCAATACTGCCATCTAGTGGCTTTTTTTTCACATTACACACCAATGTCATTAGGTAAAGGAAGGGTGTAAAAGGGAATTCCTTACGCCTCAGGAAGACAACCGCGCTGCAAAGACAACCTGAATGCACTTACACTCCAAACATTCCATGTCAATTCACACAGATCCCAGACATTCCCCAGTGACAACTCTCAGATTTGACAGAAAAAAATTTATTTTTTTGACCCCAAATGAAGGAATCCCAAATTTCAGCTTCATACCAGTCATTTCTGCATTATGGGCGCCCACTTTTTTCTTGCACTTAATTTGTAACCATAACTAGAGACCATAGCTTCTCTTTTATATGAGCTCCTGGGCAAAAAATTGATAAAGTGGTCATTGATAGTCTCCCCACTTGAAATCAATGCTTACAAATTGGATGCTATACAGAGTCAAAAAAGAAACTTGACACTTGTAAATTTGTAAATATTTTCTAGAAACTTAAGAGTTTTTATTATCACTAGGGGTAAATGCTTTGTCAAAGACATCATGACACACATCAACGCCGATGTGCATGGGTACATAGCACACGTGAGTGTACTTTAAGCTAAACCATGTTTTCTCATGTTCCTAGTCACGTGACCATATGAGAGATGTGCAACTGAGCTCATGTTAGCACGTTAGAGTAACATCTCGGAAAAACAAGTTTTTACAGTTAATTATTCGTTGATTTTCAATGCCATGGCTGTCAAACATTCAGCGTGAACGTGCCATTGGCATGCTGAATATGGAAACGTCCGTCACCGACGTTGCAGGGGTTATAGATGCAGTCGACGGACTATCCATGATCTTCGGACAGGTCTCCAACAAACTGGCACCACAGCTGACCGACCTCGTTCTGGTAGTCCGCGTGTGGTGTCAAAAGCAGGAGACAAATTGTCTTGCGTCATTTGCATAATCAATTTGTCACTGCAACGTCTACTGGGAATGAATTGTCTAGAGGTCATGTGACTACCCAAACCATACGTAATCGCCTCCGCACTGCTCTAATCCAAGCTGTAACTTAGCATTTTGACTCTTGGACATTTCCGTAGCATTTCCGGTGGAACTGGTTACATTATTTTTATAATATACCATCTTTAATGAGTACAGTATTAAATAAAATCATTATTTAAAACCTAATTTCTTGTATGTTCAACTCATCTACCTCCAAACTAGTGTTAAGTTTTTATTTTGGCTGAGTATAGTTCCATTGTATACAATATTAACCCTTTAATACTGGATTTTGTTTCATGCGATAATGATTTTTGGGATATTGGAGGGTCCAGATAATTTAAATTTGCTTGTTTGGAGGCTTTTTGACAATTTCATCAAATCTGATGACACTATTATAACAACTTGCATTGAATATGACCAACGTACACACTTAATCCAACTTCAGGGCCAAAAAAAAGTTTACTTATCCAGCTCTTCTGTGTAAACTGATTTTTTTTTTTAAAAAAAAGACTTTGATCCACATTTCTTAAAAAATGAAAAAAAGTCCAGAAAGTAGGTCAACTCTGACTTTAGTAATGACAGTTTTGTTGGTTGAAATCACACTCTAATATCAGATAATGATAAACAGAATAACTTATTGTGCTGTGGTGCTTTTGATGCGAGTTGAGTTTTTGCCTGCATTTCCTTCCCCTGTGACAGATTATGCAACTGTTCGTAGGGCCCTCCAAAACTTCCAGTGTTTGTTGGCAGATTGCTCCAGCTCAGTCCCTTCTCCCAGTCTTGGGTGATGAGGGTGTAATATCACACTGTGGCTGACATAATGATGGCTGAGCCAAGTGAATTCCCTGATGTGCATGGAATGATGGGAATGTTCCACTGGGTTAAAGTCCTGTTGAAGTCTGCTAGGTGATATCTGAGAGGCTCAGGCATTGAGGATGCTCTCCTTGAGATGGAAGTGTTTGGCAAGCTGACCCTGAACTCTGTTCTGGAAGGCAGTCATTATGTTCGCTCCTGCCATGGAATCATGATGGTCTCAGTTCTTCTCATCTCTCTAGCCTGAAAGTTGCTCAGGAAGTGGATGATCCAGCGTGGTCACAGAGTTAATGATGACAGTAAGACGTGCAGGTGAAGTAAGGAAAGCACTTTGTAAGAAAAGTGCGTCAACAGAAAAGTTGGCAGAGTTTGTGGATCAATCTTCGTGATTCAGGCAACAATTTGAAACCTTCCTTGAAGAATGTTGCTCGACTTCTGAAATGTGCCAGTACTAGGGATGTAACGGTTCAAGTGAAAAATCCGAACAGTTTGGTTCACTAGTCATGGTTCGGGGCATGTATGTATCGTCCGGTTCAAGCCATCTGCAGAAATTAAAGAGGAACTTATCACTTGGCACAAACGAGCGTAGAGTGCAATATTTGCGAGCTCAGTTCAGTATTTTTGAGCTAAAAATAGTAACTTGCAATGGAGGGCAGTAACGCTGTATTTTTATTCAAGTGACATTTGAAACCTAGGCTGCGTCCAAATAGTAAAAAAAAACTCCTTATCCAGCAATTCCTGATCCCTTCAGTGGCGGCTGCAGAACTGGGAATAGGGGGGCGGGGAGGGGGCAGCAGGCAAAGATGCATGCCTTTATGATAACAATTACTCCAAGCTAGTTCTCAATCATTTTCCCTTATTGACACGTTTTCCAATTATAGTAATAATCCATTGTCAATTGCAGAGCTGGCTTATCTCCCCACGTGATCTACCGGTGATGGGCTAAATTCAGTACAGAAAAATTATTTACTTTTAGGCTAATAGGCCTAAGCTTTACGAATGACAAACTGCTCTGAAACTTCCGCACTGCCTTTTCAGGTGATTTAACTTACACTTCACGATGGTTAAATTCCTCGCAAAAAAAGGAAAAACTTCCATGCATAGACTTAAATTCCACATGAGAATCTTTGAAATTCGCGTTGACTGAAAAACGAAATATCGCCTTTCACTCTCGGTACAGCGATTTAAAGGTCGGACAAGGCGATTAAATATTAATAGAGTGAGAGTCAAGCCATACGCGAGAGCTGACAGGTATGCGATTTTCAATAACATTGATTTAAATGCCACTAATGCGTGTCCAGATGAAGGAGTGTCATCTTACCCAATGTGGAGAACAACTAGCTCCTAATAGTGTGGAGCGTTCTAAGAGTGAATATATCATTTATTATGAAAATGATTGAGAACAGGTCAAGACTAATAATTGTTTTAAAGGGATCGGCCTATTCTGTGCCGCCGCCCCCCCATTCCCAGTTCTGGGGTCGCCGTTGAACCCCTTTCCTTTCACCTTTGGAGAGGAAAAAAAAAAAAAGTCATAAGATAAAGGAAATGTGTAAATCGTAATTCATTAGTTTCGGAAGACAAACACGTTAATGAGAGAATCTGAATGCACTTACACTAAGGGACCTGATCGTGCATCTCTTGCCCGTCTTACTCATTTGTTGTGATTGGCCAGATAAATGGCAGTCGCTTTAAATATTGCTGCCACACTAAACTGTGGGATAGTGTTATCTCCTTTCTTTTCGAAAGGATGCTTCTCTGTACCCTATGCTAAAAGAGGAAAATTAGGAAGCACAGAGACGCATTTCCTTAACATTTAACGCCAATTTTTCCTGTAGTGCATGAGCCTATTTAAGGCTTTATACCTCAGTATTTATGCCATAGAGACTGTGGAAAACTATTTTAGAGAAGCAAAACATTTGGAAATTCAATGTGTGTCATGTCAAGTGTTTATGTTCTTTATATTCTTAGCCAGAATTTTGTTTTTCTTTTTGCCAAATTAATGAAAAGTATGTTGAAATTGAGAATGTCTCCCATCGTGCTACCCAAGAATAAACATACCGAACCGAAAACCGTGACGCCAGAACCGTGATACAAACCAAACAGTGATTTCTTTGAACCATTCCACCCCTAGTACTTATTGAGAAATGGTACGTCTGTGAAATATCAAATATCCACGGAAATGTTGCTGTATTCAGGTGTAAAGATGTTGCACTTAGTGAAGACGTTTGAAGACTAAAGCAGACACGCTGTGCCCAGTCTTTCCTCCAAACATGAAGGTGGGCGTGGGCAGTTCTCGATGCAATTCAAATCCTTCAAATAAGAAAAAATAAAATTACAAGCATTAGGGAGGGGTGCAAAGACATGTCTGTCATCCAATCTTTTCCAAAAAAGGTCTGAGTCAAATATTACATCAGTTCAGCATTATATTACACAGGCTTCTATGATATTTGTTAAAAACTACAGCAATAAAATATGCACCAATTCAAAAATGACTATAAAAAAATAAAAGGATTTTTATTTTTTCATTTTCAATGGGTATTTTTTTAATGCAAGCTTGGGAAATTGGGAACTGAGCAATCTTAAGAGTTAATCAATGTATTGCTCAAAACTAAATTATACTTTTCTTTTGCAAACTTCGGAGCACAACTGTGAGGACTGTAGCTATCACTGCGGAGAAAGAGCGTATTCCTGAAATAGTGGATAAGCATCCGTGGACAACACTGTTTTTCTCCAGTCTCTACAGTTTTAGTTTATTATATTTGGCTGGAGCGCATGAGGGGGAAGGGGGAATACTTTTTCTGCTTTTTGTGTCTCTCTCAAAAAGTTCCGACAATGGTGAAAACTCAAACTGCCACATCTCCCTCCCAGGGGTGTTATGCAGTGTGTGACAGCCACCCACCTTGTGTGAAGATATGTAGCAACTGCTCTTTAGTCCAGTTACAGGAGGTGATGACAAAGAGGCCTCCCAGTTTCAGCACTCCTCGCAGGGCCTTGAGATAGCGCATTTTCCCATCCACAGCACTGTCTGGGTTCAGACAAATGGCATCGAAAGTGCCCTTGTCGATACACACGTCAAACCCAGTCATCATCTCTGCACAGCTCAGGAAATCTGCCTCCTGTACACAACAGACAGAAAAACAATGTTGTGAGCTGGTTTTCGGATCATATTCAGTCAAACAAGCTTAACTGCATTGACATTTCTATTCATAAATTGCAGGCAATAGTAAAAAATAGGGCCACGGGTACTGTAGCTCACCTGGACACATGTAAACTTCGAAAGACATCAAATATCAGTTTTTCATATATAAATAGTTGGGACAAAGTGCAAATTGTGAATAAAATCAAAATGCAATGACTTTCAGATCACGAGCCAGTATGTTATTGACAATAGAACATAGATAACATTTCAAATGTTGAAACGGAGACATTTTTACATTCTTATCCACAAAATGAGCTTATTTCAAATTTTTGGGCTGCAATAGGTCTCAAAAAAGTTGAGACACAGGCAAAAAAAAAAAGAAAAAAAGGAGCTGAAAAAGCAATTAATATATGAGAGAATCATCTGAAAGAACATTTAGCACATAATTAAGTTAACTGGCATCAGGTGTGTAACATGATTCGCTATAAAAGGAATGTCTGAGAGAGGCTGAGTCTCTCAGAAGTAAAGATGGACAGAGGCTCTCCAACCTGTGAAGGCTTCCGCAAAAAAATCATGGAATACTTTAAAAACATATTCCTCAACGTCAAACTGCAAAGGCTTTGAAGGTCTCCTCATTCACAGTGCATAACATCATCAAAAGATTCAGAGAAACTGGAAAAATCTCTGTGCATAAGGGACAAGGCAGAAGACCTTTACTGCATGCCCGTGATCTTTGGGCCCTCAGACACCACCGCATCACTCACCGGCATGATTCTGTCATTGACATCACTAAATGGGCCCAGGAATACTTCAAGAAACCACTGTCTGTAAACACAGTCCGCCGTGCCATCCACAGATGCCACCTAAAATTATCATGTGAAAAGGAAGCCATTGTTGAGCATGATCCAGAAGCGCCGCTGTGTTCTGTGGGCCAAGGCTCATTAAAAATGGACTGTATATAAAAGGTTTTAGAACAACATAGGCTTCCCTCCAGATGACATATATTCCAAGGAAGGCCTTGTGTACTTTGTATTTCAGCAGGACAATGCAGAACCACATACTTCAGCTATTACAACATCATGGCTTCCTGGTAGAAGAGTCCGTGTCCTGAACTGGCCTGCTTGCAGTCCTGATCTTTCACCAATTGAGAACATTTGACGCATAATTAAATGTAAAGTCCGTCAAAGGAGACCCAAAACTCTTCAGCAGCTGGAAGCCTGTATTAAACAAGAGTGGGATCAAAGTCCAATGGCTAAACTCAAGAAACTTGCCTCCTCAATGCCCAGACGCCTCCACTCTGTGTTAAAAAGAAGAGGGGATGTTACACCGTGGTAAACAGGCCCCTGTCCCAACTTTTTTGTGACCTGTGGCAGCAATCAAATTTGAGATGAGCTCATTGTGGATAAAATTTTAAACTCTCAGTTTCAACATTTGCCATGTCATCTCTGTTATATTGTGAATAAAATACTTGCTGGTGTGATTTGAAAGTCATTGCGTTTTGATTTCATTCACAATTTACACCTTGTCCCAACTATTTCGGAATTGGGGTTGTATTTTATTTTCTAAATTGACGATGTGAAAGGGCCAAAGTGACACATTTACAAAATTATTTTGCTACATACACAGCACATGTGTAATTGAAGCTATATTATACATAGTACACAGTGCTGGAGACTACACTAGTGATAGGAGCAGTTAGGTGGGCGTGTGTCTGAACCCTTGCTATCCCCGAATCTTGATCCGTGCTCTAGTCCAATCAGGATCCCATCCGGTTTCAAAATAACCAGATGGTGCTGGTCAATTCTTGACAAAAGTAAAAAATAAGGACACCTTTTTGGTATTCTAAAACTAATGGTTGACGTCACCCTTTCTTTGTCCATCTTTAAAGGATAATTCTGGTGTGAAATTGACTTGGGGTGAATTGAAACATGATAATGGCAACTATCTTTTGTCGAATACCCCACCTCTGTACGCACGCAACATTTCAAAATAAATGGCTTTTTAGCCGAAGGTCCCAACAGGCTTACAATGGTAGCGAATGAGGCATAGCGTTGACATGCGGAGAAATCACTATTTTTTTCATCATTAACAAGGGTCAAAGTAGCTCCACACTTGATTAGTAGAATTCCGAGGGTCCTGACATTTAAAACGACGCACTGAACTTTGAAAATGCACAGGTAGTTTCTTAAAAAAGACGAAAAAAAACTTCATTTTTCCCTGACTTGATTTCAAGTTCTCTTTGGCTAGGTCACAAGCTGCACACAATCTTTCCTTGAACTTGCTAACATAGTCTAACAGACTGATGTGCGGCTCTTCCTCTTGCCATTGTTCACTCAATAATAGCAAAGGTCCTCTCCCTTCATGGCCAAACACTAGCTCAAACGGACTGAATCCAGTAGACTCCTGCACTGCTTCTCTAGCTGCAAACAACAGCAAATGAACACCTTCATCCCAGTCTTTTTCATGGTCATAACAATAAGTCCTCATCATTGTCTTGAGAGTGGAATGAAACCGCTCTAAGGCACCCTGACTTTCTGGATGATAGGCACTAGAAAGAATCTGCTTCGCACCTAGTTCATACACAACCTGCTGAAACAAACCAGAAGTGAAATTGCTACCTTAGTCTGACAATTTCCCAGGGAAGGCCAAACAACGTGAAGAACTTTATCAAAGCCTTTGAGATTGCAGTTGCCTTGATGTTACGTAGAGGTATGGCTTCAGGGAATCTGGTAGATGCACACGATTGTCAACAAGTACTGATTTCCAGATCTAGTCTTGGGTAATGGACCAACACAATCAACAATGACCTGAGAGAATGGCTCCCCAAATGCTGGGATAGGCTGCAATGGAGCTACAGGTGGGTCTAACTGGTGTTTTCCAACTACCTGACAAGTGTGACAGGTTTCGCAAAAGTTGGAAACTTCTTTCCGAAGCCCAGGCCAAAAGAAGTGTTTCATGATTTAATCAACAGTCTTGTTAACACCAAGATGACCACCTAAAGGTAAACTATGAGCCATTGTTAAGATCTCATTCCTGTAGACCTTCGGAACAACAATTTTCCTGACCACTGCCCAATCTGCATTGGCAGGGATATCAGGAGGGCGCCACTTCCGCATCAACACACCATCCTTGAGATAATACCCAACTGGAACTGCGTCTATTTCTTTATCAGGAAGGGCTCTCCTCCTTAGTGCACAAATTTCAGGATCATTAGTTTGCTCCTCAATCAACCGCTTTCTGGACAGAGACAAGTCTCCAGACACATCAGAATCACCAAACCCATCTGGCTGGCTGAACAATGAACTGATAAAAGTGTCTGATAAGTACTCAAACGGAGAAACCATAGTAGGCCAATCAAAGTCATGAGGCGAACTACCTGAGTCTTGACTTTTCAATGTGCTGGACGGCACCACAACATCATCTTCTTTAGCCTTCTTGGCCATAGCACGAGTCACTGCGCAAGAATGATACAGAGATGGGTTCTCATCCCCATCGTCAGTGCTCGGCTGTGAAGTAAGATATACAGGGGGAACTACTTTGCCCCCAGCCAGGTCATTGCCTAGCAACAGAGAAACACCCTTTATAGGTAGACTTGACATAAGTCCCACCTTTACCTGTCCTGTAACTAAATCTGACTTCAAGAATATAGAGCGCAGGGGTACAGATACAGTCCTCCCTTCAATACCTTGTACAAGTATGAAATCCCCTGAAGCGGTCTCATCACGTAACTCCAAGGAGTCCATCAACAAAAGTGACTGAGAAGCTCCGGTATCCCTTAGGATATACAGTGGCGCTTGAAAGTTTGTGAACCCTTTAGAATTTTCTAGATTTCTGCATAAATATGACCTAAAACATCATCAGATTTTCACACAAGGCCTAAAAGTAGATAAAGAGAACCCAGTAAAACAAATGACACAAAAATATTATACTTGGTCATTTATTTATTGAGGAAAATGATCCAATATTACATATCTGTGAGTGGCAAAAGTATGTGAACCTTTGCTTTTAGTATCTGGTGCGACCCCCCTGGAGCAGCAATAACTGCATCTAAATATTTCCGGTAACTGTTGATCAGTCCTGTACATCAGCTTGGAGGAATTTTAACCCGTTCCTCAGTACAGAACAGCTTCAACTCTGGGATGTTAGCGGGTTTCCTCACATGAACTGCTCGATTCAGGTCCTTCCACAACATTCTGATTGGATTAAGGTCAGGACTTTGACTTGGCCATTCCAAAACATTAACTTTTTCTTTAACCATTCTTTGGTAGAACGGCTTGTGTGCTTAGGGTCGCTGTCTTGTTGCATGACCCACCTTCTCTTGAGATTCAGTTCATGGACAGATGTCCTGACATTTTCCTTTAGAATTTGCAGGTATAATGCAGAATTCATTGTTCCATCAATGATGGCAAGCAGTCCTGGCCCAGACACAGCAAAACAGGCCCAAACCATGATGAAACACCACCATGTTTCACAGATGGGATAAGGTTCATATGCTGGAATCCAGTGTTTTCCTTTCTCCAAACATAACACTTCTCATTTAAACCAAAAAATTCTATTTTGGTCTCATCTGTCCACAGAACATTTTTCCAATAGCCCTCTGGTTTGTTCACGTGATCTTTAGCAAACTGCAGACGAGCAGCAATGTTCTTTTAGGAGAGCAGTGGCTTTCTCCTTGGAACCCTGCCATGCACACCATTGGTGTTCAGTGTTCTGCTGATGGTGGACTCATGAACATTAACATTAGCCAGTGTGAGAGAGGCCTTCAGTAGCTTAGAAGTTACCCTAGGGTCCTTTTTGACCTCACCGACTATTACACGCCTTGCTCTTGGGGTGATCTTTGTTGGTTGACCACTCCTGGGGAGGGTAACAATCGTCTTGAATTTCCTCCATTTGTACACAATCTGTCTGACTGTGGATTGGTGGAGTCCAAACTCTTTAAGAGATGGTTTTGTAACCTTTTCCAGCCTGATGAGCATCAACAACCCTTTTTCTGAGGTCCTCAGAAATCACCTTTGTTCGTGCCATGATACACTTCCACAAACATGTGTTGTGAAGATCAGACTTTGATAAGTCCCTGATTTTTGAATAAAACAGGGTGCCCTCTCACACCTGATCGTCATCCCATTGATTGAAAACACCTGACTCTAATTTCACCTTCAAATGAATCACCAATCCTAGAGGTTCACATACTTTTTCCCCTCACAGATATGTAATATTGGATCATTTTCCTCAATAAATAAATGACCAAGTATAATATTTTTGTCTCATTTGTTTAACTAGGTTTTCTTTATCTACTTTTAGGACTTATGTGAAAATCTGATGATGTTTTAGGTCATATTTATGCAGAAATATAGAAAATTTTAAAGGGTTCACAAACTTTCAAGCGCCACTGTATATGGGGACAGGAGTAGTATGCTCATTCAGAGCCACAAATCCCTCTGACACAAATGGAAGAAATTCCTCCCTCACGAAGTCAGCAGTATCAGGCTTTTTAGCCCCACAAGAAGCAGGCAATTTAGCAGATCAGTTATCTACTACAGGGGTTTCTAACCTTGCTTTCACAAAGGCATTTGGTTTGGTGTCCTTTTCTTTTTCTTTTTTAGCTTTAAGGAACCAACAGGTAGTTGTAACATGACCAGATTTCTGGCAATAACTGCAAACTAGACCACTTTTGTCACTGTCAGCTTTCACACTTTGATCAGACCTCTTACTGGATTTCGGAGCACCATCACCAGATTAGTCTTTGTCTTCGGGTTAGGCATCTTGGGTATCACCGTAACCCTTTTTCTGAAATTGGGACCATCTATTGTTACTGCTAGACTGAAATTTGGACTTGTGTGTGAGAACATATTCATCAGCAAATTTGGCAGCTGATTGCAAATTCAGTGCTTGCTTCTCATTAAGGTAGGTCTTAACATCACCCTTAACAGAGTTCTTAAATTCTTCAACTAACACAATCTCTTTTAGTGAGTTGAAATCATCCTTGACCTCCATAGAAGTACACCAGCGCTCAAAGCAAACCTTCTTCTCATTAGTAAATTCCACATAAGTCTGATTTTCAGATTTCTTCAGAACCCTGAATTTCTGTCGGTAAGCCTCTGGAACCAACTCATAAGCTCTCAAAATAACCTTTTTGACAACCTCATAATCAGAGGAATCATCTGCAGACAAAGCTGAATAGGCTTGTTGAGCTTTACCCCTGAGGACAGTTTGCAACATCAGAGGCCAGTGTTCCTTTGGCCACTGGCAACTCTTTGCTACCTTTTCAAAACACTGGAAATAGTTGTCTACGTCCTTTTCCGAAAATGGAGGCACCAGTTTTACCTCCTGGCTAGCACAAAATTTATTTTTAGTTTCAGTTTTAATTTTTAGTTGCTCCATTTGGAGTCTTTCTTTTCAATCTAACTTCTCTAATTCAAAATCTCTCTGTCTCTGTCTCTCTTTCTGCTCTTTCCTCTTTCTCTCTCTCAAATTCTCTTTGTTTTTCTTTTTCCTCCCTTTCAATCTCTAGCATTTTTAATTGAAGTTCCATTTCTATATTTGGATTTTCCACTGGAAACTGTTTCAGATCTCCTGGTGCAAACACATTTTCAGCAATGTAATATTCAACTATCTCTCTAGCCAGTCTTGCTTTTCGTATGGCTGGTTTTACCTCTGTCAGCTCTAAATGTCTGCAAATTTCTAGCAGTTCTGTCTTTTTAAAAGACTTCAAAACCTCAACGGTTGGTGATGCCAAGAAATCATCCATTGCTCTTGATCTGTCAATATATTTATATAGGAAAATTCAAAAAACAATTTTACAGTTTGAAATGTTAGATTTTCAATAAATTACTCACACAATGCTCTATCCCGGACTTGAGCCCCCAATTTGTTATGGCCCCAATTGGTTATTACATTTACAACACAACAGCAACAGCAAGGGATGACAGACACAGTTTTAAAAACTTGAACACATTTAATCAACAAAGGCAACTAACTACCAACTAATCTATTGTCCAAGATTGAGTAATAACAAGAACAAAAATATTTACAGTCCCTTTTTGGTTGGGTCCCTTGGTGATGTCCTGGGTGAGGAAAATGCTCTGACATAGGCAAAAATCCACTAAAAACTTCACCGGTCTTAAACAGAATGACAGGTCTGGTCACATGTATCCTTCTTCTTGCAATTTCTCCTACTACTTCACTGTCTCAATTCTTTTCCTTATATACTCTTTTGCAGACCCCACCCACATTTAGACCTCTTTTTTTTAATTTCCGGGGACTTGCCCCAGACATGTCCGAAACATGCCCAAACCTAGCTCCAGTCCGAGCTTAACAAAAAAAGGTAAATACTGCCATCCAGTGGCCTATATTCACATTACAATCAAATTGAAAATGTGTGAATATCTCCAAAAAACAATGAATTTTATCACTAAATATCTTGACTTAGTAGTATATTTGAATATAGGTCAAAAAGGATTTTCTAATCATTATATTGTTTTTATTTGCGTTTTACACAACGCCCCAATTTCATTGGAATCGGGGTTTGCACCATTATGGCCCATTTACACTTGGTTTTAAAATGCATTTTTCGTGATCCGATTGCAATCGGATAGCGTTTGACCACATGCATTTACACCAAGTATTAACATGCGTCTAAGGCGTCCACATTGCAATCCTTTCACAATCCCTTCTCCCCTCTCCTAAAGTGGCACGCCTCGCTTACCATAAACATAATGCGTTGCTGAATACCTCTCGGCCCGGACATGATTTCCTGCCTCAATGTCACAGTATTAAGGTCAAAGGTCAAATCCAGCAAAAAGGCTGACGTTGCACGTGTCATAGTGAGTTACCATACCAAATTTGGTGAAGCTGCGATCAGTAGTTGCTGAGTACTGACCCCTATAAGATTTCCTGCCTTAAGGTCGCAGCACAAAGGTCACAGGTCAAATTCAGCCAAAAACATGATATTGCACATGTGTGTGTGACAGTGGCCCCGTTTACATGGGTCCAAAAATCCTATTTCCAATCAGATTGAAAGGTCAATCAGATTCAAAATGTCTCATATAAACACCTTAGCCAATCTGACTCACCCGGATCTGGTTGTATTTCGGATCGGATAGTAAGAGGTAGTCTACACCGATTGATAATCCGCTCCATGCTCTATGTAAACGACTGAGTGGAGCGGATTGTGTTGATAAAGAGGATTGTTCGGTCCGCGCATGCGCTCCTAGTACGTAAGAGGCTCGAAAGTGAAGTGACGTACGCAGAGCCAAACGCGGCCAAACTAAAACAAACATGGCGAATAAACAGGAGAACTGGACAGTGGAGGAGACAAAATTTTTGATAGAAACCCTGCGAGAGTTAAAGATTGTAGAGAGATTAGATGGTAGAAAGTCGCGAAACACAGAGTTGTTCAAACAGTTACACGAAATGCTGGAGGCTGCAAGAGTGGAGAGGACAACCGAGCAAATTAAAACTTGCTGGAAAGCGCTTAAAACGGCGTATTATAAAGCTAAAGTCCAAAACCAAAAAAGCGGTTCCGACCCCTCAAGTTTCCCATTTTTTCATCTTATGGACGAAGTAATGGGAGACGGGCCTTTGGCAAATGTGGATAATCATGGTGTGGACATTGGGCTTGTTCCTGCCCCGGAGGAAAGCAGCATAGGTGGGTCCAATGTAATGTATAATCTTTGCTACCCTTATATGATGTTAGCTAAACGTTGTTTTTTGCTGTAACGTTACTCTTTAAATGGACCATGAGTCAGCAAAAAGATACGAATGTATGAAGGAATTAATGAATAACGTTCTAGCTGTGCATCTATCCATCTATCTATCTAGTCAGTGAATTGTCACACCCCTCATGATAAAACACCACTGAATCACTACTACTAAATATCTAAACAAAAAATATTGTTTCACTACATGATTGCAATAGAGATGTCGAATTTGTAATGATTTGAGTAGTAAGGAGTAATGCATTGGGTGATTTCACTACAGATCAATGATTTACTACATGGTGCTTGTTCAATTGTAAATATTTCAGCTTTGGGTATTATTTCAATTATAAATGTGATAGAATGAGCTATGATATCAGTGGTGAATTTGTTTATAAAGTAATTTCCCAAAAGACAATAATGAGAGAGATATGAAGTAACAGTTGTACATGGATTTGAAGAGGCATCATGTAGTAGACTAATTGTCAGTAGTAATACAGTAATATTGAAATCAATACCAAAAAATAATTATACATCTCAACAGCAATTATGAAGTGAAACAGTTTTGTGTAGGTATGTAGTAGTAATGAGTGGTGACTCAGTAATGTTATTTCATGAGGGTGAGCTGGCTATAGCTACAGGTGTGACAGAGGTCTTGAATTGTACAGGTGATATAAAATGTAGCCTACCGTCTTGCAATCTCAATCGCCTCCTGATCACTTAGCACACGGATGAGCTCCCTAAATCGGTCCGTCCACCATGCTCTCGCAGAAAAGATAAACAAATTTCTTGACGATGCTTTTATGGACACCAAATTGGTTAGCAATGACCCTGTACTCCGCACAGCTCCCTAATTTGTAGAGGATGGCAATTCGCATGTTAATTGGAACTGGAGTCCTTACTGTTTCAGGCTCTGGGGCCATATACCGCCCCATTAATGCAGACAACTTCACGAATGACCCTCGTGTCATTCGAAAATTTGCGTACCATTCTCGATCCGTGAACTCGGTGAGGACCACAGTCTCCCACCAGTGCTGGCTGCGAACTTTAATCCACTGGCTCCGTGTTTTTGGCAGAGGAAAGGGCCAGCTGATCATTCTGGGTAACGAATTGAAAGTTCTCCTTCTCCTCCTGTCCAAATATCGCTTCAGGACGATTAACTGCTGCGACTTCATAACCACGACACAATAAGCTTCCCCAACAAAACGCGGCGTTGATCCATCTTGACAGAGGTGAACAGGAAACAGGAAGTACAGCCCTTCTTCTCTTACACATTTACAGGTAGTGGCAGAGTGACGTAATGCGCAGGTAAAAAAACAAAATGCAATCAGATTCAGCTGGGGCCATGTCGACGCGAATTGAACGTGGATCTCTTTACTTAAACTTCATGTATACAGATCAAATCAGATTCACTTATTCCTATCAATTTCAATCAGATTGAGAAAAACTACCCATGTAAACGTGGCCAGTGAGTTACCAAACCAAATTTGGAGAAGCTGTAAGAATTAGTTACAGAGTACTGCTGACCCGCGCAAGATTTCCAGGGTCAAGGTCACAGCGCTAAGGTCAAAGGTCAAATCCAGCAAAAAACCTGACGTTGCATATCTATGGGTCATAGTGAGTTACCATACAAAATTTGGTGAAGCTGCGAGAATTAGTTGCCGAGTACCGACCCAGACAAGATTTCCAGGATGAAGGTCACAGAGCTAAGGTCAAAGGTCAAATCCAGGAATAAACCTGACATTGCATATCTTGGGGTCATCGTGAGATACCATACCAAATTTGGTGAAGCTGCAATGATTAGTTGCCGAGTACTAACCCCTGCAAGATTTCCAGGTTCAAGGTCAAAGCATTAAGGTCAAAGGTCAAATCCAGCAAAAAATGTGACGATGCACATCTATGGGTCATAGTGAGCTACCTCACCATATTTTGTGAAGCTGCGATCATTAGTTGCTGAGTGCTGGCCCGGACAAAATCATGGACGGACACCGGACTGACGAGAGACGAACACGCAGGTGACGACAAGTCGGCCAAGGGGTAAAAATGGGTAAATAAGACCTTTAATTCAGTAGTTCTCTCTTTAAAATCCATTGCATCTCATAAATCGGTGCACCCTATAGAGGATGCTGGGGCACAGTGAATCAGAAAAGTTGTTTTGTTGATTTTTTCTGTCCTGGGAGTGATAATTCCATATCATCCTACATCGGAAAGAGGGCGGTGTTGTACATTAATGCAGGGCAGCAGATCTTTGCTAACTCTGATGAGAGGGTTTTGAAAAACAGATTGAGTGATTCACTGTGCCCCAGGACTGGGGTAGAGTGAATCGGCTTTCAGGGCACAGTGAATCACTCCATTAGCGTGAAGGGAAGGCCACTAAATGTGCTCTAATCAACTTTTATTTAACCTTTAAAGTAAACAAATGCCATTTAGGCTGAATGACAGATCCTTTCTAATCATTCAATGATTCACAACAGGATACTGAGTCCAAAACCCTTAAATTCAAAAGTCCAATGCCAATACTCAAATTCACAAGTCATGTTTGTACTGCTGATTGTTCAATGCTTGAAAATGGGTGTCTGACCAACAACATCTAGGGCTCTAATTTCGTAGACCAGGCGCAGGGGTGTGTCCAGGCGTATGTGGCAATTTCGTGCCCGGCGTAGCCTGGCGCAAGTACTCCTTTGTCCTGCCTCTGCCCCTCCTTGCAGCGCAAGTTGGCAAAGAAGGCGACACAGCCGAGTCAATTCTTGCTCACTGGCAAGAGAAACGATGGAAAGCGTGTTCCCATTAGTTGCAAACTGCTTTAAATTTTGGGATTAACATGCATGGACAACAATGCAAGATACGTGACGCATTTATTTTCAATATGTGATCTTAACGCAGTAGGAGATCATAGCAATCTGGCTGTATTCCTTTCCCCCACTGAAGACGATAAAACCTAAGTGACAATAATAGTCGCCTAGTATTAAGCCGCTTGCACACTGGACGCGAAACAAATTTTTCACTCGACAGATTGCGTCTTGTGTCCGAAAGTCTGACAGGGTTTTAATAAATCTCAGTGTCCGACAGTCTATTATAGTTTTTAATTTCTTCAAATCTGCTGACTCTTTTAGATATTAAACGTGAATGTTTTGATAAGAGGGCTCAGTTCTTTAAGATGAGTACCGCGAATTTCAATCAATGTTTCTGCTAAAGCTCTGCTCAATAAAGTGAGTCGACACTGGCGCGAGACAATGTACAATGCCTCCGTGTCTGACAGCCAAAAAAAAAAGAGGACGATTAGAACAGATTGATAATGAAATAAAGAATAAAAAGAAACATTTTAACAACAGAACATCCAATGAACACTGCGATTTATTTATTGGCGGGTCATCTTTGTTGGATATCCCGTTTGTTGGTTTTTATTCTTTATTTCGTAATAAATCAGTTCTCATATCAATACGGTGGACATGGAGTATTTTGCATTTTGTGTCGGACAGTCTTGATCGTGCATGCGATAATTTCTTCACACTGTCAATGGTCATGGAATTGATTTGCTCACGCACTATTTTATCTCTGCTGTGGAAATAAAGCGTGAATCTGTTCGGTCCATCTGACTAATTTTCAAAAGAAAGACCTAATAAAGACTGCCGTCTATCTTCAAGGAAAACAGACGAATAGGCTAAAAAGACCAAGAAAAGTCGATAGCTATCAATTTGCATTTTGTGAAGGTCGAACACAAACATAGCCAAGTTTGCACGTCTAATAATTCCTGGAATACTCGGAAAAATTTGAACTTTTATGACTTACAGACACGGAGCTATATTAAAACCCTGTCCGACTATCGCGTCTTTGCATTGACTTTGTCTGTAATCAGTCGTGCGAAAAATTCGTTTCGCGTCCAGTGTGCAAGCGGCTTTAATGAGCATAGAACACAAGCATTCGATATATGTATATACAGTTTGTGGTTGGCTGAGAAAGATGTGAAGTCGTTAGTTTGCATCACAGATTCAGCTGCATTGATCAAGCCAGGTCAATTTTCCATTACGCGTGGCAACCGCCTTTGATCTGACATCAGGACAATCGATATAGATACTATAATTTATGTTCTTATTCAGATAGTTACATTGAATAGTGCTTCCTGTAATTATTTCTTGCATTGAAATGTGCCTGACATTCTGTAAACCTGCCTGTGAGATTTCGGTGACGTGTGCGCACTCTGCGCCGGTCAGCCAAATTACCACTGCAGGGAAATTAAACCAGGTTGGAGCTGGCGAGTTTTCTGCACAACTCCAGCGGAGACTTTTTCGACGAAACTGTCGCTGTGTCTTGATGAATATGTGACACCTCCCCCTACTACGCCGCCACACCCATCTCGACGCACCTTCGTCTACCGAAGGCTGCGCACCTCACGAAATTACCACTACGCGGGCTGCGCCGTACGAAATTGCCACTGCGCGGGCTGCGCCTCGCTACGCCACCTGTGCTGCGCCAGGAAATTAGAGCCCCTAATTTTTCCAGTGGACTTAATGAATGCCCATTTAGGCTGAAAGATACTTTCTAATCACTATCAATTAAGACAATTATGAATGATTTACAATAGGAAATAGAGTCCAAAACACTTAATTTCAGAAATTAATGCCAATACCTAATTTGCAATTAATGTTTGTACTGCCGATTGTTCAATCATTTAAGGGGGAGTCAGGCCAACACCACCTATTCAGTGGACCTCATGATTTCCTTGGCCACATTCTGCATAGTTTCAGAACTGACTATAGTTGTAGTGAACATCACAAACTCTGCCAATTCCCATGTTATTCTTTATTCAAAAAGAATCTGGGCCCATGTGTTAAAGAATCCTACCGGGGTACAGTGAATCACATTTCCAACGATTCACTGTGCCCCATGTACTTTCAATACCGAAAACTGTCTCCCAAGGTCACGTTGCTTTGGTTTCAAGAAAACACCCATTCAGTATTGTGACAAATATGTGCCCTAAATGCTGCATCATAATGGATTTATTACCTCCAGATGATGTATATGATATGGCACACAATCAGAAGCCATGGAAATTTACTTCACAGGCACGAAAACATACCTTGCCTTGGTTTTCTGTCAGTAGGTAATCCAAACGAATTAACTAAACTGGATGGGAATTCTCCAAACACAAAAAATGATGATGTCATACCAGTGATTCAGTTTGTCAATTTTCCAAAAATAGCCCTTATCCACTGTGCCCCGGCTTCCCCTATACCAGTAAAATGCTATGAGAGGTAAAGATGGATGTTCCAATAAGTACCCAGGCGCTGTGAGCTAGACCTTGCTCGTGTCCAAGAGCTTGGTTTTCCGTCTCTCTGGTCTCTTTAGAGCTAAAAGCTGCGTAGCCCAGAGCCATGTGGAGAAAAAGTCTAGGGACACCGTGATACAGCTGCTCAAACACTTCAAGTGGTGGAGTTGCTGAGCAAAATGAATATCGCCATTATGTTTAAAGTAAATTTAAATCGTTTGGAACAACTTGTTTATCCATTTTTATAAATGAGTTGCTACTATAATACAGTCTTTAATGTAAAACCCTCTTTACCGACGGGACACCCCACAAAATATACATAACCAATGCGACGTATCTAATTGAGTGGTCTTGCATGCATTTACGCCCATGGAGTTGTTGTATGCGGATTGGGGACTCATTTGCATTTACACTTGTGTTCAAAGTTCCCAGAATTTGTTCCTGACCACCTTCAGAAGTTTTAAGATCAGATCACAATCAGCCCTCAATGCGTTTTGAGTGCATTTACACCTGTACTTTCATGTGGTCAAGCACAATCCGATCGCAGAAAACGCATTTTAAAACCAGGTGTAAACATGTATATATTATGAGAACTGAATACTGAACCGAAAATGGCCGGCCATTCAATTCAATGGAAATCAGTGGCGCAGCATGCTGGCATGGGGACTTATTCCGAAGTCATGCGGACCGGCGCAGTGTGACATTTCGCTCACAACTGTAGTGTGGGGCTCATGAACGTGCTGACGCCTGAGGCATGTACAAAACCCAAAACCAGTGAAGTTGGCACGTTGTGTAAATCGTAAATAAAAACAGAATACAATGATTTGCAAATCCTCTTCAACCTATATTCAATTGAATACACTGCAAAGACAAGTCACTTAATGTTCGAACAGGTAAACTTTTTGCAAATATTAAGCTCATTTGGAATTTGATGCCTGCAACATGTTTCAAAAAAGCTGGCACAAGTGGCAAAAAAGACAGAGTCGAGGAATGCTCATCAAACACTTATTTGGAACATCCTACAGGTGAACGGGCTAATTGGGAACAGGTGGGTGCCATGATTGGGTATAAAAGCATCTTCCCTGAAATGCTCAGTCATTCACAAACAAGGATGGGGCGAAGGTCACCACTTAGTGAACAAATGCATGAGCTGATTGTCGAACAGTTTAAAAACAACATTCCTCAACGAGCTATTGCAAGAAATTTAGGGATTTCATCATCTACGGTCCGTAATATCGTCAAAAGGTTCAGAGAATCTGGAGAAATCACCGCACGTAAGCGACAAGGCTGAAAACCAACATTGAATGCCCGTGACCTTCGATCCCTCAGGCGGTACTGCATCAAAAACCGACATCAGTGTGTAAAGGACATCACCACATGGGCTCAGGAACACTTCAGAAAACCTCTGTCAGTAACTACAGTTCGTCGCTACATCTGCAAGTGCAAGTTAAAACTCTACAATGCAAAGCGAAAGCCATTTGTCAACAACACCCAGAAACGCCGCCGGCTTCGCTGGGCCCAAGCTCATTTAAGATGGACTGATGCAAAGTGGAAAAGTGTTCTGTGGTCTGACAAGTCCACATTTCAAATTGTTTTTGGAAACTGTGCACGTTGTGTCCTCTGGACCAAAGAGGAAAAGAACCATCCGGACTGTTATAGGCGCAAAGTTCAAAAGCCAGCATCTGTGATGGTATGGGGGTGTATTAGTGCCCAAGGCATGGGCAACTTACACATATGTGAAGGCACCATTAATGCTGAAAGGTACATACAGGTTTTGGAGCAACATATGTTGCCATCCAAACAACGTCTTTTTCATGGACACCCCTGCTTATTTCAGCAAGACAATGCCAAGCCACATTCTGCTCGTGTTACAACAGCATGGCTCCGTAGTAAAAAAGTGCGGGTACTAGACTGGCATGCCTGTAGTCCAGACCTGTCTCCCATTGAAAATGTGTGGTGCATTATGAAGCGTAAAATACGACAACGGAGACCCCAGACTGTTGAACAACTTAAGCTGTACATCAAGCAAGAATGGGAAAGAGTTCCGCCTGAAAAGCTTCAAAAATTGGTCTCCTCAGTTCCCAAACGTTTACTGAGTGTCGTTAAAAGGAAAGGCGATGTAACACAGTGGTAAAAAGGCCCCTGTGCCAACTTTTTTGCAATGTGTTGCTGCCTTTAAATTCTGAGTTAATGATTATTTGCAAAAAAAAAAATAAAAGTTTCTCAGTTTGAACATTAAACATCTTGTCTTTGCAGTGTATTCAATTGAATATAAGTTGAAAAGGATTTGCAAATCATTGCATTCTGTTTTTATCTACGATTTACATAACGTGCCAACTTCACTGGTTTTGGGTTTTGTATGACCACAGAGGTAAGAAAACTAGAGTGGACAATCCCGTCGTTTCCGTGGCAGCACACCACCGTCATCTTGTGTAAGTCTATCCGGGCAGACGTTCAATGGAAAATGCAGTATAACTGGCCTAAACCGAGCTTGAAAAAAAAAAAAAAAAAAATGAAAAAAACTCGTCCATACGGGACAACAGCTGAAGTTCCAATTTCTCTGTCATGTCTTCCGATTAAACAAACATTGAATACATCGGATTGAAAAAAAAAAAAAATTTTTAAAAGAAATTTTGCCGTTGATTACAATTCCTTATTCGTGTCCATTTTAAGTATGAAAGGATAAAAAGAACACGGAAAGCAAGTCTCTAAGTCGACGACACCCGTGTTTAGCCTACTGTTTACATGTGCCTCATTGGACATTTATACATACACAAGATGGCGAAGCTATTCTGCCGTTTCCGCTTTGGTCCAGCCCACACATCGTCCACTCTAGTGTTCTTATATCTCTGTGTGTATGACAACGGTTCGCGCCCCAAGCACTCCCACACAGAACGAGTGTTCACGATCAATGTTCTCCGAAAATGTAGCTAATTATGTCCACTGCGAAACCCATGCAATAGCTCTGTCTGTACTGGCAAACATAGCACTCGGTGAAGGCTTAAACATAGTTTGGAAAAACAGTTTATATACCTCATAGGGATATAAAATGATGATAAACTATTATTATTTAACAGGGAAATAAAATTATTCAGTTCCTCACAAAAAATGTCAGCAAAACAGTTGACTTGCTGCTCTATAAGACGACAGTTCAAACTCGTTTTCCACGCAGTTCAAAGCTAAATGTATTCGTAGAACGTAAAACTTTTTGTGCTTGTTAGCTTTCAATCTCCTCTAATCTTACTGGATTCAAGACGATAACCCAACCATGCAAAGCACTGCCCATGCTTTATGAACTATTAAGTTTTAAAGTAGATGATGTTAAAGTATTTGGCCAATTCTGACATGAAAAATTACTTTAAGCATGCTTATGCTCAAATTAAATCCATCCATTCTCTTTACCGCCTCTTCCCTACTATGGTCGCAGGGGAACTGGAGCCAATCCCAGCTGACTCCGGGCGAAAGGCATGGACCCACTCTGGACAGCTTGCCAATCCATCGCAGGGTGCATACACCATTCATTAAATCCATTCATGATAACTTTTTTCATCAAAAATATGTCGAAAGAATGGATACAATTTCAGTGTTTTCAACCTAATAGCAATTGTTAAAGTTAACATACGCAGTAAATAGCTGCAGCTGTTATATGCTATTATTTATCAGCACTAGAAATTAAACTCATAATTTTCTTGACTAAACGCATGCTTGACCTTTTAACATATCCGAATGTACTCAAACATCAAAGTAAGCTGGAAAAAAGTGCCGATTTTATTTCATATAAGTGGAGTTTGAATACGGGATTCTTTTCCTTCTCCTTAAACAGGATTAATAAATTCCTAAGTCCTCACATAATCAACGGCCCAGTTATAAAATATAGATAAAGTTTATTTTTGTTTCATTCTCATCTGGGATTCTCGTATTTTCTCTGCGCAGATAGAGTTCAGCTGCATCAACACTCTCGTACACTGGTGCTGCTCACTAACAGTGTGCCCTTCACATCTCATCTTGTCCGGCATTTCCAACCCACTCAACACTTCTAGCTCATAGAGGCTGAACTAAAAATACTGTCTCCATTTGCACAGTGCTGTCATGAAAGTTCGGCGCATGCATAAAATGACAGAGACTTTATATTCTTATCTGAAAAAGATGCTGAAAAGTTACGACATCAAGTATATGCACATCTGCTACTGTTTTAATAATTAAGAATATGTATGCAATGGTAAATAAATGATTAGCTGTGCAGTTTTTTGTGCTGAATTTATACTGTGCTGTAAGTGCACATATAGAAGTAGGTAATGCTACTTAGCCAACTACATAGCCAGCATATAATACATGAAGCAGCAAAACAGTACTGTGAATTGATGTAAATGGAAAAAAAAATATACAACTCAGTTTACGTGAGTTCTAGAACATTTTAATGGATGAAAGCAAAGCAAATGTTAGCTACATGCACGGTTGTAGGATGTCACCTTCAATAGTTACCTAATACACGCCCCTTATCCAACCTTAATTAACTAACAGCCTTTACAACCTTACTGTATATTCTGTAACGTTGCATAAAAGATGGGTGAAGCAGTCGAGTCGCTACATAAAGCCATTTATCAAATACAATAAATGAAAACATTAGTGCCGTTACACCTGCTCACTTTACAGACTTGGTAATAATGTAAGCCGATTGCATGGAATCTCCTGACCAGCAGAGAACCGCAGCTGCTGCAGTGCTTACAAGAAAGCGCTTAGAGACAAGGTCCCCATGGTGTCCACGCAGCCAGGATTAAAATTAAAAAAATTTTGTCGCTGCCGTGGAAAAAGGCACCAATGATTTAAAAGAAAAATCAACAGATTACCATTCATCAGTGTCTTTTTCAATTGTTCCCCATGGAAAAATTTCTTTTTGCCCCCAATGGCATCATGTGACTTGCAATATCAGCTTGACTGCTAAGCCCTTGTCGGCATGCATCTCAGCCCTGGTTCAGTATCCAGTTCTTATGATACATCCAAGGTCTAGGCATGATACATGTGCATACCAAATTTTGTTGGCCTAAGACAAATTAACCCCAATCAGGAGGGCTCTTTGACATTTTCTAGGGGGTGCTATTTTTGCCCCGCTTTTTTGTAATCACTTTAAAATGTCAATTTTCACCAGACTTGAAAAGTATGCAAAATTTGCTGAGTTTTTGAGCATGTTAAGGCCTCCAAACATTCGAAAATACTTGGTTAAAAATAATGAGGAAAAAAAAGAAAAAAAACTTCTAGCAATTTCAATAGGGTCCTCCCACCGTTAGTGCTTGGGCTCTAATAAACAGCGCGACTATATTAGGGTCCTTGCACTTTAGTGTTCAGGCCCTGATAAAAAAACACTACAGTTCCAATAGGGTCCTCGCACCCTCGTTGCTCAGGCCCCAATAATAAACAAGACAAGGTGCAACCTAGTATATGGCTGGGCCGCCAAGTGCTGTACGAGAATATGGGCCCATGAAAAGGGTGCTAAATGGGGCAAAGCTCATGCAATTATATGAAGTTCAAGTTTAGAAATGAGCTGGAGCTGATAAATTATTTACAAAGTGGGTGGGGAGAGTGAGTGAGGGAGTGGGAGGTTGGGGGGTAGGGGTGTCTTGAGTAAGGAAAACATATCAAAAGCAAGTTATACATTTGAATAGACAAAGAGCTAGAGTAATTTGCATTTGAGAGTGACAGCTGCAACAGGTGTAGATAGCAGATAAAGTATACATGCATGTTCCTGAATCGTAATGAAACAATGAAGTTATTGTTACAGTTGTGCTAACCGGGAACGTGACGTCACTTTTGTGAACACATGGCAGTTCCTATATAGTGAGGGTGTAAGAACAAACTTCAAATATTCTTTTTTTTCCCACAGGTTTTGTCTTTGGGAATGTTATGGACAAAGAATCCACAGTTTCAAGTAAAACCGCTAAATAAACATGTTCGAGTGAAGGAGCTGCCATGTGTTTCCATACAGCGTTATTGGAAAGTGGTGATGAATGAAAATGTTTAATCATGTGACAAAAAAATTGAAATGCAATTAATTTTCATGCATTTATGAGCTCTCGAGAAGTCCTTGGAGTTAACAGCAAGATCATCAGAATTGGCCAAGAAATACGAAAATTCATTCTCGAATTTCATTTCATTTTGTTTGATTTGGCTGAAAAACTGATGTGATTTCCACTAGTCCTTCATCAGAGGACTTATGGTCAGCAATTTTCTGCAAGAATTGCTCTCCAGCTTTTCTAGCAGCAACAGTATTGCTTTTCGCTGTTTTTTATATATTTACAATTCTTCATTACTGTCCATAATCACGACCCACTCCTCCGAGGAGATTCTCTTGATTTATTTCTTTAAGATCTTATAAATCACCCAGCAACCACTTGCATTACATCCAACGAACAAGTGCAATCATCAACCAACATGAATGCACTAACATAAATCTCAATTATACTCTTCCAAAAAAGAAACGATACAAATATTGAATAATTGATTAAACTTTCTTTTCAATATGTTTTCCACATTTGTCAAAACATTTCATGTATAATAAATTGATGCTAACAACAATGTATAGTTTCTTTTTTGGAAGGGTATATAATTTCCCTAGAGTCCACCTGAGAATGCGCATGCATAATCATGCGATCTCTCAATTGTCCTACCAAAGAGTGTAAAACTTCATATGGGTCTCCCATTAAGCCGCTGGCGGCGTCCCCTGGTGGCACGGGAGGGAAGATAACCCGCAGTGTTACTGATCCTGGATCAGGGATAGCTTCCTCGGGGAAACACGCAGAACGCGATCGGTCATTTTAAGAATGGAAATAGGATCGATTGCCACATGAAATGCTCTTTTGTTGAAAGTACAAAACCGACATTAACCCAGAAAGATTACGACCACCGTAGTGGTACCAACTATCTCTGCTAGTTCAGGGTTTGTTGAGCCGGTTTGTTGAAATATAGCCTGTCAACATGTGTCTCCCATTAAGCCGCTGGCAGTGCCCCCTGGTTCCGCGGGGAGAGATAACCCGCAGTGTTACTGATTCTGGATCAGGGATAATGTCCTCAGGGAACGTACGACATGCGATTGACATGAATAGGACCCATTTTCTGATGCACATCACATGCCGCCAGTGGGCGTTGGGCTTAACACCCACGGGTGCCACGCAGCTGGGTACGACACAGAGGAAATACTGGCAGTCTTTCCCGCATCAACCAAAGAATGGCGATATAATTTCACAAACTTACCAGAACTTTCACACCAGGCAGATTCTCTTGCTCCAGTATATTTTTGGCAAGTTCTACAGCAGCCGCAGAATAATCTACCCCAGAAACATTTGTAAATCCAGATTTGGCCTGAAAGAAACAGAGAGAACATTTCTACTTTTGTGTTTAATTTTATTAAAACATGGCTGATTGAGAGCAAAGAAATAAACATTTCATATCATGTATTATCATACATATTGTGTGGGATACTTTTAAATGTGTTTTTAGAGGCTACGCAATTCAGTTTGCTTCACGAAGACAAAAACTTTTAAGATTAAAAGAACAAAATCTTAAAAAAGAAATTGAGATTCTCACATCAATACTGGATAGCTCACAAGCAACTTGCGATGTAACTGACAAATTGGACCGAAAGCAAAAAGAATTGGAACAATTAATTTGTGACAGGTCAACTATAATGCACTATAATAATAAAGCAAAATGGATGGAGAAGGGAGAGAAATGCAATAAACTATTTTTAAGCCTCCAATATAGAAATACAGCAAAGAAAAATATACAGAAATTAAAAAGGATTGATGGGACGATTCTCATCTCTCCTACAGATATTCTGAATGAGGAAGAGAGATATTTTACAGAGATATTCTCCCCCCAGTTATCAGCTGTTTCACTATGTAATACTGATAGTAATTCATTTTTCCCTCAAAATCAAGTTAAATTATCAGAGGAACAGAAAGCAACATGCGAGGGGCTAATTACAGAAACTGAGCTTTACAATTCAATCATGTCCTTTCAGCGGGGAAAATCGCCAGGGTTAGATGGTATCCCAATAGAAGTCTATCAAACGTTTTATGAACAGATTAAAAAACCCCTGCTCACATGTTTTAATTTTTCATATGATCAAGGTATTCTCACCGGGACTCAGCGAGAAAGTGTAATTTCTCTGCTCTTAAAACAAGAAGCTAGCGGCCACTATAAAGATCCGGTCCACTTAAAAAACTGGAGGCCACTCACTCTTCAGTGCTATGATGCGAAAATATTAGCAAAATGTATAGCATTGCGTATAAAGAATGTCCTGCATGATATTATACATCATGACCAGTCTGGTTTTATACAAGGTAGAAATATTTCAAATAATATAAGACAATTACTTGAAATTATAGACTAATATGATAAAATAAAAAAACCAGGTATGATTTTTATAGCAGACCTTGAGAAAGCCTTTGATAAAATCAGATGGGATTTCATCTACCAATGTTTAGAATTTTTTAACTTTGGTAAATCTTTAATACAGTGGGTTAAAGTAATGTATCATAACTCCGTCTCCAAAGTTATAAATAATGGTTCTCTCTCAAACCCCATTATACTCTCTCGGGGAGTAAAACAGGGCTGCCCGTTATCACCGTATCTGTTTATTATGGCAATAGAAGTACTTGCTATAAAAATACGAGCAAATAATAATATCAAAGGTCTAGAAATGCAAGATCTAAATACAAAAATTTCAATGTATGCCGATGATACCATTTTTTTACTGAATTCTGATTATGAAACACTTCAGTGTCTTACAAAAGACCTGGATGAATACTCAAAACAATCTGGGCTGAACCCTAATTACGAAAAATGTCAAATACTGAGACTTGGTTCCTTGAAAAATAAAAATTTCACTCATCCATGCAATCTACCACTTCACTGGACAGATGGACCGGTCAATGTTCTCGGTATACACATTCCAGAAGATATTAGTGAAATTTCAACGGTTAATTTCAATAATAAACTGAGTAAAATTGAAAAAATTCTGCTCCCATGGAAAGGGAAACATTTGACCATTTATGGCAAAATAACTAATTTTGCCTAAACTAAAAATAATTAATTCATTAATTGTATCCCAGTTTACATATTTATTCATGGCATTACCAACTCCTAAAGAATCATTTTTCAAAATTTATGAACAGAAGATATTTAAATTTATATGGAATGGCAAACCTGATAAAATTAAACGTGTGTATTTCTACAATGATTATGTATCTGGTGGCCTAAAATTATTAAATTTAAAAGCTTTAAATCTTTCACTGAAGGCCTGTGTGTGTTTTGATGGTAGGAGGATTCATACTTAATTATATAACTGATTAAATTAATAAAGTTGTCCTCCAAAGTGGGGGGGTGGTGGCGGAAAAAAAAAAAAAAAAAAAAAAAAAAAAAAAAGAAATAAACATTGAACAAGCGGACGCTGAGTGCTGAGAGAACCCCACAGGCCTTAAAAAATAATTAAAGCTGCAAGCAGCTTTGAATGGGCCCTCGCCCCCTTGCGCACAGTGGGGTTGTAGTGAGATCCTGACGGGTGCAGCTGTACACTCACGACCATTGGACAGGTCAAGTGCAGGCCCCAACCTGAAAGAAAGTGTCGAGCGAATCGGACAAAGCTGAAGGAGTTATGATAAGTTCATACTTCATCCACCAGGGCGTAGAGCGTAACCAAATTTGGGCAGGTGCATTCAGAGGCAGACCCCAAGCACAAATGTGAAGTTTTGAGCAAATCGGCCAATGTCAACGTAAAATATGGCATTTACTGTTTCAACAAGGGGGCGCCATGAGCTAGATTGCTTAGCAGCAGATCGAGGCATTCAGGGTGGGGCTTTGACCATGTACAGTAATTTTAAATCCATTTAGATGAAGTATGAGGGAGGCAGAGCTGCTCGAATGCGTTTGGCAAGGCATCTGAAATGGGGACACCATGGCAGCCAAGCCTATTTAGCGACAGACATGCTGTTACGCTTGGCTCAAAAAAAAAAACAAAAACGCAACAAACACAAACGATGAGCAAACCAAAATTCAAGTTTATATAAATCTTTTTACTGAGCAAGTTTACACAGACCAACAGCAAACAAATGGCCAACGTGCAGCCGACTGCTACACGGGCCACGTCCAACTGAAGCAGTCCAATTTAAATATAAGTGCTCGCAGGTATGGGCCAGGTGATAATCAGTGACGCAGCGCAGCCACGTCCACAAGTCCATGTAGTCGTCACATGCCCCCCCTTTTCAAAAAAACGAAGAGCCCATAGGAACGTAGTCCCCCCCCCAGACAACTCCGGCAACACAGTCCTTCCGATCCCTCGTCTCCCACCCTAGGAGTAGATGAAGACAAAAAGAGGAGGAGACAAAAAAAACAAAAAAAAAAACAAACAGCATTGGATTAAGTACGGGATAATGCATCGGCCACGATGTTTTCGGATCCCTTGATGTGCCATATATCCAAACAGTATGACTGAAGGAACAGAGACCACCGCACTAAGCGCTGATTTGGACACTTCAACGAATTCAAAAAAACTAGAGGGTTATGATCCGAATAAACGATCAAGGCTACTGCTGAATTGATGTAAACAGAAAAATGTTGTAAAGCCCATATTAGTGCCAGTGCCTCTTTTTCGACCACGGAATAATGACGCTGGTAGGAACAGAATTTCTTAGAAAAGAAACACACAGGATGGTAAGTGTCATGTTTATCAACCTGCATCAAAACAGCGCCCGCTCCAACATTGCTGGCATCAACCTGTAATACAAAGGGCTTGTCAAAACGTGGAGCAGACAGAACAGGGGCAGAGCAAAGAATGGACTTAACATTTTCAAAACCCTTTGACAGCTAGAAGTCCACACATACTTTTCCCCATCCCTCAAAAGATTAGTCAATGGGGCCACCACGGTGGCAAAATTCTTACAAAAACATCTGTAAAACCCCACCAAGCCAAGAAATCTCCGCAAATCTTTTTTTGTAGTAGGAGGTGGATATTGCTGAATGGCCGCAATTTTAGTATCAATAGGGCGCACTTCGCCGTTGCCTACAATCTTGCCGAGGTATGTCACTGTGCCTCTGGCAAACTCACTTTTAGATAAGTTCACCGTTAATTGCGCCTCAGTCAAGCGGTCAAACACTGCTGTAAGCCTCTGCAAATGTGATTCCCAAGTGTCACTAACCAAAATTAAATCATCCAGATAAACGGCACAACCATCTAACCCCGAAATTACCCGATTCATAAGACGTTGAAACGTGGCGGGCGCATTTCTTAAACCAAAACTCATAACGGTGTACGAATACAATCCGAAAGGGGTAATAAAGGACGAGATTTCCATTGCCCTTTTTGTTAAAGGCACCTGCCAATATCCCTTCAAAAGATCAAGTTTCGTAACAAATTTGGCAGATCCCACGGAATCTACACAGTCTTCAATCCGTGGTAAAGGAAAACTATCTCCTTTAGTGACATTGTTCACCTTACGAAAATCGGTGCAGAACCTGAACATCTTATCTGGCTTCTCTACCAGGATGCACGGAGACGCCCACTCTGAAAATGAAGGTACCGCCAGGTTATTATCAAGCAGGTATTGAACTTCAGTTTCCAGCACTTTACGTTTTTCTGGGGACACCCGGTAAAAACGTTGCTTAACAGGGACAGAATCAGTGATGTCAATGTCATGTTCTATCCAAGTGGTTCGAGATGGGGTGTCTGCAAACAAGTCAGGGTATTTACGTATTAGAAGGATTAACTCCCCCCGCTGAGGCCCAGGTATGTATGCAAACATCTCCTCTAACTGCGATAAACACGCAGAGTTTTTCAGACGCCCACGAAGAATGCCATCAGTTGGATGGACAATTTCATCCCCAATCTCTTGTCCCGTACAACCAAGAACAGGAGCAGAGGTCAACGCTGGCTTTATGCCCATAGAGTAATAATAGGGCTTCATGGAATTCACATGATACAATGTTGATTTTTTTTCTGCGGGATGGGGTGGCTACCAAGTAGTTCTCATCAGAGACCTTACGAATAACCGAATACGGACCATCAAATTTGGACTCCAATGGCGACCCCGCTAATGGACGAAGCACAAGCACTTGATCACCTGCTTCAAAAGAACGGATGTTCTACCCCTCGATCATACAAGCGCTTCATTTTCTTTTGAGCGCCCTCCAAATTAGTTCTTGCCATATCCCGAGCTCTAGTCAGTCTGTCTTTAAAGCCAAAAACATACGCTTCGACATTTGTGGGCGGTACAGCGGGTTTCCCCACATCCCCCAAAACTGACAAGAGGCCCCGCACCTTATGCCCAAACACCAACTCATTTGGGCTGAAACCGGTACTCTCCTGCACAACTTCACGCGCAGCCAACATGAGCCACGGTAGTGACTCCTCCCAGTCCGCATCTAACTGCATGCAGTAGGCGCGCAAGAGAGATTTCATCGACTGGTGGAATCTTTCAAGCGAACCCTGTGACTGTGCGTGATACGCTGTGGATGTAAGGTGTTTTATTCGCAGCTGTTTCAGGACATCATCAAATACCCGTGAGGGAAAATTGGATCCTCGGTCACTTTGAACAAACCCTGGAATGCCAAACACAGACATAAACTGAATCAAAGCCCGCAACACCGCTTTCGTAGAGATGGTGCGTAAAGGAAAGGCAAAAGGGTAGCGAGTGTTCAAGCACATTATCGTGAAAATATAATTGCTACCATTTTTCGATCTAGGCAGTGGACCTACACAATCAATAACAATGTGCTTAAAAGGTTCTCCAACAGCTATAATGGGACACAAAGGCGCTGGTTTAAGCTTTTGATTTGGTTTACCAGTGATCTGGCAGGTACGGCATGTCTTAATATACGCAGACACATCACGTTTTACTCGAGGCCAAAAGAAGTGCCTGAGCACACGATCATCAGTCTTCCGCACGCCCCCATGCCCACACTGATCATGTGCAACCTTCAGGACAGAATTTCGAAATTTAGCAGGGGTCACTACTTGAACAATGGCATCCCCCAAGAACTCCTCCCCTTGTGGTACCCACTTACGAAAAAGAACGCCATTGTCAAGAAAATACCCCCTCGTTGCTTCCCATGCATCCGTGGGAGACAAAAGGTTCTGGAACAATTCAGCCAACCCCGGATCATCAGCCTGTGCATTGCGCAATTCCTCCCTCCATGTATTTGTCACACATGCAGAGCACAACTTTTGATCAGCATGGTCTCTTGATGATCTGATATAAATATTAGGTGGATTGGACGGAATTGCCAGGAGGAGTTTAATTTAAAAATTTAAGTTAAAAAATTAGTTTTGGTACTTGTGATATCTATGGCATATCACACCCATTTAAATATATAAAATGCAAAAACAGAATTATAAACTGTTGGAGTTATATTTTAATTTCACATGCTCATGGTGATCATACTTCTCTTTCGTGGTAATGCCCATAAAGTCGCCACGAGCTAGTTGACATTATTCGATTCAAGAATGCATATTACAATTCTAGTTCCTAAGCTAAATCAGTTGTCTATCGGAATATTTTGGCTTTGAGCGGGAGGTCGCAGAACAGCTAGCTAATTTGGACAAGGCTGTATTTGTAAGAGAGCTGTCCGTTCGGTAAGGACATTGGTACCCAAATGGTGTGCCGCTGCGAGGTAAGTACAGGTATGCTGTGGGGTTCTGTCTAGACATCAATATATTAAGTAACAATTAAACATGTAACAAGGAATAGGGTGCTTGACTGTGGGAAGAAAGAAGACAAGAAGTTTTTTTTGATTGATTTTTGTTTAGAAAATGAGTGTGTTTAACTCCTTTGTGCAGAAGCCAAATCCGGCTATTTATGTTTTACCTGATTTGAGCCTTAACAATTCATTGAAATTGTTACAAAAAAATACTGGGAATTGAAAAATGGCTGGGGGCAAAAACTATTTTTTTCTTGGATCATACACTCCTTGACCACAAGTATAATTAATCTGCATTAAATTCTAAATTACCAAAACTCTAAGAGCCAAATAAGACAGCTCTCCAGGTGGCTTCCCTAACTCTAACATCCCCCAAGATGGTGCACTGTAAAAATCATAAAATAATCATACAGTTAATACAAATCAACTTTTGACACATGAAAATCAAAATGAAGTAATGTTTTTCTCCTTGAATTTATCATGTGTTTATCAATATAGGTGCAGTTGAACATCAATGGTCACCGGTAACCTTTCCATACAGAAAACATGCCTTTTCTCCATGATGAAGTTAAGAATTTTGTCAATTTTTCTTCAGAGTCCCACCAGCCAGCACACATACTCATAAAAGGAACTGCTTGTTTAACGGTAAGAATATTCACCCTGCAATGAAAAGCTAGCAGTTCCCACTTCCAAGCTCGCGACCTTATATAAACACTTACCACACCTTATAAGGAAGAGGCATAACTTACTGACTCTGTAATACCTGAAATATAACCTTATTTTAACAAAATAGACATTCCATTATCTGGAATAATCAAGCAATTTACTACCCCAAATTGAACAGAATGGTGCAATGAACGTACCAGGGGGTCTACCGAAGTGTGTGAGCTGCTTGCATTTTGAAGAAACCAAAACCTCAGCATTTGATTTTGTTGAACACAGTATAAATTCTAAAACAAAAAGCCACATCGAGCAAAATGCAAATAGAGTAGCAGTATAACCCATCTTCATTGAATCCCTCCTCCAGAGACAGATGTATCGAGTAGAAGGAACCCTCCAGTCCTGTTTCATTTGAAATAATTCCCACTGACCATGCCTGAACCTCATTTAAATCCTGTAAATGTAACTGAACACTTCAGGCCTATTTTGGATGTCTTTTTTTTTTTTCTTTGAAATCGCGTCATTTTCAGTTGCGCAACCATGCCCAACATTAGGAGAAAGAACCTTCCTCACTTTTATGCACAAGTTTGTATGCTATTCTTACTGTCCACTCAATGTCTTTGTTACTGAGAATAATTTAAACTCTCTGGAATTGGATAAGAAACTAGTCAATCAAAACAATTATCACCGCAGAAGTTTCACTTGGGCGTCAACTATAAGTTTGTGTTACGCAGATGAGCTTTCGCAAATGATTGAGTTATTTGCGATCAACATGAGTACTAACAAGGATATAATGGAGTGCGGAAGTCGTTGATGGAGGAGTCGACGCGTAAATCCATGCTAGGGAACTACGTGTTTTTCATAGATGATGACTATAATTAATCATAGAATGACATGGTATCAATACCATGTTGAATTTTTCCTTCAGAGAACTGATTTTTCTTTACTACTAATTGGGATACCATTGGCTCACTGTAGCTGTTGTGGTTGCTACAGCGAACAATTTTTTCTGTAGCAAGAGATCATTTATTTGAACGGCTGGATAGATACGATAAGTAAGTATATTGAGCAGTTTGCACATCAGGCTTAGCTGAGGAGTTTAATTCATGCAACTCCTGTAAAAAAAAAAAAAAAAGGGATTGGCGTGAACTTATCCGTATTCTTAACCGTGTTTGAGCTCAGCTTGCTTTATAACTGATCTGGGTGTGCCACCTAATGATAGAATATTTTAACTGCATGCATAAATTTGCAGCTGTATGCCCGTATTCAGAAACAACACTCACATTAATTGAGTGTGAGTGAGTACTAAAACTTAGTTAGTGTCAGGTTATACTAAATGAGTCAGAGGTTGCCCTAACACTCATTTGCTTTCAGAGGCCCGTATTCAGAAACGACACTCACACTAATTGAGTGCGAGTGAGTACTAAAACTTAGTTAGTGTTAGTTTATACTAAATTAGTCAGAGGTTGTCCTAACACTCATTTGCTTTCAGAGACCTCACTCACACTGAAAATAGCGTCTCTTTCTGAGTGAAGGATGAGTGCAGGGAACACCTCCCTTGAGCCGCACTAACTTGCGCCGGTATTTCGTTATCATGGCTTTCAGGTGGTTACAAACATTAGAAACTCTGGATCATTTACAGCCACGTGCTCGACGCAATCGCAACTATGCAAATTTTAACTCTAATGATGATAACAATGCCAGTAACTTACTAACTGACCACCTGGTTTCAGTGTTTACGAACTGCACTGTGGTGAACTCGAGGTTAGCATTTGTGAACCCACCAGGACAAACTGGTGAACTGGAAAGAGGGGAAGCTCAAAACCATCCCTTAAAAATAATGATTGAAAAAAGGTCATATCCAATCATTTAATAAAATTTTATTTACGTGTACTCCAAAAATATGAAAGATTATCATGTTTCACCAGTTCTACTTGTGAAGTTAGAATGAGCATTGATAATTATTGCCCTGTTTTCAATTCATTTATATTACCATTGCAGAAACTCTGAAAACTCTCAACATAAGGTGTGGCCAGTTTTGATTTATTATGCATATCTGTCAACCGTCACGCATTCGGATTTCTCATGCTTTTCTTTACTCATGGGTTGGAAAATTCTGCGCTCGGCTGGCTAATGAGGCTGTAAGTCACGAGAATCCATTCTTTTCTATATTCTCAATTGCTGAATGTAGAAGGAAATGTCCGGCACGTTTCACAGCTTGTTGCTTAGTGAGCCTCGCGGGCTGTCCTGTGCCTTTCGTGAGCCACTCGACCAAAGAAATTATGAAGACATGCTGATATTTACGTCGTTATTTATGTGCGGAAGAAACGCCTCAATTTTGTGAAGCAATGTGTAGCAATGCTATTAAAAATAAATTGCATTGTCGTTTTACCAATTAGTCTGAGAAACTTTCTAATCAAGAAAAGTAAACTGCGTCAGGTTTGGGTCATTCAGCACTGAAGGGTGAGGATTGAGCGTCCCTTTGCAGCAGCCGACGCCCCACCTGTGGTACCCAGTGCCCACTACTGTCAGTTATGCTCGAGTGGCGTTTGTGAATATCACCTGGCGAGGAGTGGGACCGCTCCCTCGGTTACTGGTAGGTCTCTCTCCCTCTCACACTCCAGTTACATTTCAGTCATACTCACTATATGGTGAGTGGAGGGTGAGCGTGAGTGTCGTTTCTGAATACGGGGCAGAGACTTCACTCACACTGAAAATAGTGCTTCTTTCTGAGTGAAGGTTGAGTGCAGGGAACACCTCCCTTGAGCCGCACCGACTTGCGCCGGTATTTCGTTGTCAAAGCTTTCAGGTGGTTACAAACATTGGAAACTCTGGATCATTTACAGCCACGTGCTCGAAGCAATCGCAACTACGCAAATTTTAACTATAATGATAACTATGCCGGTAACTTGCGGACTGACCACCTGGTTTCAGAGTTTAGGAACTGCACTGTGGTGAACTCGAGGTTAGCATTTGTGCACCCACCAGTGGCTACTGGTGAATTGGCAATAGGGGAAGCTCAAAACCATCCCTTAAAAATAATATTTGGACATGACCCGTTTTCAATAATTTAATAAAATTTTATCTACTGAACTCCAAAAATCCTGAGGATTATCATGTGCTGCCAGTTCTACTTGTCAAGTCAGAAAGAACACTGATAATTATTGCCCTGTTTTCAATTCATTCATATTACCATTGCAGAAACTCCGAAAACTCTGAACATCATCAGGTGTGGCCAGTTTTCATTAATGATGCATATCTGTCAACTCTCACGTATTCGGATTTCTCGCGCTTTTCTTTACTCAGGGGTTGGAAAATTCTGTGCTCAGCTGGCTCGTGGGGCGCGTGTGGGTTGGTCTACGAGGCTCATGTAGCTGTAAGTCATGAGAATCCATTCTTTTCTACATTCTTAATCGCTGAATGTAGTGGGAAATGTCTGGCACGTTTCACAGCTTGTTGCTTAGTGAGCCACGAGGGCTGTCCTGCACCTTTCGCGAGCCACTCGACCACAGAATTTATGAAGACATGCTGATATTTTACATCGTCATTTATGTGCGAAAGAAACACCTCAATTTTGTGAAGCAATCTATAACAATGCTATCAAAAAATTAAACAGATTGTCGTTTTACCAATTAGTCTGAGAAACTTTCTAATCAAGAAAAGTCAACTGCGTCAGGTTTAGGTCATTCAGCACTGAAGAATGAGGATTGAGCGTCCCTATGTAGCAGCTGACGCCCTGCCTGTGGTACCCAGTGCCCACTACTGTCAGTTATGCTCGAGTGGCGTTTGCGAATTGCAACTGGCGAGGAGTGGGACCGCTCCCTCGCTAAGTGGAAGATCGATCTCTTTCTTACACTCCAGTTACATTTCAATCGTACTCACTATACGGTGAGTGGAGGGTGAGGGTGAGTGTCATTCCTGAATACGGGCCTATGTCTGCAGGCGGAAACATCTGCACAAAGGGGTTAAGATCCCGATGGTGGAGAGACCGAGGTTCGCGCCACAGCCTGCTCAAGCCATGCAGCCTGCTTCCGGAACCACCCACTAAAACTGAAAAAATCATTTAAATATACATTTAAGCACATAAAATTGTGTGACCCTTTTGTTGTCTAAATTAGAAAAAATAAAAGTTACCGCTCCGTGGGCGGGGTTTTGTCCGTTCCTCTCGCAAAGTCTGCACCTGGTTTCCCAGTGTCTCACTAGACAGGAGGAGAATGCAGGCACTGACAAAGCCACACAGTGGTAACCATTAATATTCCTGGATTTATTACTGTGTGGTGTATTCTGCCCTAGGCGCTGGTGCTGTGCGTTTTTGCTTCTTTCTGTCTCTCTCTGGCTACCTTACAGTCAGGATGGAGGAGTTGGTCCGGGAATTAATTGAGACCAACATGGGGGGCCCAAGAGGCCGACTGGGGACCCGATGGCTACAACCTGAACTGCTGCCCGCGAGCAAGATAGTCCTGCCCTAACAGAGTGCCCACCTCAGTTAGCCCCTCCTCAGCCCAGACCCTGGAGAACATCATCAGACACCACCATGCCCACTGACCCGGGCGCCACAGGCCACCAGCTAGCCATGACCTCCCACTGCTTGTTGAGTCACCCTGAGGCAGTGACCTTGGCAGCTTTGCTCTTGAGGTATCACGTGCATGGCAAGAAAATCCGGGCCCTCTTGCATTCTGGAAGTGCCCTAACCTTGATCTAGCCGTGGCTTGTACCCGCTGATGTGCCATCCAACGGTCCGCCCTCTTTGATGCCTGTTCATGGATACATTCAAGAAGTGCCCACCGTGAAACTTCCCATCAAGCACACCCACGGATCTAACCTGAAAGAGGCAGGTGTAGTGAAGGAGCTCCCCATCTTAAACCTATTGGGACTAGACTTCCCGGGATATGACGCCCATTGGCGCAGATGGAGCAGTGCCAGGCAGCAAGTTGGCCGCAAGGCAAAGACATGAAGGTGCCAAATCAGAGAGAAGGAGGGTAGCCCATACATTGTCTGGCTGGGGGAGTGTGTGGCTGCAGGGGTGGAGGCGGGAGAGGCAGACTGAGAGGGTGAGCAGCCACCAACCCTCTCTATGTCCCTGTGGAAGGTTCAGGGTGGAGCAGCTACAAGACCCCAACCTACGGCAAGCCTGGTCAAGAGTGTGGGAGGTAGAAGGTGCCCCCGGTGGAGAGGAGGAAAAACGGCCCCCGTATTTCCAAGTAAAGAAGGGTCTCCTCTATTATGACGTGGAGAAGAGGGAAGAAGTGAAGGAGCTAGTAAACAAACGCGCAAACAAACACACAAACAAACCGAACCAAAAACAATACCCCTTGCCCTCACCCTTCGGTTGGGGCCGGGTAATAACAAAAATAGGAAAATGGGAATAAAATGAGAAATATTCTGTTGAGACCTAGTATCTATAAAACTTATTAGCGCTATTTATTACACAACTGTGTACTTTTTTACATCAGACAAAGATAACTAAATTAGTCAGGCATGCCTGAATAGTGATTACGTTAATGCAACTTGACAGAAATTGTTTTGTGCCAAAATTAGCAGGGTTTGAAAAGCAACTTTACCATTCGACTGGGATGGATAACATTGGACAACTCAGCGGGGAAAACACTTTGAATTGCATTTACATGAGTTTATATTTATGGATGACCTTCAACATAGTTACCATTTGCGGCCACACAAGCCTCAGATCTCAACGAATTTGAAAGCCGAGGTTTATGTTTTTTAAAATGCAAGCAGCTCACGCACTTCAATAGACCCCCTAGTACATTCATTGCACTGTTCTTTTCAAATTGGGGTACAATATTGGCTGATTATTCCTGATAATGGAATGTGCATTCTGTTAAAATAAGGTATATTTCAGATACTACTGAGTAAGTGAATTATATGCTTGTTCCTTATAAGGTGTGGTAAGTGTTAATATAAGGTCGCAAGCTTGGAAGTGGGAACTGCTAGCTTTTCATTGCTGGGTGAATGCTCTTACCATTAAATAAGCCGTTCCTGTAATGAGTATGTGTGCTGGCTAGAGGGACTGAAGGAAAATTGACAAAATTCTCAACTTCATTTTGCAGAAAAGGCATGTTTTGTGTTTGGAGAGGTTACTGGTGACCATTGATACACAACTGCATATTGATAAATTCATGCTAAATTCAACAAGAAAATCATTACTTCATATTGAATTTCATGTGTCAAAAGTTGATTTGTGATAAATATATGGTTTTATGATTTGAAAGTGCACCATTTTGGGGGATGTTAGAGTTTGGGAAGCGACCTGGAGAGCTTTCTTACTTGGGGTCCTAGAGAATAGGTAATCTAGAATTCAATGCTCAGATGACTTGCACTTGTTGTCAAGGAGTTAATGATCCTAGAAATGTATAGTTTTAAGCCCTCGCAATTTTTCAATTCTTCATTTTATTTTATTTTTTCCAATTTTTCAATTCCAATGCTGTATTTTCATGAAGAGCTTTCGTGTTTGCAGCCCTTTTTCTCTACCAAAATCATGAAAATAAACTGAAATACAATGGAATTCTAAATGCTTCAAGTGTCCTGACTCAGATGAGCCATTACTTTGCGGTCTGTGAAGCTGCAATCGTAAATTATAAAGCTTTAAATAAGGTAAAACATACAGAGCCAGATTTTGCCTCTGCAAAGGCATTAAGGTCCTAAAATCAAAATAGCAGCTCACCAGTAAAGCAAGTAGAATTCCATTTCCCGTTCCAATGTCCAGGATGGCTGCATCAGCATGGATATTTTCCCTCCTTAAGCAGTCTATCACGCGGTTCATGCTCTTTTCACCAAACCTGCAATACATAATTTGTAAATCAATGTTCAAGGTAGTAAATTTCTAATTCAAGTAAAACCATTACCAGATTTAATTCCGTGTGAGAATGTACCTTACATAAGGCAAAAAATTCAGTGAAAACACATTTTACAATTTGTTTAAACTTTTGTGCCATGTTGCATGGGTTAATTTATTAGTTACCATATCTCGCCAACATCCCCAAAGTCTTTGAATGTCCGTAGCTCTCTTTGGTAGGCATCATCCCAACTAAAGCAGAAGGCAAACGCGTGTTAAGCTTGTTGAACATTGTTTTAGATTAGCAGCACCAGCCAGTAAACAATTTACAGCAGCTAAATAATGAGATGGATCATAAACACTACATATAAAGAAATGTATACAGTGGCCTCCAAAATTACTGACAAATCAGAAACAATCCAAAAAAAATATGGAAACAATTATAGAGAATCAAAATACACAAACATGCATAAAATACTTAGCTGAAGTATTTCAGCTGAAGCCGGCAAGATTTTTTGGTAGCATTTACTGAAACTGCCACTATGCTTAGACATGATGCGAATATGAATAAGGTGATTTTAGAAAAAAATCTGCAACTTTATCTCTACCCACAGCCGGTAATGCGATCTGCGAAATTCTACCGCTCCCAGCTCAACTAAAGAATCAGATCATTAGCATGCACCTTCAGATGTGCAAGAAAAATCGAGGGAGGGACAGGTTTAGATCTCAGCGCAAATAGGGGAGGGGCTTGAAAGTTGTACTCTTTCAAAAATCTAACTAAGTCCGCTTGGTCGAGGAATCTTACCGACTGCAGCTTTAATCAATATTTTGATCGAAATGATTCATAACAATCACTGGTCACACTTTAGGTGAAGTGTTGCTCATAAAGGCGTTACACAGCATATATAATGTCTTTATTAATGAGACATAATGTCTTAATACATCATGCATAAGCAAATGTCATGCTTTGCACAGGGTAAAATATCACATCCATATTTAGCATGAGATGCCAGATGTGACAATGACACTGTCACTTACCTGACAATGACACCCTTTATAGTATGTAGCTACAAGCTATGTGAAATCTTAAGTTATATGACATCTTGCATCATATGCTGAATAAGAATGTATTATTTCACCCTTTACACAGCATGACCTTTGCTTTTGTATGATTTATGAAGACAATGTGCCTCATTTATGAAGGCAATATACATGCTGTATAAAGCCTTTATGAACAACACTTCATCTCAAGTGCGACCGAATCATTTAAAAAAAAAAAAAAACTATTTCATACTAATTGGCACCCTTCATTAACAACCCCTATTCCAAAATAATAAAATCAGCTACCTTATTGTCACCCCTCGGCCGGCAGTCGACCGAGGGGTATCGTCATCCCCTTCGCCGTCCATCTGTCTGTCCATCAACGACGTTTGCCTCGCTTTCTCATTTTTGGGTGGGTGGAACATCAACGGATGCTTCACGAACCTATCAAATTCCAGCTAATTTCAGGTCTTAGTTTGGCCACCAGGGGGCTTATTGTGAAAAATGAAAAATTACCATAACTTCCCAATTATTACTTAAGATAGGACGCTCAAATTTTTACTGAAGGTACATAGGGTCACCCTTCATCACATATCAGACGCACTTTTGATTTGATGCATTTTAAATCGTTTTCTAGGTCGAATAGCATAAATGCTGTCGATCTTCAAATTCCAAGATGTTACTGATCCTTCACTTACCTATCGAATTCCAGCCAATTTCGAGTTTGGCCACCAGGGGGTGTATTGTGAAAAATGAAAAATGCCCACACCAAGGTTATTTATATCAGTGCTTGGCTTCATTACATATGTTATTTCAGCAATCAGAATCCAACAAACACCCAATTCAACTTACCTACGCAGCCGAGGGTTCTTAAGTGCGACTGGCCGGAATTCGATAGGTTCGAAGCATCCATAGATGTACCACATGAGAATGCTATAGGCAAACTTGAAGGCAGTAAAAATAAGTCCATAAATTGTGTGTAATAAAGTAAAATGACACGGAAAAAATATTGAATACGCTTACTGAAATTTATCTTATACTCAGTAGAAAAGGTTTGTTGGTAATGGCAGCTTCAAGGCACCTCCTGTATGGAGGAACTAGTCGCACGCATTGCTCAGGTGTGATTTCGGCCCATTCTTCCACACAAATGGTCTTCAAATCTTGAAGGATCTGGAGGCCTCTTCTTTGAACTCTGATCTTCAGTTCTTTCCCGAGATTTTCAATTGGATTTAAGTCGGGTGATTGACTGGGCCATTCCAGAAGCTTTATTTTCACCTCTGCCAACAAAGTTGGGCGTAGGTTATGTTTTCGCCCCCGTTTGTCTGTCTGTCTGTGAACAACATAACTCAACAAGAGTTGTCAGAAAGACAACAAAGCTCGCCGGGGCAAGTTTTTCTGCACGCGGACGCCGGGGGTACGACAAAAGCTCTCCGGACGTTATTCATCCCGGCGAGCTAAAAAGTAATGCATGGATTTCTCTGAAATTTTGTGGGTGCATTGCTATTACATCAAGGAAGGACCCTATTGATTTTTGCCGCGAACAGTGAAATAATATGGCCGCCAAGGCAGCAATCTTGAAATCGTATGACACACGATAACTCAACTTTGTTCCCACTCATGAAGATTTGGACTGCTCTGCCTTGGCGGAGGTTTGCACTCTATGAGTGCCTCTATTCTTTCTCTGTTACCAACTGAGAGTTTCCTTGGCTGTGTGTTTTGGATCATTGTCTCGCTGAAATGTCCACTCGTTTCATCTTCAGCATCCCGGTAGATGGCAGCAGATTCTTATCAATAACATCTTGGCACATTGCTCCATTCATCTTTCCTTCAGTTATATGAAGTCTGCTGGTAACGTGCTGAAAAACAGCCCCACACCATGATGTTCCCACCTCCAAACTTTACTGTTGCTATGGTGCTCTGGGGGTGATGTGTAGTGCCATATGTCCTCCAAACAAGGTGTGAGCTATGACATCCGAAGAGTTCAATTTTGGTCTCATCGGACCAGAATATATTCTCCCAGTATTTCATAGGCTAGTCTAAATGTTGTGCAGCAAACTTTAAACAAGCTTTAACATTATTTTTTTTTTGGCCAGTGAGTCTTGCACTGTGAGGGTGCATAGAGGCCATGGCGGTTGAGTGCATTACTAATTGTTTTCTTTGAAACAACAGTACCTGCTAATTCCAGTCTTTCTGAAGCTCTCTGCTCGTGGTCCTTAGCTTTTGGACAACTCATCTGATTATTCTTCTGACTCCTCTGTCAGAAATCTTGCAAGGAGCACCAGGTTGTGGTGAAATTATGATCTTTCCACTTCCAGATTATGGCCTCAGTGGTGCTAACTGAAACATTCAGAATAGGCTTGGGCCGATTTCCGGTTCAACCGGTTCGATTCGGTTTACTTGCTTGAACTGGTTCATTTTATATGGACCGTCGGAACCGTTCCGTCATTATTTAAAAAAAATTTTTTTTTTGAAGTGCCCGCCAAAATGTTAAAATATAGCTCACAAAAATTCACGTGTATTTGCCGACGGCATTAAATCCATTTCTATGATATTTATTACGTTTGTCTTGTGTATAAACTGATTTTGTCTGAGCCGAGCGCAACAGCAAATAGCAGGAGAATGTGGGGTTGGGGGGTGGGGCCGGGGGCGAAAGTTTTTTTCCTACGAACTTTTTGTCCTTATTTGTATACGCGCAAGCCCACTCTAGTGAGTTCTTGAATAATATCAAAACATTGCCACGTGAGTTGCCCACTCGCAGTTCCGTGCTTTTATGCGTTGAAGCGCACCTCCGAACGAATACTAAACCCACCCAACTGTTCACTGAAAAATGTTTACCAATCCGTCGTCTCTTTATCTGTTTATTTGTTTTAGCTCATCATATTAATCTTCAGCAGTTAACCCGGAGTTAGCCCAAGATCATCAGTAAATGCACTCGCAAATTTCTAGTGTTTCTTCGGCGTAGCAGATAATAATGCTAACGTTCGTTACGATTGAGTCACTTTTTCTCCCTATCAGTATGTGTGAATGTATTTAGCTGGCGAGCCTGCACGTTTAAGGTCGTGGGCTTAAAGTGTGACGTTATATTCAGTCACAATAGATAGAGTTGTTCAGAACAAACTCCATCGTCATATTGCTTTGTGGTTCAGAATATCTGGAGTCACAAAATGATGACATACCCGCGAGGAGAATTATTAATATTAAACGCTCCAGGTTCATCGATAGCTGGCTAGCTATATCCGAAAAAATATCTACAGCATTCATGGACGCATGAAATGCAATTTAAATTCGGTTGCTCCTCGGAATTCAGTACTTTCTGGTCATCGGCAATGTCACTAGTTAGGTCTCTGGCAGCGTCTTTACAGTGTGTGAGCGATGTCCGAGATCTGCGTTTTTTACTTCAGCATATTTTTTCAGGGTTTTGTGAACAGGGCTAGGAAAAGATTATCTTCTGCCAGAAACTGAACTAGTGACATTGCCGATGATGACCAGTAGAAAGTACTGAGTACCGAGGAGCCACTAAATTTCACCGGTAAAGTTCTGAACAGCTCCATCTAATTTAGATTTTGATTGAATTTAACGTTACACTTGAAGCGCGGATGCAAAGGACAAAATGTTTTTTGGAAAAAAAAGCCGCAAAAGCGGCTCCACCGCCCAAAAAAAAAAAAACTTTGGGAAGTCTTCTTGGTCACAAATTAGCGACCACTTCTCTCCCAAAAAGCACAGAGGAGAAGGTTGCCAGCGAATAGGCCATTTACAAACGGGAGACTGTGACTGATGGAGAAGACTACCCTTTACAATGGTGGCAACCAGAGCCATGGCTCTTACATGGCTCTGGTGGCAACGCAATGAGCCACGCCTTCCATTGTTGTCAAACGTAGGTATGACAATCGGAAATTCGTCCCGGCGAGCTAAAAAGACGCAAATGCGACACCAAGTGGTCAAAACCGGTATTACGGTTCGATTCGGTTTTTAATTCAATATCGAACCGGTTTAATTTTTTTCCACATCGGCACATGCCTAATTCAGAAGTTTAAAAACACATCTGTAACCAATGCCATTAACGTGTCTTGCAACAATAAGATAGAGAAGCTCTTGAGAGAGCTCTTTGCCTTTACCCATCATGAGATGTGTTGTGTGATTCCTTGGTTATGAGAATTTTTATAAGCCATCAATCAGGACTAAACCAGCTGATATTAATTTGCACTGATAAGGGGCAGGATTGCTTGGTAAATACTGACAGATCTCTGCTGGTTTCTTGGCTTTCCATGCCTTTTTGCACCTCCTTTTCTTCATGTGTTTAATACTTATTCCCTGTCACTTTATTACACATAGCTTAATTTATGAATTTATTTGTTTTGATTTCTTTGCATGTGTGGATTACTTGGGTTGTTACCGAAATATGTCAAAAATTTCATGCCAACAGCACCATTAGAAATATGTTTACTGAGAAAAATGTTGACACGTTCAATACCCATTTTCCTCACTGTACAACGAGAATACTCAAGCATATTTATCTTTTACTCTGAACTGCGGACACATTGACTACATCATTACAGACCCTTACGATGACACATGGGGAAAACAAACATTTTTAACATCATGTAACATTCCAGGAGGTCATCCACCTCTATGGGTTTATACTGAATTTTCTCCTTAATTGAGGCCTTCTTTTTTGACACTCATCACACATCGCAACCTAAAAGTTCAGAGGGCAGACATTTTATCTCAAAATAAACAGTCTCCTTCACTTTGCATAGGTCCATGTCAGTTTCCTTTCTCAAAGCCTCCACTATACTATTGAGAAACAAATGACCTGCCCAATACTCCTTATAAACTTGCTCTCCTGTGCCAGATGTCGGCAATTTATTGAAAATAAAAAATAAATAAAACATTCAAGTGCAAAGGACAAAGAACAAGTTCAAGGTTAGAACTAAAGGCAAGTACATCTGGCCCTCTCAAGGGGGGGGCTGCCAAGCTGTCATGGAATTACAGTCCCACTACATTTTGGGTTGTAACTCTACAACTAAATAAGATAAAATCAAGTATGATGTGTAATATTGAAGGTATTAACTTGTTCTTTAATATTATCTAGTGAAAATATATTTTTTGAGAAATTTTCATAGAAGAAACAAACAAAAGCTACTCCGTCACGGAATTACACAAAATTGACGTGGTTTTTTAATGTTGTGTTTAACTATTCAGAAAATGATGTTCCTGTCATAGTTATGAAACTTCAATTTGTTCATATTTAAGGTTTTTTTTGTTAATACTGTAAGTTATAGAAACAAATATTGACTTTAACCCTGCTTTATGGGCAAGAAATTTTAAAAAGTCAATGCCACGGAATTACAAGAGGCAAATTGTCACGGAATGACAGCAAGAGTATTAATTAGTTTCAATGTACTTATTTCAATATATTATACATATATACATAATTATTTACATTTTTACAGTTAAGCAATATATTACAATGAGTTTTCCACTTATAATGACCAATCATAACACATACTTCAAAATGTCAACATTGGCTTGGCGGCCCCCAGAAACATCTCCCTCAGTTGTTTCTTGAAGGAGTCATAGGGAATGAGACAGTCAAGCTTCAGAGAGTCTTGGCATCTATTCGACATAAGGTGCAAATGAGCTAAAAGCGATACAGCCCAAATTTGTCCTAGTCCTGGGTGACTAACAAAATCCACCCTTGCGATCTAACATGCTGGCTTCGGATTTCGAAGGACAAAAGCCTAGTTAGATATGAAGGAAGCTTGCCAAGCAAAGCTTTATAAATAAATAAAATACAATGGAGCTTCCCTCTAAAATAAAGGGAAAACCACCCAACAGAACTATATAACACACAGTGATGAGTGCGGAAACAAACTCCAGTGATAAAACGCAGAGCACTGTGACAAATAGCATCCAGAGGTCTTAAAGTACTATCAGAGGCATGCATGTAAAGGATCTCTCCATAGTCAAATAAAGGTACGATTGTTGCCTGGACAATCCTCTTCCAACTGTCTAAAGAAAAATAAGACATGTTTCTGTAAAGAAAGCCAATTTTTGTTCTGATTTCCTTGGACAAGTTAGACACATGAGTCTTAAAGGAAAAATCATGATCCAGCCAGATACCCAAAAACTTGTAAGACTGAACTTAGCACCAGACACCGAGAAAACTGAATCATTTGGCATAATTGCATTCCGAGCGAAAAAAAAAAAACATTAACTTTGTTTTATCCGTATTTAAAACAAGTTTCAGTTCTGCCAGAGCATGATGAATATGATTAAAAGCCAATTGCAGGTAGATAAGGGCTTGTGCACACGTTGGTGCAGAGGAGTACAACACAGTGTCATCCGCATAAAAATGAACCTTGCAATTTGCAATATTACGAGCAATATTATTAAGGTAAATTGTGAATAAAATCGGTCCAAGAATGGATCCTTGGGGTACGTCTTCTGTCACTTTTAAAAGTGCACTTTTTCAGAGTAGCGCACAATTGGCCATCATGCTACAGGGTTCCAAATTGGGAAGGGACTGGCGGATTTGGGGATACAATAATAGCTTTGTTCGTTGCTCCAGCGCCTCCTGTTGGCCAGACGGGCGCTCGTCAGGAAGACTCTGGGTTTGTTCGTGTCCGGGTATCCTCCGCCCTCGTTCTGAACTTACGAGGATTCAACCAATGAGTGTATAAGAATCAGTGGCTGACAGGCACGTGCTTCGGAGGAGAGACGTGAACTGTCCTCACTATCCTGAGTTGGCAGCAAGGGGTCGCATACGAGCAAGCTTTGTACATAGTTCACTAATTGGGCATTCCAGATTCGGGTGGGATTGGAGAAAAAAAAATTGAGACTTTGCATTCCCAGGCATAATAGCTTGTGTTCTATTAGATAGTCCTGGAACCACAAGCAGGCATCACAATCAAGACCAATAGATGACAACTTTTATCATAAAATAAAATGGTCTACTGTATTGAAAGCTTTTGCTAAATCAAGAAATAGGGCAACATATTTTTGTTCATTATCCACAGCTGATATCAAATCATTTAAAACCACTGAAGCTGCTGTGATGGTGCTATGACCAGGCCTGAAACCAGATAGTTGTGAAGTTAAAATGTTGTTGAAAGTTAAAAAGCTGCACAGTTGTTGCTTAATGAGAGACTCTAAAATCTTAGCCAGGCGAGGCAATTTTGAGATAGGTCGGTAGCCGTTCACTGAACAGGGATCACCACCCATAAATAATGGAATAACATGAGAAGCTTTAAATACACTGGGAATAGTCCCCGTCGATACTGACAAGTTAGAAATGTTGGTTATTGAATGCACAATCAGGGCTGATTAATTACAAAACCCAAAACCAGTGAAGTTGGCACGTTGTGTAAATTGTAAATAAAAACAGAATACAATGATTTGCAAATCCTTTTCAATCTATATTCAATTGAATACACTGCAAAAACAAGATCGCCTTTCCGTTTAACGACACTCAGTAAACGTTTGGGAACTGAGGAGACCAATTTTTGAAGCTTTTCAGGTGGAACTCTTTCCCATTCTTGCTTGATGTACAGCTTAAGTTGTTAACAGTCCGGGGTTTCCGTTTTAATATTTTACACTTTACACCCCCGGATCAGTTATTGAATGTTCACAAGCAAGCAGACCTCGAACGCGGTTCTGAATACGGTGAAGTTCACTCCACTCCCTGTTTTTCGAGAGCTGCATGAATTAAACTCCTCAGCTAAGCCTGATGTGCAAACTGGTCAGTATCCTTGCCCATAGTGTCGATTCAGCAGTTTAAAAAAACGATATCTTGACACAGAAAAAATCGTTATCCTTTGTAGCAACCAGTTTAGCCACAGTGAGCCAACAGTATTCCAATTAGTGTTTCAGAAAAATCAGTTTTCTGAGGCAAAAAAATCGACATGGCATTGATTCTCTCACATTCTACTGTCAATTACAGTGGTCACATACAAAAAAATTCGTAGTTCCCTACCGTGGATTTACGCGTAGATTCCTTCATTGACAAATCCAGCGCTTCCTTATATCCACCCAAGTACTGGCGTTGATAGCCAATCACTCAACCATACACTCAGGGTCTTCTGCGTAATTGTAGAGTTACATTTCATGCCCTGGTGAAGTTTCCCTGGTAACAATGTATTGATTGGCTCGTTTCTTATCCAATTCCCGAGTGTTTAAACATTTTAGAGTAAGTGAAACACATTGATTGGACAAACACAGAGCATACAAACCAATGCGTATCAGCAGGCTCCGTTGTATCCTGTCTATGTTATGCACATTACGCAGCTAAAATAGACGCGATTTATATGAAACAGGTTCGCAAAACTGGCCATGAAGTGTTCAGTTACATTTACAGGATTTAAATGAGACAAGGATATGGTCAGTTGGAATTATTTTGAATGAAACAGGACCGGAGGGTTCTTGCTACTGGATCGGTCTCTGGAGGAGGGATTCATGAAAAAGGTCAGGCTGCTACTTTTTTTTTTTTTTTTGTTTCGTTTTGGAATGTATACGTACTCAACAAAGACGAATGTCGAGGTATTTTTCCTGGTTAAAACGCGAACTGCCCGTGCATTTGGATGGACCCCCTGGTACGGTCATTGCACGTTTCTTTTGAATCGGGAGAGGCAATGGACTGTTTGATATTCCCTGACAGTGGAGTGTCTGTTCTGTTAAAATAAGGTATATTTCAGAACTCAGATATTACTGAATATTACTTAGTGAGGTGTACTTGTTCCTTATAAGTGTTGAAATGGGTTCATGAGCTTAGAAGAGGGGACTGGTAGCTTCCATTACAGGGTGAATGTTCTGACCGTTTAATAAGCAGTTTATTTAATGCGTGTTTGTGCTGGCTTTGAAAATGAAAAATGGCCAAAACTCAACTTTATTATGGAGAAAAGGCATGTTTCGTATTTGGAGAGGTTACTGGTGACCACTGATATTCAACTGCACTGATATTGATAAATTCATACTAAACTCAACCAGAAAATCATTCGTTCATATAAAATTTCATGCCTTAAAGCTTTAATTGTGTTAAATACATGATTTTTTTAATGATTTGACAGCAAATCATTTTGTCGAGTGGCCGTGCTGGCGGACGCTGTGGCAAGGCAGCGGGATCAAGGCTGAGCGAACACAATCTCAGGACCTTGCATCAGCAAGACCGGACTTGTGGGGGTTAATTGCCTCTCCAGACACCGCCGGAGGCCTCGGAGCAGTCGGACTTGCAGGGGAGGAGGGGGGGTGTCACTTCCTCCTCAACCAGCACAGAAAATCAGTTCTCCAGCTGCAGGTCCCAGACAGGCGGCACACGAGACAAATGCCTCCCGCCGCGCAATGCGACCTAGGGCTCAGCCGGGTTGGGTGTGGAACTGACTATGGCCCTGGGTCTCGCTCCCAGTTGGATCCAGGGATCCTCCGCTCGGGTCGGTGCGGCTTCAGTGGGGAAAGCCAGGGAGTCGCGTTCAGCCGTGGTGGTGACACTTGCAGCAGCGAGAGCTGGAGCAACCAGGGAATCGATGAGCTGCTCATCTTCCTTAATCTGGTAAAGGATTGAAATTCTTCCCTCCAGCTCCGCAATTTTTTGTGAGAGGCGAACGCAGCTTACACAACCCGGCGGGGAGGTGAGTTGGGCCATATATATATATAAAAATAATTTTTTTTATTTATTTTTTTTTATTTTAGCCTGCTGGGTTTTATGGCGACCAGCCAGGTGATGCAATAAATAAAACTTAAAAAATAATAAATTAATAAAAACAGATAAACTAAATAAAATGATAAAACAAGTAAAAAAAATATAATAAAATGTCAAAACTATAAAACACAAGAATAATTAAAGCTGCAAGCAGCGTTGAAAGGGCCCTCGCACCCCTTGTGCACGTTGGGGTGCTCGTGACCCCCTTCAAAAATCAAGTCCTGGGGCCGGTTGCATAAAATTAGACCCAGTCTTTGACTTTAATGTATTTTTAAGTCAGACTTACTATAGATTATTAAATATGCCTGTTGCATAAAATCTGTCTTTGAGTGACTTAAGACTGACTTGGATAGCCGGTCGCGCTATGTATCATGGGTAAAATAAGACACTTCATAGAGTAGAAAAACATGGTGGACACAATAGCGACACTCGGTGGCAGCGGGAGATCACCGCACTTTAGCGCAACGGAAAACCTTTTCCTTGCTGGAGAAATATAATGCCGATAGAAGTCTTTTGTTCAATAGTTTTAATCAAGCGAATGGAAATTTGACCCGTCATCAAGTTAGGGGAGAAAATTACAGAAAAGGCGAACGGTATCAACGGTCGTGAGAACCGTGAAAGATGTTCAAAAACGTTTTAAAAATATTGTGCAACAATCCAAAGCTGCTTTCACACCGGAAAGCGTTTCGCGTGTATTCGCGTCTTTGCATTGACATTGATTGTAATCTGTCGTGTGAAAAATTTGTTTCGCGTCCGGTGTGAAAGCATCTTAAGACGGAAATATGGAAGAGGAAAAAATTCAGTCACTGGAGGAGGACCCCCTCCAAAACTACAAAATAAATAAATACAAATTTTAAAAAAAGAGCTAATAATCCTGTTTCCAATGTAAAATATTTTTTGTCCTTTTTTGTTAGAAAAACAATAAATATTGCTGTATCTTTGTGTCCTCAAACAGGTGTTCTTACAATGTGTTGCCATGGCAACAAAGCACCCATCTCAGGGTTAGCCAGGGGGAGAGGTGGCTAATTTTTATGCCTCAAATCAAGTCAGTCTTAAGCTTTATGCAACAGTCAGTCTTAATTAGACTAGTCTAACTTGACAATTTAAGACCAGTCTACAGTGACAACCAGTCTTGACCTAAGTTTATGCAACCGGGCCCAGTACCTTACAACATACGTGCCATGCATCATGCACCTACAAGCTACCTACCATCTGTAATACCATAAAACGCGTTAGGGGGCGCTACAGACCTGGTCTGCCACGCCCGTGGCCAGCTGTGATATATATAAAATTGCTTAATATTTCAGACATATGTGCAAAGTTTCGTGAGTTTTTCTACATCCTAAAGGCCTCAAAACTGCGATCGTAAATTGAACATTTCTGCAGGAAATGGTCCACAGCTGACTTCCTGTTGGGCCAAAAAAAAATGTTAAGAATCACATGACATCGTAACCATGTGAGCTATGATGTCACCAAATTTCGTGCACCTCCGATGAAATATGCACAAAAACGGCCCTACATTTGGGGGTGCTGTGGAGCCCCCTGACCACGCCTGAGGCCAGTCACCCCAGAAAATGTTGAGTTACACCAGGATTGAGGTCTGTGCCAAATTTGGCGCGGCTCAGAGTGCAAGAAAGGCCTCAAAAGTGGGCGTAAAGCCAAGAAATCATAATAATAATCTCTACAAAAACAATAGGTTCCTCGCACCTTCGGTGCCAGGACCCGGTGCTCGGGCCCTAAAAATATAAGTAAACTATAAAACAAAATAAAACATGAATAAAACGCTAAAATAACGATAAAATAATTAGACTAAAAGCGCGGGCAGCAGCAAAACCAGGCCGCTGACAGGAAACCGGATGTGATGTAAATCGAACCCTCCAAATCGCACTTAAAATCGCACAGCCTGTAAAAAACCAAGAGGTGAACCAATTGCGCAGGCTTGATGCCACTGGAGAGAATCTTCGAAATGGCTGCGGATGGTGCCAGTGCCTGTACAACCCTTAAACGCAACATCGCCGCAAAACGTGAAACTCCCCCTAAACGTAATAAAAATTAACGCAAAACTCCCTCTAAATGTAATAATTTCAAACGCTAAACGTTATAATCGACCTTCCCCCTAAACGTGAAATTCCGAACGCTAAACGCAACTCAGCCTCCCCCTAAATGTAATAAAAATTGCCGCAAAACGTAATATCTTTGGCTTACTGATAAAATCTTGTATCTTCAGAATGATAGATGTTATTGGAAAATAAAAAATAACAATAAATATATAAATATTATTTTAAATATGAATAAGATAAAAAATGTTTCATTTTGTATAAGAATAGTGGACATACAAGTTTTTGTTTCTTATCAATTTGGAGAAACTAGGTTTTATCAGCAGGCCGACGATATTCAATCTTTTGTTGTTCATGAACTGAGCTTCAAATATTCAACAATGCATTACACAATATTTCGAGAATGCGGCGAATTTCACTCATTCAACACGTGCTGCCTCTCTACCAGCCAAATCCGCCAACCAAAATTTACGTCAGATATAGATAAAGGTCGACGGCGATTCCTCAAGGATTTTTTGACGTTAGCAAGTGCTGCTTTACAGAGACTACCTGAAACGGCAATCTCTCCATAATTTTAACCCACTCTGGCCATACCTGTTGCAGGCCAAACTTTGAGCGAATCAAATTTTATTCCTGCTATAACTCCCGTAGAGGAGACCGGGGATGATGGTAACATTTTTTGTTTGAGCATCTGAAACTCAGGGATTCTTTATGCCGGATTCTTAAGAAAATAAAAAATTAATATAAAAAATAACAAACAAATAAATAGAATTTAAAATATAAATAAAATGAAAAATGTTTCATTTTGCATGTAAAAACAGTGGACATAGGAGTTTTTGTTTCTTATCAATTTGGCAGATACGAGGTTTTATCAGCAGGCCCACGATATAAAGGAAAGAGTAGACCCGGCTAAGTTTATTTTAAGCTATGCAGAGACGTAGTGTCGCTTTTCGGAAACAAATGCTCCATCCCAATTCTACGAAAACAGGCAAAGAAAAGCGACACCCATTTGGAGCCTCGGTGACCGCATCTCTTGTTAATTCTTTAATCTAGATCTAAGCATTAAATAAAATGAATTTTAGATTTTAAATTGCCTTTTGTGGATCGAAGGGAGCAGGCCTACAATTGAGGTTTTTTTCCATCAGGAAGTAGACCATGTTCGATCAGAGAGGTTTTTACTATATATGCCACACGATGATGCAGATGAAGGGCAATGAAATAAAAAAAAAAAAGAAAGAAATCAGTGTAGAGCAGTTCAGCAATCTGAGGTAAGCTACAAAACTGTCCAATTATCACCATTTAACTTAGTCACTAAACAGAAACACTGGTTCTTACATTTAGCGATAAGATGTGTTACATATAGGTTTACGTTTAACGTAAAGGTTTGTAACATATAGGAGGAGTTCTTACGTTTAGCATAAAGGTTTGTGACATATAGGGGGGAGTTCTTGCGTTTACCATAAAGGTTTGTTGCATATAGGGGGAGTGCTTACATTTAGAGTTAAGCTTTGTTACATATGGGGGGGGGGGGGTAGTTCTTGCGTTTAGCGCAAAGGTTTGTTACATATAGGGGGAGTGCTTACATTTAGAGTTAAGCTTTGTTACATATGGGGGGGGGGGTAGTTCTTGCGTTTAGCGCAAAGGTTTGTTACATATAGGGGGAGTGCTTACATTTAGAGTTAAGCTTTGTTACATATGGGGGGGGGGGGGGGGGGGGGTTCTTGCATTTAGCATGAAGGTTTGTTACATATAGGAGGAGTTCTTACGTTTAGCATAAAGGTTTGTTACATATAGGGGGGAGTTCTTGCGTTTACCATAAAGGTTTGTTGCATATAGGGGGAGTTCTTACATTTAGCGCCAAGTGTTGTTACATTTAGGGGGAGTTCTTACGTTTAGCGTAAAGGTTTGTTACATATAGGGGGAGTGCTTACATTTAGAGTTAAGCTTTGTTACATATGGGGGGGGGGGGTAGTTCTTGCGTTTAGCGCAAAGGTTTGTTACATATAGGGGGAGTGCTTACATTTAGAGTTAAGCTTTGTTACATATGGGGGGGAGTTCTTGCGTTTAGCATGAAGGATTGTTACATATAGGGGGAATTCTTACGTTTAGCATGAACTTTTGTTACATATAGGGGGGAGTTCTTACGTTAAGCATAAAGGTTTGTTACATATAGGGGGAGTTCTTACATTTAGCGCCAAGCGTCGTTACATTTAGGGGGAGTTCTTACGTTTAGCATAAAGGTGTGTTACATATAGGGGGAGTTCTTGCGTTTAGCGTAAAGGTTTGTTACATATAGGTGGAGTTCTTACCTTTAGCGTAAAAGGTTTGTTACATATAGGGGGAGTTCTTATGTGTAGCATAAAGGTTTGTTACATATAGGGGGAGTTCTTACATTTAGAGTTAAGCTTTGTTACATATAGGGGGAGTTCTTGCGTTTAGCGTAAAGGTTTGTTACATATAGGGGGAGTTCTTGCGTTTAGAGTTAAGCTTTGTTACATATAGGGGGAGTTCTTGCGTTTAGCGTAAAGGTTTGTTACATATAGGTGGAGTTCTTACCTTTAGCGTAAAAGGTTTGTTACATATAGGGGGAGTTCTTACGTTTAGCGTAAAAGGTTTGTTACATATAGGGGGAGTTCTTATCTGTAGCATAAAGGTTTGTTACATATAGGGGGAGTTCTTACATTTAGAGTTAAGCTTTGTTACATATAGGGGGAGTTCTTGCGTTTAGCGTAAAGGTTTGTTACATATAGGGAGAGTTCTTACATTTAGAGTTAAGCTTTGTTACATATGGGGGGAGTTCTTGCGTTAAGCGTAAAGGTTTGTTACATATAGGGGGAGTTCTTACATTTAGAGTTAAGCTTTGTTACATATGGGGGGAGTTCTTATGTTTAGCGTATAGGTTTGTTACATATAGGGGGAGTTCTTACGTTTAGCGTAAAAGGTTTGTTACATATTGGGGGAGTTATTATGTGTAGCATAAAGGTTTGTTACATATAGGGGGAGTTCTTACATTTAGAGTTAAGCTTTGTTACATATGGGGGGAGTTCTTGCGTTTAGCATGAAGGTTTGTCACATATAGGGAGAGTTCTTACATTTAGAGTTAAGCTTTGTTACATATGGGGAAAGTTCTTGCGTTTAGCATAAAGGTTTGTTACATACAGGGGGAGTTCTTACGTTTAGCGTAAAAGGTTTGTTACATATTGGGGGAGTTCTTATGTGTAGCTTACACCACTAGGGTATGTTATGTCCATTGTTCTGGCAGGTTGCTTTTCTGTGTATCAACCTCCTCACTGCACGTGCAGAGGTTGCTATTTGGATAACAGAGGTTATTATTTGGACAACAACCGGGTATGATATTTGGCAGCTGGACCATATAAGCCTTGGGTAGATAAGTCAAACCTCGGCTATGCCTCGGTCATTGACTTATCTCCCCACGGGATTTTGGACATCGGTAATTTTGAAATATTATTTCTCGGCTCCGCCTCGAAACAATATTTCAAAATTACCTCTGTAATGGTGTCAAAAGGGTTTCAACACGGCCATACCGTCAAACTATTGTATGCCCATTTATCCCGTCGCTGCGTGTTAACAGGCACAGCTTCCATGGCACGCTTCTCAATTTCATTATCATCGGAAATGTGAAAACGTTCATTAGTTTTACCTTCATGTTCACGTAATTCAGTTACTTGAGATGCTTCCAACAATTCACGATCAGAATCATCACTTGCATTATTAAGTTCTGCTGCAATTTCTTGCGAGGCCCGACAAAGCTCTTCGTCCGAATTCATTTTCAACACTGATTTCATTTCTCAAACCACGTTTTCATTTAACCTTATCCGTGCAGGTAACACACGTGCATTTAAGAATGGACGAGTCCATTCGTTGCCCACGTGGTGTAAGTAGGTTAGCACCCCTCTCTGCGGGTGATATGGATTTAACGCTCTCGCCTACCGGCTCGAGCGTTGAAATCCATATCACCCTTGAGGAGGGTGCTAACGTATACATAAAGGTTTGTTACATATTGGGGGACTTATTACATTTAGAGTTAAGCTTTGTTACATATGGGGGGGGGGGGGGGGGGAGTTCTTGTGTTTAGCATAAAGGTTTGTTACATATAGGGGGTTATTATGTGTAGCATAAAGGTTTGTTACATATAGGAGGAGTTCTTAGGTTTAGAGTTAAGCTTTGTTACATATGGAGGGAGTTCTTGCATTTAGCGTAAAGGTTTGTTACATATAGGGGGAGTTCTTACGTTTAGCGCCAAGCGTTGTTACATTTATGGGGAGTTCTTACGTTAAGCGTAAAGGTTTGTTACATATAGGGGGAGTTCTAACATTTACAGTTAAGCTTTGTTACATATGGGGGGAGTTCTTGCGTTTAGCGTAAAGGTTTGTTACATATAGGGGGGGGGAGTTCTTATGTTAAGCACAAAGGTTTGTTACATATAGGGGGAGTTCTTACATTTAGCGCCAAGCGTCGTTCGTTTAGGGGGAGTTCTTGCGTTTAGCGCAAAAGGTTTGTTACATATTGGGGGAGTTCTTACACTTAGCGTAAAAGGTTTGTTACATATGGGGGGGGGGGGGGGGGGAGTTCTTGCGTTTAACGCAAAAGGTTTGTTACATATAGGGGGAGTTCTTACATTTACAGTTAAGCTTTGTTACATATGGGGGGAGTTCTAGCATTAAGTGTAAAGGTTTGTTTCATATAGGGAGAGTTCTTACGTTAAGCACAAAGGTTTGTTACATATAGGGGGAGTTCTTACATTTAGCGCCAAGCGTCGTTACATTTAGGGGGAGTTCTTACGTTTAGCATAAAGGTGTGTTACATATAGGGGGAGTTCTTGCGTTTAGAGTTAAGCTTTGTTACATATGGGGGGGGGGGTTCTTGCGTTTAGCGCAAAAGGTTTGTTTCATAAAGGGGGAGTTCTTACACTTAGCGTGAAAGGTTTGTTACATATAGGGGGAGTTCTTGCGTTGAGCGCAAAAGGTTTGCTACATATTGGGGGAGTTCTTACACGTAGCGTGAAAGGTTTGTTCCATATAGGGGGAGTTCTTACGTTTAGCGTAAAGGTTTGTTACATCTAGGGGGAGTTCTTACATTTAGAGTTAAGCTCTGTTACTTATGGGGGGAGAGTTCTTGCGTTTAGCGTAAAGGTTTGTTACATATAGGGGGAGTTCTTACGTTCAGCGCCAAGCGTTGTTACATTTAGGGGGGAGTTCTTACGTTTAGCATAAAGGTTTGTTACATATAGGGGGAGTTCTTACGTTTAGCGTAAAAGGTTTGTTAGATATAGTGGGAGTTCTTACGTTTAGCGTAAAGGTTTGTTACAGATAGGGGGAGTTGTTACGTTTAGCGTAAAAGGTTTGTTACATATTGGGGGAGTTCTTATGTGTAGCATGAAGGTTTGTTACATATTGGGGGACGTCTTACATTTAGAATTAAGCTTTGTTACATATAGCGGGAGTTATTATGTGTAGCATAAAGGTTTGTTACATATAGGGGGGAGTTCTTACATTTAGCGCCAAGCGTCGTTACATTTAGGGGGAGTTCTTACGTTTAGCATAGAGGTGTGTTACATATAGGAGGAGTTCTTGCGTTTAGCGCAAAAGGTTTGTTACATATTGGGGGAGTTCTTACACTTAGCGTGAAAGGTTTGTTACATATAGGGGGAGTTCTTACGTTTAGCGTAAAAGGTTTGTTACATATGGGGGGAGTTCTTGCGTTTAACGCAAAAGGTTTGTTTCATATAGGGAGAGTTCTTACATTTAGAGTTAAGCTTTGTTACATTTGGGGGAGTTCTTGCTTTAGCGTAAAGGTTTGTTACATATAGGGGAGAGTTCTTACGTTAAGCACAAAGGTTTGTTACATATAGGGGGAGTTCTTCCATTTAGCGCCAAGCGTCGTTACATTTAAGGGGAGTTCTTACGTTTAGCATAAAGGTGTGTTACATATAGGGGGAGTTCTTACGTTTAGCGTAAAAGGTTTGTTACATATAGGGGGAGTTATGTTTAAAATAAAGGTTTGTTACATATAGGGGGAGTTCTTACATTTAGAGTTTAGCTTTGTTACATATAGGGGGAGTTCTTACGTTAAGCGCCAAGCGTTGTTACATTTAGGGGGAGTTCTTACGTTTAGCGTAAAAGGTTTGTTACATATAGGGGGAGTTCTTGCGTTTAGCGTAAAGGTTTGTTACATATAGGGGGAGTTCTTATGTGTAGCTTACACCACTAGGGTATGTTATGTCCATTGTTCTGGCAGGTTGCTTTTCTGTGTATCAACCTCCTCACTGCACGTGCAGAGGTTGCTATTTGGATAACAGAGGTTACTATTTGGACAACAACCGGGTATGATATTTGGCAGCTGGACCATATAAGCCTTGGGTAGATAAGTCAAACCTCGGCTATGCCTCGGTCATTGACTTATCTCCCCACGGGATTTTGGACATCGGTAATTTTGAAATATTATTTCTCGGCTCCGCCTCGAAACAATATTTCAAAATTACCTCTGTAATGGTGTCAAAAGGGTTTCAACACGGCCATACCGTCAAACTGTTGTATGCCCATTTATCCCGTCGCTGCGTGTTAACAGGCACAGCTTCCATGGCACGCTTCTCAATTTCATTATCATCGGAAATGTGAAAACGTTCATTAGTTTTACCTTCATGTTCACGTAATTCAGTTACTTGAGATGCTTCCAACAATTCACGATCAGAATCATCACTTGCATTATTAAGTTCTGCTGCAATTTCTTGCGAGGCCCGACAAAGCTCTTCGTCCGAATTCATTTTCAACACTGATTTCATTTCTCAAACCACGTTTTCATTTAACCTTATCCGTGCAGGTAACACACGTGCATTTAAGAATGGACGAGTCCATTCGTTGCCCACGTGGTGTAAGTAGGTTAGCACCCCTCTCTGCGGGTGATATGGATTTAACGCTCTCGCCTACCGGCTCGAGCGTTGAAATCCATATCACCCTTGAGGAGGGTGCTAACGTATACATAAAGGTTTGTTACATATTGGGGGACTTATTACATTTAGAGTTAAGCTTTGTTACATATGGGGGGGGGGGGGGGGGGGGGGGGGGGGGGGGGGGGGGGAGTTCTTGTGTTTAGCATAAAGGTTTGTTACATATAGTTGGTTATTATGTGTAGCATAAAGGTTTGTTACATATAGGGGGAGTTCTTACGTTTAGAGTTAAGCTTTGTTACATATGAAGGGAGTTCTTGCGTTTAGCGTAAAGGTTTGTTACATATAGGGCGAGTTCTTACGTTTAGCGCCAAGCGTTGTTAGATTTATGTGGAGTTCTTACGTTAAGCGTAAAGGTTTGTTACATATAGGGGGAGTTCTTACATTTACAGTTAAGGTTTGTTACATATGGGGGGAGTTCTTGCGTTTAGCGTAAAGGTTTGTTACATATAGGGGGGGGGAGTTCTTACGTTAAGCACAAAGGTTTGTTACATATAGGGGGAGTTCTTACATTTAGCGTAAAAGGTTTGTTACATATGGGGGGGGAGTTCTTGCGTTTAACGCAAAAGGTTTGTTACATATAGGGGGAGTTCTTACATTTACAGTTAAGCTTTGTTACATATGGGGGGAGTTCTAGCATTTAGTGTAAAGGTTTGTTTCATATAGGGGGAGTTCTTACGTTAAGCACAAAGGTTTGTTACATATAGGGGGAGTTCTTACATTTAGCGCCAAGCGTCGTTACATTAAGGGGGAGTTCTTACGTTTAGCATAAAGGTGTGTTACATATAGGGGGAGTTCTTGCGTTTAGAGTTAAGCTTTGTTACATATGGGGGGGGGGGTTCTTGCGTTTAGCGCAAAAGGTTTGTTACATATAGGGGGAGTTCTTACACTTAGCGTGAAAGGTTTGTAACATATAGGGGGAGTTCTTGCGTTGAGCGCAAAAGGTTTGCTACATATTGGGGGAGTTCTTACACTTAGCGTGAAAGGTTTGTTCCATATGGGGGGGGGGGGGTTCTTGCGTTTAGCGCAAAAGGTTTGTTACATATAGGGGGAGTTCTTACACTTAGCGTGAAAGGTTTGTTACATATAGGGGGAGTTCTTACGTTTAGCGTAAAGGTTTGTTACATATTGGGGGAGTTCTTACGTTTAGCGTAAAAGGTTTGTTACATATTGGGGGAGTTCTTACGTTTAGCGTAAAGGTTTGTTACATATAGGGGGAGTTCTTACGTTTAGAGTTAAGCTCTGTTACTAATGGGGGGGGGAGTTCTTGCGTTTAGCGTAAAGGTTTGTTACATATAGGGGGAGTTCTTACGTTTAGCGTAAAGGTTTGTTACATATAGGGGGAGTTCTTACGTTTAGCGTAAAAGGTTTGTTACATATTGGGGGAGTTCTTATGTGTAGCATGAAGGTTTGTTACATATTGGGGGACGTGTTACATTTAGAGTTAAGCTTTGTTACATATAGCGGGAGTTATTATGTGTAGCATAAAGGTGTGTTACATATAGGGTGAGTTCTTACATTTAGCGCCAAGCGTCGTTACATTTAGGGGGAGTTCTTACGTTTAGCATAGAGGTGTGTTACATATAGGGGGAGTTCTTGCGTTTAGCGCAAAAGGTTTGTTACATATTGGGGGAGTTCTTACACTTAGCGTGAAAGGTTTGTTACATATAGGGGGAGTTCTTACGTTTAGCGTAAAAGGTTTGTTACATATGGGGGGAGTTCTAGCATTAAGTGTAAAGGTTTGTTTCATATAGGGAGAGTTCTTACATTTAGAGTTAAGCTTTGTTACATTTGGGGGGAGTTCTTGCGTTTAGCGTAAAGGTTTGTTACATATAGGGGGGAGTTCTTACGTTAAGCACAAAGGTTTGTTACATATAGGGGGAGTTCTTACATTAAGCGCCAAGCGTCGTTACATTTAGGGGGAGTTCTTACGTTTAGCATAAAGGTGTGTTACATATAGGGGGAGTTCTTACGTTTAGCGTAAAAGGTTTGTTACATATAGGGGGACTTCTTGCGTTTAGCGTAAAGGTTTGTTACATATAGGGGGAGTTCTTATGTTTAAAATAAAGGTTTGTTACATATAGGGGGAGTTCTTACATTTAGAGTTTAGCTTTGTTACATATAGGGGGAGTTCTTACGTTAAGCGCCAAGCGTTGTTACATTTAGGGGGAGTTCTTACGTTTAGCGTAAAAGGTTTGTTACATATAGGGGGAGTTCTTGCGTTTAGCGTAAAGGTTTGTTACATATAGGGGGAGTTCTTACGTTTAGAATAAAGGTTTGTTTCATATAGGGGGAGTTCTTACATTTAGAGTTAAGCTTTGTTACAGATGGGGGGAGTTCTTACATTTAGCGCCAAGCGTTGTTACATTTAGGGGGAGTTCTTACATTCAGCGTTAAGCTTTGTTACATATAGGGGGAGTTCTTACGTTTAGCGTAAAGGTTTGTTACATCTAGGGGGAGTTCTTGCATTTAGAGTTAAGCTCTGTTACTTATGGGCGGAGTTCTTGTGTTTAGCGTAAAGGTTTGTTACATATAGGGGGAGTTCTTACGTTTAGCATAAAGGTTTGTTACATATAGGGGGGAGTTCTTGCGTTTAGCGCCAAGCTTTGTTACATTTAGGGGGAGTTTTAACGTTTAGCGTAAAGGTTTGTTACATATAGGGGGAGTTCTTACGTTTAGCATAAAGGTTTGTTACATATAGGGGGGAGTTCTTGCGTTTAGCGCCAAGCTTTGTTACATTTAGGGGGAGTTCTAACGTTTAGCGTAAAGGTTTGTTACATTTAGGGGGAGTTCCCACGTTTAGCGTAAAAGGTTTGTTACATATTGGGGGAGTTCTTGCGTTTAGCGTAAAAGGTTTGTTACATATAGGGGGAGTTCTTGCGTTTAGCGTAAAGGTTTGTTACATATAGGGGGAGTTCTTACGTTTAGAATAAAGGTTTGTTTCATATAGGGGGAGTTCTTACATTTAGAGTTAAGCTTTGTTTCAGATGGGGGGAGTTCTTACGTTTAGCGTAAAGGTTTGTTACATATTGGGGGACGTCTTACATTTAGAGTTAAGCTTTGTTACATATAGCGGGAGTTATTATGTGTAGCATAAAGGTTTGTTACATATAGGGGGAGTTCTTACATTTAGCGCCAAGCGTCGTTACATTTAGGGGGAGTTCTTACGTTTAGCATAAAGGTGTGTTACATATAGGTGGAGTTCTTACCTTTAGCGTAAAAGGTTTGTTACATATAGGGGGAGTTCTTACGTTTAGCGTAAAAGGTTTGTTACATATAGGGGGAGTTCTTATGTGTAGCATAAAGGTTTGTTACATATAGGGGGAGTTCTTACATTTAGAGTTAAGCTTTGTTACATATAGGGGGAGTTCTTGCGTTTAGCGTAAAGGTTTGTTACATATAGGGGGAGTTCTTGCGTTTAGAGTTAAGCTTTGTTACATATGGGCGGAGTTCTTGCGTTTAGCGTAAAGGTTTGTTACATATAGGTGGAGTTCTTACCTTTAGCGTAAAAGGTTTGTTACATATAGGGGGAGTTCTTACGTTTAGCGTAAAAGGTTTGTTACATATAGGGGGAGTTCTTATCTGTAGCATAAAGGTTTGTTACATATAGGGGGAGTTCTTACATTTAGAGTTAAGCTTTGTTACATATAGGGGGAGTTCTTGCGTTTAGCGTAAAGGTTTGTTACATATAGGGAGAGTTCTTACATTTAGAGTTAAGCTTTGTTACATATGGGGGGAGTACTTGCGTTTAGCGTAAAGGTTTGTTACATATAGGGGGAGTTCTTACATTTAAAGTTAAGCTTTGTTACACATGGGGGGAGTTCTTATGTTTAGCGTATAGGTTTGTTACATATAGGGGGAGTTCTTACGTTTAGCGTAAAAGGTTTGTTACATATTGGGGGAGTTCTTATGTGTAGCATAAAGGTTTGTTACATATAGGGGGAGTTATTATGTGTAGCATAAAGGTTTGTCACATATAGGGGGAGTTCTTAAGTTTAGCGTGAAGGTTTGTTACATATAGGGGGAGTTCTTACATTTAGAGTTAAGCTTTGTTACATATGGGGAAAGTTCTTGCGTTGAGCATAAAGGTTTGTTACATACAGGGGGAGTTCTTACGTTTAGCGTAAAAGGTTTGTTACATATTGGGGGAGTTCTTATGTGTAGCTTACACCACTAGGGTATGTTATGTCCATTGTTCTGGCAGGTTGCTTTTCTGTGTATCAACCTCCTCACTGCACGTGCAGAGGTTGCTATTTGGATAACAGAGGTTATTATTTGGACAACAACCGGGTATGATATTTGGCAGCTGGACCATATAAGCCTTGGGTAGATAAGTCAAACCTCGGCTATGCCTCGGTCATTGACTTATCTCCCCACGGGATTTTGGACATCGGTAATTTTGAAATATTATTTCTCGGCTCCGCCTCGAAACAATATTTCAAAATTACCTCTGTAATGGTGTCAAAAGGGTTTCAACACGGCCATACCGTCAAACTATTGTATGCCCATTTATCCCGTCGCTGCGTGTTAACAGGCACAGCTTCCATGGCACGCTTCTCAATTTCATTATCATCGGAAATGTGAAAACGTTCATTAGTTTTACCTTCATGTTCACGTAATTCAGTTACTTGAGATGCTTCCAACAATTCACGATCAGAATCATCACTTGCATTATTAAGTTCTGCTGCAATTTCTTGCGAGGCCCGACAAAGCTCTTCGTCCGAATTCATTTTCAACACTGATTTCATTTCTCAAACCACGTTTTCATTTAACCTTATCCGTGCAGGTAACACACGTGCATTTAAGAATGGACGAGTCCATTCGTTGCCCACGTGGTGTAAGTAGGTTAGCACCCCTCTCTGCGGGTGATATGGATTTAACGCTCTCGCCTACCGGCTCGAGCGTTGAAATCCATATCACCCTTGAGGAGGGTGCTAACGTATACATAAAGGTTTGTTACATATTGGGGGACTTATTACATTTAGAGTTAAGCTTTGTTACATATGGGGGGGGAGTTCTTGTGTTTAGCATAAAGGTTTGTTACATATAGGGGGAGTTATTATGTGTAGCATAAAGGTTTGTTACATATAGGAGGAGTTCTTACGTTTAGAGTTAAGCTTTGTTACATATGGAGGGAGTTCTTGCGTTTAGCGTAAAGGTTTGTTACATATAGGGGGAGTTCTTACGTTTAGCGCCAAGCGTTGTTACATTTATGGGGAGTTCTTACGTTAAGCGTAAAGGTTTGTTACATATAGGGGGAGTTCTTACATTTACAGTTAAGCTTTGTTACATATGGGGGGAGTTCTTGCGTTTAGCGTAAAGGTTTGTTACATATAGGGGGGGGGAGTTCTTATGTTAAGCACAAAGGTTTGTTACATATAGGGGGGAGTTCTTACATTTAGCGCCAAGCGTCGTTCGTTTAGGGGGAGTTCTTGCGTTTAGCGCAAAAGGTTTGTTACATATTGGGGGAGTTCTTACACTTAGCGTAAAAGGTTTGTTACATATGGGGGGGGGGGGGGGGGGGAGTTCTTGCGTTTAACGCAAAAGGTTTGTTACATATAGGGGGAGTTCTTACATTTACAGTTAAGCTTTGTTACATATGGGGGGAGTTCTAGCATTTAGTGTAAAGGTTTGTTTCATATAGGGGGAGTTCTTACGTTAAGCACAAAGGTTTGTTACATATAGGGGGAGTTCTTACATTTAGCGCCAAGCGTCGTTACATTTAGGGGGAGTTCTTACGTTTAGCATAAAGGTGTGTTACATATAGGGGGAGTTCTTGCGTTTAGAGTTAAGCTTTGTTACATATGGGGGGGGGGGGTTCTTGCGTTTAGCGCAAAAGGTTTGTTTCATAAAGGGGGAGTTCTTACACTTAGCGTGAAAGGTTTGTTACATATAGGGGGAGTTCTTGCGTTGAGCGCAAAAGGTTTGCTACATATTGGGGGAGTTCTTACACTTAGCGTGAAAGGTTTGTTACATCTAGGGGGAGTTCTTACATTTAGAGTTAAGCTCTGTTACTTATGGGGGGGGGGGGGGTGTTCTTGCGTTTAGCGTAAAGGTTTGCTACATATAGGGGGAGTTCTTAAGTTCAGCGCCAAGCGTTGTTACATTTAGGGGGGAGTTCTTACGTTTAGCATAAAGGTTTGTTACATATAGGGGGAGTTCTTACGTTTAGCGTAAAAGGTTTGTTACATATAGGGGGAGTTCTTACGTTTAGCGTAAAGGTTTGTTACATATAGGGGGAGTTCTTACGTTTAGCGTAAAAGGTTTGTTACATATTGGGGGAGTTCTTATGTGTAGCATGAAGGTTTGTTACATATTGGGGGACGTCTTACATTTAGAATTAAGCTTTGTTACATATAGCGGGAGTTATTATGTGTAGCATAAAGGTTTGTTACATATAGGGGGAGTTCTTACATTTAGCGCCAAGCGTCGTTACATTTAGGGGGAGTTCTTACGTTTAGCATAGAGGTGTGTTACATATAGGAGGAGTTCTTGCGTTTAGCGCAAAAGGTTTGTTACATATTGGGGGAGTTCTTACACTTAGCGTGAAAGGTTTGTTACATATAGGGGGAGTTCTTACGTTTAGCGTAAAAGGTTTGTTACATATGGGGGGAGTTCTTGCGTTTAACGCAAAAGGTTTGTTTCATATAGGGAGAGTTCTTACATTTAGAGTTAAGCTTTGTTACATTTGGGGGAGTTCTTGCTTTAGCGTAAAGGTTTGTTACATATAGGGGAGAGTTCTTACGTTAAGCACAAAGGTTTGTTACATATAGGGGGAGTTCTTCCATTTAGCGCCAAGCGTCGTTACATTTAAGGGGAGTTCTTACGTTTAGCATAAAGGTGTGTTACATATAGGGGGAGTTCTTACGTTTAGCGTAAAAGGTTTGTTACATATAGGGGGAGTTATGTTTAAAATAAAGGTTTGTTACATATAGGGGGAGTTCTTACATTTAGAGTTTAGCTTTGTTACATATAGGGGGAGTTCTTACGTTAAGCGCCAAGCGTTGTTACATTTAGGGGGAGTTCTTACGTTTAGCGTAAAAGGTTTGTTACATATAGGGGGAGTTCTTGCGTTTAGCGTAAAGGTTTGTTACATATAGGGGGAGTTCTTATGTGTAGCTTACACCACTAGGGTATGTTATGTCCATTGTTCTGGCAGGTTGCTTTTCTGTGTATCAACCTCCTCACTGCACGTGCAGAGGTTGCTATTTGGATAACAGAGGTTACTATTTGGACAACAACCGGGTATGATATTTGGCAGCTGGACCATATAAGCCTTGGGTAGATAAGTCAAACCTCGGCTATGCCTCGGTCATTGACTTATCTCCCCACGGGATTTTGGACATCGGTAATTTTGAAATATTATTTCTCGGCTCCGCCTCGAAACAATATTTCAAAATTACCTCTGTAATGGTGTCAAAAGGGTTTCAACACGGCCATACCGTCAAACTGTTGTATGCCCATTTATCCCGTCGCTGCGTGTTAACAGGCACAGCTTCCATGGCACGCTTCTCAATTTCATTATCATCGGAAATGTGAAAACGTTCATTAGTTTTACCTTCATGTTCACGTAATTCAGTTACTTGAGATGCTTCCAACAATTCACGATCAGAATCATCACTTGCATTATTAAGTTCTGCTGCAATTTCTTGCGAGGCCCGACAAAGCTCTTCGTCCGAATTCATTTTCAACACTGATTTCATTTCTCAAACCACGTTTTCATTTAACCTTATCCGTGCAGGTAACACACGTGCATTTAAGAATGGACGAGTCCATTCGTTGCCCACGTGGTGTAAGTAGGTTAGCACCCCTCTCTGCGGGTGATATGGATTTAACGCTCTCGCCTACCGGCTCGAGCGTTGAAATCCATATCACCCTTGAGGAGGGTGCTAACGTATACATAAAGGTTTGTTACATATTGGGGGACTTATTACATTTAGAGTTAAGCTTTGTTACATATGGGGGGGGGGGGGGGGGGGGTGGAGTTCTTGTGTTTAGCATAAAGGTTTGTTACATATAGGGGGTTATTATGTGTAGCATAAAGGTTTGTTACATATAGGGGGAGTTCTTACGTTTAGAGTTAAGCTTTGGTACATATGGAGGGTGTTCTTGCGTTTACCGTAAAGGTTTGTTACATATAGGGGGAGTTCTTACGTTTAGCGCCAAGCGTTGTTACATTTATGGGGAGTTCTTACGTTAAGCGTAAAGGTTTGTTACATATAGGGGGAGTTCTTACATTTACAGTTAAGCTTTGTTACATATGGGGGGAGTTCTTGCGTTTAGCGTAAAGGTTTGTTACATATAGGGGGGGGGAGTTCTTACGTTAAGCACAAAGGTTTGTTACATATAGGGGGAGTTCTTACATTTAGCGTAAAAGGTTTGTTACATATGGGGGGGGAGTTCTTGCGTTTAACGCAAAAGGTTTGTTACATATAGGGGGAGTTCTTACATTTACAGTTAAGCTTTGTTACATATGGGGGGAGTTCTAGCATTTAGTGTAAAGGTTTGTTTCATATAGGGGGAGTTCTTACGTTAAGCACAAAGGTTTGTTACATATAGGGGGAGTTCTTACATTTAGCGCCAAGCGTCGTTACATTAAGGGGGAGTTCTTACGTTTAGCATAAAGGTGTGTTACATATAGGGGGAGTTCTTGCGTTTAGAGTTAAGCTTTGTTACATATGGGGGGGGGGTTCTTGCGTTTAGCGCAAAAGGTTTGTTACATATAGGGGGAGTTCTTACACTTAGCGTGAAAGGTTTGTAACATATAGGGGGAGTTCTTGCGTTGAGCGCAAAAGGTTTGCTACATATTGGGGGAGTTCTTACACTTAGCGTGAAAGGTTTGTTCCATATGGGGGGGGGGGGGTTCTTGCGTTTAGCGCAAAAGGTTTGTTACATATAGGGGGAGTTCTTACACTTAGCGTGAAAGGTTTGTTACATATAGGGGGAGTTCTTACGTTTAGCGTAAAGGTTTGTTACATATTGGGGGAGTTCTTACGTTTAGCGTAAAAGGTTTGTTACATATTGGGGGAGTTCTTACGTTTAGCGTAAAGGTTTGTTACATATAGGGGGAGTTCTTACGTTTAGAGTTAAGCTCTGTTACTAATGGGGGGGGGGAGTTCTTGCGTTTAGCGTAAAGGTTTGTTACATATAGGGGGAGTTCTTACGTTTAGCGTAAAGGTTTGTTACATATAGGGGGAGTTCTTACGTTTAGCGTAAAAGGTTTGTTACATATTGGGGGAGTTCTTATGTGTAGCATGAAGGTTTGTTACATATTGGGGGACGTCTTACATTTAGAGTTAAGCTTTGTTACATATAGCGGGAGTTATTATGTGTAGCATAAAGGTTTGTTACATATAGGGGGAGTTCTTACATTTAGCGCCAAGCGTCGTTACATTTAGGGGGAGTTCTTACGTTTAGCATAGAGGTGTGTTACATATAGGGGGAGTTCTTGCGTTTAGCGCAAAAGGTTTGTTACATATTGGGGGAGTTCTTACACTTAGCGTGAAAGGTTTGTTACATATAGGGGGAGTTCTTACGTTTAGCGTAAAAGGTTTGTTACATATGGGGGGAGTTCTTGCGTTTAACGCAAAAGGTTTGTTTCATATAGGGAGAGTTCTTACATTTAGAGTTAAGCTTTGTTACATTTGGGGGGAGTTCTTGCTTTAGCGTAAAGGTTTGTTACATATAGGGGGGAGTTCTTACGTTAAGCACAAAGGTTTGTTACATATAGGGGGAGTTCTTACATTTAGCGCCAAGCGTCGTTACATTTAGGGGGAGTTCTTACGTTTAGCATAAAGGTGTGTTACATATAGGGGGAGTTCTTACGTTTAGCGTAAAAGGTTTGTTACATATAGGGGGACTTCTTGCGTTTAGCGTAAAGGTTTGTTACATATAGGGGGAGTTCTTATGTTTAAAATAAAGGTTTGTTACATATAGGGGGAGTTCTTACATTTAGAGTTTAGCTTTGTTACATATAGGGGGAGTTCTTACGTTAAGCGCCAAGCGTTGTTACATTTAGGGGCAGTTCTTACGTTTAGCATAAAAGGTTTGTTAGATATATGTGGAGTTCTTGCGTTTAGCGGAAAGGTTTGTTACATATAGGGGGAGTTCTTACGTTTAGAATAAAGGTTTGTTTCATATAGGGGGAGTTCTTACATTTAGAGTTAAGCTTTGTTACAGATGGGGGGAGTTCTTACATTTAGCGCCAAGCGTTGTTACATTTAGGGGGAGTTCTTACATTCAGCGTTAAGCTTTGTTTCATATAGGGGGAGTTTTTACGTTTAGCTTAAAGGTTTGTTGCATCTAGGGGGAGTTCTTGCATTTAGAGTTAAGCTCTGTTACTTATGGGCGGAGTTCTTGTGTTTAGCGTAAAGGTTTGTTACATATAGGGGGAGTTCTTACGTTTAGCATAAAGGTTTGTTACATATAGGGGGGAGTTCTTGCGTTTAGCGTCAAGGTTTGTTACATATAGGGGGAGTTCTTACGTTTAGAATAAAGGTTTGTTACATATAGGGGGAGTTCTTACGTTTAGCATAAAGGTTTGTTACATATAGGGGGGAGTTCTTGCGTTTAGCGCCAAGCTTTGTTACATTTAGGGGGAGTTCTAACGTTTAGCGTAAAGGTTTGTTACATTTAGGGGGAGTTCCCACGTTTAGCGTAAAAGGTTTGTTACATATTGGGGGAGTTCTTGCGTTTAGCGTAAAAGGTTTGTTACATATAGGGGGAGTTCTTGCGTTTAGCGTAAAGGTTTGTTACATATAGGGGGAGTTCTTACGTTTAGAATAAAGGTTTGTTTCATATAGGGGGAGATCTTACATTTACAGTTAAGCTTTGTTTCAGATGGGTGGAGTTCTTACGTTTAGCGTAAAGGTGTGTTACATATTGGGTGATGTTTTACATTTATAGTGAAGCTTTGTTACATATAGCGGCAGTTAGTATGTGTAGCTTAAAGGTTTGTTACATATAGGGGGAGTTCTTACATTTAGCGCCAAGCGTCGTTACATTTAGGGGGAGTTCTTACGTTTAGCATAGAGGTGTGTTACATATAGGGGGAGTTCTTGCGTTTAGCGCAAAAGGTTTGTTACATATTGGGGGAGTTCTTACACTTAGCGTGAAAGGTTTGTTACATATAGGGGGAGTTCTTACGTTTAGCGAAAAAGGTTTGTTACATATGGGGGGAGTTCTTGCGTTTAACGCAAAAGGTTTGTTTCATATAGGGAGAGTTCTTACATTTAGAGTTAAGCTTTGTTACATTTGGGGGGAGTTCTTGCGTTTAGCGTAAACGTTTGTTACATATAGGAGATAGTTCTTACGTTAAGCACAAAGGTTTGTTACATATAGTGGGAGTTCTTACATTAAGCGCCAAGCGTCGTTACATTTAGGGGGAGTTCTTACGTTTAGCATAAAGGTGTGTTACATATAGTGGGAGTTCTTACGTTTAGCGTAAAAGGTTTGTTACATATAGGGGGAGTTCTTGCGTTTAGGGTGAAGGTCTGTTACATATAGGGGGAGCTATAATGTTAAAAGTAAAGGTTTGTTAAATTTAGGGGTAGTTCTTACATTTAGAGTTTAGCTTTGTTCCATATAGGGGGAGTTCTTACGTTTAGGGCCAAGCGTTGTTACATTTAGGGGGAGTTCTAACGTTTAGCGTAAAAGGTTTGTTACATATAGGGGGAGTTCTTGCGTTTAGCGTAAAGGTTTGTTACATATAGGGGGAGTTCTTACGTTTAGAATAAAGGTTTGTTTCATATAGGGGGAGTTCTTACATTTAGAGTTAAGCTTTGTTACAGATGGGGGGAGTTCTTACATTTAGCGCCAAGCGTTGTTACATTTAGGGGGAGTTCTTACATTCAGCGTTAAGCTTTGTTACATATAGGGGGAGTTCTTACGTTTAGCGTAAAGGTTTGTTACATCTAGGGGGAGTTCTTACATTTAGAGTTAAGCTCTGTTACTTATGGGCGGAGTTCTTGTGTTTAGCGTAAAGGTTTGTTACATATAGGGGGAGTTCTTACGTTTAGCATAAAGGTTTGTTACATATAGGGGGGAGTTCTTGCGTTTAGCGCCAAGCTTTGTTACATTTAGGGGGAGTTTTAACGTTTAGCGTAAAGGTTTGTTACATATAGGGGGAGTTCTTACGTTTAGCATAAAGGTTTGTTACATATACGGGGGAGTTCTTGCGTTTAGCGCCAAGCTTTGTTACATTTAGGGGGAGTTCTAACGTTTAGCGTAAAGGTTTGTTACATTTAGGGGGAGTTCCCACGTTTAGCGTAAAAGGTTTGTTACATATAGGGGGAGTTCTTGCGTTTAGCGTAAAAGGTTTGTTACATATAGGGGGAGTTCTTGCGTTTAGCGTAAAGGTTTCTTACATATAGGGGGAGTTCTTACGTTTAGAATAAAGGTTTGTTTCATATAGGGGGAGTTCTTACATTTAGAATTAAGCTTTGTTTCAGATGGGGGGAGTTCTTGCGTTTAGCGTAAAGGTTTGTTACATATAGGGGGAGTTCTTACGTTTAGCGTAAAGGTTTGTTACATATAGGGGGAGTTCTTACATTTAGAGTTAAGCTCTGTTACTTTTGGGCGGAGTTCTTGTGTTTAGCGTAAAGGTTTGTTACATATAGGGGGAGTTCTTACGTTTAGCATAAAGGTTTGTTACATATAGGGGGAGTTCTTACGTTTAGCGTAAAAGGTTTGTTACATATAGGGGGAGTTCTTGCGTTTAGCGTAAAGGTTTGTGACATATAGGGGGAGTTCTTATGTTTAAAATAAAGGTTTGTTACATATAGGGGGAGTTCTTACATTTAGAGTTAAGCTTTGTTACAGATGGGGGGAGTTCTTGCGTTTAGCGCAAAAGGTTTGTTACATATAGGGGGAGTTCTTACATTTAGAGTTTAGCTTTGTTACATATAGGGGGAGTTCTCACGTTTAGCGCCAAGCGTTGTTACATTTAGGGGGAGTTCTAACATTTAGCGTAAAGGTTTGTTACATTTAGGGGGAGTTCTTACGTTTAGCGTAAAAGGTTTGTCACATATAGGGGGAGTTCTTACGTTTAGCCTAAAAGGTTTGTTACATATAGGGGGAGTTCTTGCGTTTAGCGCCAAGCGTTGTTACATTTAGGGGGAGTTCTTACATTCAGCGTTAAGCTTTGTTACATATAGGGGGAGTTCTTACGTTTAGCGTAAAGGTTTGTTACATCTAGGGGGAGTTCTTACATTGAGTTAAGCTCTGTTACTTATGGGCGGAGTTCTTGTGTTTAGCGTAAAGGTTTGTTACATATAGGGGGAGTTCTTACGTTTAGCATAAAGGTTTGTTACATATAGGGGGGAGTTCTTACGTTTAGCGCCAAGCGTTGTTACATTTAGGGGGGAGTTCTTACATTTCGAATTAAGCTTTGTTACATATGGGGGGAATTCTTGCGTTTAGCGTAAAGGTTTGCTACATACAGAGGGGAGTTCTTGCGTTTAGCATAAAGGTTTGTTACATATAGGGGGAGTTCTTACGTTTAGCGTAAAAGGTTTGTTACATATAGGGGGAGTTCTTGCGTTTAGCGCCAAGCGTTGTTACATTTAGGGGGAGTTCTTACATTTAGCGTAAATGTTTGTTACATTTTGGTGGGCGGATTTGGCTGTTTGTGGAGCAGCACCGGTTGAATGAGTCAAATTCGACGCATTCTCGTAATATTGTTTCATGCATTGTCGAACACTTGAAGCTCAGTTCATGAACAACAAAAGATTGAATATCGTCGACCAGCTGAAAAAACCCCTTGTCTCCAAATTCATAAGAAACAAAAACACGCATGTCTACTATTCTTACATGCAAAATTAAACATTTTTTTTTAATCTTATTTACACTTTAAATTATATTTATATATATATTTTTTTTTTTTTTTTCCTGTAAAGTTTTTCATTCTGAAGATACGAGGTTTTATCGGCAGGCTGACGATATTTCGCTCTGCGGAAGTTTTTATTACATTTAGGGGCAGGCTGAGTATTTACGTTTAGCGTTAGAAATTTCACGTTTCGGGGGAAGGTCGATTATTACGTTTAGCGTTATAAATTTTTCATTTAGGGGGAGTTCTACGTTTTGCGCTAATTATTATTACGTTTGGGGGGAGTTTTATGTTTTGCGGCAATGTTACGTTTAGAAGTTGTCGTGCCTCATTCGCTCAGTTGAATGCCACATATTTTTAATTTGAGATGAATTTACGTCTTAACATGAATGTAATGGCATTTCAGCTGCATTTATTTGCTGAAAGTACTCCTTAAAAGTATCTATCAAGTGATGTTTGTGACGGGAAGGCACCGTTTTTGTTTCCCATAGAACTGCCCCTATAGTCTGTCTTACTATTTGCGCTCCACTACGTTGACTCCCACTTGCAACTTCACCGCAGCAAGTGATTTATTTTATACACTTCAGGCCAAAAGTTTGGAAGCAAGATCAAATTTGTACAAAAAAAAAATCATAGTTTCATTGGCATACTTTGCAACAAAATAAACATGATTATTATATAAAGAATCACTGATCAAATTACATTTTTACTCAAATTATCAAGCCCACATTACGAGGCCAAACTTTTAGTCCTAGTGCCCGCGGGATTGCCGTTGGTATCCAGTGGGCTGTAAACCATGACAAAGTGAATAATACAAACTGTAATTTGTTTCTTACTTTTTCCACTTAAGTTGTGACACTTGCAAATCTTCTTAATCCAAAAACTTAACCCCTCCTTTCTTTTGGTAACATCAGCAATGGTCTGGTAACATCAATCTAAACAGTACCTAAAGGTAAATAGAGGAAAATGGTGCATATCAATGAAAGAAAAGTCTCATCATGCAGTAAATAGATCCCAAAGTCCGTCAATTTCATTCTGGTTTTTAAGAAAGGCATTGTGAACAGAGACTTGAAGTTGCCTCCATATTTTTGACCTGTATTGGCCTTGCTTCCAAACTTCCGGCCTGTAGTGTATATTGCTCAAAATCAGACAAGAATATCTGTTGGTATCTGCAAATTAGTGTAAATGTTTGAGTAGGCAACAGGACATACCCCATATAATCTGTCCCCATGCCTTACTAAAAGAGTAAAGTGTTGTTGATGACAGTTCCATGAATACGGACCTTTAACCTCATCAGTTTAGAAAAAAAATTCTCATTCTTTTTCAACAAATTTTTGAAAATGTATGCCGTGGAAGCAAATCAGGAGCCTTCTGATTCTTAGACCGCCTGCTCTACCTCCTGAGCCATGCCGCCCCCCCGCAGGGCGGACAGCAGAACTGCCTCACTTCTCCGCCCTGCCGCGTAGTAGATAGCCGATCCCTTTCCCCCAATACACCCTGCTGCGGGGCGTATAGCCATTTCCTTATTATTATTGTATTCTTGGTTAGGATTCAACAGTTGACTAGGATTAAGTTTCCACTCTTCATAACTAAAGAGTACAGTAAAGGTGTCTTATTGATTAGGTTTTATGGTGCATTTGGTAACATTTTGCAGAATATATTTTGCATTGATTTATATATTTAATTGCACGCATTATATTATCTTTACTCTTTAATGTAATATCAAGTACTGTCTATAATTTATTTGATAACTGTGACTATATGTTGTCGCTGTCTCTGAACATTTCCCCCACCCCAAGTAAAGTTGTCGACAGATGACAACGTAAACGTTTTCCAGTCGGACAGCTTTTTACACCAATTTGCGGTGACCGTGCTGCTAAAAAAGGTGTACGTACTTGTCACCAAAATGACCATCATTCACTGAAAAGTTCTGAAATGCCGTTCTCTCTGGGAAAAAAAAAAAATACCGTCGCTGATGGTGGTTCGAATCCAGCTTGGCGCGAGCTTTAAAACATACGTTTTCTTAAATTCATTTTTTCAAAGGCACTTTTAAAAGTAGTTATTACTGAAGCAATCATATTTGCTGTAAAAGAGCAAATAAGCTGCAGCCTAAAAATCACTAATATATTTGTGAATATTTAACGAATCTGCGAACAAAGCCAACCACAATAAATGACATCAGCGTTATCTTGCAATACCCATTATCCATTGTGCGTGACATCACGCATTTTCGGCTAGGGGTATTAACTCCGCCGTATATCATATGGATTTCCACTGTCAACCATCTACACAACGTTCATTCCTGCCATTTATACGCAATATTTGCACACTTTTGTCAGAGGTTGCAAAGCAACAATGAAATGGGAAGTACGCGATCTGGTGGTGTTTGTTTTCTAAAGTTTTGTAAGAGGCTATTCGCCCTGCGGCATTTCAGGGCAAAAGATCGATGAGCAGGGCAGATTATAAAATGAAATCTCTTAGTGGCCCCTCTACTCGGCAAATGGCAGAAGTGCTTCTCTTATCCGTCCCACTGCGGTGCGAGTAGCAGAACTGCTTCTCTTGTCAGCCCTTTTGCAGGGCAGATAGCCGTCCTCTTTGCCCCAATTCACCCCACTGCGGGGCGAATAGCCACTTCGTAAAGTTTTAGGAGAGTTTAAAAGCTTGAAGTACATGAAGTGGCTACATATGGAAGCCCATAGTGGACAATATTCAAATGAAAACGTAATTCCACTATTACATGATAATTTTCCACTTATGAATGAGTTATTTGAGACAATATTAAATTTAAAATGCATTAATCCAATTATCACTTTCATTTTTCACATACACATATGGGCAACTTAGCCTAATGCACGATGGCACACAATACGCAGCAGCCTAGCCATCATGACATCATCAATCAGCCTCTGTGCGCACAAGCGCAACCCAGAAGCTGATTGGTTGGTATGCAAATGAGGAACATGCTTTTCGCTCTCGCCCTTAGTGAGCGACGTCCAAGCAGAAGACCTGCCTTGACGAGACGCTTACAGATTGGATTTTAAGAGCCATTATCTGCAAGGTTCGGGCAGGCGATGATAGTCACCTTCTTCAACTTTGCTGAAACTTTGGCGGTTTTATGTCCCTGCCCTCAGTATAAAATTCCCCAAGTTGTTTGGCTGTACCTGCACCGGTTTTGGTTTTAGGGGTCAATCAAGCGCAAGCCGAAATAAGGCCTAAAACGCCAAATGACCAAAATTTGATTTTTGGGTTGCCCTTATTCACTGCGCAAACTTTATCCCAAAGTATAAATTGTAAAATTGACTTAAAGGGGGCATGTTCAGGGGAAAGAGCGATTTTTGGCCTGGGATCTTCGGTGCGCAACATATAGAGGGCGGTCCAATATGGCCGAAATACATTTTCATCACTAGTTTGCACCCTTATCCTCCGTGCGCGATCAGTGCCCCAGAACTATTATAGTCTAACTACATACTAGTGTGGTGCAGCTATCTTTTAGAGGTAAGAAAAAGTTGGGATAGTGTATGCGCACACCAACAGGTGGCGCCGAACATGGCAAAATGGTAAAATGCGGCATATTCCAGCGCCACCTGGTGGCGTGCACGTTCGATTGACAGGCCAAAGGTTTGTTCCATCATGAAGTATAGAAGTCACCCATTTAGTTTATGAAAACCATTTCTTGGGATAAGGACTACTGTCCATAAGTGGCGCTTTACTATCAGATGAACTGGTACACGTGGAAAGCAATATCCACACAAAATTGTGCATGATTGAATGAAAATCCCAAGGAAATACTTTTGTATGAGATGTCCTTCACAGGGAACAATGGGATCATGACTTCGGAAGTCAATACAAGGTGTGCTAAAAATCTACTTCCATAGAACGTGAAGAGTTGAAAGAAGCATACAAGATTGTTGTTAAATTTTGTTCTGAACCACTTGGTACAAATACAATAAAACTGAACTCAAGAAATCAACTATTATCCAGAACAAGGAACAAGGTCAAACTCACAGTTACATGTAGGGATTATAACGCAGCTGATTACACGACTATGTGATACAATGGGGATGTTGCCACTCAGAATCAGTCACTGCAACTGTATGAGCACTTCAACTATGATCTCGCAGGGAAAGTGAGGATGACACAACCATCATGATTTAGTTTCAGTCATGCCCGCTATGTCGTATCGTCATGAAGATGCTGCTGTTTGCCTGTGAAATGGCCTCATGTTGTCATAGAAATGCAACAACATCTACAGAGACGTAGCGACCTCTTCATTCCACCCTAGTCATACATGAATGGTACATCACAGGCAAAAAGGTCCTGTAACTATACAAGAAGTTGTTTTGTGAAAGAAAAATGCTGGTTTTGTATACATTGGGAATATTTGTTTATTCATTCAAGCCAGTTCTGGCACTTTAACGACGTTCGGATACGTGGATGATTCTGGATAGAACCTCAGATTGAAAAAGTGGCTTTTCAATAGTCTGAAACAATGGAGTAAACAGGAAGTACTAGTGGTGCCCTCAATCAATAATTGATGTAACTAATGAAATCACACATATCCCAGAGATGATTGAAAAGTCAATAATCATTACCTGAAATAAGGTCAAGTCCATCACAGGGCCTGTTCTACTGGGACACACCATTGAAATGCACCTATAGCCGCTCATATTGACATGCGCAAAGAATATCCCATGATGTTCATCTCTGAAATTTTATTAAAAGGCTAGACATAATTCATTAAAACATATCCTTGGGATAGTGGCTGCGCATTTCATAACTGGACCAATCATAAGTAATTTTTAGCGGATATTGCTTTACACGCGTACCAGGGCATCAGTTGGTAAAGAACCCCCTATTATCGACAATATTCCATTTCCCAAGAAATGACTTTCATAAAATAAAAGAGTGATCTCCATACTTCATCATGCAACAAACCTTTGCCCTGTCTTTGACATAACGTGCTGAAATATGCCAAATTTTACCATTTTGCCATGTTCAGCACAACCTGTTGGTGTGCGCATACACTATCCCAACTTTCTCTCACCTGTAATGGACAGTCCAACTACACACCAATGTGGTGCAATTGTAAAGGTTTTGGGGCACTTATCGCGCACAAAGTATAAGGGGTGCCAACTAAACAAAATAGGCAAACTAACAAAAATGGATTGCGGCCATATTGGAGCACCCCTTGTATGTTGCGCAAAGATCCCAGGCTGAAAATTTCTTTTTCCACTGACCATCCCACCATAATTCAATTTTCCAACTTTTACTTTGAGATGACATTCACGCAGTGAGTAATAGCAACCCAAATATCACATTTTGGTAATTTGGGATTTTAGGCCCCATTTCAGCTTGCACTTGATAGACCCCTAAAACCCAAACTGGTGCAGGTAGGGCCAAAAAATTTGGGGAATTTTCTAGTTTGGGTAATGACATTAAACCACCAAAGTTTATGCAAACCTGAAGGTGGTGACCATCATCTCCTGCCTGAACTTAACAATGGCTCTTAATTTTCATTGTGTCCAAAAAAAGAAGAGCGTGGTGACATGTATTTGAAAATGCAATGGATAGGGAGGCACTGTTTCCCTTACAGCATTTGAATATTGTCCCATGTATTGCAGGATAAGTCTTTGAAAATGAAATGTCAAATGTAATCATCATTATTATATCATTATAATTTCCAAGTGATTAGAAAACAGCATTTTCATTATCATGCTAACTCTAAAAGAGCGTGATCACATGTATATGTAAATGCAATAGACTGGGAGAGCTGATTATCTTATTGCATTCAAATATTGACCTCAGTAGAGCAAGTTAAGTCTTTGCAAATTAAATGTTGAATGCCATTTTCAATATCATTTTCAAGTAGTCAGAAAATAGCATTTACATTTTAATGTTGACCCTAAACAGGCGTGTTGACATGTAAATGTAAATCCAATAGGCTGGGGGTGCACTTTTGCTTATTGCATTTGAATACTGTCCACTGTATTGTGGAGCATGACTTTACAGCTTTACATTATCATTAGAATATAGTCGCAGATTTCCAATATGTGTACGTGAAAATTAAAGTGAAAATTGAATGCATTTTCAATTTAATATTGTCTCAAATAACTAATTCATAAGTGAACAAGATGTCTTTGTGAAACACTGATGCCCCCGTGCATAACATGCACATGCTTACCATTAAAGGCCTATCATGAGTCAATCAAATTTAAAGGTCAAGGTCACAAGGTCAACATTCATTACCTCATCAGAAAGGCCTTATCCTAAGGAATGCATATGCCAGGTATCAAATGCCTATTACTAGCTAATGAAAAGTTATGGCCCATGTTGAAGTTTTTGTCACCAAAGGTCATGCTCCAAGGTCAAGGGCACAAGGTCAAAAGTCATGACCCCATCTGTAATGCCTTCTCACAAGCAATGCATATGCCAAGTATCAAAGTCCTATCATGAGCCGTTCAAAAGTTATAGCCATGGCAAAGTGCGGCCGGACAGACGGACAGGTGAATAAAAATTATCATGCAATAGCGGGATTACATTTTAATTTGAATATTGTCCACGATGGGCTTCCGTGGCTACAGACATTCATTTTCATTTCGTAATACGACTATGGGCTGAGAATCATGCAGCGGGATGGGAATGAAAGTTCTGGTGTATGTAACCAGTGGGGTTTATGTTAAAAAGAAATTGTCAGGCAGAAAAATGGAAAATACCCACTTCGAAAAGCAAAGAAGAGTTCATTTTAATGGCCCAACAGAAACCACTCTCTCTATGAATGAAGCTCGGGTCGAGCTAAAAATCCGGACACATACCAAGTCTAACAACAACTCTGCTGACTGCCTTTATCCAGTCTCGTTTTAACTCATTGTCAGCTAGGGGGCGTATCATTAGGAAGGGTGGAGAGTAATCACATGCGCCTTGACCGAACAGTCCAGCATGTTTTTGCCAGATCTTTCTTTTCCTCTTACGAAGATAGTATGTGCCATTTGCACAGCCCTTGACAGCACACAATGTATGGAGTGAGATATTTTTCTTTATTACATGAGAAAATAAATGATCCAAGAGGGGGGAAAAAAAAAAGTTTGAGAGAAAAAGTTCTCACACTGATCGCAAAAAAGCCTTTTATGACACAAAAAAATATATATTTGAGAGAAAAAGTTTTCATACCGATAACAAAGTTATATTTGAGACTAAAAATCTCATAGAACATAAAAAAATAATTTTAAAAATTATTTTGGAGAAAAAAAATCTCTCACAACCTAAGTGTTTGCTCTCGATGCAATTTATTTTGCTCTCGTGTCAGGATTTTACTATCGGGGCGAAAATAATGCCATGGGCGGGGCCACGTTCCTATTGGCCAGTCGGGTGAGAATAGTCTTGAGAGTCGAATACAACTGAATCATTGCACCATTATTGATTTGCCAGCATAGATGTGCTGGCTTAAGTGGAGACTCCAATGTTTAGGTAAAATGATGACACGAACCACTCAACGGGTAGCTGCCTGAGCAAGCTAATAGTCAAAATTATTCCCATCACAGCCCTAACGGGTTAGAGCGTAACAGATCAGAGGTATTAAAGGATGTGTAACTGGAGAGTAATGTGGCATTCCGCTCAGCCAACATCACTGAAGATACATTAAATGTACTAATATAAGCTAGTTTGCCTTGAGTGATGCGTTTGTCAGATTGTCATGGACAAACAGCACTCATATTCATGAATGTGTAGCTATTATATTGTTAGCATGCTAATCGCTAGTAAAGCTAATCGCTAATTAGCCATCATGCTAGGCGAACTTGCAAACTCGCCTGGTTCATACAATTTTTTTTTTTTTTTTTTTTTTAATAGATTTTGGCATTTTTATACAACAAATGTGCATAGTAAACAGAAATACCCTCCCCAACAACAGGCACTGGAACAAAACAAGTACACAATTTAAAAAAAAAATTAAATAAAATAATGATAAATTTTTTAAAAAGGCGAAAACATGTGGTACAGGGAGTTACTAGGATATGGCTATGACAGGGTTAGGACAGATAATAATATTCATTAGTGAATAAGTCAGAGTCTCTGTAAAAAAGTGTGCAAAGGTTTCCAGAGTTTCCAGAATTTGTCCAGTTTATGATGAATTTTGTGAGTCAGTTTCTCTAGTGGAAGCAGGGCTGATATCTGAGAAATCCACAAATCAACAGTGGGAATCTGCGGTGCAGACCAGCGTAGCAAAACACACTTTTTTGCAAGATATGATAGTAATACTAAAAGAGCTCTGGTGTCAGTGTCTGGAGAATAATTTAATGGATACAAAGAGGGAGACCGTGTGAACTGTTTGCAAATAACCTCTTGAATCACAGAATGAACCCCTTTCTAGAACACTTGGATCCGATCACATGACCAGAACAGATGAATAAGAGTGCCTTTATGACTTTTACATTCATAACAGAGATCTGAACTGTTGGGGAACATCTTCTGGAGGCGGACAGGTGTGAAATAAATCCTGTGGAGAAGTTAGAAATTTTGCTCACATATAGAAATTGAGGTGCATTTTGGAAAAGTCCCATTGCAAATCTTTGTCCACTCTGCATGATTAAATGCCACCCCCAGATCGTGTTCCCACAGTGACTTCAAAGGGTCATATGCAGAAGTATCTGAATACTGCAATAAGTCATAAAACCCAGAAATCATGCTTTTACAAAATTTGCCGGTTATCATGGCATCTTCCAGCTCTGACAGCTTCAGACGAATTTTGTTAGTTTTTAAAAGACCATCTATAAAATGACGAATTCGAAGGTATTTGAAAAAATCTTTGTGAGAAACATCATAATCAGATCTTATTTGTTCAAATGATTTTAGAGAGTCTGAGGACAGCATGCCTGCAAAATCTCATAAACCTTGAGAGGACCACTCAATCAAAAGGATACTCCTGAGTTGTAATGGAAGATCAAGGTTCAGCACCAGAGGGGATTGAGCAGAAATATCGAAAGGAATACTTAAATATTTTCTCACGTCCCTCCATGCCAACAGTGTATAATAAATAATCATGTTATCATGGAGGGATTTAATCTAATCTATACTGTTGATAAAAGGAAGAGATGTGAGTTTCCTGGGATGACAAGCTGAGGACTCCAGACTGATCCATAGAGAGTTCTGACTGTTCATAAACCAATTTGCCATTGTTTTAAGTTGAGCTGACAGATAATATAGTTGCAAATTAGGTAAAAACAGGCCGCCTAGTTTCCTCGGCTTGGTAAGTTTAGAAAACCTAACCCTTTGATGTTAATTGTTCCAAATGTAACAAGAAATATGACAATTCAATGTCTTGAAAAATGATGAAGTTAAATATCAGGGGAGGTTTTGAAATAGATAATTTAACTGGGGAAGGATATTCATTTTTATGGCATTGATTCTCCCAAAGAGGGACGTTGGCAAAGAGGACCATTTTTTTAGTCATTTTTAATTTTATCAATCAAAGGGGAATAATTACAGTCAAACAATTTGTTTAAATCAGCGGAGACAAAAATTCCTAAGTATCTAAGACCCGACTCCGACAAATGGAAGAGAGACTGTATACAGACATTCTGGGGAATGTTAAAGGGTAAAGCAACAGATTTTCCTAAATTTACTTTATAGCCTGACAAAACACCAAAAAGGCTAATAGAACTCAAGACAACAGGAACTGATTTTTCAAGATCCTTTAAGTACAGAAGGACATCATCTGCAAATAAGGAAATGACATGGCTTTCTTCCCCCGCTATGATTCCATGTATGTCAGGATTAGTCCTGATGGCTTCAGCCAGATGCTCAATAAATAAGGTAAACAATAAAGGTGACAGAGGGCATCCTTGCCTGCAACCTCAGCGTACAGGGAAACCTTCAGACATCAGTCCATTTGTATTAACAGAGGCAACTGGGTCACAATTGAGGACTTTAACCAAATTAATAAATTTAGGGCCCAGACCAAATTTTTCCAACACCAGGCATGCCAATAGGTCTGAGAAAAAAAGAGGAACATCACGCGGAGTAGGCGGTCCGGTGTCGCGCCAAAGGCCTTTTACATGAGGATGTATCCCCTATGTCCACAGATCACTGTATCTGTCCTTACATTACTTACAGATCGATTGTAAAACCGGTCATGTTAAAGATAATCCCCAAACTAACTGGGATTGTGATGTTTTGTAAAGATGCAAACAATAAATGGAACATAGTTAAACAGAAAAACAAAAATCTAAAAACACACCACTGTAATGCTGTCTACAGGCTTCGTACACCTTTTACAGAGTGGAATTCAACCACTTTTCAAGGATTTTCAAGGTGTATTTTCATGCTTTTCCGGCACCTAACAGCTGTGGCAAATTACATATTTATATACATAAATGACAAATTCCACAGAAAGTGTGACCAACAGGTCCCACTGTACTTAAAAGGATGAAATTATAAATGAATGGTATATATACTCAGCAACAAAAGTTTCTGTGACACCAATATTGTTAATTATTTTTCATAACGCAATTATGAAATTGTCATACATGGTGATATCAGACTGAAACAGTACACGTAAACACAACATTGAAATGGAAATCATGAAAATGCGAGAAAATGACTTTGCACGTGAAAATGTGCGTAAATCATGCTTGTGGATGGCAATAAAAGAGGAAAATTTTTGGAATGTTCACATTGTGCCTGATGAACGACGGAAGCATCACTTATCGAAAACACAGCCATTTCGGATCAGGAACTCTACCCTCTAAATGCCAAGACTGTCTGAAAATGATCGGTGGAGGGCCATTGGGATGATTGAATCCGGAACCTCGCAGAGGGAAGTTGCTCATCGCCTGAATGTCCACCGAAACACCATTTGGAACTTATGGCAGCGTCATCAGCAGACAAGACATGTCAGAGACCGTCCTCGCAGCGGCCGTCCACGAGTAACCACTCCCAGACAGGACAACTGGATTCGAACAACCCATCTCCGAAATCGATTCCAACCTGCAACCATAACTGCAAGAACGATACCTGGTTTGAGGCGACTGTCTGCACAGACAATCCGTTGCCGTCTCCGTCATTTTGGCATTGTCCCACGTCGGCCAGCAAGACGTCCAATACTCACAGTACAACACCGACGACTGTGTCTCCAGTGGGCACAACAACATCGACGGTGGATCCAACGTCAGTGGGATCTTGTACTCTTCACTGATGAATCAAGATTCATGCTTAACCGATGTGATGGTCGTTTACGTGTATACTGTCGACGTGGAGAACGTTATGCCAACAACTGTGTTCATGAATTTGATCGTTTTGGAGGTGGTAGTGTCATGATTTGGGGAGGGATCACGGCTAGAAACAGAACAGATTTGCATGTCAGATGGAAATCTGACAGGTCAAAGATATCGCGATGAAGTGCTACGGCCATTGGTGGTACCGTTTTTGATGCAACATGGTCCCGGAATAACGCTGCAACATGATAACGCCAGACCACACTTTGCAAGGATTGTACAGCAGTATCTGATGCAACAACATGTCAATGTCCTGCCATGGCCAGCCAGATCCCCAGACATGTCCCCAATCGAGCATCTTTGGGACGAGATGGATCGACGTTTGCGGCGGTTGGATAACCCGCCAGCTACACTCCAGGAATTGCGACAACGTCTACGTCAGATTTGGAATGACATCCCACAGCAATTTCTGGCACATCTGATTCGGTCCATGCGCCGGAGATGCGTTGCTTGCATCATGGCACGAGGAAGTCACACCCGGTATTGAAGTGTGAAGGTCACAATTGGTTAGACGTCAGACAAGTGCTTCATGATGCATGAAAATGACATTTTTCGTTTTGAGTGACGTTGGCACTGAAAAGTCAGTGTTTCTCCTGTTAAATAAACATATTGATTGCATTGAGATCTTTGCGTGTCATTTATAACATACACATAAATGGTGTCACAGAAACTTTTGTTGCTGAGTATATGTTCTTTATTTCATTGATAACATAAAAACAAATGTTTACATGAAGTTTTAGACCTGGTTCACTGTTATTTTGTTAAGAAAAAAAAAAAGGGAATTTAAAAATTTGGTCTTGTTGCTAATGTTACATGGACGGAAAATTGGTGTTCACAGTACGGAACCCATACGGTGACAAGATTGTCTGAGCCAACGGCAATAATGGCACGATGAGCAGAGAAAAGGGAAGGCGCACCAGTGACCAACCCGCTAATCCACAATAAGCAGGGCTTTGGCAATCCTGCCCACTCATTTCCAAGTTCTCGTCCACCCTGGAGTTCTGAGAGGAAGGAGTATGAATGTGCCACTCGTCCATTTAATATAAACGACGTTCGAACTTGGCTTGCTTGTGAAAATTCAATAACTGATCCGGGTGTGCAATCTAGTGATAGAATATTGTAACTGCGTGCATAAATCTGCAGCTCCGTGTCCAGTGGCGGTCACATCTGCCCTGCCAGTAGCCGCCAAAACTCATTCACAGCAGTGCTGTACTGATATTACAGGTTGTTGCTGACGTTATTACTGCGGACGGAAATTTTTACCTTTTTGACAAGGGACACAAACGCGAGTTGGTGAAGATTCTACAAGGCCAGGAAGTGAGCATCCGCTCGCACATGCACTTTACCCCGCTTTTACACTACCAGTTGTTATAAAATAGGGACTTCAATGCGGAATGCAGAGCGAACGTTGACCACACATCGCACAGAAATTACGTTCGCGGGAAAAAACGAGTCCGAGGTCCGAGTGGTGGCTGCTGCTGCATCTCCGATTGAGGCAGCGCCATACGAAGCCCACTCGAGAGTCTGCCTTCGCAAACCGCGAGAGGGCTCTGCGACACCGCCGACAAAGCGGAGAGCGAGCAATCAGACCCCGCTCTTTGCTCAATTCAACCGCGGCCTCTGGAGTCCGCAGCTGCCGAGACAGCCGCCACAAGTTCCACTCATCTTGCACCGTGCAATCACTCATTTTGGTTCTCGTTTGACACTGATCTATTGTTCTGTAATAAGCAGGCGAATGCGTACGAAGTTTAGTGTCTGTGTGTGTGTGTGTGTGTATGTATAGGCCTATATATATATATATATATATATCGTGCCGAATCCCCCTCCCCCTCTTCCAAGCGTACTCACTCATCGCACGGCACACTCATCACCAAACGAACTAAACCATCTCTATCCCTATCCAACTCATAGGGAATGCTATCCCTAACCCACAGGGAATGCTGTCCCTCTCCCTAACCCTCACCTTAACCTAACTCAGCCACAAATAGTTTGTTCTACTCAAATTATTCTACCTAGTGTCTCCAGATCGTCCACCAGCATGAAAGACATCAAAATGGATATTCACTCGTCTCCTTATTGACAACAATAAATAAAAGAGAAAATGAGGAAAAAAAGAGTATATATATAACCTGTGTGGGTATTTTTATTGATATTTATATAATATATATAATCTTTCGCTTGTCTTTCAAGCTTCAGCGATAAATGGAAACTAATGGCAAAGAGCTGATAAGAATCTCAATTGGTTAGTGGTTAAGGCCAAGGTGCATAGTGTAGTTAACATTGCATTCTCCACAAGGTTCCTAGTTCGACTCCCACCGCAGACACTAATGTATTGTCTGAATTAACATGCAAACCTTTGTCGTCGACGAAAAGCAGAAAAAAAACTTAAGTCCAAAAAAAAAAAAAAAAGAACATACATAGTTCAAGAGATAGGAGATAGCGTGGAAGGCAAGAGGTAAGAACTCGCATAGGCATTAGCGCGATTTTTTTTTACGCGCGCCGCGTCTACCCCTTCCTTTTAAAATTGTTCCCCCATCATTCTTAACCCCCTTCTCACTCATAAAAACCCCCCAAAAATATTTGTGCCCCCTTTTAAAATTATTCTGGCCCAAAAAAAGTGGAGGTTGTGAATGGTACTCTTGCCGATACATTTTTTTCATTCATAAAATGCTTTTTTGCGATCAGTGTGAAAACTCTCTCTCTCAAACATTTTTTTCCCTCTTGGATCATTTATTTTCTCTCATGTAATTAAGAAACAAATCTCACTCCATAACCATGTAGTTGGCATCTAAGTACGAGAGAAAAGCATTACTGCTATGAATTTGTACATGTACTGCCAGCATGGACAGTTTAAATGTTGGTCAATATAGTATGAAACAACACAAAGAATGTGAACAACACAAATAAAAAAGTATTAACATTGCATATCAAAGCCAATGGCAGGGGGTCGATGCGGCGGTGTTATACCCCCAGCCGAAAGGCTCAATCCGATGTCGTTTCATGCAGAGGTTCGGGGGAACGCAGTGCGCAAGGGAACCCGTTAGTTTTCAACCCAGTTGGGACACAACTCCGTAATGTAAAGTTAAGGCATTTTTACGATACCAAAGAAATCAGCTGACTCAATATCTGCCAGCTAGTAATTTGGTTGTTTCCCACGTGGGTCTCCGGAAAAGAATGCAATTCACTTAAAACTTAATCGCCACCAACAAAAACGTGAGGAGTCACCCAACTAACGTTACATAGCGATATTTAATTGAAAGCCACTCACTACTCTTTAGTTCCTAGTTCTGAAGATGAGAAATCCTGCTCCTGATGAAGTTCATCTCCATGTTGTGATGAATCTTGATCACCACACAATGCAACGTTCCCATCCATAATGTAATCTCCGCCTTGTGAAGTGAGCCTCAATAAGGATCCAGCCTCAGTAGGACATCCGGTTGCGGCAGTGAACTTAATTTCAAAATAAAAGCAAATATAAAAATATCCTGTTAAGATTAGATTTCAGATTTGGTTGTTGATGTAATGTTCAAGTGTGCAAAAAAAGGAGAATAGATTTTATCTTCCTCGTACAGGTAGAATAAATAACAAAAACTGAAGTAAGAATTCCTTTTTTTCCGATGATGCCCACATCAAAGGTAAAAACTGAATGAAAAATAATTTATGGTGATGCAAACATCAAAGGTAAATATTCCAAAAATGAAAAGAAACCTGCATGAATTAAGTCTGTGTAGGTACAGTTCCTCTGTGTAAGTATAGCGCTGATCCATGTACATGACTTTGAGCACGATTCACTGGCAGACTATTGGAGGATTTACAAAATAAATTTTGTGAGGCTGATAAAACTATATATAGTGCCCCAAACAATGGGGGCAAATTAAAACCATATCATGTATAGATTCCAAAAATGCCAAGAAACCTTCATGAATTATGTCTGTGTAGGTACAGCGCCTCTCCATGTACACGACTGAAGCACTAATCATTGGATTCCTTTGTGTTACATAGGGCTAGGTTTATTGTTGGTGCTGCATCATGGTAGGAAAATCGTGGAATATGCGACTCATGATTTTGAGTATTCAATTTTGACATTGACAGCAACTTATATTTGCTTTTTCCAGTGCCTTGTAATATCTTGTGTTACCTTTCCCTTTGCATTCACACTAACTTCACTTCACATACGGTAATCTTCACATACATATCTTTCAAAACAAAAATAATTACAGTTTACAACCCTCGCAATATTACACATCTCTGCACACACATAGCACTTATTGCATCACAGCATGGGTGTAGGAACCAGGGGGACGTATGCCTTCCAATATTGGAGACAGGTGCATTTGTCCCACCCAAAAATTATAACACAGAGGAGAAAAATATTTGATTTTGAAATTTTCAATTTATGTGGTTTTACTTTGAAAGCGCAACACAGCGCCGTGTCACTGGCCCAACCCTTCCTCTCCGGCTCTGAGAGTGTTTGGGAGGCGGGAGGCAGGAAGGGGGTAGGAATACACCCGGAAGTTGAATCTCAATTGAACGCTCAAAGTAGATAGCAGATGATCAACTAGCGGTAGCTTCTCCTTTCACCCCCATTAATTTTGCCTGACATTTGACATCAAATAACTTTACACTAAAAACATTATGAGCCTTCATGTCAGCGATAATATTTTCTACAGAGAATCCACGTTTTGAAGCAGACGTCTTTACTTCGTATGTAACATTATGGTCTAATAGTAAGCATTTTTAGCCGATGGCACCAGGCTAGGCTAAAAGTGACGTGAAATGCTGGTGACTTTCTGTCACACAGGACGTAAATAACTGCACTGTTAAGACCAGAAGCCCATAACGAATCATAAACAGAAAAGACGACTGAGCCACATTGCTAATAAAGTGAAGTACCTATGAAGTAACTAGATGATGCGCACCCTATAGAGACGTTAACCCACGCCTCTTGTTGACCTTGACCTTTCGACCTCAAAATGCAAATTTGGACAGGGTACCCTAGGATCATCTATCCCACAAAGTTTGGTCACCCTAGCTGCAGTGGTAGCCAAGCTGTTGTGCGGACACACACACACACACTCACACACACACACACACACACACACACAAAGACAGACAGACGGTGCGAAACTGTATACCCACGCCGCCTCGTCGGGCATGGTTAAAATAATTCGCAAAACATCATAACATCAAACGAAATCAGACTATACTACGACATAGCATTAGGGCCAGGCATAAGTAAGATTTTTTTTCTTTTTCACATTTCGAAAATAAAGTCTAAATGTCGAGAATAAAGTGGAAATGCCTGGAATAAAATCGAAATGTCGAGAATAAAGTGGAAATGCCGAGAATAAAGTTGAATTCGAGAATAAAGTGGAAATGCCTAGAATAAAATAGAAATGTCAAGAATAAAGTGGAAATGCCGAGAATAAAGTCGGAATGTCTAGAATAAAATGGAAATGTCGAGAATAAAGTGGAAATACCGAGAATAAAGTCGGAATGTCGAGAATAAAGTGGAAATATTGAGATTTAAGTCAAACTGTTGAGAATAATACTGCCATTTTAAGATTTAAGTCGAACTTCAAATCAAACTGCGAACATTAGCTCATATCGCTGCTTCTACAAAATGGCTAATGTAGATGAATTGGTGAAACTGTATTTCAGAATTGGTTTCTGTAACAAGGAAAATTCTCTCTATTAGCGCATAAACATGGTGTGGTTTTAAGCATTAGGCCATTGAAGCGTTTGTGCCGAGAGAAGGAGAAGGAGAAACCATACGAACTTAGAAGAGGTCGCCGCATTCGTGCAGAATGAAATAGCTGGAAATGGACAGATGCAAGGGTATCGATGGCTATGGATATGGATATGTTGTGTCCCAGGACACAATAAGGCAATTGATAAGATTGATTGATCCTGAGGGTGTGGAGCTTAGGCGGGCGCGACAGCTGAGACGCAGGCAATACAGCAACAAAGGTCCCAACTCGCTATGGTGGCATGGATTCGTACGATAAGCTGAAGCCGTACGGCACTGCCGTCAATGGCTGTATCGATGGTTTTAGCCGGTATGTTGCGTGGATGGAAGCTTACAGAACAAACAATGACCCAAAAACAATAGCGGACTACTTCATCCTACTAAATCTATCGCTTGGGAGGATGCCCGGAGAGACTGCGCACTGACCGCAGCACGGAAAATGGGCACGTCGAAAACATGCTTGTCTTTTTGCGCAGGAATCATGCAGATAGTTCTGCAGAACACCAAAGTTTTGTCTACGGACGCAGCACCGCAAACCAGCAGATTGAGTCGTGGTGGGGAATATTGAGAAAACAAAGCGCACAATTTTGGATCAACCTTTTCCAAACTCTCCAAGATGACGGGCATTTCTCTGGCGATTTCTTGGATAAAAGTCTCATCCAATTCTGCTTCTTAAACCTTGTTCAGGTAGGCCCGCATACTCATCTATCCATAATGCACTCATATCCTGTTCCTTCCAAGCCTGCACTGATTAAGACATGTCAAAACTTAATTAGAAGAGGTTTATTGTATGTAAGAATCAAAATCAGGTCGGATACAATTGCTGGTTAAATAAATCAATGAAATTAGAGATATTTGAAGGAATTAGGCAGCACTGATTAAAAGAGATCAAATCAGGTTAGTTTAGTTTTACCAAAGTTTGACCCATGCAGGTTAATCAATATTTTGCATCTCAATTGGGTTCACAAAATTTCAACCAGCACTGTATGCAGCCTGTTGAATAAAGAATAAAACCTTGGGTTGTGTCTGATATTTGTTCTTATGTAGGATGAACTTGATGAAGTTGTGACTTCCTGGAATTCGCACAAGATAAGAGCAAAGGCTGGCCATGGAGTGACTGGAGGTCGCCCAGTTTTGACGTACACACTTACAGCTATTTATGGAGCTGAGGACAGTCTCAAGACAATTCACATGGAGGAGTTGGCCATTTGTAAGGAGGAGTGCACCCCGAAAAGCCAATACCCATGTGATGACACTGTATTTGATCTCTGCTGTCTTCTGATGCAGAAAAAAGGATGGGATGCTCCAGGAGATGCATTTTCCGCTGCTGAACTGTACACCACATTGAGAACTGAAATACTGCAAAATATCTGAGGGTAGACAAATCCCTCTGCACTACGGAGGTTCACAAGTCTGGATTTAATCATGTGTAGGAGTCATGTAGGCCACAAAATGAAGGCATGATTCCTTCAAAATTGGCCTGATCTAAAAAAATCTACAATATCGCCAGCCACCCCTGCCCATTTTTGCACGACAGGAGAGTAGTGCATACAACAGTTACAGACATTTGTAAATAGAGTATTTGATGATTACAGGTTTTCTCCTTTTGTTTATACCCCAATACCCTAAACCTGCCTTTGTTTCAGACAAGACAGAGTGACTACTTCTAATCATTTTTTTTCTTTGAATATTTTTGATCAGAGGTGAGAGATAGACATTGTAATCCCAGAAAGAGTGGCAAACTCAAATATTTTGCGGAAACATTGTACTTAATAAGAAAAAAAAAAGTGAAAGCCAACTTAATTTAATTGTGTGGATGGTACATAATGAAAATACAACATAAATTCCAAAATAGTTGGGACAAAGAGTAAATTTTGAATAAAATCAAAAGGCAATGACTTTCAAATCACACCAGCCAGTATTTTTCTCACAATAGAATAGAGATAACATAGCAAATGATGAAACTGAGAAATTTTTAAATTTTATCCACAAAATGAGCTCATTTCAAATTTTATGGCTGCTACAGGTCTCAGAAAAGTTGGGACAAGGGCCTGTTTACTATGGTGTAGCATCCTCTCTTCTTTTTAACAGAGTGGAGGGGTTTGGGCATTGAGGAGTCAAGTTTCTTGAGTTTCGCCATTGAATTTTATCCCACTCTTGTTTAATGCAGGCTTCCAGCTGCTGGAGAGTTTTGGGTCTCCTTTGACAGACTTTTTGTTTAATTATGAGCCAAATGTTCTCAATAGGTGAAAGATCAGGACTGCGGTCAGGCCAGTTCAGCACACGGACTCTTCTACTACAAAGCCATGCTGTTGTAACTGCTCCAGTATATGGTTTTGCATTGTCCTACTGAAAAACACAAGGCCTTCCCTGGAATAGATGTCGTCAGGAGGGGAGCATATGTTGCTCTAAAACCTTTAAGTGCAAGAGTCCCACACCATATACACTAATGCATCCCCATACTATCAGAGATTCTGGCTTTTAAACTGAACGCTGATAACAGAAGGGATGGTCTTTCTCCTCTTTAGCCCGAGGACACAACGCCCATGATTTCCAACAAGAATGTCAAACTTGGACTTGTCTGACCAAAGGACACTTTGCCACTTTGACACTGTCCATTTTAAATGAGCCTTGGCCCACAGAACACGGCGGTGCTCCTGGATCATGCTCAACAATGGCATTCTTTTTGCATGATAGAGTTTTAGGTGGCGTCTGTGGATGGCACGGTGGACAGTGTTTACAGACAGTGGTTTCTTGAAGCATTCCTGGGCCCATTTAGTAATGTGAATGACTCCGGCCAGTGAGTGATGCAGTAGTGTCTGAGGGCCTGAAGATCTCGGGCGTCCAGTAAAGGTCTTCGGCCTTGTCCCTTACTCACACAGATTTTTCCAGTTTCTTTGAATCTTTTGATGATGTTATTCACTGTTGATGATGAGACCTTCAAAGCCTTTGCAGTGTGACATTGAGGAACATTGTTTTTAAAGTATTCCACAATTTTTTTTTTACACAAGACTTCACAGGTTGGAGAACCTCTGGCCATCTTTACTTCTTAACTTAATTACTTGCTAAATATTCTTTCGGCTGATTTATATATTATTTGCTTTTTTTGCCCTCTTTTTGCCTGTGTCCCAACTTTTTTGAGACCTGTTGCGGCCAGAAAATTTGAAATAAGCTCATTTTGTGTGTTAAATGTAAAATGTCTCAGTTTCATCATTTGAAATGTTATCTATGTTCTATTGTAAATAACACATTGGCTCATGTGATCTGAAAGTCATTGCATTTTGATTTTATTCACAATTTACACTTCGTCCAAACTATTTCGGAATTGGGGTTGTAAGTTAAGCATTTAAAAAAAGTTATTTTCACCACCTGTTTAGATGCTGTGAACACTATTATTATACTAGTTATTATTATAACTACTATTATTATTGTTATCAAGTTGGCTTGTGTAATTATTTTGCTTACTGGCCCGATGGGCCGGTTAGCTGTTGTCGTGGTGTGGCGTCCGTCGTCTGGAACATTTTTATCTTTTTTTTGGCCAGATGAATTTTCAAGCAAATTTGCAATGACATACTACTTGATCATATCTCCAGACGTTTTTCTCAGATTTTTGATTGAATCATTTTTGTCCGTTTTAAGAGCCCTTGAAATTTTGGCTCCAATGTTAAAGATAGAACTGAGAAATTTTTAAAAAATTATTTCTCAAAAACTGCGCGATACATTTTTTTCTAAATCAGGCAATCAACTTACCTTTGTGCCATCAATGTACAATGTGAGTGCCATTTTGAGTGAATCGACAGAAGTGGGTCTCATGGAAGCGCTGCACTTTATGGCCTGTGGAGGCCAAATGGTTGCAGATAGAGATTAAGTTTGTATTACTGACATATAGCAGGTAATATATGATCTATATTTTGGCTGTGTTAAAGTTGACTTCAGATGACCGTGAAGGGTCAAACTTGAGGTCAGGCAAAATGTTACAAATTTCAAAGGTTTCTAGGCTTGAAAATATTTGAGACTGGGAATATATGTGCAAAGAACATTTATAGGAAGTCATGTCTGAACTTTCATTTGGTGGCCTTGAACTTGACCTTCGGTGACCTTCAAAGGTCAAACTTCACAGAGAAATTTCAATGATTTCTATCGCCGAAACTATTACAGATAGAGCTTAGGTTTGTATTGTGGCCATATAGGAAGTCATGTTTGAATTTTCATTTGGTGACATTCAACTAGACTGTCAGTGACCTTTGAAGGTCAAACTCCACAGTGAAATTACAATGACTTGTATCACCAAAATGGTCACAGATTGAGCCAAGGTTTGTATAGAGACATTTAGAAAGTTATATATGAAGTCCATTTGCTGACCACAACTTGACATTCTGTGACCTTTAAAGTTCACAATTGACATATTGAATACATATTGACATATTTTAATGACTTGTGTCAGCAAAACTGCTTCAGAGCTTAGAACAGTATTACAGAAGGTCTTATAAATGTATGTGAACTTTTATTTAGTGACCTTGACATTGATTTTCATTAATTCAAATGTCAAACTTCACTTAAAATTTTCATAACTTGTATCATTGCTGTAAGACTGCTAGCCAGTAGGCTACTGGACCCTTGGTCCTTTTTTTTTGATGTAATCTGTTTCCACAAAACTATTGATTGGTTTTCTGCGCCAAATGTTCTCTGGTTTACAGTGAGATAGGCCTATTATTTTCAAGTTGAACTTATTTCTGTTGTCAAGGGCCTACTTTTGTTGCAGTAACAGACATGCAAGTTATGCAATGGTAATAATCCAATGAAATTATTGTCTGTATCAACTGACGAAATGTGCTGTAACAATAAAGGCTGTATGGTGGATGATACAACATGAACTTAAATTTCTCACAAAATTAATTGGGTGCTCGATTCACTCGCACATTAACCTGTTCAATCAAAAATGTTCACTAGAAATGCTATAAGGAAAATATCTTAAATACTTGCATGTATTTATTAGGGTCCGTGCACTGACCGGTGCCAGATGTGCGAGGAATCTATTGTTTTCGATGGGATTTTTATTCTTCTTCTACTTCTTCTTTGTTATTATTATTTTCATTCTGCTGCGAGAACACGTTTTTGAGGGCTTTGCCATGCATTAAAACTCACAAAAATTTGCATATATATCAGGCGTGCGAAAAATTAAAAACTCTTAGTATTCTTGAGCTTGGGCTTGCCCCGGTGGCTCTATAGCGCCACCAAAAACGTGGCCATTTAGGAACGCACTTGCTCAGATTCTCGCAAAATTTGGTCAGGCCATAGTTGTGATAATGAAGTTTTTATTACATTTTTTTGAAATTTTTTCGCATCACAGGAGGTGAGCTATGAGCCATTTCCTGCGTTTTTCCAGATTTTACAAATACATTTGAGGGCTTTAGCATACTCGAAAACTCGCCAAACTTTGCTCAGAGGTTAAAAATATGAAGTTCTTCAATTTGAGATCCCATTTGGCACTGCATGTGACATGGTGGCTCTATAGCGCTCCCTAATACATAATTGCATTTTTGAGGGCCTCAGCAGCTCGAAAACTCACAAAATTTTGCTCACATATTAAGCCGGGCAAATGTCTTACTATGATATGAGGTGTACAGATGAGCGTGGCAAAATGGCATTATAGCACCCCCTAGAATATTTCAATGAAGCAGCCCTCGCAGCCCATTTAACCTACATGTACTAAATTTGGTGTCCATGTGGAGGATGCCGATACCTAAAAAAAAAGTCCTGGGCAATGATCTAGACTCAACAGGAAGTCCAAAATTTTTTATCGAAATTGCAACTTTTTCTATTTTTCCCCATTCACAGGTGTCGTACTTTAACGAACTCCTCCCACAGATTTTATCCGATCAACTTAAAATTTGGCAAATATCTAAAGACCTAGCTGATATTAAATTGTGAAGCTTTCTTGGATTCATTGAACAATGTATCCGTAGCGTCGCGGCAAATTTCGATGTTCCGCCATGAAACAGGTAGTTGGTTATACTCCCACATGCTTTGTGAGATTTGCCCGAAGCTTTACAAGCTTGATAACAGTCTCCTCCCAAGTATAAATATATGCTGATATTAGATTGGGAGTGGCCAGGTGGCTCCACAGCACCCACTAGGCACAGCCATGTTAAGATGAAAGTGCTTGAATGTTCATGAAATTCAGTTGGATTACTGAATTTGTCATGCGGGGTTAAGGTAATTTTATTGAAATTTTTTGGCCAAACAGGAAGCGAGCAATAAGCCATTTCCTGCGTTTTTCCAAATTTTACGAATACATGTTTGAAAACCAAAGGATACTCCAAAACTTGCAAAACATTGCACAGATTGGAATCGTCTTATGGTCTTCGATTTAATATGCGAATTGGCACTTAATGTGGCACACTGCCTCTACAGTCAGGGCCCCCTAATAATTTTTTCAAAAGAATGGCCTTTTTGAGGGTCTTGATATGCTTGAAAATTTACAAAAATCTACACACTCATGGACCCCAGTATTACTAAGGCATAGGTTTTGCACACAGGCGTGTCAAAATGGCACCATAGCGCCCCCCAGAAAATTTCAACAAAACGGTTCGCATGGTTCAGTTCACCAACATGAACAACATTTGGTGGAGACATGAACCATGTAAATTTTTTGTAAAAAAAATGATATGTCATGACCCGAACCCAAGAGAAAGGCCATTATTTTGAATTAAAATTTCAATTTTTTTCATGAACAGGTGTCATACTTTAAAGTACTCCACCTATTGACTTCAGCAATGGTGTTTGCACAGTACTCAGTCTAGCAGTGTCCAATGGCTGTTAATGCACACCTGCATCCGTCAACATCTTGCCACCCAACGTGCATGAGGGGTGCGGGGGCCCTTTCAACGCTGGTCGCAGCTTTAATTACCATTATTACTATTATAGTGCATTTAATTTGTAAGAGCATTATTGGCTTGGAGGTGCTTAACTCAATACTGAATCTTGCCCAGTTAAAAAAGACCACACAGTGAGAAAGTGAAGCAGTTTTTTACAATCAAATCATGAACATGGCTTTGGTCCATTTGTAACAAGAACTGCACCCTCCGAACAATCACAGACAAATTCATACTTTTTTTTGCTTGCCAAGTTTGGTAGAATCTGATGTTTTTTTACCACCTTTTTTGTGGGACATCTTGTACTTCATTCAGTTTAAAAGACAAAAATACACCATATTCAAAGAACTTCTGAAGTGTAGCCATACAAACATAGCTTACCTGAAACACGGTTTTCATATACTATGCCTATGATGGTTTTATAAAATAAACAAAGAAAATGGCATAAAATCACAAAAAAACCATTTGCCAATTGCAAAACTTAACATTTGCATAACCAGTTGATGATCCCATCTGTAGTTAAATAGTTATGGATTGACAACGAAGGATCTGTATGCACTTCAGGACCTGCGACCACAAAAGGCATCTTGAAAGCACAAAACACATGTCTTTTTTGCAAGAATGTGATTAAACTAAACTAATGTGAGTAGAAAGAAACATTGCAAAACTGCGAACATACTCAGAAGTGTATAATATGCCGGGAAAATGTCATGTAACTATTGCATGTAGGGATGAGAATAGGGTAGTTCCGTCATTAGTTTCCCTTTTCTATTTTTTCCCCTTCCTGTGTATGTGCTGTCTTTAACTCGGACGTGATTGGTCAGTAATTAGGCGCAGGCATCTGTATAGGCACCTTGTTTAGGCGCCTGGGGTAGCTTTCCTCTGGTGTTAGCTCTCAGCTGTGTGGCTGGCAGCGTTTGACTGGCGTTTTCACATTAAGGAAGGAGTATCCGGGAGCCTCGTTCCCCACGCGCGTGGCATTATCCACTACTTCAGTGCAAGAATGCTGATGCTGTTTATCAAGTCGGCGTTTGCCTGAGTAGTGCAACTGTTGACGGATGCACGACTGCCTATACGTATTCATGGTGTGCAACAAGTGGCGGCCTGAGTAGTGGGGTTGTCTCTGGAGCCTTTCAGACTGTGTATGTGTGTAACGTAATATAGCTACAGGTTCCTATGCCGCGCTGCTCAGTTGCTGTTCTCTTTTGAGTCATTTTCTACTGAATGTACGAAGTGTATGGCGCTAGCTGCTGCTGCTGCATTTTGATTCTCTGTCTCTGTAGTGATTCCCCCCTCTGTCTTGGTGGCCAGAGGGATGAGTAACTGACATGCACAGTGAGCCGCAGGCTGAGGGGGTTATTTTTCTTGTTTGTTTTTGTTTGTTCCTTTCCATCTTTTTTTGTCTATTTTCCCCCCTTACCATATCCCCTTTTAGATCCCAGTTCAGGCCCAGCCCTGCTAGCTATTAGCGACTGCACATGCAGGGCATGCAGTCTCCTCTTGTTACCAGTCACCTGAGTGTTACAGTGTGAGTGTGTGAGCTCTATCTGGTCCAGTGTGCTGAACTCTTCACTGTGTGGTACCATTAGGGTTTGTCCTCCCCCCTCTCGTGTGTAACAGGGGTTGCCGTGTGTGAATACTCTGGACTATTTGTGTTCTGCTCTAGGGGTTTGTTTCCCTTCATGTGTGTATATGGAGACTGGCCCTCAGTGTGGCCACTGTTTTGCTGAGAAGGCTGGTAACCGGGTCGGGTATTGTAGGAGCTCTTTCCTACAGCATATTTGTTTATTTGTGTTTTAACCTATTGCAACACTTTGTATGGGTTTTAATGTATATTTAATAACAATTGTGTTTTTGTACTTTTTCTCAACTTCTTGTCGTGTGGATTCTTGGGACAGAGTTCCCCTTGCTCTGAGGGTATAAAGTGCAATGACTCTTAATCTGGAACATAGTTTGTGAAAATCTTGCTTAATGTGGCCTGACACAAACTGAAGTAATGAAATTTAGGCCACAAGTCACAATAATAGCAGGTAGCATTTGAAAAATTTGTAGGGCCATTTAGTTACAGCATGAATGCAAGAGACCTGAAGACAAACAGCATCTACAAAAGACTTTCAAAAGTGCAAGAATAACAGCGGTTTCTTTGGGTCATTTAAGTAAAACTGGCTCTTGTCATCATTTTAGAAACCTTTGCTCGGCAACAGCATGGAAAAAAAAAAAAATCAAGGATGAGGGACCAAATATTGTGCCACACAATGTCCATCACCCAGACTTTGCTCTCAAGGACTTCATTGAACTCAGCACGAAAGTCTGGGAAATTTTCATAGCGGTCTGGTAGCTGCAGGAACATTCCACATGTCCGTCCTATTGGCCGTCTTGTGAAATCAGACATTACTGTAAACTCAACAGTGACACTGTCTGACACAATTAAATTGGATCCTATGCAGAACTCAGAAAGTTCCCTTGTTTTTCTTCATCCAGTTCTCTAATATACCTTCTGAGATGATGTTTCACCTCTTCTTGCTTTGCCGTCATATCGACTGGGAACTTCAACAAGCTTAACACCTTCTTTGAAGTAGGCTTAAGGTCAGCATTCATCTTTGTCAGCTTCTTATAATTTAGAGTGATATTTGGTATTGTGATATCCCGCCAACAATTAATAACAAACATTGGCTTTTGGACAAGTTCTTTCAGGGAAATTTCCATCAGAATTGCTGGAAGGGTGTCTACCGTTGCTCTTCTTCTGCATTCATAGTTGTCAAGGACATCCAAAAGGTCATCAAGTTCAACAGAGGAGAAGTCTAGTAAAGCTTGCCTGAGGATCTTGGCAGCTTACTGTAATGTGAATGTGGGCCGCTGGATGGCAGTATTTGCCTTTTTTTTTGTTGGGCTCAGACTGGAGTCATGTTTGGACATGTCCTGGACATGTCTGGGGCAGGTCTCAGAGGGTTGAAAGGAGGAGGTCTAAATATGGGTGTGGTCTGCAGGGGAGTGTATAAGGAGGAGAGTTGAGACAGTGGAGTGGTAGGAGAAATTGCAAGAAGATGACCAGACCTGCCATTCTGTTCAAGACCTGTGACGTTTCTTTTGTGGATTTCTTTGCCTGTGTTTGAGCATTTTCATCATCCAGGACATCACCAAGCCACCCCCACGAAAAGGGATTGTAAATATTTATGTTTTGTACATAATTCAATCTTGGTCTTTAGGTTAGTTGGTTATTATGGTGTTTGTTAATTAAATGTGTTGAGGTTTTTAAAACTGTGTCTGTCATCCCTTGCTGTTGCTGTTGTGTTATAAATGTAATAACAAATTGGGGCCATAACAAATTGGGGGCTCGTCCGGGATAGACCATTTTGTGAGTAATTTATTGAAAATCTAACATTTCAAATTGTAAAATTGATTTTTTTTAATTGAATACATATATATTGACAACAGCAATGGATGATTTCTTGGCATCACCAACGGTAGGGGTTTTGAAGTCTTTTAAAAAGACAGAACTGCTAGAAATTTGCAGACATTTAGAGCTGACAGAGGTGAAACCAGCCATGCGAAAAGCAAGACTGGCTCGAGAGATAGTTGAATATTACATTGATGAAAATGTGTTTGCACCCGGAGATCTGGAACAGTTTCCAGTGGAAAATCCAAATATAGAAATGGAACTTAAATTAAAAATGCTAGAGATTGAAAGGGAGGAAAGAGAAAAAGAAAGGGAGGAAAAAGAAAAGCAAAGAGAATTTGAGAGGTAAGAAAGAGAGAAAGAAAGGGAAGAAAAAGAAAAACAAAGGCAGTTTGAGTTAGAAAAATTAGCAAGAGAAGAGAAAATAGAAAGGGAGGAAAAAGAAAAACAAAGAGAATTTGAGTTAGAAAAATTTGCAAGACAGAGAGATTTTGAATTAAAGAAATTCGATAGAGAAGAAAGACTCCAAATGGAGCAACTAAAAATTAAAATTGAAACTAAAAATAAATTTTGTGCCAGTCAGGAGGTAAAACTGGTGCCTCCATTTTCGGAAAAGGATGTTGACAACTATTTCCAGTGTTTTGAAAAGGTAGCAAAGAGTTGCCAGTGGCCAAAGGAACACTGGCCTCTGATGTTGCAAACTGTCCTCAAGAGTAAAGCTCAACAAGCCTATTCGGCTTTGTCTGCAGATGATTCCTCTGATTATGAGGTTGTCAAAAAGGTTATTTTGAGAGCTTATGAGTTGGTTCCAGAGGCTTACCGACAGAAATTCAGAGGTCTGAAGAAATCTGAAAATCAGACTTATGTTGAATTTGCTAATGAAAAGCAGGTTTGCTTTGAGCGCTGGTGTACTTCTATGGAGGTCAAGGATGATTTCAACTCACTAAAAGAGATGGTGTTAGTTGAAGAATTCAAGAACTGTGTTAAAGATGATGTTAAGACCTACCTTAATGAGAAGCAAGCACTGAATTTGCAATCAGCTGCCAAATTTGCAGATGAATATGTTCTCACACATAAGTCCAAATTTCAGTCTAGCAGTAACAATAGATGGTCCCAATTTCAGAAAAAGGGTTATGGTGATACCCAAGATTCCTCACCCAAAGACAAAGACAAATCTGGTGATGGTGCTCAGAAATCCAGTAACAGGTCTGATCAAAGTGTGAAAGCTGACAGTGACAAAAGTGGTCTAGTTTGCAGTTATTGCAAGAAATCTGGTCATGTTACAATAACTGTTGGTTCCTTAAAGCTAAGAAAGAAAAAGAAAAGGATACCAAACCAAATGCCTTTGTGAAAACAAGGTTAGAAACCCCTGTAGTAGATACCCAATGTGCTAAATTGCCTGCTTCTTGTGGGGCTAAAAAGCCTGATACAGCTGACTTCTTGAGGGAGGAATTTCTTCCATTTGTGTCAGAGGGATTTGTGGCTCTGAATGAGCATACTATTCCTGTCCCCATATATATCCTAAGGGATACCGGAGCTTCTCAGTCACTTTTGTTGATGGACTCCTTGGAGTTACGTGATGAGACCGCTTCAGGGGATTTCATACTTGTACAAGGTATTGAAGGGAGGACTGTATCTGTACCCCTGCGCTCTATATTCTTGAAGTCAGATTTAGTTACAGGACAGGTAAAGGTGGGACTTATTTCAAGTCTACCTTTAAAGGGTGTTTCTCTGTTGCTAGGCAATGACCTGGCTGGGGGCAAAGTAGTTCCCCCTGTACATCTTACTTCACAGCCGAGCACTGAAGATGGGGATGAGGACCCATCTCTATATCCTTCTTGCGCAGTGACTCGTGCTATGGCCAAGAAGGCTAAAGAAGAAGATGATGTGGTGCCGTCCAGTACATTGAATAGTCAGGACTCAGGTGGTTCGCCTCATGACTCTGATTGGCCTACTATGGTTTCTCCGTTTGAGGACTTATCAGATACTTTTATCAGTTCTCTATTCAGCCAGCCGGATGGGTCTGGTGATTCTGATGTGTCTAAAGACTTGTCTCTGTCCAGAAAGCGGTTGATTGAGGAGCAAACTAATGATCCTGAAATTTGTGTACTAAAGAGGAGAGCCCTTCCTGATAAAGAAATAGACGCAGTTCCAGTTGGGTATTATCTCAAGGATGATGTGTTGATGCGGAAGTGGCGCCCTCCTGATATCCCTGCCAATGCAGATTGGGCAGTGGTCAGGCAAATTGTTGTTCCGAAGGTCTATAGGAATGAGATCTTAACAATGGCTCATAGTTTACCTTTAGGAGGTCATCTTGGTGTTAACAAGACTGTTGATAAGATCATGAAACACTTCTTTTGGCCTGGGCTTCGGAAAGACGTTTTCAACTTTTGCAAAACCTGTCACACTTGTCAAGTAGTTGGAAAACACCAGTTAGACCCACCTGTAGCTCCATTGCAGCCTATCCCAGCATTTGGGGAGCCATTCTCTAGGGTCATTGTTGATTGCGTTGGTCCATTACCCAAGACTAGATCTGGAAATCAGTACTTGTTGACAATCATGTGTGCATCTACCAGATTCCCCGAAGCCATACCTCTACGTAACATCAAGGCAACTGCAATCTCGAAGGCTTTGATAAAGTTCTTCACGTTGTTTGGCCTTCCCAGGGAAATTCAGTCAGACCAGGGTAGCAATTTCACTTCAGGATTGTTTCAGCAGGTTGTGTATGAACTAGGTGCAAAGCAGATTCTTTCTAGTGCCTATCATCCAGAAAGTCAGGGTGCTTTAGAGCGGTTTCATTCCACTCTCAAGGCAATGATGAGGACTTATTGTTATGACCATGAGAAAGACTGGGATGAAGGGGTTCATTTGCTGTTGTTTGCAGCTAGAGAAGCAGTGCAGGAGTCTACTGGATTCAGTCCATTTGAGCTAGTTTTTGGTCATGAAGTGAGAGGACCTTTGCTATTATTGAGTGAACAATGGCAAGAGAAAGAGCCGCATATCAGTCTGTTAGACTATGTTAGCAAGTTCAAAAAAAGATTGCGTGCAGCTTGTGACCTTGCCAAAGAGAACTTGAAATCAAGTCAGGGAAAAATGAAAACTTGGTATGATCATAAGGCTAGAAGCCGTGAGTTTAAACCAGGAGAAAAGGTCCTTGTGTTGTTTCCCTTGCAGTCCAATCCATTGCAGGCTAGATTTCATGGTCCTTATGAAATTCTGACAAAACTCAATGATCTCAATTACATTGTGAATACTCCAGATAGGAGAAAACCAAAACAATTGTGTCATATTAACATGCTAAAGCCTTATCATGACAGAAATGCTAGGGTTGCAGCTGTCACTTCAGATTCTCCAATGGTCGAAACGTGTGAAGATGAGGGGGAGTTTCAAGATGATGAACCAAGAATTAAAGCTGAAGTTCTTTCATGTAAATTGTCAAACACTGAAGTGTTGCAAAATCTTGATGTAAAACTCCAGCACTTAGAACCCTCACAGAGAGATTAGTTTGAAAGGTTGATCAAGAAATATGAGGATTTGTTTCCTGATGTTCCAAAGAGAGTTACTATAGCCTCTCATGATGTAGATGTTGGTGATGCCAAACCAATAAAACAGCATCCATACCGGATGAATCCTGAAAAGAGAAAGATTGCTGAGAAAGAGGTTGAGTACATGTTAAAACATGATATTATCAGACCCTCCAACTCCGATTGGAGTTCACCCTGTGTGCTAGTTCCAAAACCTGATGGAAGTACTAGATTCTGTACAGATTATCGCAAAGTCAATGCTGTAACTAGAACTGATGTGTTTCCAATACCTAGGATTGATGATTGTATTGATAGTGTAGGGCAAGCAAAGTTTCTGACTAAGATTGATTTATTGAAGGGTTATTGGTGTGTGCCTTTAACTGAGAGGGCCAAGAGCATCTCTGCTTTTGCCACACCATCTGGATTGTACCAGTATGAAGTCCTGTCCTTTGGCATGAAAAATGCCCCAGCCACGTTCCAAAGGATGATACAGTCTACAATCGCCGGATTGCCATACACGGGTGTGTACATCGATGACCTGATCACATGGAGTGCCTCCTGGGAAGAACATCTGAAAGATGTAGAGACGTTGTTCCAGCGCCTGACCCAGGCTAACCTGATTGTTAACCTGAGCAAGAGTGACTTTGGTTGTGCTACTGTCACCTATCTTGGCTACGTCATAGGCCAGGGTAAGGTGGCACCCATAAAAGCTAAAGTCCAAGCCATCATGGACTTTCCAGTTCCTGACAACAAAAAAGCTTTGCGCCGCTTCCTTGGAATGATCGGGTACTACCGCAAGTTCTGCAAGAACTTTGCTGAGATTGCTCTCAGTCTAACTAACCAACTGAAGAAAGGCATAAAGTTCACCTGGGATGATGCATGCCAGAGAGCCTTTGATCGCCTGAAGTCTCTGCTGTGTCACTTCCCCGTGCTCAAATCTCCTGACTTCAACAAACCGTTCTCCATCGCGGTCGATGCTAGCGACCAAGCTTGTGGATCTGTGCTCCTACAGAGAAGTGACTCTGATGACATTGAGCATCCCGTGGCATACTTCTCCAGGAAGTTCAATCGCCACCAAACGAACTATTCCACAATAGAGAAGGAACTGTTGGCTCTCGTCCTTTTTTTACAACACTTTGAGGTTTATGTTTGTACAGGGGAAAAGCCAATGATTGTGTACACTGACCACAATCCGTTAATGTCTTTGAGTAAGATGAAAAACAAGAATCGGAGATTGTTCAATTGGAGTTTGATCTTACAGGAGTTTGACTTGGAAATTAAGCATGTAAAGGGTGCTGACAATGTGATTGCTGATTGCTTATCCCGTGTTTGAAAATGTACATATATATATATATCACGTGTTTATTTGAATATTGTGTGATATGTATATATAGACAGGTGTTCACTTAACCATTTTGTATTGAAAAGAAAAATTTTGCCTTTATGAGTCAAAATTTTTCCCTTTTGGAACGGAGGTGTAATGTGAATAGAGGCCACTAGATGGTAGTATTTACCTTTTTTTTATTCAGCCCAGACTGGAGCTAGGTTTAGACATGTCCTGGGCATGTCTGGGGAAAGTCCCAGAAAAAAAAAAGAGGTCTAAATGTGGGTGGGGTCTGCAAAAGAGTATATAAGGAAAAGAATTGAGACAGTAAAGTAGTAGGAGAAATTGCAAGGAGAAGGATACATGTGACCAGACCTGTCATTTCTGTTCAAGACCTGTTAAGTTCCTTTTGTGGATTTTTGCCTGTGTTAGAGCATTTTTTTCCCTTACCCAGGACATCACCAAGCCACTCCAACCAAAAGGGACTGTAAATATTTCTGTTTGTCTTGTAAATCAATCTTGGTTATTAGTTGTAGGTTAGTATTAGTCTTTATCTGTTGATAAAATGTGTTCAAGTTTTTAAAACTGTTTCTGTCATCCCTTGCTGTTGCTGTAGCTGTTGTGTTGTAAATTGTAATAACAAATTGGGGCCATAACAGCCTCCTTCAGAATGCCATTAAATCCTCCATTGACATCCATAACAACCTTTCGAGTGCCCCCAGCTTGTTTCCTCTAACTTGTTTAGTTTCATGTTCCCCTTGGTGTATCCACCCTATCTCAATAGTCTGGGTAGCTTGCCTACATCCAAGATTAGATTTAGAGATTTGATGCTCCTCTACACTTTGTTTGGTTTCCTTTGATAGCTTCATTTTCTCCCGAAGCTTTTCAAGAAGACCCCTTTTTCGTTTTGAGACAGGCTTTTGGTTTCTGCAAAAATTGAAAAGTGCTATTCTGTCTCCATATGAGGGAATGTAATTAGCCAAAGCTGAATTGTCCATGAGCAGGATGACATCTATGCCGATCTGTGAAGCAAAGTAAAACCATGATTAAGGCAAAAAAAAAAAAAAAAAATTCCCATGGGCAGTGCTTTGATGCTTTAAATGTCACTCTGGAATACAAAACCACAATAGACAAAGAGCTAATAAAAATGTAGCTGGACAGGGAAACTCTTTCAATGTGTCTGCACTTATTACTTTGGAAAGTAAAATGACACAATAACTATGTCATTTAAGTCCAAACTGCCAGCTTTAACTCCAGCCGAGTAGAATCATCTGTTAAATAACTTCTGCCCTTTTCGATCATGGTCCCCCATTTCAGAATTCCAAAATTGTATTTCTAAAGAAGTCATTTTTTCTTTGTCAGAAATTCTATCTATTTATCATTCCATATGAACTCCACAGAAGTACAAGATTCTTCCATGGTCACAGACTCAGATTTGGCTCAAATTCATTTTGGGAGTATCTCTATATTCTCAATGTAAAATGTTTGAGTCCCACTCCTACAGGTTTTACGAGATATGTCCCCCCAAAAATCAGGGCCACACCCCAAGCAAATCGTAACGTTAATTTTATAGGAATTTTGGAGGCCAGTATTTTTGGTAAAAAAATCATAGGTATGGACCAAAAATAATGAAATTAGGGCTGTCGCAATAATTAATCGCGATTAATTTAAGCGCAATAAAAGTTACTGCCACTATGAAGCAATCAGACGTGATTGCTTATTACCTTTTCTATGACACTTACCTAATGCGGTCATTTGAAATGCTTCCGGTAAGAAAACTGTGATTTGAAGTCCGCTAATTTCCAGTGAGGTTGGACAGCCTCCATCGCCTTGGCATAATTAGCTCACCTTAAATCAATTCCCATGTACTTTGCCTGACTTCCAATCAAGCCATTTATTCAGCCAACTGACAAATCAAAACCAAAATGTGGCCTATAGCCTAATGATTAAGAAGAGACAAATCTTTGGTGCATTTGACTATTGCCTGCAATGCAAACGTATTTTCTCTCACAGTCATGTTTAGTATGCTTCACAAAATGTTTTCCACTTCACGTAGCCTATATTTTTAAGCTCTTAAAACCAGGGCCATCTTTGAATAACTTCTTTTTTTTTGAAATATCTTTAATAATGCATACAGAATTCCTTGATGAAAGGTGTAATTCAGAGATCTGCTGTTTATTCAGATTATTGAATTTTTTTCAATCTAACATGGCAACCTGGTTAGGTCCGTCTGCTTCTCATTATCACTTCTTAATCATTATAGTGTAGTGAGCATACAATAGTGGCACTCAAAATTCACCTTTGTTGTTTAGTGTGGTTCCACACACTGTTCTTTTAAACGCAATATTTTGTCACAGTAATTCTGCATGCAGTTGTTAACATAATATGTTGTATGCATATCATTTTGCTGTCCGTACTCACGTCCGTTTAAATATACTTGTTCAGGGATTGTGGTCACTTTAAATGTGCTGAATGTTTGATGACGTGTAACTCCTCCCAGATTCGGTGGTTGGACAATGCGATTTAGTTTCTTTTTATGGTTTTCTCGTGAATAAAACGACACACGCTTTCGTGTGCTCAATGTGAGAAATTGTCTCTCGCGATTTTCTGCAATTTCCACACTGGTGACCCCGAAGTTAGTCTGCTGGACGTTTCCAGAGACACGACACGACCATGACCGCGAACGCTGTTACTCTCAAACTCCCCGAATTCTGGGAATCGTCGGCATCGGCATGGTTTGCTCAGACTGAAGCACAGTTCGCGTTGCGTGAGATCACCGCGGATGCAACGAAATACTACTATGTTGTGTCGGCTCTCGGAAATTCAACAGCGTCCAGAGTGGTGAGCCTCCTTAAGAATCCTCCGGCAACCGAGAAGTATGCTGCTCTAAAAGCCCACCTGTTAAAAACTTTTGAACTGTCAGACGCTGAGAGAGCTAGCAGGCTGTTTTCCCTTCAAGGACTCGGTGACAGTAAACCGTCTGAACTCATGGACCGTATGCTAGATCTCCTGGGCGAGCACAGACTCGATTTTCTGTTCACGCAACTTTTTCTGCGTCAGCTGCCTTCCCAAGTGAGAGCTGCATTGGCTAACACCACAATCACTGACTGTCGGAAACTGGCTGAAGAGGCTGATAAGTTTTTCCTGGCGAGTCAGGGGCATTGCTCGGCCGCGCTTTTTCCTGCACTCGTTGCCCCTGTGACATCGGACGATTCCACACTAATCGCTGCAACCACTTCTCGGCGGCAGAACTCTTCTAGCCCCCAGCAGTCTTCTGGCTTGTGTTTTTACCATGCAAAGTTCGAACCCAAAGCTAAACGATGCCGCTCGCCATGCAGTTTCGGTGGCTTAGGAAACGCCAGGGCCGGCGCTCAGTAGCGGCCATGAGCGACGGCCGCGTCGGCAGGCTGCTTTTCATCCGTGACAGCATTTCCGGACGGCGTTTCCTGTGCGACACGGGAGCACAGAGGAGCGTCCTGCCTGCATCCCATTTGGACATGGTGACCGACAGCCACGGCCCCCCTATGGTGGCTGCTAATGGTAGCCCCATCCGCACGTATGGAACGAGGTACGTGGAGTTCTGTTTCGAAGGACAGCGCTTTGGCTGGGACTTTGCTATTGCTAAGGTCGCCGTTCCCCTCCTCGGCGCTGATTTTTTATGTGCACATGGATTATTGGTGGATGTAAAGAACTGCCGTTTGATTAACGCCGTCACGTTTTGTTCTTACACGTGCACGCTCAGCAAGGCTGATTCCATGCGGCTGTCCAGCATGCTCCCTGCCTCAGACGACTTCCATCAGTTACTTGCCAATTTCCCAGCCCTCACTCAGCCCACTTTTTCTGCTGCTGTTCTGAAGCATGGCATGGAGCACCACCTTGCCACTACCGGACCACCCGTCTACACCCGCGCTCGGCGCCTTGACCCGACCAAGCTTGCCGTGGCCAAGGCCGAGTTTTCAAACATGGAACGCCTGGGTATAGTCCACCGATCCAACAGTCCCTGGGCATCGCCCCTCCACATCGTCTCAAAACCGGGCGGTGGCTGGCGCCCATGTGGCGACTACCGGCGGCTTAATGAGGCTACGACACCTGACAGGTACCCAATCCCAAACATACAGGATTGTTCAGCTCATCTGGCGGGTAAGGTCATTTTTTCCAAAGTAGACCTTGTCCGGGGATATCATCAGGTGCCTGTACACCCACCAGACATTCCCAAAACGGCGGTGATCACGCCATTTGGTTTGTTTGAATTTCTGCGCATGCCATTTGGTCTCAAAAATGCCGCTCAAACTTTTCAACGCCTAATGGACTCTGTGTTACGGGATCTGCCTTTTCTTTTTGTGTACCTGGATGACATTCTGGTAGCAAGCACGTCCAAATCTCAACACTTGGCGCACCTCCGCACACTTTTCGAGTGGCTTAGCCAACATGGACTTATTGTCAACCCCGCTAAATGCCAGTTCGGTCTCTCCACCATCGACTTCCTTGGACACAGAGTCACTAAAGACAGCGCAATCCCCCACCCGTCAAAGGTGATAGCGGTCACACAGTTCCCACGCCCACTCACTGTCAAAGCCCTGCAGGAGTTCCTAGGCATTATACATTTTTACCACCGTTTCATCCCTCGAGCTGCTCAACTCATACGGCCCTTGCACGAGGCCTTGAAGGGTAAGCCCAAGCACGTCGTGGACTGGACTGAGAGCAGGGACAAGGCTTTTGCTGCCATCAAGACGGCCTTGGCGAACGCCACCATGCTGGCACATTCTTCTCCAACGGCCCCCGTCGCCATCACCTCAGACGCCTCAGACTACGCTGTCGGTGCTGTCTACGAGCAGTGGATAGGAGGGGCCTGGCAGCCGCTGGCTTTCTTCAGCCGTCAGTTGCGCCCCAGCGAGCGGAAGTACAGCACTTTCGGGAGCTGCTTGGTCTCTACCTCGCCATCAGACACTTCTGTTTCCTGCTGGAGGTTCGGCCCTTCACTGCCTTTGTCGACCACAAACCGCTGATTTTTGCTATGTCCAAGGTGGCCGAGCCGTGGTCCGCCCGCCAGCAACGCCATCTGTCCTACATCTCAGAGTTCACCACGGATTTACAGCATGTTGCCGGGAAGAATAACTACGTGGCGGACTGCCTGTCACGAGCTGTGGCAGGGGCGGTCCATCTTGGCTTGGATTACAACCGCATGGCAGCAGATCAGACCACAGACCCAGGCGTGCAACTACTGAGGACCTTGACTACAGGGCTGCAGATAGAGGATGTGGTTTTCGGCGATGCTGGCACCACGCTCCTGTGCGACGTCTCCACAGGCAGTCCTCGGCCAATTATTCCCATGGGATGGAGACGGCAAGTTTTTGATGCCATCCATGGTCTCTCCCACCCAGGTTCAAAAGCGTCACAGAGATTGGTTGCAGCAAAGTTTGTTTGGCACGGCCTCAAGAAGGACGTTAGGGAGTGGGCTAACACCTGTGTTCAGTGCCAACGAGCCAAGGTACACCGCCACACTAAATCCTTTAGAGTTGTTCCCGGTGCCAGAGAGGCGTTTTGACCATGCAAATGTAGATCTTGTCGGCCCTCTGCCCTCCTCTCGTGGTTTCACATACCTGTTAACCATGGTTGACAGGACCACCCGCTGGCCAGAGGCTGTGCCGCTTACGTCAGCGGCGTCTACCGAGATGACACGGGCATTTATTGGCACCTGGGTTGCCCGTTTCGGTACTCCTTCGGACATATCTTCTGACCGGGGCGCGCAGTTCACTTCTGAGCTGTGGAACGCTGTTGCACAGAGCCTTGGGGTGAAAGCCACATTTTGATTTTGATTTGTCAGTTGGCTGAATAAATGGCTTGATTGCAAGTTAGGCAAAGTACACGGGAAATGATTTAAGGTGAGCTAATTATGCCAAGGCGATGGAGGCTGTCCAACCTCGCTGGTAATTAGCGGACTTCAAAGCACAGTTTTCTCACCGGAAGCATTTCAAATGACCGTATTAGGTAAATGTCATAGAAAAGGTAATACGCAATCACGTCTGCCTGCCTCATAGTGGCAGTTACTTTTATTGCGCTTAAATTAATCGCGATGAATTATTGCGACAGCCCTAAATGAAATGAAAATAATGGTAATGAAACTTGTTCTCCATAAATTGTATATATCCTGGCTTTATTTGTTCAAAATTACAACTTTTTTCTCATCTACTTCACTATTTCATCATGTTAAAAGTTTCATGTTAAATCATGTCAAAATGTTTCTTATTTTCAGTCCATACCTATGATTTTTTTTCAAAGATATTGGCCTCCAAAATCCCTATAAATAAACGCTGCAATTCGCTTAGGGCGTGGCCCCCAATTTTTGGAAGGTCATATCTCGGAAACCCCTTGTAGTAGGACTCATTTTGCATGTGCTCATTATGAATATAGAAGTACTCTCAAAATAAATATAAGCCAAATCTGATACGGTGACCTGGGGACCTCTGCTTGACTTCATATGGAATGACCTTAGGGGACAATATTTGGGGGGGGTCTGCAACCCATACACATCACCAGATTCCTGATATAGTCAAGTGCTCCTCACAGAATATTTGCATGTCAGAGTATCTGAGTAAAGAATCTGCTGGGACAGTAACTAAACACACTATACTGAAGCAGTGTAGGATACATGGTTGGCAAAATGAGAAGGGTCTGTGCTAAAAAAATCAACCCTGAATTCACACAAAAGGCAGTTTTATTTGTTCTAAAGCAAACCTTGCCCATGTAACACAAACAGACAGATAGACAGACAGAAGAAAATGCCAATGGAAACTGACAGAATCGCAGTTGATAACTGACTAAGGTTTGGAAACCACCAATGACATTATTCATGTCTATCTTTAAGCTATCTGACAGGAGCATGATGATTTGAGGTTGGGTTTTATAAGGAAGGTACTGCTGTACTTAAATGCATTTTGCGAACCATGTTCTCCATACTACATTGTGAGTGTATTCATCTAGAACCAAGGAGCACAAGATTAATAACAGTTGATTCCTGACAGAGAAACACTGACTATGTAAAAAGTTCCTATCTTCATAAGATATGAAATGTCTGTTAATATTTAAGGGAGAAGTTACTGCACATTGTGTTCACTATATGCCAAAAATGTGATCTCTTATAAATGGAATCTCTCTGCTCAAATACTTATGACATGTCAGGGGATAAGTCAAACTGAAATTAAAGTAGAAAAAATATTATTCCCACCGCAACCAACAATCCTGAAAAATTAGACGTCTTAAAGTTCACTATTTCAAAGTCAATTTACTTTTGAGACATCTCCACTCAAAAACTGTAAGGGAACACAATTTGTCCCATCTCCAACATGGTGATGCAGGAGTGAAAAACGTGTCCCATAGAACTTTAGTAGAGGTTTTGTGGGGTGTCTATCTATGTGACCAATGAAACATTAGGTAAGCAATTTTTTAATTGAGACAATTCACCATCGTCAGTGAAAGTATATTACAGATCAAATCACTGGAGGTATTTCTTGACATACAGAACTATTTTTCCAAATTTTTAAGTCAAAGGATAGGAATTCTGAGAGATTGAGTATTCATGCAGTCTGATAAAACAAAAAATAATACCCGAAATTAAAATAAATATTCAGGATGATGCTTCGCCTGTGTACATCTCCATACTGCAGTTTCCCGAAATCACAGATAGTAACGAACAAAGTTGGACCCATTGACTGTGAATGGAAAAACTATGTAAGTTGCTAATTTCCTAAGAAACTACGCTTCTGGGAAATGCATCCCAGGATGGTTGTACTTACTCAGAAGTTGTTGAGGATTATATTTCAATATTTCTCATCATATTCATCAGTTGATCAATTGCCATGTTGGATAACCATAATAAATAATCATAATCAGTTTCCATATGATGTATGCAGCAGTAACACACACACGCACACACGAGCAGTGCACACGGACACATGCACAGGAAAAAGCAGCACATGTTCACACGCACTCACACACACACACATATACAAGAAGTTCACACAGACACAGACACATACAAGCAATAAAATTCACACATGCATAAGCAGCTCACACACATAAGCAGCAGGCTTCTGTAGCTTTGAACAGTAAGTAGGCTTCTGTAGCTATGAACAGTAAACAGGCTTCTGTTTAGTTGGTTTGAAAACATAATCAGATGATGTATTTGATTTCTGTTGCTTTAATCAACAATTGTTCAGCAAAATCAAGTTGTTACTGAAAATATAATCAATTGAATCATCTATATATCTACTTGTATCCTATTAATCTGACTGTCTTTCCACCCTTATACCATAATTTTCCACACCATTTTTAGTATATATTCTTTTATTTTTTTAAAACCAGCATTTCTGTGCTCCACCATGGTTTGATAAACAATGCTAGAGAATGAAATAACGTTAAATATAAGATGGTTGCAACCCATGAATTGTGATTGGAGCAAAGTAGGTTAGAAAAAAACGCTATTGATAAGATGGTTACAACCAATGTATTTTGATTGGAGCAAAGTTGGTTGAGTTTTTCCCATAAATATTGCTCTGTAAAGAATGCTGAGTTAGCACTTCTTGGCCAGGGACTGCTAACTGGTTTTGGATTATTGCACGATTCAAGGCTGGGAATAAAGATTGCTTCTCTCCAATTATTCACTAACAAGGGGACCTCAAAAATATGTAAACATCTGCTCGGGAAACCACAGGAAAGTCATCCATAATTATGTTCAATATTTGTGGTGTTATATCACATCAGAAGTAATCAGTATTGAACTCAGAAGACATCAATCTGTCCCAGTCCAAGTACGCATGGATCTCACCGCATAATATTTTATTCACCTCCCATGCGTATTATTGATATCAGATCCTATTATGAATCATGGATAGTCACACAATTTCACTACAATATCATTCAGGAATATCCTGATCAAGAATGGTGGCCTTAAAAGCTTGATTTTAAAATCAGAACAAAATGCAAATGAAACCTCGATTGTATATTAAGGAGAAATGAATCACATGGAATGGAAATAATCATATCCGTAATAAATAAGATGACACCATTCTGAAAGGTTGCCAAATATGGATTACCGTGGTATTTGTTTACTAGTGGTACCCAGGGGATACCTGGTTTGCCTGTCAGCTGGATTTCTGCATGTCAGCTGCCACAACGCACCTTTTGCTCTTCCATTAGTGTTAGGGCTTCCTGTGGCACTCCCCGATCTCGTAGAGAATCTGTCATGGTAATAGCCATCTTTGCCAGGAGTAAAAAGCTGGTGCTCTTGCGGCTTATAGTCTTTTGAAATTTATATAAAAGAGTCACATCAGCTTCACATAATGTTAATCAAGTTGCTGAATAATTACGGCAATCAAGGTAGAACAGCTTACGAGCAGTAGTGTAAGGTTTGCATACTATGGAACGAAATTTGTTCCAACAGAATTTGAATTGAATTTTGGTTTTGAATAGAATTTAACCTGCTTTGAATTGAATTTTTTGGTTTTGAAATTGAATGAACAAGTAATCTGAAACTGAATCCAATTATTTGTATTGAATTTAAGAGAAAACTTGAAGCATTTCAGTCAGTTCCCACATTCAAATTCAGTTCATAAAATTCAAATTCAAAATTCAAATTCAGAATTCAAATTCAAAATTCAAATTCAAGTTGAGTAACATCACATGAACGCGCATGGCGAGCTGCAGTCACGCCTCTGTCCCTCGTGGCTTGCCTTATTTGGAATAAGGTAACTATGTCATTTCCGGGAAGCGCACCTCATAATTCTGAACCCACCCGACTATACACCGAAAACGTTTACCAAAACTTCGGCTCTTTATCAGTTTATTTGTTTTAGCTCATCATATTAATCTTCAACAGTTAACCCTGAGTTAGCCTAAGATCGTCAGTAAATACACTCGTTAATTATCCCCCGCCGCGCGATTAGCGCGAAGCCGGGGATATAGAATTGGGCTCCATCCCTCCATACTGACACATAAAATTGAGGTGGCGGGGGATATCGCCATGTTAGTGGCATACACTTTTTTCTATGGTTTCTTCGGCTAAGTAAATAATGCTAACGTTAGTCACGAATGAGTGTCTTTTCTCCGTCGGTATGTGTAAATGTATTTCGATGGAGAGCCTACATGTTAAAGCTCCTGTGCTTCAAGTGTAACGTTATATTCAGTCAAAATCAAAATAATTAGACCTGTTCAGGACTTAAACTTCAAATTCCTCGGAATTCTGTACTTTCTACCTGTCATCGGCAATGTCACTTGTTCGGTCTCTGGCTGGTTAAAACCCTGAGGAAATATGCTGAAGTAAAAACTCGGACATCGCTCACTCACTGTAGAGACGCTGCCATAGACCGAACTAGTGACTTTGCCGATGACCAGTAGAAAAGTATACTGAATTCCGAGGAGCCACCGAATTTACATTGCATTTCATATTTCCGTGAATGCTGTAGATGATTTGTCGGATATAGCTAGCCAGCTATAAATGAACCTGGAGCGTTTAAAATGCTACTACAGAACTAAGTGCATACAATACGTAAATCCGTGTTGGCACCGTATTTCCGCAGAGAGCATAGCCCCGTACTCTTATCAGCATATTTTCGTGCATGAGTGAATTTGCATGTGCGTGAAGTACCGCTCCAAATGAGGAATATTTCTTTGACTTGATTCAGCAACAACCCCTACTGGATTAATAGCAGTCTCTTCTCTTCGCGGGAATGTCATCACTTTGTGACTCTAGGCATTCTGAACCATTAAGCCATATGAAGTTTAAGTTCTGAACAGCTCAATCAAATTTTGATTTAGTTTGAATGTAACGTTTCACTTGAAGCCCTCGAGCTTGAACGCGTTGGCTCGCTAGCTAAAGCCTGATTCATGCTTCTTGCGGTCGGCGTGGTCAGCACGGCCCACACGGTGAAATGACGCAATTGCGGCCAGGGCGACAGAGCGCGTAGGGTCCGCGGAGGCTCTGAACGCCTAGCCGCGCATCTGGAGGACTTTGTAACAACGCGGCCGGGGTCGCACAGACCGCGTTGCAATGATTGGCTAGCTTCAGGACCCCGAAGTACGTGTACCGATTTAAATTAAAAATGGAAAACTTTAAAGAAAGGCCAGCTGAACATACAAACAGCTGAAAATGCATGTGACTTCCAACACATGGAAGGAGATCAGACATTTTCATCAGACGTGTATTAGATAAAATGGAAAACCTTTCGCAACCGGTTTGTGAAAGCACGAAAAAAATTAAGGGGAGGAGAGAGGCTGAGGGAACCAGTGTATCGGCAGTATTTAAGTTGCATCATTGCCCTGGCCCATCCTGTTTATAAAACTTAGGGAGACAAAAAATCAAAAGTCTATGTTGCGCTCTGTTTAACCTAAGGTTTTCCGTATATAGTACAATTAGAACGTATTTATCACAGAAATAAGATTCAGTAGCTCAACAGTACAGCAGGTCCGTTCTTGGAACCGCTTTGACCGCATCAAGCATGAAACAACTCGACGTTCGTGGGGACCGTGCGCGCCGTCTGCACCGCTGAAACCGCGCCGACCGCAAGAAGCATGAATCAGGCTTAAATACAGGTGCTGGCCAGTAAATTAGAATATCATCAAATAGTTGAATTATTTCAGTTATTCCATTCAAAAAGTGAAACTTGTATACTGTATACTTTCCTTCCACACAGACTGATATATTTCAAGTGTTTATTCATTTTAGTTTTGATTATTATAACTGACAGCTAATGAAAACACCAAATTCACTATCTCAGAAAATTAGAATATTTTGACAAGGTTCAATATAGAAGACACCTGGTGCCACACTAATCAGCTGATTAACTCAAAACACCTGCGAAGGCCTTTAAATGGTCTCTCAGTGTTGTTCTGACGGCTACACAATCATGGGGAAGACTTCTGACTTGACAGTTGTCCAGAAGACGACCATTAACATCTTGCACAAGGAGGGCAAGACACAAAAGGGGATTGCTTAAGAGGCTGGCTGTTCGCAGAGCTCTGTGTCCAAGCACATTAATAGACAGGTGAAGGGACGAAAGAAATGTGGTAGAAAAAAGTGCACAAGTGATGGAGATAACCGCACCCTGGAGAGAATTGTGAAGCAAAACCCATTCAAGAATGTTGGGGAGATTCACAAAGAGTGGACTGCAGCTGGAGTCAGCGCTTCAAGAACCACCACGAAGAGACGCATGACAGACATGGGTTTCAGCTGTCACATTCCTTGTGTCAAGCCACTCTTGAACAGGAAACAGCGTAAGAAGCGTCTCGCCTGGGCTAAGGACAAAAAGGACTGGACTGCTGATGAGTGGTCCAGAGTTATGTTCTCTGATAAGAGTAAATTTTGCATTTCCTTTGGAAATCAAGGGCCCAGAGTCTGTAGGAAGAGCGGAGAAGCACAGAATCCACGTTGCATGAAGTAGAGTGTGAAGTTTCCACCGTCAGTGATGGTGTGGGGTGCTATATCATCTGCCGGTGTTGGCCCACTCTTTTTCTAAGGTCCAAGGTCAATGCAGCCGTCTACCAGGAGGTTTTAGAGCACTTTATGCTTCCTGCTGCTGACCAACTTTATGGAGATACAGATTTTACTTTCCAACAGGACTTGGCACCTGCACACAGTGCCAAAACCACCAGTACCTGGTTTAAGGACCATGGTATCCCTGTCCTTGATTGGCCGGCAAACCCGCCTGACCTTAACCCCATAGAAAATCTATGGGGTATTGTTAAGAGAAAGATGCAATACGCTAGACCCAACAATGCAGAGGAGCTGAAGGCGACTATCAGAGCAACCTGGGCTCTCATAACACCTGAGCAGTGCCACCAACTGATCGACTCCATGCCACGCCGCATTAATGCTGTAATTGAGGCAAAAGGAGCCCCGACCAAGTATTGAGTGCTGTACATGCTCGTACTCTTCATGTTCATACTTTTCAGTTGGCCAACATTTCTAAAAATCCTTTTTTTCATTGGCCTTAAGTAATATTCTAATTTTTTGAGATACCGAATTGGGAGTTTTTATTAGTTGTCACTTAAAAATATCAAAATGAAAAGAAATAAACATTTGAAATACATCAGTCTGTGTGCAATGCATGAATATAATGTACAAGTTTCACTTTTTGAATGGAATAACTGAAATAATTCAACTATTTGATGATATTCTAATTTACTGGCCAGCACCTGTATACTCTCACATACCGATTGGGAGAAAAGGTGACCCAATTGTAAGTAATGTTAGCATTTTTTTTTTACTACGCCGAAGAAACGCTAGATTATCGAGTGCATTTACTAATGATCTTGGGCTGACTCAGGGTTAACTGTTGAAGATTAGGCCTAATATGATGAGCTAAAACAAATAAACTGATAAAGAGCCAAAACCCACCCAACTATACACCGAAGACGCTTACCAAAACTTCGGCTCTTTATCAGTTTATTTGTTTCTTCGGCGTAGTAAAAAAATGCTAACATTAGTTACAATTGGGTCACTTTTTCTCCCAATCGGTATGTGAGAATATATTTTGCTGGCGAGCCTACGCGTTCAAGCTCTAGGGCTTCAAGTGTAACGCTACATTCAATCAAAATCAAAATAATTTGATAGAGCTGTTTAGGACTTAAACTTCATATGGCTTAATGGTTCAGAATGCCAAGAGTCACAAAGTGATGACATTCCCGCGAAGAGAAGAGACTGCTATTAATCCAGCAGGGGTTGTTGCTGAATCAAGTCAAAGAAATGTTCCTCATTTGGAGCGGTACCTCACGCACATGCAAATTCACTCATGCACGAAAATATGCTGATAAGAGTACGGGGCTATGCTCTCTGCGGAAATGCGGTGCCAACACGGATTTACGCATTGTATGCACTTAGTTCTGTAGTAGCATTTTAAACGCTCCAGGTTCATTTATAGCTGGCTAGCTATATCCGACAAATCATCTGCAGCATTCACGGAAATATGAAATGCAATGTAAATTCGGTGGCTCCTCGGAATTCAGTATAACGTTACTTTTCTACTGGTCATCGGCAAAGTCACTAGTTCGGTCTATGGCAGCGTCTCTACAGTGAGTGAGCGATGTCCGAGTTTTTACTTCAGCATATTTCCTCAGGGTTTTAACCTGCCAGAGACCGAACCAGTGACATTGCCGATGACAGGTAGAAAGTACAGAATTCCGAGGAATTTGAAGTTGAAGTCCTGAACAGGTCTAATTATTTTGATTTTGACTGAATATAACGTTACACTTGAAACACAGGAGCTTTAACATGTAGGCCCTCCATCGAAATACATTAACACATACCGACGGAGAAAAGACACTCATTCGTAACTAACGTTAGCATTATTTACTTAGCCGAAGAAACCATAGAAACAACTGTATGCCACTAACATGGCGATATCCCCCGCCACCTCAATTTTATGTGTCAGTATGGAGGGATGGAGCCCAATTCTATAACCCCGGCTTCGCGCTAATCGCGCGGCGGGGGATAATTAACGAGTGCATTTACTGATGATCTTAGGCTAACTCAGGGTTAACTGTTGAAGATTAATATGATGAGCTAAAACAAATAAACTGATAAAGAGCTGAAGTTTTGGTAAACGTTTTCGGTATATAGTCGGGTGGGTTCAGAATTCTGAGGTGCGCTTCCCGGAAATGACATAGTTACCTTATTCCAAATAAGGCAAGCCACAAGGGACAGAGGCGTGACTGCAGCTCGCCATGCGCGTTCATGTGATGTTACTCAACTTGAATTTGAATTCTGAATTTGAATTTTGAATTTGAATTTTGAATTTGAAATTTGAATTTTGAATTTGAATTTTATGAACTGAATATGAATGTGCGAACTGAATGAAATGCTTCAAGTTTTCTCTTAAATTCAATACAAATAATTGGATTCAGTTTCAGATTACTTGTTCATTCAATTTCCAAACCAAAAAATTCAATTCAAAGCAGGTTAAATTCAATTCAAAACCATAATTCAATTCAAATTCTGTTGGAGCAAATTTCGTTCCATAGCATACAAACATGTCGGCCTGTCATGATTCAGAGCGCTTTTTGGTTTTATGATGTCTCTCCAATGATGAAAAACGAACATTGGCTTTTCAAGTTCAAAACCAGCAGTTGGCTAGCTAGCTAATAACGGTAACTTAAGTTAGTTAATCGGCTAGCAGATAGCAGCTATAGGTAACGTTTTAGGTAGACGTCTTGAAATCTGCTATAAGCTGGTAACAATGGGGGTAAGCGTATGGAATAAGCTTTACGTTAGTATTACGTTACTTAACACTTTAGAATACAGCTAACTTCGAAAAACTCACCTTCACATCCAAAGATGATGATCACGTTACACAATGATGGCCACGAAATTTCGCCTTTATTTTCGAAACGGTACTGCAGCTTCATTCTCGACATTTCAACTTTATTCTCGGCATTTCCACTTTATCCTCGGCATTCTTGACTTTTCGACTTTATTCTCGACATTTCGACTTTATTCTTGGCATTTCCACTTTATTCTCGACATTTCGACTTTATTCTCGAAATTGAAAAAGAAAAAAAAAACTTTCTTATACCTGGCCCTAATACTCTGTCGTACTATAGATGGTATTTGCAGACAGCCTTCCGACGTCACGGCGGCCACATTGTTGACATACCGCTGAGGTGCAGAGCGAAGATTTCAATTGAGATAAATGAGCCGTCATGGCATCATCTTCGCGCTATGACGGGAAAACTTGTTTGATTGGTGTCGATCCATATAAATTGGACAAAGCAGCGTTTATCCGAGATATATCTTTGCTGCCAGCCGTGGATTACCCCGATATTTGCCACTATTTAATCCACAGTGTCCGCCTACACTCGTCAGAAACGGCAGCAAGCGAGATAGGGAGGAGCCAACATTGGCTGCCTCCCAAAGCGCCTAAATTAAATCCTCATTCTATAAACTTGCATTTGGTCCAAAACGTCGGTTTTTGCGTCAGCATTAATATTTTCTATTTCTGTGTCTTAATCGGGTATTTTATGGCATCTTAACTGGCTATTTCTGTTGTACAATAAGAGAGTGCTAACCAGGCATTTTATACCGTCTTAAGACGCAAATACAAAATCTTAATGCTGACGCCAAAACCGACGTTTTGTATGAAACTGTGTTCCATAGAACGGAAAGGATGCAAGTGTAGCTAACTACAGAACGAGGATTTAGTTTCGGCGCTTTTGGATGCAGCCATTAACTCCATTCAACAGTAGCTCACCGTGAATCTCGTAAGTCAATATTATCGACAGTCATACCAGCTGTCTTGATGTCGCCTCCGACCAGAACGATGTCAGGCGCCGGTAGCTAGCACCTTGCATCTTTTATCACATCAATCAACATTCACTGTCTGACAAAACGATCTCTGACTAATAAAACCGTTATCTACCAGTGAATAAATGCTGGGCACACACTTTACTGGCTTATCTAACTGTAACGTTACCTGTGATAAAATGATCGGAACAGACTTTGCTGAAAGGAGTAGCCTGGAAGTCTCTCCTATTGATTCTAGCTAGCCACAGGTCTCTCCTCTGCTGGCTCAACTCCTCTGCCTCTCTCCCCTCTCTTTTCCTCACAGTGGGTATAGCAAAAAATCCAACGCTGCTTTTTTTGTTGCTGTTATTTGAACAACCGTGAACCACACAGCTAACCATGTTGAACCAACCAGGGTTGATATAATCGCTAAAGAATACGAGGTAGAAGCCTCTCGATAGAGTCGCTTCAGGAATGTTAGTGGGGATGTCAACAATATGGCCGCATCGAACGCTGATGACGCGCATCGAATACCATCAATACTGACAGACGCAATCGCTTGTTCGCTGGGAATAGGCCTATTTCACATTTCCGGGTATACAAACCGGATAGCAAGTAAACTGACTTCCGCCAATTTATGCTGTCAGCTACATCTACCAGACGACTAACCGCTTCTCGGGACGTTAGTTTACGTCAGCGAGCTGACTTCCAGCCTGCGCAGTAGGCGTGGCGCAACTGAAAACTCATTCAATCGTGCTTCACACTCCTGTTGAAAATAGCATCATCCCACCGTCCACTTCCTTTAACTGTTAATGGGAGGCAGCAGCAGTCAACAGCAGGCGGTCTGATGGCAGAAATTCTCTTCATTATTTCCACAGTACTATAAGGGTCAATGAATGTTAAACGTGTTCGCTAGTTTCAACCACGACTGACCTAAACCTGGGGCCTATTGCACAGAAGTCGGATCCTGAGATCCTGAATCAACGCCAAAGCGAGGATTGCCATATCCCATGCAGCGCGTTGCTGGCTTAATTCATTGCACAAAGCCAACAGCCGCTGGAGGAGGATAGGCTAAGTGAAGTCCGATGCCGCTGATCCAACTATGTTGGCGCACACGCCAACCTCAAATAGACCCCGAGAGCGATCACAAAATCGCTGGTCATCACCATGGACACCAAGTAGCTGCAGCCAGACGCATGCGCCAGCAACACTCAAAAACCATGGTTCTGACAGAGGGGCGGTGGGATATCTGAAATACTTCTGCCTGCTATTCCTTCTATCTCTGTCTGAATTGTGCGAGACGTTTGAGAGGAGTATTAAACGGAGCTAAACTCAAATGAAAGTAAACTCGGAAGATGTTAAGCTCCGTCACAATGGAGTAGCTGATGTACTTCGGCATTACTGTGAACGAGATAAACTGTTGCTATCAGACTGATTTAAGATTGAGCGAGAAGACTTCCTCAGGCCTACCAAAGAAAACGCAGTCTCAGCACACAAAAATTTTGAAATGCACACATTAATCGCAGAAATAGCAACAGAAAAATTAAACCCTGCTACCGAAACTGTAAAAACAGCAACATAAACTGTTGACTTGGTAGCATTAGACTATGAAACTGCAACATTTTCCATCGCATCCGTCTTAGCCAATTACTGCGCTTCTTTCAGAGATGGCGTATTCAGGCGTGTTTCCTTCGGTTGTTAAGTAAAACCTCCTAAAATGACATTCTTGTTAACGCAAATGTATAACATTGAATTGTAAGATGTAGCTGTTACATCTCCAGATATAGCGAGAATGTCGCCAAGTCGGCAACACAAAGACTATAGCGAAATCGACAGTGAACATTTCATTGTTCATTTTCGGTGGTGACATGCTAAAATAAGTGCATTTACGAGAATGTGGATGGAACAACTATGTCTTAAAATTCATTGTTATACATTTGCATTAACAATAACGTCAAATTTGGAAGTTTTACTCACCAACCGAAAGAGACACGCCTGTTTCCGCCAACTCTGAAAGAAGCCTGGGCCAGTATGCGCAAGAGCAGTAAATGGCAAAGACGGATGCGATAGAAAATGCTGCAGTTTCATGGTCTAATGCTACCGAGTCAACAGTTTATGTTGATATTTTTACCGTTTCATAGCAGGGTTTACTTTTTCTGTTGCTATTTCCGCGATTAATGTGTGCATTTCAAAGTTTTTGTGTGGTGAGACTACGTTTTCTTTGGTACGCCTGTTCCTGAAGGGAGCATTTATGACATGCGCGCTATGGGCCGGATCTACTAAAGCTTTGTGTGTATAAAAACAAAATGTACAAACTGATTTACTAACAGTGCACAGTAAGGGTTGCCTCTTTCAAAGGTGCAAAATAGCACGTCTGCATCCAGTTAGTACACCTGCCACTATGAATATGCAATATGGGGCGTTTACACGCAATTGTGCGTGTGTTGGGAGGAGAAAATGTGAATATATTGATTTAGCACGCGCAAATTGATTTATCAAACTTCAAAGAAATTTTGCTAATAAAATCTGCATCTATATTTTAACACGTGTCAAAAGGAGGTGCAAACGGTTTGTATGCGTAATTGCGCACACATGGCTACGGTTATTGTCGCAAGAGGGAGACATCGAAATCATGAAAGGAGAGGCAGAGAGTGCATTTTTCACCCTCGTGTGAACGTTTTTGGAATGAACGAGGAAAAAATCATTAAAACATATCGCCTATCCAGCACTGCCATTTTGGAGCTGTTGGAGGAACTCAGAGAGGATTTGGAGCCAGCCACGAGAAGGGGTCACGCAATACCTGCAATGACAAAACTCCTGGCAAGTTTGCATTTTTTTGCATCTGGGTCATTCCAGCGTACGGTAGCTATCACAGCTGGGATCTCCCAATCCCGTTTTTCAGATGTGCTGTCTGAAGTCCTGAATGCCATGTCGCGCCGGATGGCCAAGTTCATTAGGTTTCCACGCACTCGGCACTTATTGAATGAGACCAAACAAGGTTTTTTTGCAGTAGCTGGATTTCCTAGAGTTATAGGGGCGATTGACTGCACCCATGTGCAGCTTGTGCCCCCCGCAGACACTGAGCACGTGCACAGAAATCGCAAACACACGCATTCATTGAATGTGCAGTGCGTTTGTGATGCCAAAGGCATCATTTCCAACGTTGTGGCAAAATATCCGGGGTCAGTACATGATTCTTTTATTCTGAGGAACAGTTTTCTATTTTAATGTGTTGTAGATTGCAATACAATGCCGTTCCCTTTGGCTAGTGTGACCCAACAAACTGCAGAACATTGCAAAGTTAAGCAAATCAACATTTTTTGAAAAAAAGACTGAAATCACTTTCTGAATTCCAAACATTATCAAACGAAATACTCATTCACGTCTAATTATGTTAAGTCCCGCAAAATCATATTAAAGACACATTGTTTCAGTCAGAAAATGTATTAGGCTATAGTCTTAACATTTATGGTGGAAAAAAAAGAAAAAAGCAGTTCATCATAAAGCCCTCCCTCTCCGGTGCTCGGCTGCCTAGCTGTCGCTGTGGGACTCGGTCGGCCCGCTTCTCCACCTGGATTGAGGGCAGTCATTGCCTGCATCCCTTCCCGTAGCCCTCTTGCCACAGAATTGACGGCCATCGTCAGGGCAGATACTGCGCTGACCATCTGTCTGCAGTGCGTGGCAATGGCCTGAGTATCGCGCCTTGCCGCCCGTGCCAACGATGACGCCGCTCGCATCTCCCGTGCAATTGTCTGAATGGCTGCAGACTGTTTGTTTTGTTCCTCCAGCAACTCCAGATCAATGTCCTCGGGACCCTTTCGAGGCTCTGCAGGGGTGGCGGCTGCTCTGGGGGGATTTGAGGTGGATGGTTGGACTTCTGCTGAAGATTCTACATGTAAAAAAGAAATGTTTTTTGTTTGGGATTTGAGTTAAAAGACAGCAAAATGTAACCACAAGAGGTACATTCATTTTTCACTTACTAAATAGATATCTTTTCAGAAAAAGTGTGTTTTTACAGTATTATTGTGCGCCTACCTTGTTCTGCTGTTTAGTCCAGTGTGTCATACCCGGCAATTCCAGTGACTTGCGTCTCGCAGAACGTTAACTGCACCTGTTCCTCAATGCTGGTCAGAGGCATCTCATCCACTGTGCCCCCACCTGTTTTCTTTGCAGATGTTTTATTATACGCCAATTTTTCTTTTGTTCGTCTTCGGATATCTTGATATCGTCTTTTCACTTCATTCACTCTTCGCATCGTTTTACCCACAGCATTTACTTTTTTACTGATTTCCGCCCATATGGCGTTCCTTTGAGCGACAGTCATATTTCCTTGCTGTAGCTTATTCACGTGTTTATTGGCTTCATCTACCAACACCTCTAATTCCATAGGGTCGAATTTCATTTTGCGCTTTCTTCTCTCCAAACTCTCCATGCTGCAAACCATGAAACATGCAAAGCCCTCATTTAAATAGGGTGTGTCCAACACGTTTGCCACTGTTGCCATTTGGGCAATCACTCTTAGTAAATCACCTGCAAACCGCAGTTCAGCCCCACACGCAAAATTCTAGATTCCACGCGCAAATTAGTACACGCAAATTGGGATCTTAGTAGATCTGGCACTATATGTATAATAATGAAAACAATTATGTAAAGCATAGAATTGTCGCATACATGCTTCTTAACTTTGCTGTAAGTCCTGTTTTCGTCCTGTACAAATTGAATTGATAGTTCGATCTAGAAGACGTGTTCAGATGAATTGAGTTTACTTTCTGCTTTTAATCTCCTCTGATGGAGGCATACTCAATTTAAAAAGTAAAACGTTAACGTCAGAAAATTACGTCGAGGAGCCTCCTGAAAATGTTTGATACCAGAATCGCGAAGCGAGCGACATTGCACTCGTGTCCAGCACTTAAGGTAACAACTCTACCTTAACGTTACCCGTCACAGTCTAAACAAGGGAATCAGAGATAGCAGACCTGGCCCCAGCCACGGGCTGACAGACAGACTGACAGAAACACACACACACACACACACACACACACAGAAATGATCATTGCTTAACCTGGCCCCCTAGGGGAGGGGCCAGGTAATAAAGACGGAGAAAAGTAGCAGCAGTGCTGTAGGTTTGGAGTTACCGGAGTGATGTAAGACCGTGCTGAAACACGGTCACCTACTTCATCCAGCACAGCTCATTTTCTACTCGGAAGTCTCAACTTGGGGAATAAGGGCAAATATGATAATGAAGGATTTTAAATATGGTTAAAACGTAACATGGAACGGGGTCTGATTAAACTGTTATGGTCACAGTCATATGGATACCTGAATATAATGATGGAATATTGACTATTTTACTTCATCAATGGTTAAAAGTTTCTAAGATAATTACTCTGGGCCTACTATAATTGAGATAGCACTGTGGAGTGGACAATTCAGAACGACTGTTAAGGACATTGATTTTCAATTTGGGTGACTTCTAAATGAGGTGAGGTGAAATTGGATGGAGGCAGGAGCTTGGCTAGTTCGTAAGCTTGCTCCGCAGCCGGCTTGCTCCACAGACTTTGTTTCCATAGTAAATAGTGCCATGGCTTAGCTCACATGCTCTGTGCAACCGAAATGGGTTTGAGATCAGTCTAATCCCGTGCCGATCCTGGGCTAATCCCTTATCCTGCCTTCGTGTAATAGGCCCCTGATTTCTGTCACATGTTGATTAGTAATCAGGTTGCTAGCAGTAGTAGCTAAATATAAGCCAGGCGAATATGTCAAATTATGAGGTGAATTTCAGTGGAGAAATCCCGCGAAGGTGCCATTATTTATTAATTATTTTATATGCAGGAACTGCAGCAGCAGGCTAGAGAAACAGAGCAAGCTGTTGGGGATACAGGTGTATCAGGGCTTCAGGTGAGGTCATAATTGTTAAATTCTGTTCTCTTTTACATACAGACTACAGAATTTATTATTTAGACCAAACCGGGTCGCAATTATATATTATATATATATTATGTATTTGATCCGGCCGCCGCCGCCGCACTACGTGTTAACGTGATAACTTCAGTAATATTTCAAATACAAAGTCCAAATTTTGCACATAAGTAAGTATCATAAAGAGGAAGAACTGATTCCATTTTGGACAATTTACGATGTCTAGATTGGCCACCAGGGGCCAAAAACTGATTTCAGTGTTAACGCCATAGCTGCAGTAATATTTCAATTAGAAATTCCAACTTTTGCATATAAGTAAGTATCATAAAGAGGAAGAACTGATTCAATTTTGGACAATTTACTATTTCTAGATTGGCCACCAGGGGCCAAAAACTGAAAAAAATCACTGTTCCGCGATAACTTCAGTAATATTTCAATTACAAATTTCATATTTCTTAATGTCCATAGACTCACTGGAAGCCCCTCCCAGAGCATGTCTGAGGTGTCTCCGGTTTCTCCTGAGAACATTACTCTAATCTTTCTGGACTTCGTAGGACCTCGAGTCGACCTGCTTCAGCACTCTGCCTTATCTCCAAGAAGTGTGAGGTGCCAGTGGCTGAATTCTCACACAGTCACTCGGTTTTAGTGTGTCAAGGTCTCTCGCTGACCTGTTGTAGTACGCAGACTGACGTCGTTGGTTGTTTCTGAGTGCCTGCTGTGCCCGTTCTACTTTTGGCCGGAGAAGGCTTGACTTAGTGGGCAGCAGCGTTCTGGTACAACGGCTGAGAAGTCTCTGCGCTGGACTAGTGTCCAGGCCTTGTGATGGTGTGTTGCGGTGGTCTAGCATTGCGAGATAGGGGTCTGTCCCGCAGCGTTAGCTTTGAGAATGAGTTTCTTTGCAGTTATGACGGCTGACTCCGCCTTGCCGTTGCTCTGCGGGTAACCTGGTGATGAAGTCTTGTGCTGCAATTCCCACAATAAGCTGAATCACTGGAACTCCTACGATATGTATTGGGGTCCGTTATCTGAAATGACAATATCAGGGATCCCTCGTCGATCAAAATGGGCTTTTAATTTCCTAATCACTGTGGTGGACTTTGTGTCAGACAGATAGTCTATTTCCCAGAAATTGGAGTGGTAATCCACAGTCATAAGGTATTCTTTATTGTCAAATGTGAACAGATCCATTCCCACTTTTTCCCATGGTCTGTTCCGCATTTCATGTGAGTGTAGTGTTTCTTTTGGTTGTTTATTGTCAACCGATCTGCAGATATCACACCGTGCTATATGTTTTGATCTGGTCATTCATGCTAACCCAGAAAACACACACTCTGGCCCTCCGTAGGCATCCTTCCACACCCAGATGCGAAGAGTGTAAGCGGTGTGTGATCTCTCTCTGCAGTGTATCTGGTATGACAGCATGTTCGCCTTTAAACACTATTCCATCTTGATAGCACAGCTCCTCCTGGAATGAAAAGTACGGCCGGATTTCGCTTGGTGCTTGTTTTTTGTCAGTTGGCTATCCCTGGTTCATTGTTTTGATGAGAATTTGTAGTGTCTTATCCTCTTTCGTTGCAGAGCGGATTGCATTGAGGCTGTCTCCAGAAATAGGTAAGTGCTGTACCATATGAACAGTCTCTATTTCAGCTTCCAGAGAGCCATAGGATGGACACTCCGGAAGGTACACTCTGCTTAAGGTATCCGCTATCAGCATGTTTTTCCCAGGTACATAAACTACATCAAGATCGTACTTCTGAATGTGCATCATCATCCTCTGAAGTCTTTTGGGTGCGCTTAGCAGAGGTTTTCTCACTATGGTTTCTAACGGCTTGTGATCGCTTTGAACTGTCACTGTACAGCCGTATGTGTACTGGTGGAACTTTTCCATGCTGAATACCATAGCTAGAAACTCTTTTTCTATTTGGGCATAACCCTGTTCTGTTTGTGCGAGTGCTCTACTTGCAAATGCAACAGGCTTACCGCTCTGCATGAGTGCAGCGCGCAACCCTGTGTCCAAGGCGTCGCACTGAACCGTCAATTCCTCCTTCGGGTTGTAGTACTGCAGCACTGGGGCGTCAGCAATAATCCCTTTCAGTTTGAGTAATGCCCCGTCATGTTGCGTCCTCCAGTTCCACTCACCGCCCTTGTGCGTCAGCTGTCTCAACACCTGACATTGGTTAGAGAGTTGAGGGCAAAACTTGGCAAGATACCATCTCCAGTACCCTCTGGACTGCTTTCACATCTGCGGTTTTTGGCATCTGTTTGATCGCACGCACCTTTTCAGGGTCTATTTTTCGTCCATCCGCCGTCAGGAGGTGTCCAATGTATGTGGCCTCTTCTTGTCTCAGTTTGAACTTTTCTGAGTTCAGTTTAATGCCATTTTGTCTGTATCAGATCAGAAAAAGTCTAAACTTTTCATCATGATCATGCTCAGCTGCCTCTCGCGTCTCCCCTTGTCCTATGATCAATACGTCGTCCGCAATTATGTACAGACCAGGCAGATCCTCCAATGCTTGTGTCAGCTTTCCTTGAAAGATCTCAGGGGCCGGACTTATCCCCATTGGCATTCTCAGCCATCGGTATCATCCAAATGGAGTGGCGAAAGTTGTCAGGTAACTAGACTCGTCTTCTAGCTTGACATGCCAGAAGCCACTTTTAACATCACACACTGTAAACACTTCGGCTTTGGACAGGTCCGAGAGTATGTCGCCAATGGTTGGTAATGGGAAATGGCTGTGTTTCAGCACTTTGTTGAGAGGTTTTGGATTGATACATATCCTATTGGCTTCCCATTCTGCTTTTCTACAACAACCATCCCACTGATCCAGTCTGTGCTGCATTCCATTGGCGTGATGATTTTCCTGCGCTGTAGGTCCTGAAGCTCATCTTTTAGCGGCTTCAACATGGCGACTAGAACGCGTCTTTTATTGCAGCTGCACCGGTTTCACCATTTTGTCTATCTCCATTTTGTATTCTCCCTCCAGACAGCCGTCTCCAGTGAACACATTGGCATACTCTGCTTTTATCTGTCCCATTGTCCACTGTGCACTTGTAGGCTTCTCTGAGGTGACTATGCTGTCAATTGCCAGAATGTTTTCATAGTGCACCTTTATCAGTCTCATTGCCTCATTTGCTCTTTTACCAAGCAGTGGCACAGTACAGTCTTTGTCCACCACCTGGAACTCCAACTGATACAGCTTTTGGTTTCTTGGGTTCCTCAATTTCACCTTACATTTCCCCAGTGGTCTCAGTCTGCTTTTGTTGTACATTACTAATACAGTTTTAGTTTCTTCAAGTTTTGTGTCAGGATTAAGCATTATAATTTGGATGACATTGCAATTAGCACCACAGTCAATCTGGAATTTCACCACATCTTTGCCCAGGAGCATCCCAGCAAAGAGCTGAGTGGCATTAACTTTGTTGGTGTCCTCTGCATTCACATCCCCTGCCCCTGCTTCGGTAACACTGAGAATGTCTTCATACTTATCGCTCTCATATTGTTCTACACTGTGTACATCTCTTATTTCTTTGTTCTGGGCTTGCTCTACATTTCACTGCAAAATGGTTCTCTCTATTACACTTTTTGCACTTCTTACCGTATGCTAGGCATTTCGGTTTGCTTTTTTCGACAAAATTTACAATCCACCGTGTTCTCAGCTTGTCTCTGACGCGCTGCTTCTTGCAGTGCGTGCACCTCCTCCACCATCGGTCCTGAGCTGGCTTTAATATTCTCCCGCGACAACTCAGCGGCCCTACAAAGCTGTACGCATCATGTTCTTCTCGCGGAGTAATCGCTCTCTCATGCCTGCATCATTGTGTCCACAAACAATCCGATCTCGAGTCTCTCAATGCCCCGAGGTTACATGTTTTAGCCAACAGTTTCAGTTCTGTGACATAACTGTCAACAACTTCCCTGACACCTTGATTTCTCGTAAAGAACCGATATCGTTCCACAGTCTCGTTAACACAAGGGTTACAATGTACACACGGACTACAGAATTTATTATTTAGACTGCAGAACTCAGGCAGACAGGTTCACAACATAACCGCACGCGCCTTGCTTTTTCTGGTGCGTCCCCGATTAGGGTCCCTGTTGCAACAACATGGCCGTTTCTCAATATGCGTTCTTCTCTGTACTTCTGTTCTTGTAAACTTGAGAAACGTCATCCGTCTGAGACCAAGTACTTTCTCAATTCAAAGTTTGCATCTCGACGAGAACGGTTACCAGTCACGGAAGTGTTCTTGACACGCCCATTTTTCCGAGGATTCATCGGATGGTAACTTGACAGCACGCATAACCAAGAATTCTTTTCGGCATCCATGCGCGGGCGGGGCGCGATATTTTTTTCCACATCGTTAATGCGTCCCTATTCTGGAATTCTGGTCCCTCTACAATTTGCCCGTAGTGTTACTGACTATTGAGCTGTTTGGCTACCTAGCTAGTAATAGTATAGCTAGCGCGCCAGTGTATTTAGCTACATAGCCAACTGGCTTGCGAGCTGAAAAAGCTGCAGTTCGCTTTCAATGACCGAAATATTCTCCGAAATAATTACGCCGACAAAACAAGGCTACAGTTTGCGTACACTGTCATACTCGTTAGTGAGCTAGTTGACTTCCTAGATAGCAAGCTCCTCCGCTCTGTATCTGCCCCGGCTCTGAGCCGGATCAGCTGGAGTCAGCACATAGCTGGGGCAGATCTGGAGCGGAGGTGCTTGTTATCTGGGTAGTAAGTGATATTGAACTCTGTGTCATAACAAGCACGCCAATGTTGTTACATGGCCAACTGGCTAGCGAGCAAAAAAGGCGACAGTTTGCTCATAATGGAATAGTCGCGAGCAAGCTATTTGGCTTGCTAGCTAGCAAGATAAAAAGACATCAATATCTATAGTGTTAAAGCTAGCATGCCAGTATGAAAGCGGCTTAACTAAGTCTTTCGTTGCAATATTCGTTTGCTATTTCTTGGCTGAATACTCTTCTGGTGATTTTAAGGCGAGGAACTATTATCTGAGTACATTTTGAATATTGCCTGCTTTACGATGTTTTATGTCGAATACGCTCCAGTGTTTTCGGTGTGAAGAAACTCTGCAACAGCCGGCGGGATGTAGCTAAGATAAGCACCTTAAGTAGCTCACGCTCACAGACCCCTCTTCCCCCACAGATAACATTGCTGGGGGGAAAGGGGATGATTACGTGATGGCAGATGAAGTCGCGGTTTACTGCCTTGCGTAGGCTATTGCGTAATACTAACGAGAACGCATCATCTCAAACTGTCAACAGCCTTCTGAGTGTTCCTAGCCTAGGAAGTGCACATTGTGTTTGCATTTTATTTTAAGTAAACCAGTGAAAATAATCCGAAGTTGAAATCCCGAAACCAGCGAAGACAACGACGTTGACGTCATCAAGTACGTTCCTGCTCCAATTGCAGAAAGACCGTACTCTCGTCCTCCCGTCCCCAGGGAGTTTGTTCTCTCATCTGAACTCGGCAAGTCCAGATTCACGGAGTTCACAAGTACGAACTGCACTGCTGCAACATAAACAATAGTTCCTAGGGAACATATATCTTAACAATAGTTCCTATTGTTGCAATAATTATGACTTGTTCTGTGGAATTATAGGGAAAGCATTAAAGTTCGTCTCATGGTGTTCAGCAAATATAACCTTTGAAAGTCAAAATGTTCGAACCAACTTTGGCTCAGTGAGGGAACTGAAAGAAACACCTAATCGTGAATTTAACATGATCCAGTCCGATTAACGCTCGGTTTGCGGCTTGTCCAATTCATAGTCGGTGGTCTGTTTTGAAGTGTTTATCGCGGCTGCAATTGCGTTACCGAATATTAAAATACTGAATATAGAGGATTGCGAGCTGGCTTGCTAACGTAGTTATGTATTCACTCACTTGGTATCAATGCCCAGGTTACTTGATCTGATCTTGCGTAGCCTATTTAAAAAAAAAAACAGAGAAACACTCATTCGGATAATCTCTGTGTATATTAAAGGCAGTATCTGCCATGGATGGATCTAAGGGAGTCCAGAGTCGGGCTACGCCCCCCCGAGATTCTTGCCGCGCGCCCCCACCCCCCCCCCCCCCAGCTCATCCTGACTTGCTGACATAACATCAGCTCATTATCTTCATGCTTCAGCTAAAATCTAAAGATCGTTGATTCAATCATTGAATAGCATTTCTCAAATGTATTCCCTTAATGTTTCTGATTGGCTTGTTGAGTATTGGCAGCGTAGTTTCACGCCCCACCTCCACAGTCACATATAAATAATCCCAGAATTTGTGTACAACTACAAGTGGTGTTGTGTTGGACAGCGTCTCAACTTTTGATTGTACAATTCGTTTCTTTAAATGAATACGAACACCTTAATTTCAGTTTAAATCTTTATTTCTGCTATTTGTATATTTAGTCATTGTTACAGTCTTTCGGTCAGCACAAATAGGTAAGCTAGTGGGTATTCTGTTTGCGTGGTTACCCGCAACAACAATTTTTTTTCTTCCCTGTGTACGAGTTTGCTCAAAGGAAAAAGGGGAAAAAATTTTGCGTAGATTTTTAATCCCCAAAGCATCCACTAGCTCCAACACGTCTAGTGCAAGACCAACTCAAGAGCAGGCAGAGCGTGCTAGCGTTGGCTCTTCCTCCTGACCTGGTACGGCGATGAATGCAACTGCGGGCGATACAGTCTGCGAACATGGTCTTAATGACAGCAATCCGACGAGGCCAGTGTTAAGGCCCGGGCCACACTGCCTGCAGCTGCGATGCGTATACCGCATATCGCATGCGTCTTTTCGCTTCGGTTCCCATGTTATTCAATGAGAGCGGCCACACTGCATGCAAAAGCCGTACTGCTACCTTGTGGAAAATATAGATTCGGACTCTTGCCGAATTTTTCCGCACTATGCATGCGGAAAAAGGCAAAGCAGAACTGAAAATGACTGTCAGAAACAGTCATATCGCCGTAAATACATGAATTTCACTAAATTGCCGAGACTTCCAAAGCCCGGTTATAGCAAGGATGTTTTATATTTCACTGGATATACAATTGGAAAATGGCCGCCCATTCATTTCAATGGAAATTGCTCAGTGGCGCAGCAATCCGACATGGGGGCCAAGCTTCCGGAGCCACACGGACATGCGCTGTGTGATTTTTGCTCACACATGCGTAGTGTGGGGCGTATGAACGCGCTGGTATCCGAGGTGTCCATGACAACGGCTCAGACTCGTGGAACTCTGACCTAGGGTGCGTGTTCACGATCACTTTTCACCGGAAATGGAAGTCTAACCACTGCAGACTGCGCCCTGACGAAACATAGCCGCCGGTAAAGGTTTAATTATGGTTTGAGATACTATTTTAAAACACAAATGCAATAACAAATGTTAAAAACGACTTTGACAGGGAAGTAATACTATTGATTTCAACTCAAAAATCTCGGCAAAATAGTTGACTTGCTGTTGCGTAACTTTAATATGACATTGCTCAGGGGTGAGCTTCCCGATATCACAGATGCTAACGTCCACAGTTGGAACCACTGACTGAATGGACGTATAAATTTCAGCAACTACGCTATTGGGAAAAGCGCTACAGGCTCATATTCTCTTTAGTTCAACATCGAATAACCACATTATCGGAGTGTGCGAATTCCATTATCTTTTTCCGGATTAAAGACAAACCGAACACACAACGCACTTCACCTACCTTATAAACTGATATGTTTTAAAGTCAGGAGCTTTAAACTTTTGTCAATTCTGGTAAGCTAGCTTACCTAACTTATAACCATTCCGTGGAGTATAAGAGTATAATAAAATGGGTCTACCGTGAAATGACGTTGCACTGCGTTATTTTTACCTTTTTTTTTCTGTCCTTCCCCAGATATCGGAGCCTCTTGAAGTGCACTGAACCGTTCATCCATGAATTTATGCATGTCAGCGAACCAGAGGCCGTGCCTTTCTATCCACCCCCAAAGCCCTTTCCAATAAAGTCTGTCTCGATTATAATTTTAATACCATCTCTACGTTTCATTTCTAAGTACGAGTTAACATCGATTGTATTTGTGGTACTTAATTTTATGATAATGGCTGGCTCTGCGAAAGTTAAGCATTAAACCCCTTTTGATTATGAGCACTTGAGTTCATCTTCAAATGTTAAGCAGAGCTGGCAAAAAAATCAAAAACTGACAAAACACATATATTTCTATTTGAAAACATTTTTAAAATATACATGTTAATAATGCCTTGGTGGTGACAATAATGACAGGTGGTGGGGGTGAGCAGATGGATGATGACAGCTACATCCGACATTAGGTCTCGTATTTATCTTCGTTCAGATGAAAATCAGCCACACCGTCGAATCTACCTGCATCACTCCGGTTGATCTCAGATGCTGCTCATGAACATTAGATGTTCGGATTTAGTATACTCTGACGTTTCCACCTACCCAAAACTTCGATCTAATAAAGGCTGTACCACAAAAATTGTGTATGCATGTTCAGTGCTTTCATGGATGTTCGGATCATGGACAAAAATATAAACATTTTGGATGTCATCTGTCAAGTTGCTGAAAAGTTTCGTCGTCAAGTATGAAAGTCAGTAATTAATTTTAGACTGAAGAATGGTTAATAAATGGTTTGCTGAGCAGTGTTCGAACTGAATTTATAAATGCACTCATATGGACATTACGTTAGATGCTACACAGCTGACACATGATGCATGATGCATCAAAATACAGAAATGTGAATTGGTGTTATTCAAAGTAATGAAAATATGCAACTCATTACAATGATATCCATTAACTATGAAAAAGTGAGGTGAGTGTTAGCTGCGTACATGCTTCTAAGATATCACAACAGCGGCCTTAGCTTACAGTTCATTTTGCAGCACTACATAATGGAGTGTGGCAATCGAGTATATTACGGCCATTCATCAATTAAAATAAAATGGATAAAATATTTGCACCATAACGCCAGCTCGCTTGATTGACTTGGCTACATATAGAATGTTCATCACAGACGGACGGCAATTTGTGCATTGTTCCACCCACTTGAACAAATTGTTATGTATGATAATTTTGTACAGCATTATATTCCATTTGTAAATGAAGTTTGTTACATGCTGTTTTGCTGCCTTGCTGGTCAGCTATATTTATTTTGTTCATTGGCACCATCTGGTGGCGTATTTGTAAAATCATTAAGAAAAGTCTAGTAATTTCTAGAAGCTTCTGGCACTTTCCTGCTTGGAGGGGGCGGGATTTCCCTAGAGTCTTGTGGATCTTTCTGGAAGGTTGCTAGACTATATAAAGGCTGTGATTTTAAGCAATTGGGGACAGACAACAAAGAGAGAGACAGCAGAAGAGAGCAGACCAGAGTTTTGTTTTGTCAAAACAGTCAAATAGTGGCAGAGTGTTATTAGAGAATTTAAATAGTGGATATTCTTTTGTACAACTTTTTTTTGTAAAGAATAAATTTGTTTTAGTTGTAGTTGCCAGTTTTTTTGTTGTGATTTTTCCAAGTCATAACAAAATGGATCACGAACAAAAAAATAGTTATCATTTTGGATCTCATAAGTCAAGTTGCCGAAAAGTTTCGTCATCATGTATGAAGTTTGGTAAGTAATTTAACAACGAAGAATGGTTAGGCTGATAAATGGATCGCTAAGCAGTGTTCAAAATGAATTTATATACTGCTATAAATGCACATTACCTTGCGTTAGATGCTACTCAGCTGACACGTAAAGCATAACGCATCAGTATAGAGTGATGCGAATTGGTGCTATTCAAAGTAATGGAAATACACAATGCAATTAATGGATTTAACCATTTCATTTTAATATGAAAAAGTAAGGTGAGTGTTGCCTGCGTACATGGTTCTAGGATGTCACAACAGCGGCCTTAGCTTACTGTACATTTTCTCGCGCTGCATGAAGTGCAGCAATCGAAATGCTAAGTTACATATTATTACATATTACAGCCATTCATTGATTAAAGTGGCAAAAATATACTTAGCAACAAAAGAAACGCAAGTTAGCTAACTTAGTTAGTTAATGTGCTCTTATGGTTACCCAGATAGCAAGCACCTCCGCTCCAGATCTGCCCTGGCTCCAGCTGATCCGGTTCAGAGCCGGGGCAAATTCGGAGCGGAGGAGCTTGCTATCTGGGTAACTTACTCATAGTTACCGCAAAAAAAAGAAAAGTTTGATAAAACGAGTGTAAATGCGCACACGCTAGTAATACATTTGATTTCCAATAATTACGCGCAAACTTATTTTCCGGTTTGCCTTTAATTAACTTTAGTTTCTTTTGTCGCTCAATACATTTTCTCCGTAACTTGCCAGCTCACTTTACCGACTTGGCTACGTCTTTAATGTTGAACAGACTGACTGCAAGGAATGCCCATTGCTCCACCCACTCACATCCGCTGCAGTGCTAAATTCGGAGGAGCGGGAACGCGCTTACATATGAGGACCCGTTGGTGTTCGCATAGCCTGAATATAAATAAAAGATTTTGTCTTTGTCGAGAAACGAGGCATTAATGATTTAAAAGAGAAAAATAAACCGTTTCGGTATGGATAATTTGTGGCTGTCAAAAAAAATTATTCACGGATTTATCAGCGTGTCTTTTTCAATTATTCCCTATGGAGAAATTTCTTTTTGGCCCCCATGGCATCACGTGACCTGCAATATCACATTCGCCGCTAGGACCATGGAGGATTATGTGGTCGACCCGAGTTGTGCGTCCAGATCTCCTTATAGGTCCATGGGTTATATCCCTTCCGCTCAATTCAGCAATGCTTCGTGAAATATTGAAACATGTATTGGGAAATTCGCGACTGTCATCATTGGCTGCTGTCATTAAAGGGGATATATGGAGGAGTATTTTGTCATTCTAAATTTTTTTTTTAAATTAATACGACGTTGCTCATTTTATTTTGGATTTAGATGTCTAGATTTTGCGGGACTATGCCATTAATTGCGGTGCCAAGTCAATAAACAAAGCTTATTTTGATGATGATTAAAGAGTATCAGAGCCAGGGGCGTCACTTGACCTAATACTGTACTGGGGCACAAACAACATTTTTTAGCTCTAATTTATCATAAAAAAGCATAAATAGTGCTTCAAATAATACATTCATGTCAGATTATCTTGCTGTCTGGATATATCATTAATCACCTGAAATGGACTGATGCATTTGGCCTACTTGTGCACTTTACTGTAGACCTCTAAACCTGGTACAAGCAAAAAAAGGAATTGCAATGAATCTTTATGAAATATTTATTGTAGTGAACATATGAAAATTGAGCATTTGCGACAGTACCGTAAAACAAAAAACTAAAGCACCCCATGGAACTGTGTTGTGATTCTGCTTTTTGTCTTGCCATGTTTTAGTTCTGTGCCTGGCCTTGCCATGTATGCTTTTTGTGTTTAGTGACCACTGCCTGCCTTTTGACCATTCTTAGGATTGTGTATTGTGTTCTGGTTATTTAGATTCCTGTTTATTATTTTCATGTTCATAGTATTCTCTGCCATGCCATGTTTCCATTTCCATGTATTGCACTTCGTCTACCCTGTCTTGTCTTGTGTAGGTCTTTGCCCACGGTCCCTAGTCTTGCGTGCCACTCATTCCGGTGATTTATTGGTTTCTGGGTTTTCAATCTTCCTTCATTATCTCCTGTGCTTCCTTCCCCTCTCTTTTACTATCTACTAATCCATACTAACAGTTTGTTGTTTTCGATAATTACTAACCAATATTAACATTGTATACTGACTAACGTGCACTCGGGATTGAATAGCTGCACATACTAATTGACTAACGATCTCTCAGCAATCGCTCAATTCTAATCTCCGCCTCCTTGCCTATCCCTAATTATCTCTGTTGCAGTTTTCCACTTATATCTCATGCTTTCCTTTTCTTTAGACTATGCACTTTTAGTACTCCTTAACCGGAGCTTTTGTTTGTTCATAGGATTGTCTTGTGATCCCTGTCTGCGTTTTGGCAGATGTCTGTTTAGTCACTTTCAGTTGTCAGATTGTTCTCCCTAGTTTTCTTGTGCGACGTTTCTCGCCTCGATTTCTCAGTGTTTATCTTTCTGACTGGATTGCCTGATTTTTGCCTTTGTGATTTTGGATTACTGTTGCATCTGTGTGTTTTTACCATTTTTCTGCCCGCCTACGAGATCTGTTTGCTGCCCTGGTAACGATTCGGATTACGTCCTGTGGATTCTGGCTTGTCTCTCTGATAGTACTATTCCTGTGTACCAGACCCATTTCTGTCTGACTACGATTACTGTGATTGCTGCCCTGGTTTTTGATACTATTTTTGCCCAACTGGATTTCGAATTTTGGATTGTGGACTTTGTACTGTTTTTCGCCTTGCGGGGGTCACCCCCCTTTACCAATAAAACAAGCTCCACTGCATTTCCTGGTTCTCGCATCTGGTTCCAGATCACAACACAACAAACTGGGTTTTAAATTATTTCTATTTCAGTAAAGTAGCCTGTGCTATTGCACATACAGTACACCAAACTATAAAAAAATACACAAAACAAAGCCATATAGTAGTGCATTAATCAATAATCAGAGAATCATTTTTTCAGAAGTAAGCTGTAATGTTTCATTTTTACAAAGCAGTCAATGTTATGATTCTTATGGTGTAAGATAGCTGTCAAAAAGATGTGTCCATAACTAATAATTCGTATTTATAATGTTTATCATTTGTATGCAAAAAAAGTTGTTTTTCACAAAATTCTGCCAACAAATTTGTCAGTCTGTGAAATTGGGTTGGAGTTATGATTGTTTTTATGTGAGTATGAGTCAAAAAGCTGTGAGTGCAAAGTCTTGCGAATACAACTCACGTTTCTCCGAGTATGAAGTCTTCAGTGTGAATACAAATTCAATTTTACGGGTACGAAGTGCTGAAATGACGTCACCGAGGTCACAGTCAAGTCGCTGGGAAAGTAATCTAGCCACGATTCCTCTTACTGCGCATGCAAACATGGAGGGCAACGCAGGCGGCTCCGGAGAAACGTCACAGGTGACGTCAATAATAACGTACATAGCCATTATTTATTTCAGAAAATCTAACCATTTTATTTAATATACATTCCTTGGACTCACACACTTATTGCTTTAGCTTGCAAGCTAAAAAATATTTACATGCCGATGATGCAAGCTTAGTGCTATCGTTACTTGCGTTAAAAGTTGGCCAGCGCTTATTAGTTAGCACTGGACTGTAGGGCTGTTACCATCGATGCCAAGGCTTCGGAGCCTGTATCAATAATGTGAAGCACTTCCTAACGGAGCTCCGTGCACTACTGGACTGCACAATATGAAGCATATGACATTACTCAAAACAAAATGCACTGTTTCTATATGGTTCATCACTTTCGACCAGAGCATTCAGTCAAGCCAGATTTGGGATGAGTTAACGTGAACCTGTAACTTTGTGTAAAGTTAACACATAAAGACTGAGAAGGTTGATATGGAGAAATAAACCCCGACATAATGAATTATCTAGCTTTTCACTCGGTTTACGAGTGAAATTATCAATTTGTGACATAATGTTGATCAAACTATGACTTTTATTGAGTTATAAATTGCGTTATTTAGCGTATAAATTTGACCATTATATAGATCCAGTCACTTTTCCGCCTGCATGCATTTGTTTACAATGAACCCTTTGAGAAATCGATCCGTGGAGCGGTGGATTATCATATAGTTGCCTAGTTGTAGTTGTTTTGTGTAGTCTTGTCTGTCATGAAAAACAGATTAGGGGTTACGCGGCGGTAGACACTGATCATTCAAGCCAGAGACGTTACTGTGGAGGTACTCTGTGTACATACTCTCAGTGTAACAACTTACAAGTCATTTATCCAACATCACAGTCAGTCCGAGCTGGTAAACCCAAAAATTAACCTGAAGGGAAATATGCAGCAAAGGTCCTCTTGAACTTCCTCTCCTCTGTATTCCTCTGATCAGAACGGTGAAGAGAAGGAGATAGTTTGCTGGCATTTTGTACAATTGTACTCATGTCCCATGTCTGTAACATTTGTTATTCAATTTTGCCTTTTTTCTCACTCAGGTCCAATTAAGAGAGATCATTAGCACTGCACAAAATTTGGTGTCAATGCTGAATAACCGTGTTCCTAACCTGGAACTAATTGGTACAGAAGATATCTCAATGTTTTTTGACTCTCTAATCTTCCCTTTATAACATATCAAAAGTCCCAAAAAATCCAAGCACGGCAACATTCGAAAAATGCGATTACTTTGGGGCACCTCAAAGCGCAAATTCCACTACATGGAAACGAGGCTCATACAATCAACTCTGTTGTGGAATTTAAAAACATGATTGTACAAACCCAAAACCAGTGAAGTTGGCACGTTATGTAAATCGTAGATAAAAACAGAATACAATGATTTGCAAATCCTTTTCAACTTATATTCAATTGAATACACTGCAAAGACAAGATGTTTAATGTTCAAACTGAGAAACTTGAATTTTTTTTTCAAATAATCATTAACTTAACATTTAAAGGAAGCAACACATTGCAAAAAAGTTGGCACAGGGGTCTTTTTACCACTGTGTTACCACTTTCCTTTTAACGACACTCAGTAAACGTTTGGGAACTGAGGAGACCAATTTTTGAAGCTTTTCAGGTGGAACTCTTTCCCATTCTTGCTTGATTTACAGCTTAAGTTGTTCAACAGTCCGGGGTCTCCGTTGTCGTATTTTACGCTTCATAATGCGCCACATATTTTCAATGGGAGACAGGTCTGGACTACAGGCAGGCCAGTCTAGTACCCGCACTCTTTTACTACGGAGCCATGCAGTTGTAATACGTGCAGAATGTGGCTTGGCATTGTCTTGCTGAAATAAGCTGGGGCGTCCATGAAAAAGACGTTGCTTGGATGGCAACATATGTTGCTCCAAAACCTGTATGTACCTTTCATAATGGTGCCTTCACATATGTGAAAGTTGCCCATGCCTTGGGCACAAATACACCCCCATACCATCACAGATGCTGGCTTTTGATCTTTGCACCTATAACAGTCCGGATGGTTCTTTTCCTCTTTGGTCCGGAGGACACAACGTCCAGAGTTTCCAAAAACAATTTGAAATGTGGACTCGTCAGACCGCAGAACACTTTTCCACTTTGCATCCATGCTGCACAAAAAGGGGTTTTTGACAAAAAGCTAAATTTCGGCCGTTTGCCGTGCTGGGATTTTTTGGGACTTTTAGTATGTTCATGTATACATTAATTCTAAAAGGTTTTTTAAGAAAAAGCTTCTGTACCAATTAGTTCCAGGTTCTGCCACAGATTGCCTGGACTATTACCTTTCTGGCATTTCACACAGCACTTGGTAAAAATTTGAACATCAACAGATCCACCTCCCTTCTTGGTCACACACCCCTCATCCTCCTGCATCTCCACTGTGCCCCTCCTGCACATGCTTGCAAACAGGTGAAACGAGAGCGAGACCTGTCTGATGTAAAATCTGTACAACCAACAGTCGAACAGAAAGTCTGCGACCATCCCGTCCTCTCTAGTTCATGGTGAAGCTAAAGCTTAATTTACACATGCCACTAGTACTCAGAGTCTGTTGTTGCATGCAAAAACAGCACTGTAACTTCTAATTAGTCAATGTCTATTCTTTGCACCAATTACAGGTTATGGTGTTAGGTTTTGCATGTCACTTCACCTGTGCTATCGATCAGGTCCTACCAGTGTTGTTAACGGCTCTTCATTGTAGATATGTTTTATTATATCTCAGGAATTATGTGAGGCTTTTTTCATATGCCTTGTGAATTCTATTTTTAGACAGCAGAGTGTCCTGTGTGCAAAAATACATTTCAAGTTGACATCATTGAAATCCATGCAGCCACATGTGGATTACGGTTTGATTTATGATTTCAGTGTAACTGTTTAAATGTATACTGACATCTTTGACAAAAGACATTTTGGAGATTGCCATGTATATGTATACAAGTGTTTACTTCAAAATAATTTAGGACAAGCTGTTGCCTTTGTCTGCAGGCCTTCAGACATTGACAACCATGAGTCAAGTGGATCAGTACCAGTCAGTCCAATCACTACCTTTCAAAGGTAATATTGTACATTAGGTAATTCTGGTGGTAAATTATGTCATCTGGATAATATACACTTTAAAGTCCAAAAACATGGCATGTTTGTGACAAATTTTGCTCTTATCTTGCATTGATGACTTTCCTCCCAGTATAGGAGATGTGCTGCACCCTAATAACCCCCCTGAATAATACCAGCAAACAGCTATGAAATCCCACAGACAGCATAACCATACCTAATTTTAGTTTTTATTCTAATGCTCAATGTTTAACAAGAAATAAATAAGTAAATAAAGCACTCAGAGAGTACATGTTGGTGTGTATTTTAATGTGCAATTTTTGTCTTGTTTTTAATTCCAGTTCTGAGGACATCTTAAATTGGATCACTTGTCAAGTCAATGAAACAAACACATTTTCCATCTGTGTGTCACGGACTGACCTCTTCAGCAGAGGCATGCAACCGTGGCAACGGCAGAAGAAGACCACACCCAAAAGTAGACTTAAGGTCACATTCTTTGGTGAAACAGGTGTTGATACTTGATACTTAGCAGAGAATTCCTCACAGGTAAAAATTCTTGTCTGTATTTAATTTCACAAAAAGAGAAAATTTGTGCACATCCAGTTCTTAAAAGGCTTGGTGCAGAAGAAAAAGATGAAGAGCAAAAAGGAAAGGAAACCTTGACCTGGATTTCCTGTGTTTGCTGTTTTGCAGAAATGCTGGTAGAGATAGAAAACAGACTCTTTGTTGGAGGTTCAGATAAGAAAGGGAAGAATCCTGCTTATTGCCTGAACAGTTTGGACTCTAACCTCTTCAGGTGTGTAGTCAAATTCCTTGTATGTTTTCTCTCAGCTTACTACATGGCTCTATTAAATGTTGTATTCTGATTGCAATCAAGCAGTTTATTTGCTGTGTTGTTTTGGTTAGGAGTTCTGGGGAAGTCATGGCAGCTAGTCTGGCACAAGGAGGACCTTGCCCAAACTTCATGCGCGAATGGTCCTTCAGATATCTCTGCTCTGGCGACTCTGATAGCATAGAAGTGTCTGCCAGTGATGTAACAGATATTGAACTGTCACAGCTTATTGAGAGGGTAAACACAATTATATCGAAGTCAGTAATTGCATTAACGTCATTGTGCTTTGGCTTGGCCAATTACTGTTTGATTTGTTGCCTGCAGAGAACAATGATACAATGCGACTTAACTGAAGTGAAATTTTCAGATAACCAGAGCTGGTATGGCGTATTTATGGTGTATAGGTAGTGGCTAGAGGAAGGTTCCTTTCGAAAAACCAGCGTCGCACCATATTCAATATGGCAACCACAGCAGCCATCTTGATTTTCGTTTCCGCCCGATAACTAAAGAATGCCTCGTCCGATTTATGCCGTTTCCTGGTGGTTTATTGGGGGTGGCTGGAGGAAGGTTCCTTTCGAAAACCACCATCGTGCGATATCTAATATGGCTGCCACAGTAGCCCTTGATTAACATACAGGCGGGGGCATATGCCACTCTTTGCGTTGCTCTTGTTGGTTTTTATTAAGGCAAGGATGAATTTTACAAGAATTTGTGAGTTTAATTACTTTTTTTTGGTCATATCTAAAACTTGGATTACAAGTATCTAATGTACAAGTAAGCTGTGTTGTTAAATTTCTTCACATGTGACCAAATAACAACAATATGTTTTTTTTTTAAGTAGTTTGGTCATTTTTTTCCCTCTACATGTAACCGTTCTACCACTGAATAGATTCTTCTGATGAAACATTTTGTCCATTAGAACTGTTGTACTTCACTCCACCATGAGGGTCATCCCGATGCTTGACCAGCTCAGAAAAGGCCTACAGCTGTATAATCTACCAAAGATCATGAAGACCCATCAAGACCTCTGCCTCCCATTGTTTGTTCCAGGGGAAGACGATAAGGTACGTTCTTACATTTTAGACTGCCTTTAATTGAGCATGAACACTCTCCTACCTGTCTCCCTGATCACGTTAGCAACTTGAAAACTAAAATGTATTATTTTCAAGCCAGACTGACATTTTGTTAATCTCTTCACTAAGAACAAGATGGCACCTGCAACAACAGCATTACTCCAGAAGGCTCGACTGTAGGACATATCATGCAGTGGATGACTGGACAACGACATAAGCCGCTTCTGCCCAGTGAGAAGAAGGACTTTGTCATTAATATAAAATTCCACCATGACTGTGACACACAACACAGTGTTTGTTTTCCAACTGTAAGCGCGTGCAGTCGTACTATCACATTCCCCTCAGCTCACCTGAAAACATACCGTGAATTCAAAAACATTCTGACACTAGCCTTATACCACGGGAAAACTTTTGACAGGATGTAACCACTTAGTCTAAAGAAAAACAACCAGGTTACTGTGACATGTTAAATCAAATGTTTTATTATTTTGTCATTTTCTATGAGACAACTTATTGTTTCAGTCAGCTTTATTTCACTGTTACAAAGCCAGTGCTTTACTGTTCATGATGGATTACTCCAGTGGTTCCCAAAGTGGGGGGCGCAGAGCAATTGCAGGGAGGGCGCGAGGTGCAGGAAGCGAATTTTTTTCTCCGACTAGAGTTCCAGACACCAACAGAAAATTATTTGCATTCAGCAAATCGGCAACCTTGTTCCGGACCACTGAAGGAGTGTCTTGAGACAGTTTAACTTTTTAGCTGCGACCAAGCAGCTCTATGAACGCTTCTGTCTGTCCGTCCGTCTGTGCCACCTTTTTGACCATGTTCCTGTCGTCGTATCATGAAATTTTCAGGAGTTATTGACCTTCACCAAAGTGATGTCCATGCACAAGGTCGAGGTCAAAGGTCAAGTTCACAGAGGTCACGACCTTGTTTGCGGGTTTTCGTGCTGTAACTCCAGTTAGAATTCATGGATCGCTATGAAATTTTGGAAATAGTTTCTAGGCGTACAGGATGTTTTCCCCTATTGTTTTTCAAGGTCATCTGTTAAATCCCAGGGTCACAGAGGCAAAAAAAGTGTCAATTTTGCCCGATTTGACGGTTTTCGCACCGTAACTCAAGTTTAATTCAATGAATGGCTATGAAATCTTAGAACAAGCTTTTTGGTATTAACATTATAAATACGAATTATTAAATTATGGACACATCTTTTTGACAGCTATCTTACACCATAGATTCTGCCCTTTTGTGTGTTGTCCCGTGCTTATTAGTGATTGTGATTTACAAAACCCAAAACCAGTGAAGTTGGCACGGTATGTAAATCGTAGATAAAAACAGAATACAATGACACTGCAAAGACAAGATGTTTAATGTTCAAACTGAGAAACTTTTTTTTTTTTGCAAATAATCATTAACTTAGAATTTAAAGGCAGCAACACATTGCAAAAAAGTTGGCACGGGCCTTTTTACCACTGTGTTACATCGCCTTTCCTTTTAACGACACTCAATAAACGTTTGGGAACTAAGGAGTGTGGAAACATTTTTTATTGATTTATTTAATTATTATTAATTGCTTATCCTTCCTTGCTCATATTCTGTTTTAGTTCACAACTTCATAGGCCTAGAGTGTGTGTGCTTGCATATTTCTGATTTAGCAGGGGCCTGCATAACTCTACTAGTGTGTCATGACATGTAGCCTATCTAAAGTCATGAAGTCTTGAATGTCTGTACCAAGGGCAAGATGTTTTTCTCTTTCTCCAAGTATATGTATTTAAAGAAAGCTCCGGAATCCATAACAAGATAAGCTGGAGCCAGAGCTGAGAGAGAAGACAGGTGCTCTCCTCCCTGGCAAGATGTGTGTGTGTATCCCTAGACAACTTGACGTGGTTACGTACCAACTTGACGCAGTTGCGTGCGACGGCAAAGGCTTGCGTGATGTGTAAATCAGCACGGGGGGAGGAGAACGCCATGGAGTATCCCTACAAATACCAGAACACTTTCTAACTCTTTATCCTCCATCTTGACCTGAGCTTCTGTATGTGGGGATCCTTTTTTCTGCAGAAAAGAGTAAACGGACTTTGGCTTGAATATTAACTTCTCTGCTTCTGACTGATTTTTTCCTGAGTCGTCTTGAGTTTTCTCTTGTGAAGGTAATACTTGGAATGTAAAATCAAAATTCCTTTAACATTGGGGGCTTCGTCCGAGATTCCAATATCTCACCTGCACTCCCTGGAGAATCGGCGCCGACTGAAATCCGTGCACACGGTCGTCCAGGGGACGTTGTGGAAAGACCTCAGCCCGGGGCAATTGTGAGGCCCTTGTGGGTAAATAGGAGGCCAGTACGGGAGGTTCTCCAACAAATTGGAGTGGAGGTGTGGGTGAGTGACGGAATTTATTACTGAATTCGGCTTAGTTGTTGTGAGGCAGAGAAAGTAATATTGCCAATTATGGGACTGATGAACAGTAAAGAGGTTGCTGTGGTTGTTGTTGTAAGGGCTGCTGTTCTGGGACTGATGATGACGAAGTGTGACTGAGACTGGGAAATTTGTTGAAAGTTGACATAATGATTCTGGGAATCATTGTGAGCAAAGGAATTTGGGTTTCAGTTGAAATAGAGAATTGTTTGTGTATGTTATCGAAGCAACAATGGTGTCAGATCATAAGAAAATTTAAGCCTTGGATCTTTTCCAATGTGAATGAATGTGAGAGAGAAAAGTGCACTAAGGTATGTGTGTGTCCTGAGCTCAGACTGCGTGTGCATATGTGGAAATCAATGTGAATGAACCTAACTCAGTGTCTGTAAACAACTGCATTGCTGGCATATTTGTTAGTTCTGTCTTTGTTAGATTGAATCTATTCCATGAAGTGCATATAGATGTTTTCAATAATATTGGCATTGATTTGAGAATAAGTTAAGGTGCCAGTTGATTAGCTAATATTTACAGTATTTTATGGACTCCTTACTGTAATTACAGGATTGGTAAAATGTGAAAATTCTGAAAAAAAGTGTATATTAGCAGAGCAAATTTGTAGGAGTTATGCCATTTTTAATGACTGTGTATTTGTAAAAGGACAAAGTTGCAGAAGTAAGCAGAATAAATTTTCCTTATGAAACCGAGCAAAAGTCGCCATTTCTTGATAAAATAAATGCTAACCCCTCTTAAATGATTGGTACTTATAAACAGAGGGAAGTTTAGATGAAGTAACAATTGAATGTAAATTATACAAACATGGACAAGTGTTTCTAATGTTGTGGCTAACTGAATTTCTTTAAGATGCAGGACAAAGTGAATATTTAAATGCTCTAATATTTGGCGGTAGTAATACATTGCAGAGAAAACTACCAGTGATATCCTCTATGAGCATGATGTGATTACAATATTTGAATTTCTAAAATATTTTAAAGAGCTAGAAAATCTAAGCACTTTTCTGTAGATAATCAGGCTGTGTGAGATTGGTGTGCTAGAAGCACATCTCTGAAAAGAAAATGAAGTGAAAGTGAACAAGAATAACGCAGTGTGCTCAAAATTTGCCAAAATACTGTGTAACACTGTATACAATAAGAGACGGTGTGCCAAATTCAATTTAGAGGTTTTTCTATCAAGCATTGAAAAATAGCAATTGCTATCTGAAGTGCAAAAAAAAGGTAAAATGATCAGAAAAGTGCCAGTAAATACAAAATATAATATGATATTTAATGGTATATATTAAATTGAGATAAAAAAAATCAATCAAAGAGTTAGAGAATCATAAATCTTTAGATGGGGACGCACTAAGTGGAAAAAATGTGACTGAAAGATTTCCTGACAAAAGAAATGCAATTAAAAATCTTCTCTCCATTTTGAACAGGAATTGTCATCGAGTGTCTCCATGGCAAAGGAACGGAGTGGACTGATAACCTTAATCTGTTTATTTAACTTTTACAGGGAAGTGTCCGAACGAGTTGAATTAAAACAAAATTGTTCATTATTGTTTGTCTCTAACTCCTTTTGGAACTTTTCCACAGAGAGCACTGCTGAAGAGAAGAAATGAAAATAACCTTGGGTAAAAGTGATAAAGCTGGCCAGCTGGATATGTTTTAGCTTAAAAGTTTACCTTCTAAAATAGATTCGGGGAAATACAATCTGAAGTAGTAACACAAGACTAAATTCAAAAGTCAACGAGTAACGCGATAACATATTACATTGCTTGCGTTTTCTAAATCCATTTTTGATTAAGTGAGTCAAATAAAAGGTACTGACTGAAAGGACCTTTATGTGCCAGGAGCCCAAAGTGAAAACTAATATTATATATGTAGCCATTTTTGTGAATAAAAAATATTTAAATTATTTTGCTAATTGTAACATGGTCTAAAGTGATTCCACCCGGTTCTGCTGATGATGAGGGGAAATGTAAGAATGGTTGGGGCTAATAAGCCCTGACTGTGTATTTCCTCCATGCTTTTAGCGGAACCCTAGACTGAGGTGGATTGCTTAATCACAATTCATTGAGAGGAAAAAAAACATATAAAAATGTATTCTCCATTGTGTTAAAGAAGTCCTATCTAATAATACTGCATGTCCTGGACTCAGGGACACCCCTCTATCAAATCCTGATATTGAATACTTTGTTGATGGTTAGGCGTCAAGAGTGGATAAGGGCAACCCATGTGTTGGATTTGCTGTCTGTACTCATGATAGCTGCGTTGATTGTGGCCCTCTGCACCGCAAACATGTTGATCAGTTTGGCTGAGGCCTTTGCTGACATAGAAACAAGGGCAGCAGTCAAACACACTCTTGTGGGGCTATTACACCAATATGAAGACTCAATTTCAAGTGAGCTGCTGTGAGCAGAGCAGGATGCTCCCCCACAAGACAATGTCAATGGACATCACATGGAACACAATACACTGATGGCAGGTGGTCAGGACCCTATGGAAAGCATATATTACCAACATCCCTCTTCCATATTGCTGTAGATTTGGTGCATGGGCAGTGCCATGTACCAAGAGGAGGGACTAAAGTGTTAATAGATCAAAGTACAACATGACGAAGTTATAACACACAGGACACACAGGGAAGCGTAGTAGTACAGTAGGGGGCAATCCCTACACCCCCTGGGCCATTCCACACATTTCATACATTTAACACTGTGTGATGCGAGAAGAAGTGATGTGTTATTATTGATGTGACCTTTGCTAAATGAGGTAGAAGCTATAGATGCAGTCACAGTAGCAAAAATCCTGAGTAGGAAAATTGAGAGCCTAGGTGGGGGATTCTAAAAGCATTCTATAGTGATAATGGGCCAGAATTTAGAAATGAAGAACTGGCTTGTTTGGGAGTAAAATTGGGAATAGAATTGAAAAAACATTATGCATATCATCCACAATTAGTAGGATTGGCAGAAAGTGTAATAGAACCCTGAAAGCAAAACTGCGCAAAGCCATGGCAGAAACTAAATGGAACTGGGCAGCATGTCTGCCATAAGTATTAACTAGCATGAGGATAACCCCACAAGCGGGGATTGGGGTTGTCACCTTATGAAGTAGTACACGGGAAACCTTTTGAGTTAGTACATTTACTGAAGAGAACACAAGTAGAAGAAAAGACTCTGGCAGAGTATATGAATAGAATGTTGACTAACAAACGTGAGATGCGAAATATGCTTCCTCCTAGATCAGTAGCGGAATCACCGCCTCGTGAGATAAAGCCTGGAGATTGGATCCTGGTGCGGAGTGTCGGAAAAAAGCGGAAGTGAGCCGGCATGGAACGGTCCATATCAAGTGCTCCTGACCACACCGTCTGCAGTAAAAATCCAGGAGAGGGAGACGCGGATACATCAGTCACATTGTAAGGTGGTATCTCCTCCTCCAGCGGGTGAGTCAGGATAGACTTGGAGGGAGTCCGGCTACAAAGGGGGGCGTGGCATATAGAGCCTGTCCGTCTCAAACCCGGTGAAGAGTTTATTTACACTCCAAGTCAGTAGAGACTCCGGACTTATTCATAAAAAAAAAAAAAGGGTTTAATAAAATGACTTATCTCTCCCTGTGTCTGTTCATTCTTAAACATATGTTGCGCCTACAATGAATGTGAACAGTATAGTTAAATGCGCTATGGCAGTGTCTACTGCACGTAATGGATTAGTTTCAATAGACCCCAGTTTACCCCCACTTAATATAGTCGATGTTTCAAAGGAAATGGCAGAGGGTTTGTGGGGTAACCTAGGGGTGCCAGGGGAAACTGTTGATTTTGTGTGGGTATCCACAAACAAGCGACGGGAACAATTCAGAATGACTAACCGCCGTGGGGGAAGGGTTAGCATCTGGGGAGCCATTTCCCTATGATGAATTTAAATTGTTTGCATTAAAGGCTGCACCGACGAGTGCTTGGAAAACCCTAATTGTAAATGATACACCAATTTCTTTTCTATGTGACACGGGGGCATGTTGAACTGTTATCAGAAAAGTAAGTGCAATTTTTCCACATCGGCTCAGCACTAATATGACACAAACTTGTGCTGCAAATGGGGCAATGGGACAGCGTAGCAACAGAGGAACTCAAATTTGAGGATCCTGAGGGATTTGCTACACTCTGCTCTGTAATGGTGTCCACACAGCGCCCAGTAAACCTCCTGGGGAGGGACGTAATGTCTAAACTGGGGCTCGGGGTGGTTCCTACAGGTCCTACTATGTGGGAGGCAATGCGCGTGTTCGAAGGAAACGAACAGGGTGAGATTGCGGGGATCAGATGGTGGTTCTGGGAACCGGACCCCCAGCGATCTACTAAGCGTTGCAATTCGCAGATTTGCCCCCTCGCAAGCCGATTACAGCAATGTTGCAAATAGTGCTGGGGAGAGGACTGAAGACCCCCGTGTCTGGTGAAGTAGTGTCTGGTGAAGTATGAATTGACATATTGCCATGGTACTATCTAATCGGCGTGTTTGTCGCATGTAAGTTGAGGGAAACACGTGGTACATGGGCGATAGCCCACACCTAGCAGAGGGGCGATGGAGATGACCTCTGTGAACAGGTGAGGCTGGTGAAACTGTCAAAGCGAATGCGCCAGTCAGCGAGTGGTGCTTCCGTGATCGGTGGGCTCTGAAAAGAAGACACCGGGAAGCAGAAAGCAGAGTTCTGAACCTGGGGGAGCCTGGGTGGAGATCTCTGTGGAAAGGGATCAAACCGGGGACTGTGCCCTGAATCGGAGTTTTCAAAGGATCTAAGTGGTCAAAAACATGTGTCCAAATTGGAATAGCAGGATGCTACTTCTGCTTATTGTATCTGTGGACAGCAGCACACGGGGGATCTGTCAGCTTATTGGGCCAGTGTGTGTACCTATATACCAGCTAATGATGAGGCAGGAGGGGTGATTGATCAAGCCTTGCAACGTCTGGAAGACATATCTGATGCACAACAGCGAGATCTCGCACCAGCAGTGGCAATTTTTTTGGTGGGACTGGCTTCTGTCTGGGGGTTGGAAAATGGGAATTACATCTGTAATGAATCTTGTTGTTGGGGAATTTGCAGCACTGCTCTTTTGCAGCTGCTGTCGAATTCCCATAATTAAAGGAATGATATCAGGAGTATTGAGTACTAATCCACAGTATCAGATGTTTCTATTACAGGACAACAATGAGATGTATACTCTGCCCGAAGAGCTTAAGGAATCATACAACGATGTAATTGAGTTGGAGGGTTTGTTTGAAAAAAAGGATGGAGTGTAATGGTAATATGATGAAACATCTTCCCCGTGAATGAATCACATGCTGAAAATTGAGAGAAGTGGCATGCTGGTGGATAATCAATTATAAACAGGGGGGAAATGTGGAAACATTTTTTATTGATTCATTTAATTATGATTAATTGCTTATCCTTCCTTGCTCATATTCTGTTTTAGTTCACAACTTCATCGGCCTAGAGTGTGTGTGCTTGCATATTTCTGATTTAGCAGGGGCCTGCATAACTCTACTAGTGTGTCATGACATGTAGCCTATCTAAAGTCTTGAATGTCTGTACCAAGGGCAAGATGTTTTTCTCTTTCTCTAAGTTTATGTGTTTATAGAAAGCTCTGGAATCCATAACAAGATAAGCTGGAGCCAGAGCTGAGAGAGAAGACAGGTGCTTTCCTCCCTGGCAAGATGTGTGTGTGTATCCCTCGACAACTTGACGTGGTTACGTACCAACTTGACGCAGTTGTGTGCGACGGCAAAGGCTTGCGTGATGTGTAAATCAGCACGGGGGGAGGAGAACGCCATGGAGTATCCCTACAAATACCAGAACACTTTCTAACTCTTTATCCTCCATCTTGACCTGAGCTTCTGTATGTGGGGATCCTTTTTTCTGCAGAAAAGAGTAAACGGACTTTGGCTTGATTATTAACTTCTCTGCCTCTGACTGATTTTTTCCTGAGTCGTCTTGAGTTTTCTCTTGTGAAGGTAATACTTGGAATGTAAAATCAAAATTCCTTTAACAGGAGACCAATTTTTGAAGCTTTTCAGGTGCAACTCTTTCCCATTCTTGCTTGATGTACAGCTTAAGTTGTTCAACAGTCCGGGGTCTCCGTTGTCGTATTTTATGCTTCATAATGCGCCACACATTTTCAATGGGAGACAGGTCTGGACTACAGGCAAGCCAGTTTAGTACCCGCACTCTTTTACTACGGAGCCATGCTGTTGTAACACGTGCAGAATGTGGCTTGGCATTGTCTTGCTGAAATAAGCAGGGGCGTCCATGAAAAAGACGTTCCTTGGATGGCAACATATGTTGCTCCAAAACCTGTATGTACCTTTCATAATGGTGCCTTCACATATGTGAAAGTTGCCAGATGCTGGCTTTTGAACTTTGCGCCTATAACAGTCCGGATGGTTCTTTTCCTCTTTGGTCCGGAGGACACGACGTCCAGAGTTTCCAAAAACAATTTGAAATGTGGACTCGTCAGACTACAGAACACTTTTCCACTTTGCATCAGTCCATCTTAAATGAGCTTGGGCCCAGCGAAGCCGGCGGCGTTTCTGGGTGCTGTTGATAAATGGCTTTTGCTCTGCATTGTACAGTTTTAACTTGCACTTGCAGATGTAGCGACGAACTGTAGTTACTGACAGTGGTTTTCTGAAGTGTTCCTGAGCCCATGTGGTGATGTCCTTTACACACTGATGTCAGTTTTTGATGCAGTACCGCCAGAGGGATCGAAGGTCATGGGCATTCAATTTTGGTTTTCGGCCTTGTCGCTTACGTGCAGTGATTTTTCCAGATTCTCTGAACCTTTCGACGATATTACGGACCGTAGAGGATGAAATCCCTAAATTTCTTGCAATAGCTCGTTGAGGAATGTTGTTTTTAAACTGTTTGACAATCAGCTCACGCATTTGTTCACTAAGTGGTGACCCTCCCCCCATCCTTGTTTGTGAATGACTGAGCAGTTCAGGGAAGCTGCTTTTATACCCAATCATGGCACCCACCTGTTCCAAATTAGCCCGTTCACCTGTGGGATGTTCCAAATAAGTGTTTGATGAGCATTCCTCAACTCTCTCAGTCTTTTTTGCCACTTGTGCCAGCTTTTTTGAAACATGTTGCAGGCATCAAATTCCAAATGAGCTAATTTTTGCAAAAAATGACGAAGTTTACCTGTTCGAACATTAAGTAACTTGTCTTTGCAGTGTATTCAATTGAATATAGGTTGAAAAGGATTTGCAAATCATTGTATTCTGTTTTTATTTACGATTTACACAACGTGCCACCTTCGCTGGTTTTGAGTTTTGTACTTTCTTTTTGTATTTCCAGCTTTCAGTTCAGCCGTCTGACAATCCGCTCCCAATCTGTCTCCAGTGGTGTCGCGTGATTGTCTTCAGCATGCCTGCGCCTCGTCGTCCAATCACGTTTCTACTTTCGGTTTGGCTTTGGTATGTCATTCATTGCTTCCAGCCGTGTTTAATTCCGGGTCTCGCGAAACTCTGAGTGAATGCGTTCTCTGATAGGGTATTACTAACCTGTACTAACCAGCACTTATTTAATGGTGATTGTAAATATTTTGTCACGTAGTATTAACCTTGATTTACTCATTTAGCGAGCGTGTGCGATTCTGCCCTCTGTGCATTCAGTCTGAGCTCTCTGTTTAACTCAGTGGTTCTCAAACCTTTTCTGCTGGGCCCCCCTTTGGTACATAAGAAAATTTTTGCGCCCCCCACAAAAATATGTAATGCATACGCACATTTTGTTTTCAGAGTCCATTGCAGTTTATTTCACACGTTGCAATTAATATAAACCTCAACCTTTTTTGAAAAAATATAAGTAAACGGTCATAAACTGTAGGTAGTCATAAACTACAACTTGGCTACTTTTAGAATTAGAAATAACAAAATAACAAACAACCACGGCATAATTATTTTAAGCGTAACTGTTTTCTAGCACCTTGACTGTGTAATTATGTTCAGTGAAACAGGTTTATTTTTTAATATTAAACAACATTGCGATTTATGCATTTTCTGGACACCGACAGAAACTTACTTGCATACAGCCAATCAGCAACCTTGTGCCGGACCGCTGAAGAGTGTCTCGAGACAGTTATATTTTCCTCTCTTCACTGGCCTCTCTATTTTAAGTTAAAATACGTTAACCGAGATCGCGTCAGCTTATTATAGAGAATATGAATGCTCTGAACAGATGATTTTTGTCTCGCCTAGCTGGAAACATTAAAAACGATTGGCAGGTTTGGAAACGGCCACCGTAATTTTCCAATTAAGGACACAAAAATTTAATAATTCAAAACCTCTTTTAAAGTATAAAAGCATTAGGCTGTATCACACCCCTCTGCCTGAGTATAGCCGTCTACTTAAAATTATGTTTCTATGATGCAGAAAGAAAGCACCATAATCAACCAATATTAACAGCCGACAGCAAAGTACGAAAAAAAATTCATGAACACCACTTGCAAACCTGCCGATATGATTGTAACGTTCAGTTGCTAGGCTAGATAAAAATGATCTGTAAGCCTACAGAGCATTCATATTATCGAGAATAAGATGACACAATCTCGGTTATTTCTGCTTTGTATTCATCAGATTTTGTTCGGTGTCACTTACCATTTTATTATCAATATGCTAGATCAGTGCAGGATAAAAAGCGGCGAGTTGGGTATCACGAGACTACATTGATTGTAACCAGCTCATTTTACCAGCTTCATATATTTGAACAACTACATTCATAACAAATTATTAATGAAAATAGCAGGCCAGATGAATGATTTGGCGAACAGTTATATTGAGAGTAAGGCAGGCATTTACGATGTAATCGCAGAATTCTGGGCAGCGAATGGACTGTTTGCAAATAATTTTCTGTTGGTGTTCGGAACTCCAGTGGGGGGGAAAAAATTTGCTTCTCGCACCCCGCGCCCCTCCTGCAATTGCTCTGCGCCCCCCATAGGGGGCGCGCCCCCCACTTTGAGAACCACTGGTTTAACTGCATTTAAAACCCTGTGCTTTCCTTAACTTTTCTTGTGGTGCTTTTTCCTCGTCACGTTTGATTGATGGTCCCTGCGTCTCATCTCGAGTCTTTATTGTTTAACCCGGTCCTCGTGCAATTGTTTATTAATCCCATGTGTTTCTGTTTCAGTTTGTGATTGCATTCCGAGTCCCCGCCTCCTCTCGTGGTTTTAAAAGTGGGAACTTTCCAAGCGGTTGTCAGACGGATCCTCCGTATTGTTCTCCATGGTGAGGTCTCAGCTCCTCGTGCCTTCTGAGTGTCTCCCGTGTATGGTTCCTGAGTTTCTCTGTTTCCTGCGCTTTAGTCTTGTCTGCCCAGTGTGTCCGTCAGTTTAGTTAGGAAAACTAAGAAAACAAAAACTGAACCTTTCTTGGAGAGAGTATTTCTGTTTCCCCCTGCTCTCCCATTTATTCAGAGCTTGTGCACGGTGTTTTGTTTCTGGCGTGTCTACCATTTTTCCCTTAGTGTTTTGTGTTTTAATAAACACTTCTGGATCCTGCACGTGGTGTTCCTTCGACTTCTTCTTACAGAATGATCCGTCTCATGAACACCAGCAGGATGGATTCTCGCGATGCAGTGCTCCAGCGCCAGCGGCAGCAGATCCAACACCTGACTGCTGCCCCTTGACCCGAGGCCTCCTCCAATCGTCGGACCTGCATCCCTGTGACCCTCTCCTGGGGTAACAAGAGCCGTCGCACTTTTGCCTTGGTGGATTCTGGAGCTGAAGAGAACTTCCTGGACGCCGAAGCTGCAGCTTCCTAGGGTATTCGAGGGTATTGGCTCGGGGGCCAGAGACTGGCTCAGATTCAACATCAAACGGCGCCAGTCCAGATTTTGATTTCTGGCAACCATCGCGAGACCATCAGTTTCTTCATCATCCAGACTCCCAGATCCCCGGTGGTTCTGGGGCACCCCTGGCTCCGCGAGCATGGCCCGGTCTTGGACTGGTCCACCCACAAGGTTCGTGAGTGGAAGTCTTCCTGTTCGGCCCGCTGCCTTCGCCACGCGGTTCCACCTGTGCCTGGGTCACAGGTGTCCTGTGAGCCAGCACCTGATCTCTCCCAAGTACCTGCTGAATATCATGACCTGGGTGCGGTATTCAGCAAGTCTAGGGCGGTGTCTCTGCCACCTCACCGGCCCTATGATTGTGAGATCAATCTCCTGCCGGGAGCAGTGCTGCCTCGGGGGCTGGTCTTCTCCCTGTCTCAGGCTGAGAGAGTCGCCATGGGGAAGTACCTCCAGGAGTCTCTCGCGGCTGGGACAATTCGGCCCTCCACGTCGCCAGAAGGAGCCGGATTCTTCTTTGTGGCGAAGAAGGATGGTTCGCTCCGGCCCTGCATCAACTATAGAGGGTTGAATAAGATAACGGTCCAGAACCGTTATCCCCTTCCCCTCATGTCGTCCGCCTTCGACATCGTCCAGGGGGCCCAGGTGTTTACCAAGCTGGACCTGCAGAAGGCCTACCACCTGGTGCAAATACGTGAGGGGGATGAGTGGAAGACCGCATTCAATACCCCCAGTGGCCACTGGGAATACCTGGTGGTTCCCTTTGGCCTTACCAACGCGCCCGCGGTGTTCCAGCGCCTGGTGAACGATGTCCTAGGAGACATGATCGGTCGGTCCGTTTCTGTCTATCTAGATGACATCCTCATTTTCTCATGCACCCGGGAGGAGCACATTCGGCATGTGCGCCAAGTCCTGAAACGGTTGTTGGAGAACCGCCTTTTAGTGAAGGCCGAAAAGTGCGAGTTTCACACCTGCTCCACAACGTTTCTGGGCATCATCTCTCCCGGGTCCCTGAAAATGGATTCCACCAAGGTGCAGTACGTTCTGGAATGGCCCCAGCCTAAGGACCGCAAGGCTGTCCAGAGTTTCCTGGGTTTTGCGAATTTCTACCGCCGCTTCATTCGAGGGTACAGCACAGTGGCAGCCCCCCTGACTGCGCTGACTTCTACTAAGCAGCCATTCCGCTGGAACCCCCAGGCGACCAGGCGTTCCAGCAGCTGAAGCGGCGGTTCACGACTGCACCCATCCTGATGACTCCGGACCGGGCGTCCCAGTTCATTGTGGAGGTGGATGCCTCCAACGTGGGCGTGGGAGCAGTGCTGTCCCAGAGGTCCACCAAGGACGGGAAGGTACACCCTTGTGCCTTCTTTTCGCACCGCCTCACGCCTACGGAAGCTAACTATGACGTTGGTAACCGGGAGTTACTGGCAGTCAAGTTGGCTCTGGAGGAGTGGCGTCACTGGCTAGAGGGAGCCACTACGCCATTTCTGCTGTGGACGGACCAAAAGAATCTCAAGTACCTCAAGACGGCCAAGAGGCTTTATCCTCGCCAGGCCCGATGGGCCTTATTTTTCGAGCGATTTAACTTCTCCTTGGCTACAGGCCTGGGTCCCATAATGCCAAGGCGGACGCCCTCTCTCGACGTTTCGAGACGAATGCCACTCTCGAGAGCCCTCCCGAGACCATCCTCCCTCCAAGTTGCTTCCTCTATGCTATCCAGCTTCCTATCGAGGACAGGGTCTGGGCAGCACTGGGCGGGCAGGCCGCGCCCAGTGCCTGTCCCGATAACTGTTTGTTCGTTCCCCAGGGCCTCCGGTCAGAGGTGCTGCAATGGGGACACGGATCCAAGTTCTCAGGCCATCCAGGGGTCAAGTGGACCACGGCCTTTATTCGACGTTGCTTCTGGTGGCCGGACCTCCAGGACGACGTCAAGGGTTTCGTAAGTGCCTGCTCGGTCTGTGCTACAGCCAAGACACCCCATACACCCCCCTCTGGTCTCCTTCAACCACTCCCTATCCCTAGTCACCCCTGGTCCCACATAGCCCAAGATTTTGTTACTGGTCTTCCTCCCTCCCAAGGCAACACCACTGTCCTCACTATTGTTGATCGGTTTTCCAAGGCAGCCCACTTCATAGCCCAATCAGCCCAATTTGGCCCTTCAGCCCAATCCACAGCCAACCTCCGTATACAGCACGCTGTCCGTCCCCATGGTATCCCTACCGATATTGTTTCTGACCGTGGTCCCCGGCTCACCTCCCGCTTTTGGAAAGCATTCCTGTCCCTCCTAGGTCCCTCCTGTTCCCTCAATTCGGGGTTTCACCCTCAGTCTAAAGGCCAGACCGAGCAGGCCAACCAGATCCTGGAGACCATGCTGGGATGCGTGTGCGCTAGAAACCCAAGCTCTTGGTCGGCCCATCTGCCTTGGGTCGAGTACGCCTTCAACTCTCACGCATCTGCAGCCTCTGGTCTCACTCCCTTCGAGTGTTGCCTGGGGTATTAGCCTCCCCTGTTCCCCTCACAGGAGGCAGAGGTGGGGGTTCCGTCTGCCGAGGCCTTCATAAAGCGGTGCCAAAACACCTGGCGCACCGCCCGCCGCGCCCTCATCCGTGTGGGGGATCAGATTAAGGACTTGGCGGACAAGCGACGCAAGCCGGCCCCCACCTACCGAGTTGGCCAGAAAGTCTGGCTCTCTGCCCAGGACATTCCCCTCCGCGAGGAATCCCGCAAACTCACCCCAAGATTCCTCGGTCCCTTCCCAGTGGACAAGATTATCAGCCCCACCGCCATCCGCCTGAACCTCCCCCACAACATGCGCCGTATTCACCCTGTGTTCCATGTCTCCTGAGTCCGCCCCTCTGTCACCCACCCCCTCCACCCGGATCCTACCCCTTTGCCGTGGGTAGACAGTGGTGAAGTGCACACCGTCCGGAAGCTGCTCAACTGTCGGCGGAGGGGTAGGGGACTCCAGTGCCTTGTTGACTGGGAAGGGTACAGTCCCAAGGAGCACTCCTGGGTTCCTGCAAGATTCATTTTAGATAAAGATCTTATTCGAGTTTTCCATCAGACCCATCCCAAGCCATAGCCCCAGCTTTGCTGGAGACCCAAGTGATTTTGTTTATGTTTAGTGTTTCTTGTGCTTGTGTTATTCAGTTTCTTGGTTAGGTGTTTCGTGTGTTAGTTTTTAGGGTTTTGTCTTTATTTAGTTAGATATTTCTTGTTAGTCTTTGAGGTTTTTTGTATTTAGTTTAGTGTTTTGTGTATTCTTGTGTTTTAAGTGCCAGGTGGCGCTTCTTAGTGGGGGGGGGGTACTGTTATGATTCTGCCCTTTCGTGTGTTGTCCCGTGCTTGTTTGTGCTACTAACCAGCACTTATTTAAGGGTGATTGTAAATATTTCGTCATGTAGTATTAACCTTGATTAACTCATTTAGCGAGCGTGTGCGATTCTGCCTTCTGTGCATTCAGTCTGAGCTCTCTGTTTAACTGCATTTAAAACCCGGTGCTTTCCTTAGCTTTTCTTGAGGTGCTTTTTCCTCGTCACGTTTAGATTGCCTTAATCTAAACTGTCTGGTTTGATTGATGGTCCCCGCGTCTCGTCTCGAGTCTTTATTGTTTAACCCGGTCCTCATGCAATTGTTTATTAATCCCATGTGTTTCTGTTTCAGTTTGTGATTGCATTCCGAGTCCCCGCCTCCTCTCCTGGTTTTAAAAGTGGAAACTTTCCAAGCGGTTGTCAGACAGATCCTCCGTATTGTTCTACATGGTGAAGTCTCAGCTCCTCGTGCCTTCTGAGTATCTCCCGTGTATGGTTCCCGAGTTTTTCTGTTTGCTGCGCTTTAGTCTTGTCTACCCTGTGTATAAGTCTCCCACAGTGTGTCCGTCAGTTTAGTTAGGTTCAGTTTTTGTTTTCTTAGTTATCCTCTCTTGGAGAGAGTATTTCTGTTTCCCCCTGCCTTTGGCAGTTGTTATGGCCCCAATTTCTTTTTACAATCTACAACACAACAGCAACAGCAAGGGATGACAGACACAGTTTTAAAAACTTAAACACATTTAATTAAACACAAAGACAATAACTAAACTACTGACCAAGATTGAATAGGAAAAAAAAAAGAAATATTTACAGTCCCTTTTTGTGGGGTGGCTTGGTGATGTCCTGGATAATGAAAATGCTCAAACACAGGCAAAGAAATCCACAAAAGAAACGTCACAGGTCTTGAACAGAATGGCAGGTCTGGTCATCTTCTTGCAATTTCTCCTACTACTTTACTGTCTAAATTCTTTTCCTTATATACTCTTTTGCAGACCCCACCCACATTTAGACCTCTTTTTTTAATTTTCTGAGACTTGCCCCAGACATGTCCAGGACATGTCTAAACATGACTCCAGTCTGAGCTTCACAAAAAAAAAGGTAAATACTGCCATCCAGTGGCCTATATTCACATTACACAGTGTACCTCCCTTCTCCCATTTGTTCAGTGCTTGCGCACGGTGTTTTGTTTCTGATGTGTCTGCCATTTTTCCCTTAGTGTTTTGTGTTTTAATAAACACTTCTGGATCCTGCACCTGATGTTCCTCTGACCTCTTCTTACAGTCAATCAGTGTCGACAAAACATTAGGCTATCTTTAAGTCTTTACCAAAACTGAATACTCTCCTTTGTTATCCCCAGTGTCTCATAACCAAAGTACTCTGTGAGCCCGATTCTCTGTTCATACAGAACCCATGTTTTAACGTGAATTAGCTCATGTATGCTCATCAAACATTGATAGCAATCTCCAGAAACCAAGTTGACAGTGCTAGGCTAACCATTTTGAATCAACGTTATGCCTATGATGAGCCAGTTAGATGTAAGGCAGCAGCTAACATCTGCACTAGGCTAGTTCAATTTACAGCCAGAGCTAGCTGGCAAGACGGCAGCTGAAAGTTTAACCCCTTTCTGCAGATGTAGACGCCCGCATCTATAGACCTGCAAATTGGAAGCACGCTGTTACTGTGCTCGATCAATAAATGGCACCCCCGGATCAGTTATTGAATATTCACAAGCAAGCAGACCTCGAACGCGGTTCTGAATATGGGGAAGTTCACTCCACGCCCTGTTTTTCAAGAGCTGCATGAATTTAACTCCTCAGCTAAGCCTGATGTGCAAACTGGTCAGTATCCTTGCCTATAGTATCGATCCAGCAGTTTAAAAAAACGATATCTTGACACAGAAAAAATCGTTATCCTCTGTAGCAACCAGCTAAGCCACAGTGAGCCAACAGTATTCCAAGTAATGGTTCAGAAAAATCAGTTTTCTGAGGCAAAAAAATCGACATGGTATTGATTCTCTCACATTCTACTGTTAATTACAGTTGTCACATACAAAAAAATTCGTTGTTCCCTACCGTGGATTTACGCGCAGATCCATTCATTGACAAATCCAGCGCTTCATTATATCCACCCGAGTACTGGCGTTGATAGCCAATCACTCAACCATACACTCAAGCTCTTCTGCGTAATTGTATAGTTACACTTCATGCTCTCGTGAAGCTACCCTGGTAAAAATGTATTGATTGTCTCGTTTCTTATCCAATTCCCGAGTGTTTAAACATTTTAGAGTAAGTGAAACACATTGATTGGACAAACAGAGAGCATACAAACCAATGCGTATCAGCAGGCTCGGTTGTATCCTGTCTACGTTATGCACATTACGCGGTTAAAATAGACGCGATTTATAGAAAACACGTTCGCAAAACTGGCCTTGAGGTGTTCAGTTACATTTAGGGGATTTAAATGAGATAAGGATATGGTCAATTGGAATTATTTCGAATGAAACAGGACCGGAGTGTTCCTGCTACAGGATACTTCATTCTCTGGAAAAAGGGATTCATGAAAAAGGTGAGGCTGCTACTTTGTTATTTTTTTGTTGTTGTTGTTGTTTTGTTTTTGGAATGTATACGTACTCTACAAAGTCGAATGTCGAGGTTTTTTTCCTGTGAAAAACGCGAACTGCCCGTGCATTTGGGTGGACCCCCTGGTACGTTCATTGCACGTTTCTTTTGAATCCAGGGAGGCAATGGATTGTTCCCTGAAAGTGGAGTGTCTGTTCTATTAAAATAAGGTATATTTCAGAATTCAGATATTACTGAGTTAGTGAGTTGCACTTGTTCCTTATAAGTGTTGAAATGAGTTTGTAAGCTTAGAAGAGGGGACTGGTAGCTTTCATTACAGGGTGAATGTTCTAACCGTTTAATAAGAAGTTTATTTAATGCGTGTTTGTGCTGGCTTGGGGCACTTTGAAGTAAAATGGCCAAAACTCTAAACTTTATTAAGGAGAAAAGGCATATTTGGTCTTTGGAGAGGTTGCTGATGACCATTGATATTTAACTGCACTGAGATTGATAAATTCATACAAAACTCAACCAGAAAATCATTTGTTCATATTAAATTTCATGCCTTAAAACTTTATTTGTGTTATATACATGATTTTTTTATGATTTGACAGGACTTCATTTTGAGACTTTGGGGAGACACTTGGATAGGTGTATAATTTGGCTAAAAGCATGTAGGTAATCTAGAATGTAATGTTGAAGATAAATTGTACTTGTGGTCAAGGAGTTTATGACCCCAGAAATGTATAGTTTTAAGCCCCAGCAGTTTTTCAATCCTCAGAATTATTTTTTTTGCAATTTCAATGGTGAATTCTCATGAAGATTTTTTATGTTTGCAGCTCATTTTCTCTACCATAATCATGAAAATTAACTGAAATACTATGTAATTCTAAATGCTGTAAGTGTCTTTTCAGAATTGAGCCACATTTTTCCTCTTTATGAAGCTTAAATCTTGAATTATACAGCATTAAAGTGGGTAACCCAAAAATAGCCAAATTTGGCTTCTGCACAAAGGGGTTAAGCAAAGTTGCGACATTTAAATTCCCATGGAAATGGCAACACAGAGGAGAAAACGAACAATAAGGACAGGCCGTTGCACAGCACCAACCTGAAGACAGGTGGAAAGAATGACAGCGAGAGCAGTCAGCACTGACAGACGCCGTTGTGTGACCTTGTGTTCCGAAGTTCTGCAGTGAGTTCTGCAGTGTACTATATGGAGTGAAGTGAATAAAGTAGCAATGAGTTACAGTTATCATATTAAGTAGTTGAGTGCCCATGCACTTTCTGTTACTGTAGATTCTCTTACTGTAGATTATGTGGACATGTAGACTTAAAACATGATTTTTTTTTTTTTATCCCCCGGGGAAAATCATACTGGGGCACTGCAGACCAATACTGGGGCACGAGCCCCAGTAAGATGTCTGGTTCCGCCGATGATCAGAGCAGTACTTTTCCGTATCTCTCACTCTGGCCATGACTCCCACGCGATTGCTGAACCTACATACGACTCCTCACTTGTGTCGGCAAGTTCAGGTGATTGTTTCCACTTGTAAAGAGAGAAAAAAAACTAAGCTGGGTATAGCATGGACCTATAAAACATCCTTTGGATATAATGGCCAGACGAACGTACAGCCAGTCTGAATTGTCTGAACTGTTCCTTTCACGGTCATTCGGCACCTAGCCTATGCGAAAGTTTTCAGCCTCGAGTAATGTAAATTACATTACTCTTTTTAAATTACATTACGCTTTTGAAAGCACATTCCACATCCCGACACCCTCCCCCTACTCCGAAATTACCTTCGGAAAGAGCAAGACCAATTCAGAAGGGTTTGCTGTGTATTGTGAAATGATTGTGTAATTAGATTGTTTGTATGATACGCTCAAGCATACTTCCCCTACTGTCAATACAAAATATAAATCACGTGTTGTAGGCTATAACGATACGAGACGAATATATATATTATCATATATAATTTTATAGTGATTTCTTGGGCAAAGTCGTGCAGAGCCAGAGTTGGAAGAAGGAGCCCACGGCAGACCTGCTGCTGCAGATACGCAGGCAGTGTTACTGAGCTGCATGCGACAAGCGTTTGTAGTGCTCCGCTTGCGGAATACGCATCGCAGCTGCAGGCAGTGTGGTCCGGGCCTTAAACCCTCTCCGTACTGTAGATATCGATGCCTGCGGACATAAAGCTGCTCTTTTTTGCACGCGGTTTCACTATTCTATCATTAGTTGGCATACTCGGATCAGTCATTGCATATTCACACACAAGCCAAGCTCAAACATGGTTTAGAACATGGATGGGCAACGAGGGCCGTATCTGTCCCTGGTTTTCACACCAACTTCTGGGCATTAATGATTGATTATCTAAATTGGCCACTCTATTCATGAAATCTGACATTTATGGCGCATTTCTTTAAATTATCATGAATGACCACCAAAGTTCTTGTCTCCCAACATAAAACACTTTTCTTTGATCAAACCTTTGCACAAATTTATATTTGTGTATACAACCAATTAACTCAATTAGTCAGGGTAATTGATAAAAACCAGCATACACACCGGCCCTCTAGGACCGGAGTTGCCCATCCCTGGTTTAGAACGATGGTGAGAGGGCCGGTGTGTATGTAGCCCATAGACCAGAGGTGGGCAGCGGGGGCCGTATCTGTCCCTGGTTTTCACACCAATGTCTGGTCTTTAATTAATTGATTGTCTCAATTAGCCAAACCATTTATGAAATCTGACATTTCATGTGCAATTCTTTAAATTATCATGAAACTACAAAGACTACTCTTGTCTCCCTTCATAAAACATTTTCCTTTGATCGAATTATTGCGAAAATCTATATTTGTGCATGCAATCAATTAACTCAATTAGTCAGGGTAATTGATAGGAATAAAAACCTGCATACACACCGGCCCTCCAGGACCATGATTGCCCACCCCTGCCATAGACAGTATCCTGCCATCGGGCTCTCTTGTTTGCGATGGGAGGGAGAGAGGGAAGGAAAAAAAGAGCCTCCACGTAAGCCAGGGGTTTTTGAATTCCGCCCCTAACAACCTGTCAACGTGGTTAGACTAATTAGGTCTATGCACTGGCACACAGCAACCGTTTTTTTTTTTCCCCAGTGGGAGCAGCATTTCAGAACTCTTTTACCAATGGGGGTGTTTTTCGGCAACAAGTACGAACACCTGTTTTTGCAGCACGGTCACGCAACTTGCTATAGATAGACAGCTGTCCGATTGGAAAATGTAAACGGACGAAACCACGTACTAGTCAGCAAAATTACCTTCATTCCCTGAAGAGTTCTGAAATGAGTGTCAGTACATAAACCTAATAATAACTAAATTGTTTTTCTGTACTGAATGCACTCCATTATTTAGTTGCTTTTAGATGGCATGGGGGAGAGATTTGTGTCTTCAATTGCCACTTGATTATTCTTGAATTGGAAAACACGTTAATAAAGGAAAACCATCTAGAATTAGCCAGGACTTATTGTTGTCAATAATTGCCCCCTAATTTTCAGGTCAAACGCCAGCCCTGCGAGTGTTCAAATGTCAAATTCGACCAATCAGAATGTTGCATTCATGCAGGAATGCAGGGCACGCATAAAGCCCCGGCTTTCGCGCAGGCTCTCTTTTCCCTCCCTCTCCATCCCCCCATCACAAACAAGAGAGCCTGCTCGCAGGCTAGTATGTATGCAGGATTTTATTTCTATCGATTTTTATTTTTATTTTATTAACCTTTATTGCAGGGAAGTCCCACTGAGACAGAGGTCTCTTTTGCAGGGGAGCCCTGATTACAAACTATACATTTACAATGGGAATTAAGTGACAAATGCAGATAAAATGACACAAAATTCACATACAGCAAGTGCAAATAAAAGGCAAAACATTTTTTTCAAAATTTTATAAAAAGTAATAATAAATAAAACCAAATGCAGACAGAATAATGACAAATCAAATCTAAAAGCAAGTGCATCTGGCCTCTTTTACTGTCATATCCAATGCTAATTTATTGTTGGACTTGAACGGGATAAAGCAATCTATCTTTAGAGTATCCTGACAATTATTCCACAAACAAGGTGAAAATGCACTGAAATTGGTACAGCCCAGATTTGTTCTGGTCCTGGGTTCATCTAAAACAGGGGTGTCAAACTAACCCGTAAACGGGCCAAGAGGCTGCAGGTCTTCAATCCTACCAAGCAGAAGCTCACCTGGAAGCACTGATTTAATCAACTGATCTAGGCCTGCACAACTGATTAGTTGTATCAGGTGTGCTTCTGCATTGTTGGAGTGAAAACCTGCAGCCTCTTGGCCCGTTTACTGGTCAGGTTGACACCCCTGATTTAAAATAACCCACTCTTGTGATCTGATATGCTGACTTGTCAATTACCCTGACTAATTGAGCTGATTGGTTGCACCCGCAAACATAGATTTGTGCATAGATTGGATCGAAGAAAAATGTTTCATGACGGGAGCAAAGAGAAAATGAAAATGGGTGAGGGGACCTTGAGACCTTGTAAGTGTAAATGTATTAACAAAAACCAAACATTTTGAATAAGAAATGCCATAGCTTTTTTTTTTTTTTTTTTGCTTGAGTGTATTAATGTGTGGACGGATGGATTTGGGGGTGGGGGCGGGGTCCTTAGGCCTCAGAATACCCACCACTAGACACTAGACCACAACTGTGTACCATTACACCCCCCTGGAAATTTTCACAGCACCCCCAGTCAGAACAGACTGGATCTGACCCTGGTATCTGCACTCAGATTTACTAAAATTTTCCAGCTTGCACGCTGGCATCACATGCATGTCCCTAACAATTCTCACATTAAGCCTACGCCCTTGGTCCCACCAATGTTAAACTCATTCCTACGCCCTTGCATCACATGCAAGTAAAGGACCCCCAGTCCATTGCTTAAAAAGTACGAAATCTCGCGCTACGAAGGCAGTTAATTATTGTGTATTGTTTTTTTTTAATTAAGTACTCTGCAGGCTGTTTTTGAGCTAGTTAAAAGCACGCAAATCTGATGGCCTACCATTTTAAATTCCATACATCGCATGCTAACGGTCGCAACAGTCCAGGAGAGTGTAAAATAGCAGTGGTATCTCACTCCTTCTCCACCCCCTCTCCTTTTTTCAAGCACTGATCCCCTCCTCGTACCTCCCTTGCTAGCACGCAGGGGAGTTACGAGGAGGGAGTGGCGGTAACTGAGGGGGCGGGGCGCTAGCGCCAACATGCCCGATACTTATACAGAGCTACTGGTCACTACTGTAGGCAAACTAACGAAAACTATGCGTAGACTACCACCACTTCAAGTCTCCAATGGCTATAGGAGGGGATTCATGTGAGAAGGGGCGAGCTCTAGATTTGGCTGTGCACGTACAGAAAATAGCAAAATGCAAATGCTACTTTTACAGGGAATGGGGTGTGATTGTAGTTCTCAGGTGATGATAAAGGGAGCAATACAATAAACGCAATACGACTTATAGTGGTTGTACATTGTACAGACTTGTACAAAGTTGACGAAAAGCCAGCAAGAAGTATGCTCTCCATAACAACAAGTGTTTGATCTCCGAAAGGAAAACAATGTGACCTGTCTGTCTACCAATGTGCGGTACAGCTGTAGAAATGTCACTCAAGTAAACGTTCGTCCTTCTCCCCTCCTGATATAAAAATTGTTTTTAGGAGAAGGCCCCCGAAAATATGTAAACCAATGTTTCAATCCCTTTTCGCTACCCACCCTAACGACCCGCCCACCACCCCCTAACTATAACCATCCACCACCCCCATGTCGACTTTTCCCTGCCCTTCTCGATCATATTTGCATGATGAGAAAGTGCATGGTTACCGTTTCGTGCAGATGTGTACCGAAAGGGGGCCAGGTGGAGCCGGAGGGAAAAATGGGCCCAGAATGTCAGGATTACGTAAAGGAACCACAAGCAAGCACCAGAGTACAAAAAAAAAGAAAAGGAGGCTTTAACAACGCAACAAAGCAGGCAACGGTACAATGTCCACAATACAAAAGACAGAATCCAAAGGGCGAAATCCAGAACCGTAAACAGGGCACCAATCAAAATACTCATGGTCGAGCAAAAATAGGTTCAGTACACAGGCACAGGTATGTCAGAGAAGCAAAAGCCAAAATCCAGTGGGCGTAAACAGAGTCGAATACCAGGGCAGCAATCACAAAACTCGTAGTCAGGCAAAAAGGAATCGTAAACAGATGGAGACAATAGTCCCAAAGAGCAAGCCAAAAATCATAAGTCGGACAGTCAAGTCAGAAGAGTAACACTATGACTACAAGGCAAAGAAATAGCAGCACATGTAAACAAGAGAAACATTCTGACAAGGAAGTGCTGTGAAAAGACTCCTAATAAACATTCATGGGAAGTCACATGCTTAACACAACGCAGGTGGAGGAAGTCAGACTGATTACAAAGGAGGGAACATGAGGAAGAACATGAAATAGGCAACAGCCAAAACGCGGACAGGGATCACGAGACAATCCTATAGACAGATGTACAGCTCCGGTCAATGAGTTCTAACATGCTTAGATAATTTATTTTTTATTTTTTATTTTTTTTTTATTTCAGCATGATTGAAAATCATTTCATGACAATTTCAACACACAGCATGTTTCATGACCGAAAGGGTCGCGGGGGAAGCGAAATCGCTAATCAGAGTCCCGCCCCCAGCTTCCAGTAAAAACATTTTGGTTATGATTTAAATATCATAAGGATGATAAATCACAGCAGAGTTAATGTCCATGTACGCTACGTTTTAACTTCAGAAAATAAGATCGTGAAGTTTATGAATATCATAGGAATTATATTGCAAATTAAGTGAGTGATCATATAACTTAAATTCAAATGTCACTCTTGATCCAAAGCGACATTGTCCCGAAACCCCATTCTTGATCATTTGATTTGTATCAGCTGATTTGGCGTAGATGAGTGGAAGCAGATACCGGATCTATCCTTGGATCTCTTGATCAGTCATCATTTCCATCACCTGGGTTCACCCTTCCCATTTCGGATGTAATGACTTCTCGCAGTTTGTCCAATCCATCGTTGCCTTCCTTAACGTCAAGCCCAATTTTATTGAGCTTTCTGACAAAGGTGGCCATGCCGTTCCAGATTTTCTTTATCCTTTGATCAATCAAATGCAGTCCAAACCCCAATGATAGCAGACCTACAATCATGAATCCAGTTATATAGACATCTTCTACATCCTCAATGTCCAGGACCGTCAAACACAGCGACCGCCACTTTCCCCATGAATCCATGACGTAGCCGGCCGGGAATGTCCCATCCGGGCATGTCGGTTCTCCAGAACCTGCACGCCTCCCGGAGACAATTTTGTCGATTGCATTTAACGACCAGCTTATAAAATCCATTTTGGTTCAGCTGTCTGTAGTAATGTGTTGTGAGTTGCCTTTCGGACCACTTAGTCTGAAGCGTCCAGAGACAGGATACAAATGAACTAGATTAAACATGTTTATAGTTACTCAGATATTCACATTTCAACGAATATTTGAAGACCTTCAGCTCTCCAGCCATCCTTATATTATCATCAAGTACATTCCATGCCCTGACTCCAGCCACAGATAGCGAATGCTCCCTACGAGTCGTTCTGACCTTGCTTGATTGTAATAACATCCTACTTCTGGTGTGCTGCATGCAGTCACGCTGAAGAAATAGGTTTTGTACATTTTTGGGCAAACAATTTTTATATCCCAAGTAGACCAGTTGCAAGGAGTTAAATTTTACTATATCCTCTAATTTAAGAAGCTTTGCCTTAATAAGCAAATCATTTGTATGAGTTCCATTCGGTACGCAGTAAATAATTCTAAGGGCCTTTTTTTGAAGTTTAAATAAAGGTTCTATTGTGTTTTTGTAAGTGTGACCCCACACTTCAGCGCAGTAATGTAGATGGGGTGCTATGAGGGCTGAATATATTATTTTAAGAGACTTAAGGTTTAATAGTTTCTGCAGTTTCCAAAGAATACATACACTTTTAGCTAACTTTCTTTGAACTAAATTTACATGCGGTTTCCAGCTTAAGAGATTATCTATCATAACACCCAAAACTTTATATTCGTTTACTCTTTCAATGCTGGTACCATTAACTTTTAAGTCTATGTCATCCTTTAGACCTTTTTTCCCCAAATACCATGAATTTGGTCTTTGTAAGATTTAATGATAGTTTATTTACATTAAACCATGTGAGAAGTTTAGACATTTCATTATTAGCCAATTTGACTAATTGGTTGAGATCAGCACCAGAGCAGAAAAAAGTCGTGTCGTCAGCAAATAAAATTAATCTTAGAATATCTGATACCTTAACAATGTCATTTATGTAGATTATGAAGAGCTTAGGACCTATGACCGAGCCCTGAGGAATTCCGCAGGTAATGTCCAGGCAATTTGATTTATAATTGCCCATCTGTACAAATTGCGTTCTATTTGTTAAATAATTTTTAATCCATTTTAATGCGGTCCCTCTTATTCCATATTTATACAGTTTTTCAATCAATATATCGTGATTTATAGTGTCAAAAGCCTTCTTCAGGTCAATAAATATACCTATAGAATATAGTTTTGATTCTAGTGAATCTTTGATCATCTCAATAAGTTCTGTTAGGGCTAGTGCTGTCGAATGCTTTTTCCTGAACCCATACTGACTATCACATAGAAATTTGTGTTTATCTATATAATTGTCCAATCTATCATTGAAGAGTTTTTATAAGATTTTTGAACATTGAGGTAAAATCGAGACAGGTCGATAGTTTGAAAAATCACATTTATCCCCGCTTTTGTAGAGAGGGATAACCTTTGCTATCTTTATTTTATCTGGAAACACTCCGCAAGAGAAGGATAGATTACATATATGCGTAAGTGGAGTTACAATTGCTTTGGTTAGTGTTTTCAGTAATTTCATACCTAATTGGTTTACGTCAACAGATGTCTTAGCTGTACAGTTATTCAGAATTGATCTAATTTCGGATTCAGTAACAGGAGTTAATGTCAATGTGTCTTGTACTTCCTCATCCTTATCAAGGTAGTCCCATCTTAGGTGTGAGGGTTCGATGCCCTTTGCTAGTTCTGGTCCAACATTCACAAAGTAATTATTAAAATGTTCCACGACTAGATCCATGTTCTCTACCTGTTTTACCATGAATATTAAAGAAGGCAGCGTACTCCTTCTTCGGAGACCGCCCAGAAACGGTTTTTACTATATTCCATAGATTTTTGGTGTAATGTTTATTTCCTGTTAAAAGCTTTTCGTAATACTCCTTTTTATGCATCCTCAGCAAGCTTGTAATTTTATTTCCGTAAGTTTTATATCTTACTTCCGCTTTTTCAGTCCTTTCTCTCAGAAACTGCTTGTATAGAGTATTTTTTTTCTTACAGGCATTGGCCAGTGCTTTTGAAACCCAAGGTCTTCTCTCTTTGTTTTTCTTCAGATTATTGGTTGTTTTGACTAAGCAGTGGGTATCATACAGAGAATTTACAGTCAACAGGAATGCCTCATACGCTCTATTCAGGTCGTTTTCTGCTAATACATTATTCCATTTTTGATTTAACAGATCTATTTCCAGATCCTTTAACCTTTTTGCACTTTTAATTCTGATTTCTGTGTATTCCCGGATTTTCGATCTAGCCTGATCTTTTATATCTACCTTGCAATCACAAATAGCAAAGACTGGCAGATGATCAGTAATGTCATTTATCATGATGCCACAAAATATATCAGAATCTAGTACATTAGTATATTATATTATCTATCAAAGTGGCACTATGCCTAGTAATCCTGCTTGGTTTTGTAATTAATGGTTGCATACCCATGGCATACGTGGTGTTAATATAATCCTCTATTACAGAGCTGTTATTTGGATTTATCAAGTCAACATTAAAGTCCCCACACATGAAAACATTTTTATGGCTTATATTAGTGAGTAGTTTGCCCATACATTTGCTGAAAACATCAATTTGCGAATCTGGTGCCCTGAACACACAAGAAATAACAATATTTTTACCTTTCAATCTGGGAATCTCAATTGTAAGGCATTCCATAACATTTTCCACAACATATGATTTACATTCTATTACCTGGAAGTTTATGGCTTTATGAATAAATAGACCAACTCCCCCACCTGCTTTATTCAGTCTACTCTTGCACACAAAGTTATATCCCTCCATGTAGAAGTCCTTGCCCTTTTCCTCTTTAATCCAAGTTTCCGATACGGCGATGATGTTAAACGGGTTAGCAAATGACTGAAGGTATTCCTTTATTTGATCGAAGTTGGAATATAGACTCCAACTATTAAAGTGGATAATGGACAAACCCCCATCCATCTTAATGCTTTTGTTGAATTTGTCCACAGAAAAGTATTCGCATGTGTTAGACTCTTTGTAGAAAAAATTGTTATCCGGATCGATTTCTTCATTTGGGTCTATTTCGGAAGAATGGTGACTTCCTGTCAAAAATCCATTTCCCGAAAAATTTATTTCTGTAGGTTGATGACTACTCATGAATGTCTGTCAAGGACCTCAGTGGTCGTACTTCTCCAAATCCCGCATCATCTTGATCAGCACCGGTCTGGTGGTTTTCCGGTGAAGATCCATTTGGTTTGATAAAAATTCTACCGTTTGTCGACCAGGTGCTGTGTATCTTACCCACTTTCCGTAGTTGACGAGCTTTCCATGCGAGTGTTGCATTTTGGTTGGTGAGGTTTTCATTCATGAATACATTGGATCCTTTGAGATTTTTCCCTTGCTTCAACAGAGAGATCTTTTGCTTGTTACTTGTAAGTCGTAGCAACACGGCTCTTGTTGTTGCATTTTGGTCTCGGCTTACATTCCTTTTCGGTAGCAGATAACATGAATCCACATTGTTTTGGTCCAAAGAAATATGTCTGGACTGAAGGAATTCCATCACCTGCAGTTCCACAGATTTGTTCTCCACCTCATCCAATTCATCAGCACTCGCTGCTGCCCTGGCATAACTCCTGGGTTTGATTTTGAGCCCGGTCAGGATTACATCATTACGTTTCTCTTGTTGTTCCCGCTCCTCCAGATTGCTTCCTAAAGATTTGATCTCCATGTCTTTCTTAGCAATCTCTTTTTTGAGATCACGGTTTTCCTCCATCAGCCGTTCCATTTGTTCCCTCATACTGTCCCTCCACTCCCTCACTTCCCTTTTCAAATCAGCGAGAGCCTCCATGACTACTGCGAGATCCAGTGAGCCTGATTTCCCAGTTTCCTTGCTTCCACCAGGCTTACCCATTTTCTTAGCTTCAAGAAAAGGGATTTTAGCGATCACAGAGATTGTGAGAAAGTTTATCACTCAACTTTTCTCCTTCAGTGACCATGAGTATTCTGATAATAAGAGAAAGGACAGTGTTAGCAGGTGTGGAGAATCCACAGAAACTCAACAGAGAAGATTAGGGAGAGACAAGAGGCGGAGATTTGAACAGGGTGAATGCTGAGAGCTTGTTAATCAATAAGTAAGTGCAGCTATACAATTCATTAGTAAGTCAGTATTATATACAATGTTAGTTTGTGTTAGTAACTCTAGCAAAAATAAACTGTTCTTATGGGTTAGTAATATACAAAAAGCAAGGCGAAGGAAGTAAACAAGATTCGAAGGAATGGTTGAAATCCAAAAACCATTAAATCACCCGAAAGAGTGGCACGCAATACTGGGGCTGTGAGCGATGACAAGACAAGAGACCAGACAGGGGGAGACAAAGTGCAGTGCATGGCAGAAACAAAAACATGGACCAGAATGAAGCTATGGTAAAATGCAAAACATTGAAAAACTAAACTAGACAATACATTAACAAATCTAAGTAACCAAATTACAACACATAATCCGAGCCATTGTAAGGCAATACAGAGAACAGGCAGAACATCAAAGACATGGCAAACAGAGCAGAAATATAACACAGAAGGGATGAGGTGAGTGGGAAGGTGCACACTGGAAGAGCCGGATGGAACCGAAAGAGAAAGGGTTGGACAGAAAGGGGTCCGGATGCGGCCGAAAGGAGCGATTACCTGTTTGGGAGGGTTTGGGCCGGGAGGGGAATGGATGAACTGGGACAGGAGAGATGTGGAACCAAGATAGAACAGTAATGACACACTCGACCTTACAATGCAGCTCTCTTTATTACATCCAGATTTCAATTTAAAATATGTAATGGCAGTATAAACATGAGCAGATTGTGAAACTCATAACATCAATCTTCCACAGATGAACTTATTAAACAAATGGCCTCCTCCATTCCCCTCATAGCAATTCCTTTCCTCACACATTTTATTGTAAACTTTTTATTGTCTTGTAACTTATTCAAAGGTTTTTCATACGTTCCCTCTACTACTTTTTTTCTCATGACTTTGACCAGTATATAAAACAGTGCGCACACAGGGGTCTATTCTCCCATTAGCGCGCAAGTCCTTTTTTACGCGTATTCTCCCCTACGCGCTTCAATCACGCCCACACCGTTTAACTTAAGAATGTAGGCGGCCTTATGAAAGAGGAGTGACTGATCCAAAAGAGAGGCAGACTCTGTGAAAAGCTCATTGATTATGGCTATCGGGAAAACATGGAACAAGGATTTTCTGATTAACCATGAAAATGCATTTGTGGTCCATGGAAAACGCAAACCAGACTTTAAATTTGAATATCGTAGGCCTGCTGATAAAACCTTGTATCTCCAAACTGATAAGAAACAAAAACTCGTATCAAGGTCAAGGTATCTTTATTATCCCCAAGGGGGCAATTTGTTGTACAGCCAGCAGCCACTTTATTGTACTTTATAGTACAATAAAGTAAGTAAATAAGTAATAAATAAATAAATAAAAAGCAGCATAAAGATAAAAGGTAAAAAGAGGGGCTAAACAAAAAACTCAAGTGATTGTGTTTGAGAGACTAGTAACAGTGGGAATAAAGGAATTCTTGTATCTGTTGGTCTTAAATCTCTTGGACATGAATCTACCGCCAGATGGAAGCAGTGTGAATTGTGGGTGTCGGGGGTGACTGGGGTCATCCAGAATCGACTGGGCTTTCTTAATGGCTCGGTGTTTATGTAAGGACGACAGGTAATTTAAGGTAGCCCCAGCAATCTTGCTACACTCTTTTACAATGCAGTGCAGACGGTTTTTGTTCTTTAAAGTTAAAAACCCATACCAACAGATAAAAGAGAAAGTAAGAACAGATTCAATAACACAACAGTAAAATATCTTCATAAAAGTGCTGTCCACATTAAAATGTCTCAGTTTGCGGTAAAAATACATACGTTGGTGAGCTTTCTTGCATATTTGATCAATCTGATGCTCAAAGGTTAATCGGTTGTCAATAACAGTCCCAAGGTTCTTATAACTTCAAACAATTTCCACTGCCCGACCATTTATTACAACAGGGGAGATGGTATCCTGTTTTTTTCTAAAGTCAATGAACATCTCCTTAGTCTTATTAACATTGATAAATTGCGCACTTGAAATCTCAAACTACTCCGATATCAGGTTTGCAACTAAAGGACATGGAAACGCTTTAACAAGGATTCTTACCCCGTACGCGGTCATCCCCCCACCCCGAAACCGCCTCAGCAATGACAGAATTCCAGATCCATAGCCTATCATATCCTATTTGATTTGAGCGACACATTCACTTGAACTTGTGCCTAATACTTTGTTATAATCAATTATCCCATTTACTGATAATGATTCTTCCCATGTCGGCTATTTATTGGCTAAAATTGATTAACAAATGGGTAGTGCTTTGGTATTGGCCAGGGTAGGGCTCAATCTAGAGTAGCCTATTTAATAATATCTTTATTCGCACATTAAAATACATAGTATTATCAATGGTAAAAAAAATTACAAAGACACGAGTTAGTTAATTCAGATATCCTCAATTAGAAAATCAATCTCTTCACTTGTGAGAATATCACAACTTTTTAGATTATCACGAACATATAGGGCAGTCGCATTTGTTAATAGAACATGAAGACAATGATGGCGACGTCGAGCCAAAGCTGAAAACCAAATTTCACAGATGTTGGTGTTGTATGGCAAGCGAGCACTGAAGACTGATCCCAGGAATTAAGCAGCGAATCTTTCTGGATGTGGCTTCGGTGGGGAGATGTAAGCGCAGAATCCCGGATTTAAAGCCTAAATGGAGAGATCTGCGGGGCGCTGTAAAAGTCAGGCTCTCTGCACACCGAAGAAGTGTACACGCAACAGGTGGTGGGCAACCATCATCCACTGTGCATTTCACCACACAGGAGGAGGGGATGGCATTCACTCTTTCTGCAGTGCAAGTGCACGGAGAAAAACTTGTGCACGGAGACGCCTGTGATATGTGTATGACATGACCAGTCACTCTCTGGAACGACCCGGATGCCAGGAGCGATGCCAGTTCTGACGTTGATGACCACGGGTATGTTTTGTGGATAATTGTGCGGCTGGATAGCTGTTAATCCAGAAAAAAGCAAAGAAAGATGATTGCCTCATGCATGGTCCAGACGAAAGTGCTGGATGCACTCAATGTTTGTTAGTCCCAGGATGTCCAAACAAAGGCGATATATGCGTGTTCGTCTTCAAGCTTGGCGCGCTCCTCTTACTCTTTCCCAATCACGCAAGAGTGCAAGCAAATGCAGGACCGGCATTTTCGTTTTAGATTTTGAGGGCATGGTAGAAAGATGGTCTTATGTATACTCGTATTAATTAATTGTTTTGCGTTTGCAATTGAACTGATTGGAGAAGAGGCTGATGCGTAATATCATGTGATGATTTCGTTTGATAAATTATTATGGCTTTGAGAAAAGTAGTTTAGAAATAAGGAAGAGCAATCGAATATTAAATGTCTCAACCTTTACCATGTTAGATAAAATACAATTAATGTTAAAATTCGGCCTATAACCGACATCAAACGCAATATTATATTTCGCCTTATGTTGGCGCTTGACCTTAACACAGCCCTCAAAAGCACTTCACAGAAAAGCGCGTAAGCCAGGGGGAGAATACGCATAAGTGTTATTTGCCTGAGAAACGCCCGGAAACGCCCCGATTTTGGCCTTGCTCCGCCCCAAGCACGTAACTGCCTTCGGTGGCGCGTAATACGCAGACTTAAGTCGAGGGGAGAATACGCGTAGGCTGTCTATGCATTTCCGGGCGTTTTTCATGCAAATTAAATATTCTCCCCCTGGCTTACGTTACTCGCAGCCATTGAGGGCATCCAGCGCTTTCGTCTGGACCGTGCATGAGGCAATTATCTATCTTTGCCAAACTTCTGGATGAACAGCTATCCAGCCGCAGCAATTATCCACAAAACATATCCGTGGTCATTAACGTCAGAACTGCGCTGTCGCTCCTGGCATCTGGGTCGGTCCAGAGAGTGGCTGGTCATGTCATACACATATCACAGGCGTCTGTGTCAAGGTGTCTCACGCAGTTCATTGACGCTCCAAGTTCTTCTCCATGCACTTCCACTGCAGAAAGAGTGGATGCCATCCCCTCCTCCTGTGCTGTGAAATGCACCGGGGATGATGGTTGCCCACCACCTGTTGCGTGTACACTTCTCCGGTGTGCAGAGAGCCTGGCTTTTACAGCGCCCCGCAGATCTCTCCATTTATGCTTTAAATCGGGGATACTGCACTTACATCTCCCCATCAAAGCCACATCCAGTGTGAAAGCAGCTTTATTTTCCCATAAAACAGTCGCGAGGGCCGCAGCTATCAAATGAGCAAGCCATCCTCTTCTTGCCATAAACATGCGATACAGCGTCCGCTGAGCTGTGAAAGGTGAAATGTACAGGCAGCTAACTCAGTCGGCTCCATGGCAACACAAACTTCCCGTTGGCTTGTTGACAAAGGTGGAACCGCGGAAGAAACGCTGCGAGGGTCGTTCCAATCCGTTGTCCAACAACCTACCCCCTAAGTTCTCTCTCTTGGCCTCCCTCGCTTGGGAAGGGCCGACTCGTCTGCTACGTCATTCAGAGGGTTCATTCGAGTGGAAAACAGCTGCGGCCCTCGCGACTGTTTTATGGGAAAATAAAGCTACTTTCACACCAGACAAGAATCAAATTTTTCGCATGACAGATTACATTCATAGTCAATGCAAAGACTTTGCGTCTTTGCTTTGACTCTGAATATAATTTGTCGAGCGTCCAATGTGAAAGCAGCTATAAGCTCCACAACAGTCCTCGCGGATGCTATAGGCTAGCTACAGCAAAAATGAACGTAATGTTTCATGCTTAAAAATAATGCGAAACCAATGGCTCTCGCCCCGACCTTCGCTATTTGCATATAACTGTCATAAATTACACTCTACTCAGGCACAATTCTTTCATTTGTATGGTAATTTCCCTGCCATAATTCCTCCTTTTGCCAGCAGCAAAAAATGGTGGACCTTAAATTTTTACCGAGGGAGAATGAGCAAAGCATTCTGGGCAATATCAAAGCTGGTAGGGATGTTGTTGTTGTTGTTGTTGGCTTTGTTTGAAGGAGGATAATCGACGGCTTTAGCAAATGAAAATGCGCCCTTCCCTCCACAAACCTGGATTGGAATGACCCTACAAATGGCAGCCATCTTACATCCAGGATTTTTTGGGGATTCCCCCCTCGATAGTCCTATTTCACATTTCCGGGTATACAAACCGGATAGCAAGTAAACTGACTTCCGTTTGCTTGATGCTCCATGTATTTTCAATGGCAGAGAGCTAGTAGTCGGCGTTCCCGGTCCTGGCTGTTCAAACTCCAACTCGAAGAAGCAAGCCGACCTCTCTTCTCACAGTTTGCCCACCGGAGACAACGTGAGGAGATGGATTTTGTCCTTAAGAAAAGATGACGGAGGAAGATTTACGATTATAAGATGTATATAGCTACCTAGGTAGCTACCTGAGGGTGCAATGCTCACTAAGCTCTAGCTACCATTCAGATCCATGTGAACTGGGGCGTGAAAAATACGAGTAACGGCAATGGCGAAGAAAGAAAGGGGTCTGTGATGGAGTCGGGTTGAAAAACGGATTCACCTGCTGCAGAAGTTTTGGAGTATTGACTACGATTGCTGTTCTCCTGCAGGTAACTAACGTGGACTCACGATATTTCGGACACTTCAACTTTTCCCGCAAATAAATTAATAAATATTTATGAGTTATGGACACTTTTTATATCTCTGTCACCCTTGAATTCCGCCTCTTTTGACTCAGACCACTGCAGATCCTCCACGCCCCGTGTCGCGACGTATCACTGCAAGTTTCCACTTCGTGCCCATGACTGCACTTTAGATCACCAAGATGCTAAACAAGACGCAGTGTGCGAGTTTCACATTTTTCATAACGTTAGTTTCACCTTTTTCATAGACTTAAGCTTACTAACAATGACCTCTGCAACAGGAGATACATGGAGGTGCAAATACATTTAACAGAGAGTAGTCTGGAATGTTTTTAAAAGACCCCTTTATTAAACATGACACAAAAGAACAAATTGAACATGGAACAAAAAAACAAATTGAACATGGAACAAAAGAACAAATTGAACAAGGAACAAAAGAACAAAGTGAACATGGAACAAAAGAACAAATTGAACTGACATTATAAACGTGCAAAAAAACCCAAATTGAACAAACAGAGATAAACATTAACATGACGTCAGTCCTCTCCTCTCCTCTCCTCCCTTTCTCTCCCCCTCTGTCAAAAGCAAAATAACAGTGATTAAAACCTGTAACATTACCTACTCTTAAACACATCACACATATTTAATGTTACATTGCATAAAATCAATAAATATTAAATCACATTAAGTGCCTACAAATGCAAAATGTGGACTGATGTGTTCTAGGGTCAGAATGTCAAGAAAGAAAGGGAAGTTTTTGTTCTCAAAAGAGCAGCTAACTCAGGCAATGGCTGAGATGGAGAAGGGCAGGAGGATCAGGGCAGTGTCAAAACGTTTTAATATACCTAAATCGACCCTCTGTGACAAAAAGATCAAGGAATTTGAGTTTAAGCCCCATCCCAACATGGCAATCAGCTACTCTGTGGAAGAGGCCCTGGTGAGCCTCATCCTGTGGATGGCAGAGCGCGGGTTTCCACTCACTAGAACCATCATCAAATGCCTCGCTCTGGAGATGGTGAAGGAGGGCCACATTCAGACCTTGGTGAACCTTAAAAAGGGTCTGAGTGACAACTGGTGATCCCGATTCAAGGCTCGCCACCCAGAGCTCCGATCCAGGACCCCAGACTCCCTGGACCAGGCCAGAGTCATCGCCGCCACGCCGGAGGCCATCACAAGGTTTTTCGACACGTACGAAAGCATCATCAGCACCCACAGTCTCCATGACAAAGCACACCTCATCTGGAACTGTGATGAGACAGACTTTGGTGACAAGCCTAAGTCCAAGGAGAAGGTCATCTGCCAGAAAGCGAGGCAGCATGTGTACCGGCAGCAGACTACCACCAGGGAGCACATCACTGTGCACCTGGCGGTTAGTGCTGCCAGTGCTTATGTCCCTCCCTTCATCATTCATCCCCGGTGTCTGCCCTCTGTCGCCTACACTCTAGATGTCCCAGCCAACAGCCTCTACGGGTGCTCTGAAAAGGGTTACATGTCAACAGACCTTTTTCAGAAATGGCTGGTCCATTTTATCAAGCATGCCCCGCAGGAGCGTCCTTCCTTCCTTGAATGTGTTGTCTTTGATATCTGTTCAACAGCACCTTGTTTGTGTCTCTGCTGCCACATTTTAACACACACCAACACTCACATATAATGTTCAGTTCTTTAATTTGTTAATTGTTGTAACTGTGTGTCTAAAATTTAACTTGTGTATATATGTAACGTTAACTTTGTTAGCTTTTCTCCACGAATATTTGTTAAAAATAAACAAAAAACGAAACATCTCTCTCTCTGTGCGTCTTTAATGCGGTGGTGGTGATTACACTAACATATACTAATATTCCATGAAATCAATAATCATATTTAACATTTCTATGCTTAATTACACAAATTAATTGACAAAATTGAATTCTCGACTTATAATTTTTTGAGACAATCACGTTTACGTAAACTTAAACTTTCCCTTTCCTTCGCACAAACGTTTTTTTTCCACGTTGTTTTATCCATATTTACTGATTTAAAACTCGACATTAACTCCTAAGAAACTATAAATGTTCAATATCTGACAGATATTCAGCGAAAAAATATGTCTTTATGGTATTAAAAGTGCCTTTTCTTACCTGTCCGGAATACCGTAAGTGAGATTCTTCACATGTCCGAAGTACCGTGAGTAGTCTCTGTAATCCAGACACTCGTCTTCCGGTGGTTTTTTCTAAATTTCTTCAAAATGATTGACAGATTTTGGACAAATCAAACTGTGAAATACTCTTAAGACCAAGGATGTTTTATATTTCACTGGATATACAATTGGAAAATGGCCGCCCATTCATTTCAATGGAAATTGCTCAGTGGCGCAGCATGCCGACCTGGGGGCCAAGCTTCTGGACCCACGCGGACATGCGCTGTGTGATTTTTGCTCACACATGCGTAGTGTGGGACTCATGAGCGCGCTGGTATCCGAGGTGTCCATGACAACGGCTCGGGCTCGTGGAACTCCGACCTGGGGTGCGTGTTCACTATCACTTTTCACCGGAAATGGAAGTCTGACCTGCAGACTACACCCTGATGTAGCCTTCATACGAGCGGAACGGAAAACAAAACATAGCCGCCGGTAAAGGTTTAATTATGGTTTGAGATACAATCTTAAAACACAAATGCGATATCAAATGTTTAAAACGACTTTGACTGGGAAGTAATACTATTGCTTTCAACTCAAAAATGTCGGCAAAATAGTTGACTTGCTGTTGTGTAACGAGACATTGCAGTCACAGATGCTAACTTCCATAGTTGGAACCACTGACTGAATGGACGAATATATTTCTGCAACTACGCTATTGGGAGATGCGCCCCAGGCTCGCGTTCTCTTTAGTTCAACGTCGAATAACCACATTATTGGAGTCAGACGATTCTTGCTCGTCTGCGTGCGAATTCCATTATCTTTTCCGGATTCAAGACAATAAACTGAACTCATAACACAACGCACTTCACGTGCCTTATAAACCGATATGTTTTAAAGTCAGGAGCTTTAAACTTTTGTCAATTCTGGTAAGCTAATTTACTTCTAGCTTACGTAACTTATAACCATTCCGTGGGGCATAATAAAATGTGGGTCTACCGTGGAATGTTACGCACGTTGTGCTGTGTTATTTTTACCTTTGTTTTAAAGCTCCTTCCCCAAATATCTGAGCCTCTTGGAGTGCACTAAACAGTTCATCCATGAATTTCTGCATGTCAGCAAACCAGAGGTCGTGCCGTTCTATCCACCCCCAAAGCCCTTTCCAATAAAGTCTGTCTCGATTATAATTTTAATACCGTCTCTATGTTTCATTTCTAAGTGCGAGTTAACATCGATTGTATTTATGGTACTTAATTTTATGATAATGGCCGGCTCTGCGAAAGTTAAGCATTAAACCCCTTCTGATTTTGAGTACTTGAGTTCATCTTCAAATGTTAAGCAGAGCTGGAAAAAAAACAAAAAACTAAACAAATAATTCTATTAGAAAACATATAATGCCTTGGTGGTGACAATAATGACAGGTGGTGGGGGTGAGCAGATTGATGAAGACAGCTACATCCGACATCCGTCAGCGGCTGAGGGAACAGAGAGGTTCGGCTGGGCAGGCGAAGTGGTATTTTTTCTGGGGGGGGCGGGGTCGGAGGAAATGGAAGATAACATTAGAAGATGAGGGAACAGTGTAATGACCGCAATGTACTTGGAGTGTATAAAACTAACTGGATCGCTAAGCAGTGTTCAATTAGAATTTATGTAGTGCCATAAATGCACATTACGTTACGTTAGATGCTACTCAGCTGGCACGTTATGCATGACGCATCAAAATAGAGTGATGCAAATTAGTGCTATTCAAAGTAATGGAAATACACAATGCAGTTAATGGATTTAACCATTTCATTTTAATATGAAAAAGTAAGGTGAGTGTTGGCTGCGTACATGGTTCTAGGATGTCACAACAGCGGCCTTAGCTTACTGTACATTTTCTCGCGCTGCATGAAGTGCAGCAATCGAGGTGCTACATATTACGGCCATTCATCAATTAATATGGCAAAAATATACTGAGCAACAAAAGAAACGCAAGTTAGCTAGTTAGATAATGTGCTCTTATGGTTACCCAGATAGCAAGCACTTCCGCTCCGGATCTGCCCAGGCTCCAGCTGATCCAGCTCAGAGCCGGGGCAGATCCGGAGTGGCGGAGCTTGCTATCTGGGTTCTCATAGTGACCGCAAAACAAAGAAAAGTTTGATGAAACGAGTGTAAATGCGCACACGCTAATAATAAATTTGATTTTCAATAATTACTCGCAAACTTATTCTCTGGTCTGCCTTTAATTAACTTGCGTTTCTTTTGTCGCTCAATACATTTTCTCCGTAACTTGCCAGCTCACTTTACCGACTTGGCTACGTCTTTAATGTTGAACACAGACTGACTGCAAGGAATGCCCATTGCTCCACCCACTCTCATCCGCTGCAGTGCTAAATTCGGAAAAGAAGAGAGTGCGATTACATATGAGGACCCGTTGGTGTTCGCATAACCTAAATATAAATAAAAGATTTTGTCTTTGCCGAGAAACGAGGCATTAATGATTTAAAAGAGAAAAATAAACCTTTTCGGTATGGATAATTTGTGGCTGTCCAAAAAAAAATTATTCACGGATTTATAAGCGTGTCTTTTTCAATTATTCCCTTTGGAGAAATTCCTTTTTGGCCCCCATGGCATCACGTGACCTGCAATATCAGACTCGCCGCTAGGACCACGTCGGCGTGTGTTACAGACCCTAGTTGTGTGTCCAGTTCTCCTTATAGGTCCATGCTTAAGACCCGTCCCCACATTCCAGGTAAGCCAATCCGACGTCTCTTTCTGCGCATTGATATGTTATGGGCCATTTTACTGTGCTAGATGGTCGCAGAGTGTCCGGAACACCGTGAGTCTACGTTAACTATCTTGCTGCTTCTTGCAAATCACCTCGCTTACTTTAACAATGTGTTTAAAATTTGAGGCAAAACATAGGATCTGCAAAGCCAGTTAATTGTGTCAATTGGCCAGAGTTGTTGGCCAATTGACACAATATTATGGCATCAACAATTAACTTAATGGAACATAAAAATAATAGCACTAGCTTGCTACCTATCGTTCATGCTGTAATCCGTGGCTAGTTTGCTAGCCTTCCCTGTTCGCTCAAACTACGTTTGTATCAAAGATATCTTGCACCTTTTACTTGGCGAACATACGTCTATGAATTTGCTTTCTTGATATCACGTCTCCGAAGTTGCTTATTACCGGTATAGAAAACGTCGGTTAGCTGTGGTCTAGAATGGCTTGTGTGGGTAACGCATTTGTACCGACCAGTGTTTGATAATTATGCTTAATAAAGTTTTCCAAAGATTAGAATAATCATTTGGCAGTTTAACACTTGTTATTCTTCTGCAATGCTGCAACATGGTAAATTCAACGAAGAAGATTGTTTTAATTATGTAAATTAAAAAGTGAAATTAAAAAAATGACACTACTCTGAACTTCTGTGCTCGCTTTCGGCACATCCTGCAATGCAGGCTATCCAACTGGCGCTTAATATTTTCAGTCCTTTAGCCACGGCTTATGTAGATGTAAGGGATCAATTTGCTCAACTTCAACAAATTGTTCAACAAATTTCATGATGACACAGGGATAATCTTTAGCTGCTTAATTATGACTTGGTACTACTTGCTTCAATCATCGCAAATTTACCAAGGTTTTTTATTAGTGTTCAGTGGTCCTTTGCACTGTTACCTTGTAATATACAGTCCTTTGGATAGTACTCGAACTATTCATTTACTATTGCTCTTTAATCATCTAATCTCCTTGGGTTTTTACACTGTCTTTGTGGCATATTTCTTAAAGAGGTTTTAGTTTGATTGTATGACATTCTATACATAAATTACTTTGCCTTTTTTGTCATTTCATCAGGTGCACTTGCTCACCTTTGGAAAGGATCTGAGAACTGGGGGACATGGGGGGCATCTTAAATCTTATTTGATACTTGCTTGCTCTTTACTTGAAGCAGAAGTTTTCATGTATCAGCCATCTTGCTGGTCATATCAAAGCTCTCAGTTCTGCTGCGAGGAGAGAGCTCTGAGGAGCCATAAGTGAGTATTCACAAGGGCAGCCTTCCTGGAAGACTTCAGCTGAAAACCATGCGGTCAGTCTGTAATGACAGACACTTGCAGCAGATCCAGCTGTGTGCCATCATCAGAAATGGATGTGGATTCATGTGATTCTTCAGAGAAAAGGATTCCTTGAGTCTTCCCTCATCGCATAGTTTCCCTGTATCTCTCCATGGTGGGAAGGACTGAGACGCTAGGAGAAGACAAGTGAGGGAAACATGGATGCTATTTCAGAGAATTGAGATGTACCCATGTCGCATCTTATGCACTCAGCACCCCTTTTGGAAAGTCAGTTCAGTGCTTGACAAGCCATCACTAATCTTCGCTGTAAGCAGCAGTGGTCAAAGGCCAATTATTGATGCTGTTGCAGTCAAGTTGTCCTTGTTAGGCAGTGATCCAGAAACATTTGTCTGTGAAGTTGGTAGTTTTGCAAATATGCAGATTTGGGATAGTTAGTTCTGTAGTGTTGACTGCACAGAATTTGTACCTGAGGCTGTAGAATTGAGCACTGCAAGTGCATCAGCTGGCTCTGCAGCAGTGACCTAACAAAGAACATTTTTTTTTCCAAATAAAATTGGTTTTATTGAAGTTTTTCATTTTCATTCATCTTTGTCTGGTAATGACTTGAGTTATTCCCTTTTTACATAAGCACAGGGCCCATGCCAAATCTGTTGTATGCTCATGTAAGCGGCAGCAGGGACATATTTTGAACCAAGGGTGCTGTAATGGGCCATGATGTAAACTTTATTTCACAAGTCCAGGAGATTCATTGAGTACACCTGGGATAAATTTAATAAATAAGGTGGCCAGACTTCTTAAGTCTCAGGCTGGGACACCTCACTTCACGCGTGCCACCCAGTTGGGCTTGCTTAGCTTACTCATAGATTTAACCAACAATATTATTGTTACAATCTCATTCATTCACTGCTGTTAGATGTCTGGATGTGAAAAACCCATGGGTGTTCAATTTCCTTGATGGGGCATTTATTTCAATATGTCCCACATATGATACCTGACTATAAAAAAAAAATCACAAAAGCAAAATAAGATTTACTCTAGATCGACATTTCTAATACATAAAGGGTAATAAAACATCATTTTGCTTTCTCTCTTTAGTCTGTATTACAAGGTACATCAATTACACATTTACCAAGTAAGCAATAAAAACCAATCACCGTGTTGTTCCGAATATAAGAAGATTTTGGATGCAAGACGAGCCCCCTTTCTCAAGACAAATTTTTTGGAAAAAGGGGTTTTCATGACATCTTGTTTTAATCGCGAATATATATATATATATGAGAATACTGATAAAACCTTGGGAAAAACCAATGTAAAAAAAGGCAGACTGTCGTTCGGCGCCATCTACTGTCAACGTATATTGACTGAAGATTAAAATATGCCGAATCACTTATTTTGACTAAAAAGCCGACTCCCCGAAAATAAGACGAACCCACTTTTTCAAAGGGGATTTCCCTGGAAGAAATATCGTTTTATATTCAGAACAGCACGGGTAATTTTTTTTGTTTGTTTGTTCAAGGCTACATCTCAACCAACTCTGCGAAGATATGGTATTAATTTTGTTGATAATCGGTGCGTTGACGGAAAAGTGCATTTTTGCCTTTCCGGGAATACTGCTTCTGGAGAAGAAAGCGCTGAGTTGGTGATGGTTACTGGTCTTTCACTGGCTACCCCAGACTGAATGCCACGGTGTCTGTTGAAAACTCAAGTCGCAGCAGCTGCAGTAATCAAAAAGAAACGCCAGGTAATGGCGGTCATTAGCCAGCATGCATTTGCAATATCTTAATGTAGTAGCTAGCTAGACAGCCATCTACTGCGAAGCAAGTTACATTTATCCGGACTTTGCATAAGCTGGCGGGGCAAACCTCAAGCTCCCTGTCAGACACCACTGCTAAGCGTTCTAGCCTGGATAAAACCGAGCTATGTTCGTGACAAAAAAATAAAATCTGGCTTCAGGTCACCCAGCTAGGGAACCCTCAATCTCGCCTCGCTGTAGCTACAATCTTGGATCAATTAGCTAGCTTCCTCAGTGACTGAATGATATAACATCCAACCCAGTGACCACTACTCAATAACTGAGAGTAGACATAGCTCGGTAAAGTGAAAAACAAACATACTAACAGCATGTTTTACGAACACAGGAATTTAATAAGTCATTAAGTCGTATACTTGCTAACATTTTGACAGGCAAGCAAGCCAAATTATCTGGAATGCCAGCTATCATAAGCTATATCTATACAATCAAAAACGAATTCAGAAATGGCTAAACTGAAAACCTTAAACAAATTATACCTCCTAATGCTACCCTGTAATTTCAAAATACGGACCACAACTGGAATCATCTCTTTAAATAAAGAAAGAGGAGTTTGCAAGAAGATAAATCATCAGTATATGCCTCTGACCGTCTGTCGTAGTAGCCACAGGAAGTTTTTTTTACTTGCCTTCCGCTAGGCGTGGCCATCTTGTGAAATAGGCTAATTGGAGCATAGATATACATAAACACTAGATGGCTCAAGCACGCTGCGAGCCAATGTGAAGTAATGTCGTCACAGCGCGGCCATCTTGGGACAGGACTGCTCGATCACTCATAACATTACAGCCAATGGAGCACGGACTTTGAAATAACTGTAAATTGCTCAACTCTCCCAAATTCTCGACTGATTTTCAAACAAACGGCTTGGTTTGTCTTGTAAACATCAGAGATGTAGTTATTTAACTGCATTTTAAGAATAATTAAAACCATTGAATTCGGTATAAAAAGTACATTAAGGTTTGTAATAACCCAATCCGTTTGTAAATCCGTCAAGAATTCAGCGAGTTACGAGTATTAAAGCGAGTAAATCATCCACCTTACCTCCGACTACAGCACAGCGCAACAGAGCAGTCCTCTGTCCTAAGATGGCCGACCAGTGACGACGCTGCCGACTCTGCCTTGAGCCATCTAGTGTTTATGAATTGGAGGGCGAGTGAACAAGACAAAGCAAGCATTTTTTCGGATTGGAACACAGCCATGCTCATTCTCTGTCCGATAGAGGTTCAAAACGCCAGCTTCCGGTGGATCCGCGGAAAACTCCGCTATTTCATAACAGAATAACCCGTTCGCAAGGCGTAACGTTACACTGGAAGAGAAAAAGAGGATAAAATAGCTTGGACCTGACAGACCCGATTTAAAGGTTCAGCAGCAGGCAAGTGATCGTGGACGAGCTGACACCTGGGGCTAGTGGTGGCCAAACGAGGCTTTGTGAAGCTCCGGACCCTTTTGGACCTTTGAATTGAAAATAGGTTCACTACTCGAAGCTTCATTCACTGAGCACGTGGGTGACATCTGCTGGCACAGAGATTGCCGTACAGCCTTGCAAAGGTGACGCTGACGCACCTTGCATGTACACTTTGGGTATGTTGTATTGTGAAAAATACTTAAATAAAGCTGAAACCTAACTTCTTCTTACACGTGTCTGTTGTTTTTCTTTCTTATCTTAATAATTCATATTATATTATAATAACATTAATTATATCCACAGCCTCATTGAATCCGGTAAATATTTACTATGTCCAAAAAATATATTGTATTATGTTTTTTGATTGCGCTTGGTGTATACTGGGTGTGTGAGCGACTTTGGCATTATTATTTTTGAATAAAAATGTCTGACAGAGCGCTGTTTCATCCGTCGTAAATACATCGGAATTGCGGAAATTTTTCAAAGCTCCGCCTATCGAATCAAACCGGTCAGCTAATTCAGTCTGAATGAAGCAGTGAAGTGGTTGGAACGTCATCAGTCACGTGGTTTTCCCCAATATGAAGCAAGCTCCGGCACAGTGCTTCAGAGAACAAGCCTGCCGAGTTTGAAGCACGCCTCGGGGAGTCAGCGGTAACATCTCTACCTGGGGCTTCTCCCGCACTTGTTACGACAAAGAGAGTTAGCTAGCTGGATGTGGCATCGCAATGCCTTTTATTTCTTTCCCGTTTGCTGTTCCAGTTTGACAGATTCAACAGGGCCACTGTGAAAAGTACATTTACTACTGATAGTCTGGTCTGGAATATGTTCTCCATTCTTTATTTTACCATGCTAGATACCATTTTGCGATATCCTGAGCCCCATTTCATACTGTGAAGCCAGTTCTTGCCGCAAACGTAATTTCTGTCCGATGTGTGGTCTTAACGTTCGCTCTGCATTCCGCATTGAAGTCCCTATTTTATAACAACCGGTGGTGTTAAAGCGGGGTAAAGTGCACTCGCGTTTGTGTCCCTCATCAAAAAGGTGAAAACTTCTGTCCACAGTAATAACATTAGTAACAACCTGTAATCTCAGTAGAGCACTGCTGTGATTGAGATTTGGCGGCTGCTGACAGGGTAAACCCATTTGTGCAGATGTGTCCGCCAGTGGACACGGAGCTGCAGATTTATGCACGCAGTTACAATATTTCATCACTAGATGGCACGCCCAGATCAGCTATTGAATCATCACGAGCAAGCCAAGTTCGAACGCGGTTTGTATTAAATGGACGAGTTCACTCCAGTCCCTGGATGGCCCAAGCCAACTTTGGTTTGACTTAAAGGGGTTAGCACATTCATACTACAGGGTGGATGAGGAACTTGGAAATGAGTGGGGAGGATTGACAAAGCCCTGCTTATTGTGGATCAGCGGGTTGGTCACTGTTGTGCCTCCCCTTTTCTCTGCTCTTCGCGCCATTATTGGAGTTGGCTCAGACAGTCTTGTCACCATTTGAGTTCTGTCCTGTGAACTCCAAATTCCGTCCATGTAACATTAGCAACAAGACCAAATTTTTTAATTCCTTTTTTTTTTAACCAAAATTGCAGTGATCCAGGTCTAAAACTTCCTGTAAACATTTGTTTTTATGTTATCAATGAAATAAACCACATATATACCATTAATATATAGTTTCAACCTGTTAAGTACAGTGGGAACTGTTGGTCACACTTTCTGTGAAATCTGTCATTTATGGATATAAATATGTAATTTACCACAGCTGTAAGGTGCTGGAAAGACATGAAAATACACCTTGAAAATCTTTGAAAAGTGCTTGAATTTCACTTTGTAAAAGGTGTACAAAGCCTGTGGACAAAATTACAGTGGTGTGTTTTTAGATTTATTTTGTTTGTTTTTTTTTTCTGTTTAACTATGTTCCATTTATTGTTTGCATCTTTACAAAGCATCAAAATCCCAGTTAGTTGGTGGAACCTTTAACATGTCCGCTTTTACAATCAATCTGTAAGTAATGTAAGGACACATATAGTGATCTGTGGACATAAGGGATACACCCTCAATTCATAATAAAAAAGGGGTACAAACCCTGATAAAATCCACATGCTACATTTTCCTTCTTAATAACTGACTGTCGACATCAAAGCAGCTGTCAGGTGGGCTGTGCCAAGGTAAATTGCGTACCTGTGGACAGTCTAAGGTACACCTGTGCACTAATCATGGTGTCTGATGAGCATCTTGATGTGGCACACCAGTGAGGTGGGATGGATTGTCTCAGCAAAGCAAAAGTGCTCACTATCACACATTTAGACAGATTTGTGAACAATGTTTGAGAGAAATGGTAATATTGTGTATCTGGAATGAATTTTAGATCTTTGAGTCCATCTCATGACAAATGGGAGCAAAAACAAAAGTATTGCGTTTATATTTTTGTTGAGTGTAGTTTGTGATGGTTTTCCCATCTGCGGAGTGTTGTGGGTGGTATTGTTCTGGTGCCAGAGGACCACCTGTCCTTCAGCCTCAGCTGCATTCCTGGTGCCCATGCTCCGGTCATCAGGAAAGAGCTCATAAGTATTTTTTTGCCGAAATATCCAGATCTGGTCTGCCTGTTAGTCCCAAGTAACAACATTACTTGGAGCCGCACAATTGAGAAGGCTGGTAAAGAGTTTCGGGACTTGGTCCGGAGTGCCAAGCAATGATGGCATGAGGTAAATTGAGCATTTTTTGTGAAATGGAAATTGGTTAAAAAAAATTCACTGTTAGATATTGAAAACCCCTATGTCCTCAATGTCATGCAAAAATTACTAGAAATTATGCATCACTGTTTGTAAAAGTAGACGTGTATTGAGAAATTTTTAAAAAATGGGCAAATTATTCTGCTATAGAAAACTAATGTCATGGGGATGATGAATAAAACACTTTCTGGACACTCAGTCAAACAGGAAGAAAGTGAAAGAGGCATTTTAAACACCCTTTCAACTCACGCACATCCCTCAAAAGACCAAGCGAAAATAGCCCCTTTCTGATTGTGTAATGCATGGGAAACGAGGACACATGGTAAGGAAGTCGAGCGCATCAACCATCGTCTACTTGTCCTAATTTGTTCTTTACTTGGTCTCGTTTTGTTTTATTTCTAGTGGATTAGATGTAGAAACGTCAAAAAATAGGTTATTGCATGGCTACCAGGTTAGCTGACCCAGTTAAGGTGTCGCTTTGCAGTATGGCAGTGAGCACCAATGTCTGGGGTGGAGCTGGGCCGTGTCAGTGCTTGGTAACCTTTTCAGAACTGTGCACAATTGGCTTCGCGCTGCAGGGAATTAAGTTGGGAGGTACAGCCGGTTTAGGATTACAGGATTACAGCATTGTTAGTAAAATGTTCCGGTTTCCTCTGCGCTCGCTCTGGGGTAGGTTTCCCTAAAGCATTCTGACTACGTTAGCGACTTGCATAGCTAGGTCAACCAAATACAGCCAATGGTACCACCTACTTAAGTTAGCAACTTGGCCTGATTCTCAGTGCTGCTCAGGGGTGATTGGGGGTTTCTAAAAGCCCGTTTTATGTCCATGATTACTCAATTTCACGATCATCTCCGAGTGGAATGTGTTGATAATTTCAGAAAGTATTGCATGCCCTTTCAGATGATACCAAATATGGCAATTTTTTATAAAGTTTCAAATCAATACCTCTAATCAATACGATGCTAGCATAACGACTGTGCCGAACACAGATTTAACATGTTGAATTTATCGGCCAACGGGGTAACTATTAGCTCACCAGAGGGAGGGGAGTTAATAAAAATGCTTGCCACAATACCATATTTACATATGAGCAGTCGACAATTTGACTAACGTGGATGTAACCATGTAAGAGGAAGGATCTGTTTGCTGTTTACGGTGATACCTACAGTGTACCTAGCTTAGCTAAAATATTTATCTTCTTTGCCACTTTTCATTGTAGTCATAAAAAAGCTAGGTAGCTAGTTGCTACCGTGACTTGCTGGCTCGTTAACTTAGCCTATTTAGTATTTAGCTGTGGGAGCCTGTGTAAGAGTACTTTCATCTGGACTATAACAGCCCCATCAGCCTCTTAGCATTTAAAACGTACATCTAAGGTACAGAGTATGAATAAAAGTTGTTAGAGGCATCTATCCGAAGATCGTGTCTGAGGTCCAACAGTCCTGGTAGTAGGGACCTGTATATGGTCAGGCTATTGGGCTATCGCCACAACTTTTTTTTTTTTTTTTCCTTCAGCCTCAGGTTTTTTTTACCACTAAAATATCTAAAATGAGTATGAACCTTGAGGTCAGACAACCACCGAATATTTAGCCTGTACAGTCACGTTAATTTATTACCCTACATGCGACTGCGACCCTTCGCTTCTATACCTTGTCAATAAGAAACGCTTCTATGTGAAACCGCCCATGTTCCCGCTCCGTCCATCGCTTGCGGTCAGTCTTCTGCTGCCATCTGGTAGACTCGACATCATAGTGACTTAATCTTGCAAGATTGCTCTTTTTAACTATTATTCAATAAAGATGCAACATATTTAGAACATATTTATGCCAGAGGTTTTTTTTAAAAACACATCTCTTTAATTAATTTAATTATTCTTGTGAACGTGGAAAAGATTTTTATGAAATTTGTGAAACCAATAAACCCAAATACAAGTGCAACATGCCAACAGCTCACTGGTTCCCGTCCTTACGCAAAACAAGATATTGCATATTATTTTCATTTCCCCATTCATTTTTCTGCTGACGCTAATATACGGTAATATTATACACGGTAAGATAAGGGGCGTGGCTTAGTGACCCTCTCACTTACAAGCTCAATTTATGGGCCAAAATATGAATAGATCGCAAAGCTCCCGTGCATCGAGTGCTAGATAAATTATTTGCGCCTCAGTGTGAGTGTCAGGCCTGCACCACTGAACAGAAAAAGGCTTGCCGTGGCTCTGGAACATAGCGCTGCTATTTTAGAAGCATGAGAAAAGCAACAGTGAATGGGGGGCGGGGCATCGGCAGGTAAACTGGCAATCGCCATGGAGCCCAACCATCGGCCATTCGGCCCAAGCCTAGGTTGGAAAAAGGATGACCCTTTCCAGTGGACTGAGGTCCGGCGTGGTGCCAAGGCCATGATGGGATTCCATTTACAGATGGCAAGGGTAAGTATCCTGACTTTTTCTGCAAATTGGAATTCATATCACAAACACTACCTAAATTAAAACTTCAATTGTAGGTCGTGATCTGTTTGGATAGTGAAGTTGGGAGTTGTTTGCTACAAGAAGCAGAACAATGTACGCACATCCAGACCATAAGTTCACAGGTGCTTGACTCAAAGGGACAATGTAGAAAAAAGAACAAAAGTCCGCACACTGTTTAGGTAGCTCCCCAAGTGAGTTTAATATCCACGCGACTAAACTCCAAAGTAAAAGTTGGATGTGGATTGGTTGAGTTAAGATATCGATGAAACGCCATTAAAGATGCTTCATTTCCTGTCCAAATTACAAACAAGTCATCAATATACCTCTGATATAACAGGATGTTGGAGACAAAGATGTTAACATCGGGATTATAGACATATCGGTTTTAGAAGTATCCCATATACAGATTAGAATAATTGGGTGCCATAGTGCTACCCATTGCTGTCCCCTTCATTTGTAAATAAAATTGTTTTTTAAAAAGGAAATAATTAGTGGTCAATACTATCTGAGTAAGGTCAGAAATTCACGCCGCAGTAGGCTTATCCGTATGTGGCCTCATATTCAAAAAAGTGGTAACAGCCTCAATACCACCCCTCTGGGGAATATTAGTATAGAGACGGGGAATATTAGTATAGAGACTTGAGACATCCATGGTCACAAGAATAAATTCAGAGGGTAACTGTATGGCCTTCAGTTTATTAATCAAATCAATAGAATCCCTTACATACGAGGGAAGAGTGGTGACACAGGGTTTGAGACAGAAATCCACAAAGGTGGAAATGTTAGAAGTAAGAGACCCAATACGACTAATAATAGGACGCCCCGGAAGGGGGTTAGTTTGGGATTTATGCACTTTAGGCAAAGTATAGATGACCGGAGTCACAGGGAAATTGGTTTTCATGTACTCTTATTCATTTTTAGTAATTTCACCTTTGTCCATCCACGTTTTCAATTTCTCATGTACAGAAACCTTAAACTGGTTAGTTGGATCAGAAGGAAGTTTTCAATAAAAGGACTCATCACTTAGTTGCCGATTGATCTCAAATTCATAGTCAACCACGTCCTGAAGAACAATGGCCCCGCCCTTATCTGTCGACCGAACAACCACAGTGTTATCTTTGCTTAACGCAGATAAAGCTTCCCTTTCAACTTTTGACGGTTATTGTATACTTTGCATTCCTTCTTATTTTTTAGAATAGCCTGTACATCGTTTTCCAGAAGGCAACAGTATGTATCAAGTGAGGCATTTCTATTCTTGGGAGGAATAAAAGTAGATTTTTTTCTTAAAGGTTATACTCCCTGAGGTGTGGGACAGACGGGTGGGATCAGGCTGTTCGGCAAGATTCCCATTCACCTTGTCAAGTTTTGTACCATGGGACTCGGTACTTTCTCAGTTGTATAATTCTTTAAGTCTCAGAGTTCAAAAACACTTGTGAAAGTCAATAGTCGTATTGAAATCATCCGTCGACGTGGTCGGGACGAAGGAAAGACCCTTGCAAAGGGCCTTGCTGCGCACCTCCGTAAGTGGTTTTTCAGAGAAGTTCATAACCGCGTTGTGCTCCTCTTCGAGTAGTATTCGCCTCTTCGGCCGTATCCCTCGTCGTGTTCATTTCCGGGAAATCCCTGTCCCTGCCTGCCTCTGCGCGGACCTCTGCTCCGATGACGTCGTTCATGGGCGTCTCCGGGGATCTCGCCTAAAAAAGACGCACCGTGTCCTGATTGGTTGCTTGACTCGGAGTCGATGGAGGTGGAGGAGGGCTATGGAAAGTTGGAACCGCGATCTGAATGTTCACCCGGGCGTTCTCTACCTTTCCTGGTTGGGTCTTCCATAGATTTCTTCCAGAAATAAACGTTCTGTTGTCCGTAATCCCTGGTGTCTCGTGCAAGCTTCTTTTGTTTGCCTATCTTGAGTTCGTTACTGAGGTTTTCTTTGAAGAGTTTGATTTCTTTCTTGAAGGCAGTCAATTGAACTTTGTCTATAAAAGTGGCGTCCAGACGACTAATAGTGCGTTGGTGCTCTTCCCTTGATTTGTTAAATTATTCTGTAGTCTCTTGAATGAAGAGAGCCATTCAAGAGGGTCGACATTGAGCAAATTATCCCTGTCACAGGCCGCTGTCCAGTCAGGCATTATGTTCAAGGCAAGCCAAACCTTACTCGCCCAAAGGTCTTTCGCTTTGCTTTTCCAGATTGTCTGAAGTTGGATTTCGAGGTTAACAAAGGGAAGAATTCATATTGGGGCCAAAGATTTGGTGTTGGAGCAGCAGCAGTCCTACACATGGTTATATCTGTTCCCAGAAAAAGTCACAGATTCTTGGATATTTTGCAATAATCAGTCTCATGGATGCATTGCTCGCAAAAGACCTTTTATTCACTGGAACCTTAGGGGTCCATTCTCCCATGCGCTTAAGTCGAAAAAAGCGCGTAGCTACGCGCTTTTCAGCCTACGCGTATTCTCCCCTCGACTTAAGTCTGTGCATTACCCGCCTTGAAGGCAGTTACGCGCTTGGGGCGGAGCAAGGCCAAAATCGGGGCGTTTCCGGGCGTTTCTCATGCAAATAACACGCGTATTCTCCCCCTGGCTTACGCGCTTTTTCTGTTAAGCGCTTTTGAGGGCTGTATTAAGGTCAAGCGCCAACATTAGGCGAAATTGAATATTGCGTTTGATGTCCGTTTTAGGCCGAATTTTAACATTACTTTTATTTAATTTAACATGGTAAAGGTTGAGACATTTAATATTTGATTGTTCTTCCTTATTTCTAAACTACATTTCTCAAAGCCATGATAATTTATCAAACGAAATCATCACATGATATTACGCATCAGCCTCTTCTCCAATCAGTTAAATTACAAACGCAAAACAATTAATTAATACGAGTATACATAAGACCATCATTCTACCATGCCCTCAGAATCTAAAGCCAAAATGCCAGTCCTGCATTTGCTTGCTCTCTTGCGTGATTGGGAAAGAGTAGAGGAGCGCGCTGAGCTCGAAGACGAACACGCATATATTGGCTTCGTTTGGACATCCTGGGACAAAAAAACATCGAGTGCATCCAGCGCTTTCGCCTGGACCGTGCATGAGGCAATCAAAATGAACAGCTATCCAGCCGAAGCAATTATCCGCAAAACATACCCGTGGTCATCAACGTCAGAACTGCGCTGTCGCTCCTGGCATCTGGGTCGTTTCAGAGAGTGGCTGGTGATGTCATACACATCACAGGCGTCTGTGTCAAGGTGTCTGACGCAGTTCGTTGGCGCTTCAAGTTCTTCTCCATGCACTTCCACTGCAGAAAGAGTGGATGCCATCCCCTCCTCCTGTGCAGTGAAATGCACAGGGGATGATGGTTGCCCACCACCTGTTGCGTGTACACTTCTCCGGAGTGCAGAGAACCTGGCTTTTACAGCGCCCGGCAGATCTCTCCATTTATGCTTTAAATCGGGGATACAGTGCTTACATCTCCCCACCAACGCCACATCCAGAACGATTCGCAGCTTAATTCCTCGGATCAGCCTTCATTGCTTGCTTGCCATACAACACCAACATCTGTGAAATTTGGTTTTCGGCTTTGGCTCGACGTCGCCATCATTGTCTTCCATGTTCTATTAACAAATGCGACTGCCCTGTGTGTTCGTGATAATCTAAAAAGTTGTCATATTCTCACGAGTGAGGGGATTGATTTTCTAATTGAGGATATCTGTATAAACTAACTCGAGTCCTAGTAATTTTTTACCATTGGTAATACTGTGTAATTTAATGTGTGAATAAAGATATTATTGAATTGGTTACTCTAGATTGAGCCCTACCCTGGCAAATACCAAAGCACTATCCATTTGTTAATCAATTTTAGCCAATAAATAGCCGACATGGGAAGAATCATTATCAGTAAATGGGATAATTGATTATAACAAAGTATTAGGCACAAGTTCAAGTGAATGTGTCGCTCAAATCAAATAGGATGATAGGCTATGGATATGGAATTCCGTCATTACTGAGGCGGTTTCAGGGCGGGGAGATGACCGCGTGCGGGGTAAGGGCCGGTTCATACTCTACGCAAGGTACGCGAACGCCAGGCAACGCATCAAGCAACGCAAGGTAGCCATCTTGCGTCCTTGCGTAGCAAAGTGTGTCGTCCACATTCTTGTAACGCGACGCATCGACGCGTGTATTTCCGTGAGATTCCAATAGGGGAGATAAAGAAAATTATGCACCATACGCTCCGTTCAACACACCAAAAGAAAATAGAAAGAGGACGAGAAGGAGAAGACTTTGCTGCCCCCCATTGCATGAGCAGTGTACTACTTTTTAACGAGGCACAGCGCAGCAAGGGAGGCGCGTTCTGGCTTCTCTGTGAACGGAATGGAGCGGACCTGTGCTCGCGTTCGCTCGCGTGCCTTGCGCAGAGTATGAACCGGCCCTTAAGAATCCTTGCTAAAGCGTTTCCATGTCCTTTAGTTGCAAACCTGACGGAGTAGTTTTCAAGCAGCGGCGGCTCGTCGGCCGTTACAAAGGGAAGCCAGAACCTCGCCCTTCAAAGCTTAATGACTTCAACATTTCGTAGTTCACTTTTCTTTATCAGCAGTTGCTCATACGAATTGGTTGAAGGACAATCAAATTTATTTTAGATAGCAAATGACGACGCAAATTATCAACACGTCTTTATAAATTTGCGAGGCTTCTTTCACAAGAATGTGAAAGAATGTGTGAAAGAAAACCCCTGAATTTCGTGGTGCAATGTATAACAATGCCATCGAAAATAAATTTGACTCAACTGACTGTTCTTCTGACAATTCGTACGAGCAAATTCTGATAAAGAAAAGTAAACTGCGAAAGGTTGAAGTCATTAAGCTTTGAAGGGCGAGGTTTTGGCTTAACTTTGTTATTGGCCGACGACCCTCCACTGTTTAAATGAATGTTTGAAAACAGGTGATGAATAATCATTAACATTAAGGGATTGTTTGGGCTTCTCCTGTTGCCAATTCACGAGCCGCCACTGTTTTCAAGTGCGCAATTTCTAAATGAGATCATATAAACTGTCTTTGATTGTCTTTGTGTGACTAGAATGTTCCCTTTGTCTTCTTCCCTGTCTTCCACGGAACAAACAGGCTGGTGTGTAGGAGGGGCACATTTTCAATGATCTGATTGCCCTGATTGAGAAGCGCTAAATACTTTATTTATTATTTCATTATCGCGGCAATTTGTTTGGATGCATAGCTTTAATGCCATGGTGGCTAGAGTAAGAAATACCAAGTGTTTGTCACAAACATATCCCCCGCCGCCGCAATTTATGTGTCCGTATGGACGGAGCCCAATGCTACATCCCCCGCTTCGCGCTAATCGCGCGGCGGGGGATAAATAAAGAGATGTCTGAATTACGTCTTGTAATTGGTACGGCCTACTATTACAGCGGCATATAAAACCTCGTATCTTCACAATGACAAACTTCACAGGAAAATAAAAAATAAATATAAAATAAAATGATAATAACTCGAATAATATAAATGGATAAATATAGTTTAAAATAAAAATGTTTAATTTTGCATGTAAGAATAGTGGACATACGAGTTTTCGTTTCTTATCAGTTTGGAATTACGAGGTTTTATCAGCAAGCCGACGATATTCAAATTTAAAGTCTGGATTGCATTTTCCATGGACCACAAATGCGTTTTCATGGTTAATCAGAAAATCCTTTTTCCCTGTTTTTCTGATAGCCATAATCAATGAGCTTTGTACAGAGTCTGCCTCTCTTTTGGATCAGTCACAATTTGATGCGCAATTACAGCGGATAGCGCGGTACTAAATCGTTAACAACTTCCATAATGTGGTTTGAAAATGACTTTTCTTTTTTCAATAAATAGTTGACATTTTGTGCAGATTGAAATGTGAGATTTTGGCGAGCTGCTGTTAATCCAGATGACCAATAATTGCATGTAACTGTAATAATGTTTTACTTAAAGCAAATAGTTAGAGAAAAGTGACACTTGATTATGATAGTAGAGGAATCCTTTTATAAGCCCACCAAAAATAAAGAGATTCTGTGGCGGAACTTTTAATAAATGGCCATCAAAGTTGATACTGCGGAAATGTCTGTGTGATCTGTCTGTCACAACTGCGGTGACCGTTGCTGTGTGCTTCTAAGTTCTTCTGAGACAGACCAAACGGACGAGTGGGACATCCAAAGTGAGTACAAAATAAACTCTGTCATTTCCTTATTGTAAATCACGGTTATGTTCAGTTTGGTTTAAGTTGTAGGTCGAAAGGCTTTCGCTCGCGCCGTTAGCGCTAGCTACGGCGTTAGACTGCTAACGTTAGTTAGCTAGCCAGTGAGGCTGATAAACAGATGTAAGAAATGATCACACAGAGCCTGGAGCTGGAGAGCAGCAGTACACTGGGGCTTATTCATCAAATGCGGTATACATAGGTCATGTAGGTCTTCGGGGTCTCCCGATTCCAGTGAAACACTGCTACCATTTTGACTTTGCCCACATATCACTCAACAGCTCCATTCGATTTTGCCAGAAAGCCGAGGGGTCTTTGGTGCTTGCATGGTATTTTTTTGGTTCATATCAATCATGACTTCATGGGAAAGAAAATAATGGAGTAGAGAAAATGTGAATTAACGTTAAAGCACATCAGAGCATTGCATAAATAATGTTTTACCAGTAACTTCACTTATTTCACTATTTTACTGATATACAGGATAAAGTTTTGTGAAACAGTATGTTCTGCCCGTAATTCATATCTTTGTTGCAAGTGTTAAGGGACTAAAAACTAAGTTATTTCTAATTCATTATTTATATGTATATATATTTTTTTAAATTAATCAGTTATCAGAATTTTTTCTGCCAAATATCTGAATCTGCATCTGCCTCAAAAATCCATTTAAATACATTTTGCCAACTGTTAACCTTAGCTGGCTAAGTTGCACTGATATTTTGTGTGCTCACATTAGCTTCCCTGTTTCTTTCACTTTCCCTTTGTTTCTCCTCCTCACAAACACCCACCTATTTTCTCTTTCTCCTCCATACCCCTCCCCTCTCCCTAAGTCTGCAGCTGCTTCTGAGGACCTGCTGGAGCTCTCCGTGACGTTAACACAGTAAGTATTTTGTATATTAAACATCTACTAAAGTTTATTTTATTATTGTTTAGTGTATTTGATAACCACATTATTTCGTAGTAATATTCCTTTTTTCTGGCCTCATCGCTAGTTTTAACTGTCCAGTTTCTCTTTAATATAACCACAGATTTAATGGATGACTTTGTGAAAGAAAGGCTATGCGAGTGGCAGCTAGAGTCCCTTATTGAGCGTTTCGAAGGTAAGAATAATAATAATTTAATATATATTAAATCATATTTTCCAGTATTCTACCCCATTCCAGAGTGCAGTTTGACCTTTGATATCGAAAATAAACACGTTTCACTTCATCTATGGCTTCGGACTTTTAGACTTTATGATTCAGGGGGGTATTAGGACCAATAAATTATATGAGACATTTCTGTTGTATGTCTTGTTTTTGGACTATAGTAAGGGATAGGTATCAAGTCTTTAGGGGTTAGGGCTCAATTCGAGATTCAGCCGTTGTTTATTTCATACCATTTAGTAATGTTTATTACATCAGTAATGAAAATGTTACTGTCCCCCTGTCCCTCATGCTGTCATCAGTCCTTACTAACGCTACCCCCTTGTCACCCTTTTTATTTTTCAGAAGAGCTGATTGATGAAGCTGCTTTCAAAGTTTTGGATTCAACCATCATCGCTGAACTAATCCCCCGAATTGGACTCAGAGTCCGGTTTATGGAATCCTATAAAAATCTGTTCAGAACAGTAAGTCAAAATGGGATACGTTTGCTTTCGCTGTAAAAAAGATGTTAGCAGGGACATTAAAGTCCTTCGTAGGCACCTGAGAGTGGTTCACAATGTTAATAGCACCTGTACATACTGGCAGTGTTGTCAGGATGGCTGCTGCAGAACATTTAACTATGTAACATCATACCAAAGACACCTCCTGCAGAAACATCCTAACAGCATTCAAAGTGCACAGCTAGAAGAGGCACAAGACACACAACCCGAGACGCAAGACACACAACCTGCGACACAAGACACACAACCTGCGACACAAGACACACAACCTGCGACACAAGACATACAACTTCAGACAGAGCAAGAGCCCCAACTGGAGAGACACGGGTTGGATGACTGGGATGATTTGGAGGAGGAAAATCTCATAGACAGAGTGGCACACTTCCTTGCTAAATTAAAATCAAAACCATCCCAGACCTTTGCCTCAATAAACTATGTTATGCAGCAGACCACATGCCTGGTTGGCGATATTGTGGGTAACTTGCGGAGAAAAACCATGTCACTCTTTCAGAGCATAGGCCACAGCCAAACCCCAGAGGTAGAGGAGTTGGATCAGGAGTTTGTGGCTGCCTGTCATCCATTTCAGGGTTTAGAAACTGAGCACAAGCAAATGAAGTATTTCTTAGAGTCAGGGTGCCTTATCAAGCCAGTAGAGGAGCCTCTTCCTGGCATGTCATTTACCCAGAGAAGGGACCTGCTAACTGGTACAGTGCTGCAGATTCCTGTTAGGGACACTTTTCAAAGAGTCCCATTGCGTCCTTTACTGAAACAGGTATTGGAAAGTGCAGACACAATGGAAAAAATGTTAGAATGGAGACAGAGAGGGGTAGGTGATGGGTTGGAAGACTTGAGGGATGGAGAGCTTTACAACAGTAAAGCTGTGTTTTCAAATGACCTGGCATTTCCAGTTGTGCTGTACCAGGATGACTGTGAAACTGTCAATACACTAGGGTCCAAGACAGGGACTCATAAACTCGGGTTCATATACTTCAGTATCAGGTCACTAGCCCCAGAACTTCTATCAAGCTTAAACTCTGTATTCCTGGCGGCAGTCTATAAATCTGACGATGCTAAAACGTATGGAATAGATTCAATTCTTAAACCACTTGTTGCTGAATTGAAGGACATTGAGCTTAATGGTATTGAAGTACAAACTAGAGTGTTCAAGGGGATGGTGAGATTTGGGGTGGCACAGGTGGTGGGCGACAACCTTGGTCTCAATGCTATATTAGGCTATAATGAGAGCTTCTCAGCAAACAGTGTATGTAGATGGTGCCACATCCACAAAGATGCCTTGCGGGAACAGACCGAAGAAGATGCATCTCTCTTGCGTACTACTGAAAACTACAGGCACGACTTAGAGCATGGGAACTCATATGAGACTGGTCTAAAAAGAGAGTGTCCTGAATGAGCTGCCGAGTTTTCTTGTTGTTGAAAATGTTGCACCTGATGTCATGCATGATATTCTCGAGGGAGTTGGGGGGTATGAGGCTAAGCTTGTCCTCCAGTCTCTAGTTGATGAAAAGTTAATAACAGTAGACATACTAAATGATCGCCTCACCAGCTTTGACTATGGCTTTGTAGATTCCCACAATGCACCCTCAAAGATCACTAAAGAAGAGCTTCAGCAACCAAACCGTGCCTTTAGGCAGAGTGCCTCACAGTTGTGGTGTCTGTTAAGGTATCTCCCTTTAATGCTCTGTGATTTGGTTCCAGAGGGCCACGCCCACTGGGAGCTACTACTCCTGTTGCTCTCAATAATGGAGTTGGTCTTCTCACCATCCCTTACTGTGGGAGCTACAATCTACTTGGCCCATCTGATCCATGAGCATCAAAGTCTTTTCTTACAGCTCTATCCAGCACTACATCTAAAGCCAAAACATCACTTCATGGTTCATTATCCAGGAGCCATCAGAGCATTGGGGCCTGTTGCACATTTGTGGTCAATGCGGTTTGAGGCCAAACATGGCTTTTTCAGACGTCTTAACCATGTAACCTGCAACTTCCGTAACATTTGTAAAACAATGGCCTTCAGACATCAAATGCTACTGTGCTACAACTTTCTCTCTGGCTCAGTTTTTGATCAGAATATGCAGGTTGGTCCTGGGCATACCTCTATTGCTGCTGGCATACAGGGATATAGAAGCATCCAGAATGGGCTTGAGGGCATCCCACCCATCTCTGAAGTATTTGTCCCAAACTGGATCGTGTTTAAGGGTACCACATACCGTCCTGGTATGACTGTGTTTCATTGCTACATGCCAGAGGGCGAACCTCAGTTTGCAACTATTCAGACCATTATTGTTGTAAATTCAACTATCAAACTAGTTGTTCAGAAGTTGCAAACTATTGGTTTCACCAGACATTGTTTTGCCTACAATGTCATTCCTGACTCTGTTACTCAGTGTGTTGACATCAACCACCTTCTTGACCACCATCCTCTCCATGTTGTTTGGTCATATAAAGAAGACGATGACAGTTTGTACATAGCCCTGCGCTATAGGCCGCTGTAAAACCAACTCCTAGAATGATTACAATCACACTTTTTGACTGCCTCCTCTCTTTGATGCTATTTAGACTCATCTTACGACTGACGGCTTTCAGTTGGTTTTTTTTTTTGCCTGTTTGATATTCAATTTTTGAAGTGGATTGAGGATACGTGGGCACCTATCTGCTCACTCATAGCCTCTGAAGCTCACTCCACAGGGCAGTCTGGGAGGGAGCTATATGACCCAGACCTGTCACTGTTGGGGTGGGTGTAGGTAGCTGGGAGGGGCCACTCGTATCCTCACTCTCACTTAAAGGTGCACTAGGTAGTTGCCCCATTTAAAATAAAATATGAAGTGATAACACAGATAATCACACCAAATGATCACTTGGGCCCTGTTACGACCCCCAAGTTGGTGTTAGGGGATGAGGGGTGTAACATTAAATAAATTGAATCGGGCAAAAAAAGAAGAAGGGAGAACTGAGGCAAAAGTGTAGACAAAGGTTCTTTTATTGAACAAATGTGTAAAATTATGTCAACGCCGAATTAAATAAAGCATAATTGTTAACTTAAATCAACACACAAACGACGAGTGCCCTGGAACTCACAAGGCCCATACAAGTATCCTGCTAGCTGGTGAGGCTAGCAGGACACAGAATACACAAACTGAGTACTTTTTCTAGCTGGGGAGCTAGCAAAGCACATTAGACAAACGCAACACACTACAGATAGTCGAAACCTGCCCCTGCAGGACTAGACTGCCGAATGGCCCACTGGCCCTAAACTGCTGCACTCTCCCAGCTTATATCACCCAGGCCCTGATTGCAAAGCAGCTGCAGCTGCTGCCAAAAACTGCGACTGCACAGAGGGAAGGTGCAGCACCTGGGCAGAGAGAGCAAGCGCACACAGTGGCACATAACAGGCCCCAATAGATATATGTTCTATTCAAAACATAGCAAAATTAAATAGATTTTATATATTTCTACCGAGTTCCCTTTCTGTTTGTGTTTTTGTTGTGGCTTCCTTGCTGCCACTGGCCACTCAAACCACAACAAAAACATAAACAGAAAGGGAACTCTGCAGAAAATCAGTCAATCTATTTAATTTATGTTTTGAATAGAACATATATCTAGTGGGGCTCAAGTGATCATTCAGTGTGATTATCTGTGTTATCACTTAATATTTTATTTCATAGTGTGAGCTGTTGGAACAATACCAGTGCTCAGCTTTCTAGAATGATTTTGACTACCACTATTTTGACTCTCCCTAGAATATTGACATTTCGACACAACCAGTATGTTTACAGCCCCTTAGCATGATGACACTTGAAAATTACTTTTAATTTAACCTGACTACAGCGACACACAGGACTGGAGACTGCAGGACACTACAACTCAAGGATCAGGCACACTATGATTATGGAATGACTGGATTGTGCATCATAGGTGAGTATTGCTAAAGGTCTACAGTGTTTCCCCTAGGTTGAGAATTTACTTGTGGTGGTGGGCCGGGCTGTGCAGGGTGGTGCCGTGGTGTTTGATAAGTGCATTCAAAAATAATCTTGTCAAACTAAGGTTTATGAACTATACTTATTTATTGCACATACAGGGCTCCAGACTAACTTGTTTCTCTAAGAGCACAGTAACCCCTAACTTAAAATTTTAGGAGTGCAAGCAGAAAATTTAGGGGCGCACACTGTAAATTGACTTGCAAAGCAAATAATTCTCATTTCCTCTCATTTTCACTGTATTACTGGTAAATACTTAAAATTCACAGTGTCACACTTTATTGTGCACTTCTGATAAACAAAACAGGGTACTGTAAAATCCCAAAAGAGCAATAACCAAAAGGCGGATGTTGCCGGGGTGAAGGCCTCACGTGTTCTCTTAGTCTAACTTTAATTAGAGCATTCTTCTGGATGGTGTGAATCACAATATAATGGATATTATTCACCGTCCGAGGACGGGGCATGAAAGCGCAATGGTTACGATTTATCTGACTCCATATAACAGTTAGAATACAAAATTTAGCTATAATCTCGTTAAAAATCTGACTCCAAATTAGAATTAGAATTGATAATTCAGGGAACACCTGCGTGAATCTCGAAACCGTGATAACAGTAACTTAAACTCTAAGGACAAACATGACGTGACTATACCTTGAATTCCAAACAGACAACCACCGCCGCTACATTAATGTTCCTGGGCATTAACACCATGTTCGAATCCTAGGTTCGTTGGTTAGGTTAGCGGTTGGAAGTCAACCATCATTGCAATAGCCTCTGCTGGTATATTACAATGAACCTAGGATTATATATTAGCCCAAGGGTTCTATAGGTTAAAACTCAGAACCAACATATATAAATCCTTACAATAGGTAGTTCATGGTCGCCTAAACCAACTTAACCAACCGATTCCCACACCGGGCCGCTGGCCAGTCGTTCCTCAGTGGGGTTAAACTATTCCCCTAGGTATTCGCCAAGACGGGGCTAAAAAGAATAATTAAAAAGAATAATTAATAACAATAATTTAATTCACCAGGTAGGCACAACTTGAATCAAACAAATCAATGATAAGCCAATTACCGTTACATATAATTTAGAAGGATTTAGAGTATTTTCATACCTGGAAAAGATGAATGACCACGTAGAGCTAAAGTCGCTCCACGTGGTCGGGGAGAACTCACATGTTCCCGCGCTCCGGAACAAGGCAACATGTCACCCCTCCCCACTTACCAACACGATTCAGACGTTGACAGAGAAGAGACAGCACAGGATAGTAAGAGACAGGAAAGAAGAGAAGAGAAGAGAAGCCCCCCGCCCCCTTAGGATCTCGTACCTTTAAAGACTCCAAACCACGCCTCCGAAAAAGGTAGAGGGAAGGTTGGCCGAATCAGAGTTTTACTGGCCTAGGTGATAAGATAATTTGCACAGGGAGACTAGGGTAGTTGCTTGAATGAATCTTACAAACGATGAACCATAATTCCAAGGGAAATGAAACATGTTCCATTCAACTCCTTGGACTCCCCCGAGAATAAAGAGACCAAACATGATAGGAATGTGTGCTAAAATGATGCAGTTGTCATGGAAAAGCCTTAAAATGGAATATTATAGCCCAATAGTGTGATAAATATATTGGAGGTTCCTTTTAGGATATTGAACATAAACAAAATATTAATTTGATAGAGGTTTAAGTTGTTTTAAGCCAATTGAAGTAGCTGCGCTTTAACTTCAATGAAACCAGTGAATTTGAGTTCCAGAGATGCTGGGCCTGCTAGACTTGATGGCTCTCACCCCCCGCCGTGGGGAACAAAGGATGCCACTCTCACCGGCAGGCTGTAGGATTGTAAAAGTTAACTGCTCGCTCTGGATTGTGTCAGATCACCCAAACATTCAGATTTTACCAGCGTAATGAGCATGTGTTCCAACAATAGGATTTTTGACCCATGTTTTGAGCTAAATCAAATATTCAGGTTCTACAGTACAGACAGCTCACTATCATTACAATGACAAATTAGATATGTTTTTTTCGCTTTGGACTACTACAGACTGTTGCTTTGTGAACACAAACAACCCAAAGGAAAAACGAAAAAAAAAGCTATTTACAAAGTTGAGAGTTTCTGTCAGTGGGAAACGTGAGTTTGTTTATTTGTTGTGTTGTCTAGTTTCATCTTCTTGGGCGGGCCGCCCAAGTTAAGTCTATGTAGGGGAAACACTGGTCTACTAACCTGGTGAGAGTAGCAAGTAGTGATGCCACGATAGCACATTTTGCTGCCGATACCAATAAATTATGAGAAATATCTGCCGATACCGATTCTTTTTGGAAATGAGCTTCCAATTACCACGTACCCTATACAAATATGAATTTAAGGAATGAATATTGACTTTGATCTTTATTTATGAACAAAATGGCATTTGCAACCAAGAAGGCAGTAATATTTCCTCACAGACATCTCTTTAGATGGCATGGCAACCTACAAAATGCTTGATTGCGGCTCACACTGTTTGCGTCATGTATCGGTGATTAGATAGCAGTATCGGCCGATGCCAGTATTTCTTACTTAATATTGGCTGATACCGGCTGATGTACTGTATCTGTGGCATCTCTAGTACCAAGGTTTTAGAATATGCTCATACTGCAAGGTTTCAAGGTAATAAAAGAAGTTTTTTTCTGTTTATGAAGACATACACTTTTACAAAATACAGTAACTAATAATTGGAATCGCAACTAACAACTCTTTTCTACACTTAGCAGGATAATGGGACAGCAAAAGAAATACCAGCAGCACTGGCACTGTCCCCACCAAGGCTGGACTCCAACACTGGTGTGCCCAGTACACGTGTCAGCTTTTGTAAGTTATAAAGCTTCGATGCACAGTCAACTTTTCATGGCAATATTGCCGTGAATCTTGAGGCAGGTAAGCGGAAATATGAAAGTATTGCTTTTGATGGTAAAATCATGAGCTTTGGCACATTGTTATCGCATCTCCTAAGGATAATTTTAAAAAGAAGTGCCAAAACTCATACTTTTACCATCAAAAGCACAATACTTAAATTTTTTTTCCGCTTAGCCGCCTCAAGATTGCCGGCAATATTGCCATGAAAAGTTGTCCATGTATCGAAGGCTTTACTGGCCACTGGGCAGGGAATATGGGGAAGATATCAAACTCTCACAAGATGGTTAAGTAAACTCTTGTGTCCTTTTTTCAGAATATAAGGGAAGTGCTTAACAGGACCCTGGAGGGAAAGGGAATCTTGGCGAGTATGGACACAGAGAATGCCATCAATGTGAAACAGAGAAGGGCGATGACAAGGATTTGCATGTCCCACCTGATCGAAAGGTTTGGAGAATAGTAAGTTCAGAGTAATAAATTATTTGCAGCACACAACACTCTAGTTCAGGGGTTCTCAACCTCTCCGACTTCAAGGCCCACCCATTTTCTCATTTTCATTTACAGCGGACCGGGACCCATCTCCCCCAACTTGCCTGTGCAGTTTAAATTTAATTAATTTTGTCTTCTCTATCTATTATTTCAGTCCATCATCTACTACCAAGGCTCAGCTGGCAGCCTCCATCACTGAACAGTTCCCATGCCTTAAAGATGAGGGGGGACAAGGCTGTGTGAGTTTGTTTTTTCTTGTACTAACCCTAGGGGTGTGCATCTTTACTATCCTCACAATTCTATCTGATTAAGATTCAGCATTGTTTAAAAATGGCTATCCCTATATGAATATGACAGTTAAATGTTGAGCGTTTATGGAGTTTTAATCTGTTAGAATTTTTAAAACTGGTGCTTCCAAGCCTGAGAAATTAATAGAAAGTCCTAAGAAAAAAAGGACGTGATATCACACTTGAATCCAAATTCCAAGCATTCCTTTGTTTATCCACCCTTTAAGTTTCGATCCGATTTGATTCTATGATGCATCTCGATGCAATACATTTTAAATTTTGTATATTAGCCTACCTACATGTTTGCATCCCAATCAGTTAAAGAAGGCTGTAACAGCTTGAAAGCCTGTTGAGAAAATAATTGAGCTTATCCGTTGCTGGTATTTGTGTTTATTCTGAGATAACTAAAGGCCCTAGCAAACAAGGGCAAGTCACTTTTTTCAATTACTGGTAATTAACACAGTCGACTTTATTTTTTAAAATAGAAAAAAATGATTATCTGACATGAATGAGTGTAACTAGTTCAGGCAGGAAACTCGAGAAGAGCTACGTCAGCTGACAGCAGCCTGGTAAGCTACCAGCACGTCAGCACCAGCAAGCGAACAATTGGAGGATACACATCACGAGGTCATGCAGCGGTCTATTTGAAAGACGTCAAGCTCACTTGCTTCCGCTGCTGTTCGCAATGACGCTTCATGCTATGCGACATGCTGTTTGGTTTTTGCTTGATGTTTATACTGGCGCTTGCAGCAGTCCCTCGCTACGCAGATTGCTTTGCTGTCTTTTTTGGTTATTATGCAGCTATTCTGTTTCTGCCAAGTTTACAATATGTTGTTGCTTGTGCTTCTTCTTGGCTTTTGACGTGGATTCTCTGTGTTCCAGGATTAATGGGCGCCTGATGAAATTGAATTAGCCTACTGCTGCAATCATATTTTATCTTGTTAGAGTTGCGACTGGTAAAGTGCGCGTGAACGCCCCTCAAACGCTATTTTCGAATCGAAAACCGAAGATAATTCTGATTCAAGTGAGGTTCCTCCTATAAGTCAAAATGACGGTCTATGGACTGATTCAGTTGGAGACCTGGTTCCTGTCTAGACGCGGAACGCCAATTTTTCCAAACCGACGGGGTCCGTTTACCACATCGGCAGCTTCTGTGCAACCCTGGAATCCAAATATGCAGGTAATTTTAAATTTTGCGATTAATTCTGCTTTATGTGCTACATTGTTGACTGATGGCCGCTTAATTGTGGATATAAATCTGTTCCTTTTAGTTGCTAAGCATGTCCCTGTCTCTCATAAATTAAATAAATTAATAAAATACAAACACTGGACTTCAATAGCACGAGGGCAGTGCATGGATACTTATGCGATCTTTTCCTTCAAGATTCATGAATTGTGTGCTGACCTAGTGTTTGTTTTGCCTCACAGAGAAGATGGTACTTTTTATTCATAGCCCTAGTTTTTCTGTGAAGCGTTTTGTACCAGGATTTAATTGTTAATTTGCGAACTTGAATGGTATGGCAGTCGCGCTCGGGCTGTAGTTTGCGGACCACGTCAGGGACCTGAAAATCGCTAAATTCCATGCTTTTATGCCTGTTGAATTGGTGTGGTTATATCGTGATGTTCGGATGATCATCAGTGAACATAATGTCAGAAAGTGGTTTGCGTCGTGGTGATTCATTGTTGCAGATGGATGTTTGACAGCAAACATTAACAGGGTATATGGGCAACAATGTTGACTACTGCCCGGATTGCTGTTATTGTTAACAAGTAACGGGTGGAAACCTTATGAATACTCACTCATACGACTACGCGGCGCGAAGAATTCCTGTTTCCTCAATTCTACAATCTTTCTGGCCAACTGATTTATTTAAAAAAGAAAACAAAAAAAAACACCAAGTCATTGCTTCAATTGTATGCAAAATTAGTCCGCTTTTATATTTTAACAGTCGAATGCATACATGATTTATCGAGTTGAGCAATGTTTTGTCCATTGTAAATGCGCCTAAGACCCAACTGAGCATGAATGGTCGTTTCCGTCTATGGTTTGTTCAGTACCAGAGCATTAAGCTGTTTCCATTAATACGGCTGAAGTCCGGCTGCTACAGACACAGGACATCGCATGCGCCCCATGGTGCGTCCTCGGTGTTCCTTCTAAACGGCTGAGCTCTATGGAAGCATATATGTAGCAAAATTCAAATGGCAATGCGATTTGCAATTTGCAATTCAGTAAGTGATTGCATTATGCAATTGACAATTCATAATGCAATTTAATAATGGCATTTGAAAATGCGTTATTCATTATGTATTTTAATATGCAAAATGACAATGAAGTCCTCAATTCAATTTGAAAAAGTTATAACGATAAAAATATAATCAACATTTTGTCACATTTTTCGCGTACCTTTATTCAAATGGAAAAGAAATGGCGGCCCTCTGATTGCAATGCACTTCGCCACGCTCCTTGTGTCGCAAAATTCAAATGGCAATTCAATCCGCTAAAAACGCTTTGCAAAAGATTTTGCCCTCTATCAGAGAATCGCATCTGGGCCATAGGGTCCGTGGTCTGGGCGGGAACAACGTCACTTCCGTGTCAGCCCAACGGGTCACGGGTAGCTGGATGATCCCATCTCATCCGCTGACCCATCACTGTGCTAAGGAGAAGGGGTAAAAAGTTGAAAATGGCAGAAAAGACGGTCGCGGAGCTGCTACGGGAGGCCGCTGCAGCTCTAGAGGTGCAGCGGGCGGCAGGGCCCGAAACAGCGACTAACACTCCTGCACCGGATCGTACAGGAGGAGGGCGTGCAAACCGGGGTATGTATGCTAACGTTAATGTTTACATTATACTATTAAGAAATGTTCAATGTATAGCAGTAAGACTGAGTATTGACTAATCCGGAGAGCGATTTGTGGAGGCCGCCAAACCATCACTGCGTGGTATATTGTATTCATTTAGAAATAAAGGTCCGGTTATTAAATGTTTGTGTTAATAATTAGCCTACAGTTTCTTTCCTGGCATTTGAGTTTAGAAAATGAAAAACCTTCAAATAGAGAGGGCTAAAATGTAGAGCCATCAGTGCTCCCCATAGACATTAGTTTATTTCTAAAGACGTTTGTCCGCGCCGGCAACGCAACTTCTTTTTACTCCTAGGAAGAAACCCAGAAGTCACGACAAATGCTAGGCGAGTAATCGGCACTGCTCATAGTCAACACGGATATCATGTAGAAAGAAACAATAACGGTTGTGCAACGAAATCCTGCATAGCCGAAGCTGCAGCACACATTCTGAACAACAGTGTGGAGATGACCTCTCCTGCGTCTCACGGCACGCACGAGAGGCAATCTACACACTTGGTTGGATTTTTATAACAGTTATTGTTACTTTCTACATAATTTCTGTGTTTATGAGCACTGCCAGTTAAACATCGGCCGTTGGGGACCAAGCAGATTTGCTGCGGGGGCAAACAGGAACAGCGGGGGCACAGCAGGTTGCTAGTGGGGGCAGAGAGAATTATCGGGGGCAAAACAAAAGGAGTTAGGAGGGGATGCTGCAAGGCAGCTTGAATGTTCTTTCTCCCATGTAAGTCGCTTTGGATAAGTGTCTGCTAAATGACTGAATGTAAATGTAAATGAAGGGATGTCTGCATTGTCTCAGTTAGTGTGAAAGCCCTACGAAAATATTTATGGCTGTTGGTTGTTGTATTTTATTGCAGGAGAGGTTGTACGGATGTTTAGGCCGTACCAGTCCCCCCACCAGCACCGTACACACACACCGCACCGCACGCCCAAGAAAAAAACCTTTACACACAGGTTTTTCTGCCTTTCTGGAAGACGCCAAGAGGAAGTCCCCAGTCCTGCTGAGCGATACGAATTGGAGAGGGCAGGACTGGGTGAAAAGAGAATTACATTCCCTGGTAAAAGTACAAGGCATGATGTCCAAACTGTTTCCAGATATGGATGTATTGGCACGCCTCTGGAAGTGACTTTTGATAAAATTTAGTGTTGAATATGGGGAAACTGATTGTTTTAATTGTCTTGAGCTGTTGAGTTAAGCCAGAGGGGTGCCATTACTTTTCGTCCATGACTGTATATGGGTGGGTGGGTGGGTAGGCAGGTAGATTGTACATTTGTAAATACAGACCATAACAAGTGTCTGTGTCAACATGATTTCTTTTTACAGATAAATTCTGCACTGCTGCAGAATTCACAGCAGAATTCCTGAATAATTATCCGGCCTTGAGGGACTGTGGAGGGTTCCAGCTCCTGAGGTCCAGGGGATCCTCACGGTCAAAACATCTCATCCCCATTGACTGTCCGAGAGATGGGTATACGCTACGCTACCTCAGTAGCACAGCGAACATAGGACAGGCAATCGTATATGCCAGGCCCCTTCAAAGGGATATAGATGTTGAGGTAACTATGTTTTGTTTATGAAGATTGATTACTTTGATTGTCTGTATGTCTATCCAGTGCTGTATGTGCACAAATTCACACAAAATTGAGCATTCTACATTAGATCTAGCAGGCCATGTAGTAAATTTAGCCATGTACTCTTCCTCCCTTTTCCTTTGCCTTACTGCTACCTCCTTTTTTCAGGTTGTTAATCTTGCGCTTTATTGCTGTATTTGTGGTAGGTTCCTGCTGTTAACGTAGAGTAGTATGTAGTTTTCTTTTAGACTAAGGTCTGTGCTGCAACAGAGTTTGAATAGAGGAGCTCACCGGGGCTCAACTGGTTTCAACTGGAATGGTAGTCCCCTGAAGTCCCCGTCTTGGTTTTTCATGGAGCTCATGAAAAGATGGGGGAACTCTCCCTGAACAGAGCCATATACCCTACATTTAAATTCTAACTTAGAAATGGATTGCTTTAGAACAGAATTCTCTCTGTTGTGTAATGTTTGACTGTAGAGTTCTGTCAGGACCACTGTTTCTTCACTTCATTTTGTCTTTCCAGACCATCTCTCAGACAGAGGAGCCTGGGCCTCACACACAGTGTGTGGTGCAGTGTGTGTACTGTGGTCAAGAAACAGACATGGGCAAAATCCAAGACCACATCGATGTATGTGAAATGTAAGTAGTCATCCGAACAACCAATTAGACAATTTTACTACACAACAGACTTGACACAATGCCTCATGGACTTCCTTTTTCCAGTCAAGTGCAATCCAGTGAACTGAGATGGTATCACTGTACAACCTGTACGTTGCGGCTATCAAATTTATCAAATGTTTTGTCTCCCCCTGTGTGTTTACAGTGCACATGAACAATCAACCTCAGCTTCCCAGACCTCAGCTGCCCAGTCCTCAGCTTCCCAGACCTCAGCTTCCCAGTCCTCTGCCCAGACCTCTACCTCAGCTTCCCAGTCCTCTGCCCAGACCTCAGCTGCAGCAGCCTTGCATTCGTCCACTGGCATGGTGTCCGAGATTTCCAATGAAGGTGCTATCCCCACATTGATTTAGTTTTCTGATTCTGTATTGATCTTGTTGAATGTTTCCTTTATTGATCCAGTTGATTTCATTTTTTTTGTTGCATGGATTTACTGCATATGATTGTATATGTGTGTCCATCTCTTGTGTGTCCGCTATGTCATGTAAGAGTTATGCTACTGGTTTAAGCAGAATGGAAGCTGGAGCCAGATGTGAAGGCAGCAGCCAAAATGTTTCGGGCCCATGTACTGAAAGATGCAGACCAGAAGCCAACCCTAAAATTGACATTAGATCTGCACAGTACAGAGGAAGACCAAGAGAGGGCTATCATCTGCTTCTACAAGCAGACAAATGTTGATTGGACCCGTCCTTTTGAAGTCCAGCTGAAGGGTATGTAAAAAACTAAAACATGTATGCATCCTCACCTGCAACTTCCTTACTCATTTGAACTAATTAAAGCACTTGAACTATTTCCTATATACCACAAGTTGCCCCCCCAATCCATGCTGAACAAAACATGTATGTACTAAATGGTACATCTACAACATCTAGTAGAACACCTAATATGTGCAATCCTTACAAATGGTTGCATTGATTTTTATATGATAGGAGACAGTGCAATTGGGGATGGTGTGAAGAAGTATTTCTTTTCCCTATGCCTGAATATGGTCCAAACAGGCTTACATTTAGACCTTGGTAAGTCAATGTTAAGTTTTCTGTAAAGTTTCTAATTTACTAAATATATGTGTATATACGGATCTGCTTATAGCTCAGTTCCTGGTTTATCTCCTTAGACTACGCTGGTGATAAAACACTCCTGTTTACTGGAGCGGCAGACCACTTGGTCCCATCCACCTCCTTGCCAGTGCTCCAGGGGGATCTGTTCCGCGTGGCAGGAAGAGTGATAGGACACTCTTTTTTAAATGGGGGTCCACTATTGACTGGGATGGGCCAGTTTCTTTTCCCTCTGCTGGCCAGCAAGGATGTGAGGGCCATAGATGCTGCAGTCTTGCAGTTGGAGGATTGTCCAGATTTGGACATAGTTGAGATTGTCAGCCTTGTAAGTGTAACAATTCAATTTGTACTGCCTCTTTTCATCTGCCCCTATGTTTGGTAATTGTTGACCAGTGTTGTATGCAATTACAACTGCTTTATAATAGCTTGAAAGCCAGACTGTCCTGACCCCCGAAAATGTAGACCTGGTGAACAACTTGGCCCTCAGCTGGGACCTGCCCACTTTTAGAGAGAACAACAGGAGGTTCTTGTCACAACAAATCCTCCATCATGGGGTATGCGAATTCTCAATTGAATTTTGAAATGATAATGTTATTTAAATGTCCAGTAAATGTGTTCTGTGACATGATGCTAAATATTGTTTTTGGTGCCATCACCTTTTTGAAGGTAATTGTCAGACGTGAGCGGCAGATGACGCAGTTGCGGCAGGGGCTGAAGGACACTCGCATCCTGAAAATGTTAAAAGAACGGCCTGAACTGGCATCTGCCCTGTTCCCCAAATCTACAGAGGCAGAGCTGGAGCCAGAGGTAACCGGTCATGCGTACAGACCATGTACAGGGCTTGCATGCTTGTGTTTTTTGCTTACCGGTCCTATGGGCCGATAAGCTAATGGCATCACTTTTCGTCTGCCGTCCATTAACAGCAAAATTTCGCATTGTTCAGCGAACTTTTCTGAAATTTTGTCAATGTTCTATGGCCGAATCTCTCCAGGCACTTTTTTCAGATTTTTGATTGAATCGTTTTTCTTGTTTTGGTGGCCATTTTTGTTTAAAAAATGGCTAGTTTTGGACTTCGAACATTTTTTCAATATGTTCAGTAACTTTTTTCCTAATTTGGCATTTGGATGACATTTTAGGCCATTTAGCACATATATTGAGCTGGAGTGCCTTGATTCACTGTAGAGGCCCGAAATCTAAGCCTAAAATTGCCCAAATTTCTCTTCTTTTTTATTTTATTTTTTTGGTCATTTTGTCCAAAACTGTTCATAACTTTTCTTCTAATTTAGCATGTTGGTGACATTTAATACAGTTGAAGACCGGTATGAAGCTTATGTGCCTTGAATCACTCTAAAGGTCTGAAATGTAGGCACAAAATGGCCTAAATTCTACTTTTTTGTCTTTCTCTCAAAATCTGTTGTGTAACTTTTCTTGCAGCCAGGCCAATTTTATGCTGCTAAACTAAAGCATGAATCTTGATGTTGCTGGAAAGCTACAGGACCCTTAGCACTATTTTTAGCTTACCTGACCCTTGGGACCGATAAGCTATTGTTGTGGTTTTAACATTTTTTATCTTTTCTTTTGGCTTGATGAATTTTCCTATAATTTTGGTAGGACATACCGTCTGGATATATGGTCCATAGGTTTTTTTTTGTTTTTTTTTTCTTTTCGGATTTTTGATTGAATTCATTTTGCCAATTTGGCGGCCATTTTGGCTAACTTCAAGGATCATTTCCTCAACTATCTGATTTTTTTCTTTTCTTTTTTTGCACATTTGTAGTAATTGGTAATTTCTATTCACATGGTGAATGCTGAGTGGCTTGAATTGCTCGAAGTGGGCCAAAATGGGCCGTTTTCGCATAAAACAGGTTATTTCTTCAAAACTGTCTTTTTTTTATTGCAGCAATAAAATCAGTATCATGACCTGCTTCAACTGTGTAAATGCCGTTTTGATTGAATTGCTCCTTCATAGCACCACCCAGGGGACATGAGCCTAAAGGTCAAGGTCAAACGACAAAAATGTGGTATAACTTGCTTAATGTAGCATTTAGAGCTTAGGTGTGTATGAGGCACCTATAGGGAATCATGTATGCCAAACATTCTCTGCCAGTCGCATTTGACCTTGGGCCTCAAGGTCAAGGTCAAATGGCAAAAATGTGATATAACTCGCTTAATATTACATTTAGAGCTTCGGTGTGTATGAGGCACTTACAGTGAATTAGGTATGCCGAATATTCTGAGTCAGTTGCATTTGACTTTGGGGCTCAAGATCATGGCAAAAATGTGCTATAACTTGCTTAATATGACATTTAGAGCTTAGATATGAAGTTTAATTTGGGGATTGGGTCCGGAATATGGTCTACAGGTGCCTTTTGGGGGTTAGGTAGGCCTGCTGGGGGGGGATTTGCCATCTTTCAGATGGCTCGTTTCCTAATTTGGCATGTGGATTACAATTTAGGTCATTTTGCGTATATATTGAGCTAAAGTGCCTTGAATTGCTGTAAAGGCCTGAAATCTAGACCCAAAATGCCCAAAAGACCCATTCATCATTTTCTCGAAATCAGTTCAGTAACTTCTCTAATTTGGAATGTGGATGTCATTTAATACAGTTTAAGACATATGAAGCTTATGTGCCTTGAATCACTCACTGGCCAAAATGTAGGCCCAAAAGGCCTAAATTCTACTTTTTAGTCATTCTCTCAAAATCTGTTCAGTAATATTTCTTGCAGCCAGGCAAATTTTATGCTGCTAATCTAAAACGTCAATCTTAATGTTACCGGTAAGCTACAGGGCCCTGGGCACTATTTTTATAATTCATGTTCTTTCAGATGATAATTGCAAGAATTGTGTGGCCAGTACCAGACAGTGATGAAGAGGAAGAAATTGATGTTTACTGCAGTGTGGCTGCACACTTGCGGCAGTACATCAGCTCAGGTGAGAAATTTATAGCTGCAGTGCTCTCACTCACTCGCTCTCTCACTCACTCACTCAGAAACTAATGTGCTTTTTGTTGTCTGTACTTGAGCTTCTTCCTCCATACTGCAGCAGCAAATGGAGTTTTGGACGGGATGGGCGGTGCTGCCAGACGTGCTGTACGTCAGCGTTGACCCGGATGTCACCTACCCGACAGCTTCTACATGCTTCACGACATTGAAATTCCCAACAGGATGTGGGTCCTACAGGGATTTTTGTGTCAAGTTGGCGGCAGCTGTGAGCACTACTAGATTTGGCTTTGGGAGGGTCTAGGTTTTAATTTTTTTTTTGTCCATCGTCCGTCCGTCTGGAAAAAGCAAAATTTCAGACATCGTTCTGTGAATTTTTCTGAAATTTTGTCAATGTTCTGTGGCCTAATATCTCCAGACTTTTTTCGGATTTTCGATTAAATCATTTCTCGATTTTGGCGGCCAATTTTGTTCGAAAAATGGCCCATTTTGGATTTCAAACGTCCTTTTCTCACAACTAGGCATGTGGATGACATTTAATACCAAAATGGCTTTCATTCTCAATCTGTTCAGTAACCTTTCTTGCAGCCAGACAAAATTTTATGCTAATCTAAAACCTTGGTCTTGATGTTGCCTGTTGGCTGCAGGGCCCTTGGCCGTAGTGTGTCAAAATGGCCTTAAGAGCTGAATTTACCTTCTTGCCACATTAACAGGAAGTGAGTGATAAAGCTACAAAACAATGAAGCATTTGGCTGAACATATACAGGTTATTAACTAGTATGATGCTCGTATCATTCCTGTCCTAAATGTGCATGTCTGGTACAGCACCACTGTGTGGTAGCAGAAAGTTTAACTGGAAAGACCAGTTGTTAGATGTGTATGGCATTAATCTGAACTATATTTGCACTACCTGTGAATGTGACTAATTCAGTGTAATTTTTTTTTTTTTTCCAAGTTATTGGATTTTATCATAACTCCAAATGTGATGTTAAAAAGTTCATTTTTGTATTGTGAATAAAAGCATCTGCTAAACAGGCAGAAACTAGTTTGTGACAATATTGTCGCTCATTATTTTGGTTCAGTTCATGCCAATGAAACAAAAGTATGTTTGGACGAGGAAGAATGAAGCATACATTGCCTGTAAAGGTATACGCAGGTCACAAAGCCATTATACTTCAATTGTGCTTAACAAATGTTTTTTGTCTTCAAGTGCACTTGAGTATAGTGTAAATGGTACGCTAAATTGGCGCAACTTTTCTAAACTTTGTACAGTGCTGAAAATCAAGATTTGAGCATTTGAAACAGTTTCAGTACAATTGTATTATTACCAGTACATTATAATAATACAATTGAAGAGCTTAAGTTCAAAAACTGATATCCATTCCAGCTTAAGTTAAAAATCTGATAATTTGGACGAAGATCACTTGAACTGTAAATTGAAGCGGAGAACTCAAGTTTTTGATCTCTGCTTCAATTTTCATGGTTAGGAGTTTGAAATGGCATTTCTGTTTTTGAACTGAAGCTCTTCAATTGTACTGCAAGAGTGTTTCAAAGGCTCACAAATCGTGATTTTAAGTGTAGTTTTCAAAAAGTTGTGCCAATTCAGCATACCATTCACACTCAAGTATACTCAATTGGTACTTAAGTGCACTGCAGTTCACTAGAAGATAACAAAACATTTGTTCAGTATAATTTGAATACGTAGGTCAAAAACTTATTCAAATAAATATTTGGAAATCCTTAGAGAGAAAAAAAAAAATCATTCTGTATTAAAAATCTCTTGTAGCTGCTCAACAACCGAGCTGTAAACAGCAATAGCCTCATTCAGGGTAACATTTCGTCGAGGCAATCTTGAGAGCTCCTCAGCACTCAGGTCGCGTGGTAATTGGATCTTTATATTGACAAATAAAAACCTGCACACACACACCGGCCCTCCAGGACCCGAGTTGCTGATTCCTGGACTACATGATGACCTTGCTGACAAGTGTTGCCGTACAGTTACCATTCCTGCTTCAAATACATAAACGCACGGCCATCCCACACCCGCGTTTACGTCTGAATAGATGGCTCAACCCTTCCCCCCCACCTTCAAAACACACGAAGTACACATCTATTCTCTGCGCGTGTCTCGTTGACGGTACTAATACGCCCGTGCAATAATGTTCGCCGTATGGCTCGGGGTTGTGCGGTCAGAACAATTACAGCAGTCAACCTTCGGTCTCGTGAGGTAAAAATCCTTGCGCGCCCCAACGAGTTCCGAAATTTCCCAGCTGCTACGAACACGAGCACGGTAACCTATAGGCTAGGGCTATTCAACGCGGTTCAGAAAGGGCTGGTGTGGGCCAGCCAAGCAGTTACACACCTGATTCTACTAATCAACCCTTCGATTCTTCACCAAGGTGCTTGATTCAGGTGTGTGTAACTGCTTTGCTGGTGTAAACGCCTGCATCCACACCGGCCCCAAACCAACCAACCCCACACCGAGCAAACACTCATATCACTCACCTGAGTCCATTTTGTTGCATTTTGCGGTGTATGGTACTTCTGTGGACACCATACAGGTCCGCAATCTCCTGCACCTTTAGGCCATGGGAGAGGTATCCCTCTATTGCCTCCAAAGGTATCTCCACGGCAGGTCTCCCGACCCTACGTTTCGCACCCAGTGCCTGTAGCACTTGGGAAATCTTTAGGTTTACCACACTGGCGTCAAAACGTACCAGTAAGGATAAGTCGTCAATCCGATCTCCCAGAGCACGCACTTGATCAACTGCATCTGTGTCTTCGACACGATTGTTCTCCACGTCGTCTGCCAATCTTCGGAGCGCAGCCACAATCTCCTCCATTGTTATTATCACACGAAGAAGGAAATGACGAGAAGTGACGTTGTTCCCGCCCAGGCGCGATTCGCTGTTTATATCGATGGGATAGAAGGCAAAATCTTTTGCAAAGCGTTTAGTGGATTGAATTGCCATTTGAATTTTGCGACACAAGGAGCGTGGCGAAGTGCATTGCAATCACAGGGCCGCCATTTCTTTTCCATTTGAATAAAGGCACGCGAAAAATGTGACAAAATGTTGATAATATTTTTATCGTTATAACTTTTTCAAATTGAATTGAGGACTTCATTGTCATTTTGCTTATTAAAATACACATTGAATAACGTATTTTCAAATGGCATTATTAAATTGCATAATGAATTGTCAATTGCATAATGCAATCACTTAATGAATTGCAAATTGCAAATTGCATTGCCATTTGAATTTTGCTACATATATGCTTCCATAGAACTCCGCTATTCCTCCGTTTTCGTCCTCATGGCAGGACCCGACGCAGTACTACTTAAACAGCACCTCATGGAGGACGAAGAGCTCATATCATAATAATTAAAATCAACACTTCAATACAGAGGAAGAAACTAACTCAAAGAAAGCACCGTTAAAGATGATAAGATGAAAAAGATGGCTGGAATTATGTTCTGTTGAATGTTGGTCTGATTCTGAAGCTTCGGCTTCATCTTCTGAATTTTAAGAATTAGATGACATGTTAGTATGTCATATTAAAACCACCAGGCCTACTCTGTTATCTCCTAACAAATTTAAGCGCGTGACACGCATGAACACAAAGCTGTGAACATGCAGGGTCTGTAAAATGATGCTGCTGGTAGCTTTGACTTTTTCATCATGCCTCAGACTAGACCTAATATCAAGGTTCCTTTGGGTGCTAGAAATCCCTGAAAATGCCAAGGTGATGTTAATGTTCTAGGTTTGGATTACTGCTTGAAATTGCACCAAATTAATGTGCATGCATAATCATAGTACATCACATTCTGCTCGGATTGACTATCTTAAAGGGAGAATACTCGTATTTTAGAGTTTGGGGAATGAGGGCCATATCTGTCCCAGTTTTTGCTCCCTTTCTGGCCTTTAATTAGTTAATTGCCTTATTGGCAAAAGCACTTTTTAAAATCTGAAGTTTCTGCGGCATCTCTAATTTCACAAGATCGACCCCCCCCCCCCCCCCCCAAAAAAAAAAAAAGAGGAATGAATAAATAAAAACTTGGCGCCCTATGTGAAACATTCTCTCTACTGCATGAGCAAATATGTTTTTGTATATAACCCCTTTTATTCAATTAGTCATTGAAATTGGAAGAAATACAACCTTCATTACCCTCCGGCCTTTCAGGACCAGAATTGTCCTCATGAAACTTCGTGGTTTTGGGGGTTTTGAAGTATGATGAATCATTACTTGCTCTTAATCCTAGGATTAAAGGTACTTGATGGTTTCTTTCTCGTAGAATTATAATGCAACAAGCGGATGGAGGGGTGTTGACAGTTTATTACAAATTGTTCCTAAATTCTTACTTGGCACTTGAGACAGGACAGTATTTCTATTTTATGCAGTAGTTTTATCCAGTGCCTCACCCCCTTTTTTTTCCTCGGTGTCTCTTTCTGAGGATCTTTCCCTCCCCTACGGAGTCCTGGACCATCTGAGCTGAAGTTGCTGCTCTGCTGCTGTCCTGATCCGGTCCGGATCCAGTTCAGCTCCTTCCTCGACATCCCACTTCCTGGAGCTAGACACCACTGTTTTGATGCCATTTTATTCTTTTATTGCTTTAATTAGCTAGCCCGCGGAGGATGGGCTCCCCCACTATAGCCAGGTTCCTCCTGAGATTTCTTCCGACTGGGGAGTTTTTTCTCACCACTGTTTAAGGATTTTTCTCCCGACTGGGAGTTTTTTGCCTCATTTTGCTCTAGTGGGGATTAGGTTGGGCACTGCCCTTTCATTTATTTAATCGCTCAACATAAAGCGTCTTTGTGATAGTCTGTGAAAAGCGCTATACAAATAATTGAATAGAAAAATTTGAATTGAATTAAAAATAATAAATTGCTGGCGCAGGTGGTTGGCTGGCCATACTTAATGGTAGAATGTCCATACTTGATCCAGGCAATCTGCATTGGTGGTAGCAGACGTGCGCTAAAGGCTGGGCAGCCTTTAGCAGCCAATGTTTGACCCTGGATATCTCGATGGACTTCCTGGTTGTCCAGGAGGCAGTGGGTGCTCCGGCTGTACACATAGTTTTTCTCACAGGGTAGAATGTTCTTCAGGACCAAGATGATGTTCATCTTGCCTCCCGCATCTGTAAGGGTTGCAGACGTGCACTAGAGGGAGCGGCGTGCACCTATTCTCGAGAGGATCTGGCCAAGCATCCAGACTAACAGTGAGGCCCTGCCCGCAAGTACAGATGTGAGGGCACCAAGCGGTGTATTCCTTGGAGAACATGCCTAACGGGTCCCCGCAGTGGAACCAGGCAACACATGGGAGGTCATGTATATTAATGGTAGAATGTCCATTTTGATCCAGGTAATCTGCATTGGTGGCAGCAGACGTGCGCTAAAGGCTGGGCAGCCTTTAGCAGCCAATGTTTGACCCTGGATATCTCTATGGACTTCCTGGTTATCCAGGAGGCAGTGGGTGCTCCGGCTGTACACATAGTTCTATTTCATCCCTGCTGACCGCCAGAGGGCGGTGCTTAAAGCACTGAATATTCCCCTTCGCGCATGCGTAGTTCGAGTATGTATACCTACAATGTCACCTGTGACCTGCTGGTGACCCAAAGAAGATTATATCTTCCGGTGTCACCTGAGGATCGTTTCATATTTTCTTCTCGCGCGTAGTTTGCTTGCTTGGAAAGCATTGAGTCTATTGCTTTACTACTAAATTCCGTTGCTAGTAGTTCCGCGACCATTGTCGGTCGGAGCAGCGATTGTTCGCCCTCCAGGAACTGCGACGGCGATCTTTCTCTGGTTGAGAGAGACTTTACGTTACTTTGCTGTGTTTGTTAATTACTTGTCGGTGACGGTTGCGTTCGCGCATCCTTATCCCGACGTTTAATTTAGTCGGTCGAGCTGACTTCGTTAGCTGGCTGGCGGGTTGCGTGAGTGTTTCCCGGTGTCCAGCGTGGATAATTATTAGCGGTAACGCTTGCATAGCTACACCTTCAGGTGAGTTTGCATTAGCTTCTGTTGGGACAGGCTGCGTGCGCGCTGCTTCCCCCCAGCATATGGTTTGTTTATGTTTGTGCTGCGCCCCGACGTTTAATTTAGTCGGTCGAGCTGACTTTGTTTGCTGGCTGGCGGGTTGCGTGAGCGTTTCCCGGTGTCCAGCGTGGATAATTATTAGCGGTAGCGCTTGCATAGCTACACCTGCAGGTGAGCTTGCATTAACCTCTGTTGGTACAGGCTGCGTGCGCGCTGCTTCCCCCCAGCATATGGTCTGTTTTTGTGTTTGTGCTGTGTCCCGACGTTTAATTTAGTCGGTCAAGCTGACTTTGTTTGCTGGCTGGCGGGTTGCGTAAGCGTTTCCCGGTGTCCAGCATGGATAATTATTAGCGGTAGCGCTTGCATAGCTACACCTGCAGGTGAGCTTGCATGAACCTCTGTTGGTACAGGCTGCGTGCGCGCTGCTTCCCCCCAGCATATGGTCTGTTTTTGTGTTTGTGCTGTGTCTCGACGTTTAATTTAGTCGGTCAAGCTGACTTTGTTTGCTGGCTGGCGGGTTGCGTAAGCGTTTCCCGGTGTCCAGCGTGGATAATTATTAGCGGTAACGCTTGCATAGCTACACCTTCAGGTGAGTTTGCATTAGCTTCTGTTGGGACAGGCTGCGTGCGCGCTGCTTCCCCCCAGCATATGGTTTGTTTATATGTTTGTGCTGCGCCCCGACGTTTAATTTAGTCGGTCGAGCTGACTTTGTTTGCTGGCTGGCGGGTTGCGTGAGCGTTTCCCGGTGTCCAGCGTGGATAATTATTAGCAGTAGCGCTTGCATAGCTACACCTGCAGGTGAGCTTGCATTAACCTCTGTTGGTACAGGCTGCGTGCGCGCTGCTTCCCCCCAGCATATGGTCTGTTTTTGTGTTTGTGCTGTGTCCCGACGTTTAATTTAGTCGGTCAAGCTGACTTTGTTTGCTGGCTGGCGGGTTGCGTGAGTGTTTCCCGGTGTCCAGCGTGGATAATTATTAGCGGTAACGCTTGCATAGCTACACCTTCAGGTGAGTTTGCATTAGCTTCTGTTGGGACAGGCTGCGTGCGCGCTGTTTCCCCCCAGCATATGGTTTGTTTATATGTTTGTGCTGCGCCCCGACGTTTAATTTAGTCGGTCGAGCTGACTTTGTTTGCTGGCTGGCGGGTTGCGTGAGCGTTTCCCGGTGTCCAGCGTGGATAATTATTATCGGTAGCGCTTGCATAGCTACACCTGCAGGTGAGCTTGCATTAACCTCTGTTGGTACAGGCTGCGTGCGCACTGCTTCCCCCCAGCATATGGTCTGTTTTTGTGTTTGTGCTGTGTCCCGACGTTTAATTTAGTCGGTCAAGCTGACTTTGTTTGCTGGCTGGCGGGTTGCGTAAGCGTTTCCCGGTGTCCAGCGTGGATAATTATTAGCGGTAGCGCTTGCATAGCTACACCTGCAGGTGAGCTTGCATTAACCTCTGTTGGTAGAGGCTACGTGCGCGCTGCTTTTCCCAAGCATATGGTTTGTATTTTGCTTTGTGCTGAGTCCCGATTTGGGTTTGTTACTGAGCCCCTGCTGGTATAGGCAGCGTACGCGCTCCCTCCCTCCAGCTTACGGTGTCCATACTCGGTTTGTCCATAGCGTTCGCGCTCAGGTTATCCGAGGAGTATTCATTAAAATACCAGCTGGGTTCCTTACCCGGTATAGGTAGCGTACGCGCTCCCTCCTCCGGCTTACGGTGTCCATACTCGGTTTGTCCTTAGCGTTCGCGCTCAGGTTATCCGAGGAGTATTCATTAAATACCAGCTGGGTTCCTTACTCGGTATAGGCAGCGTACGTGCTCCCTCCCTCCAGTGCAAGCCCCTGTAGCATACTAGCGGGAGCGTCTGAGCTAATTTGGACAGGTGAGTGTCGTGTAAGCCTCCAGCGCCACCACAATGGATGACTCCCATTTCTGTACGTCATGTGAGGCTCCTCTACAGCCAGAGGACGGCCATGACCTATGCCCCGCATGCCTCGGTCCTGAGCACCTGCGGGAGGCACCGTCAGACAACCCCTGCATGAACTGCAGTTACTTGCCTTGGGCGGTGAGGGCTGCCAGTCGGGCGCAGGTGGAACATCAGGGGGATGAAGGTGACCTCCTCCCATCAGGCCAGTCTCCCCCGGGCTGTTAGAGACGCTCTAAGCAGCGGGCTGCGGCTACAGCAGTCGCACCCTCCAGGAGGAGGGCGAAATCTGCTCAAAAAGAGACAAAAGAAAGCAGGCTCTCATCTAAAATCGATCAGCTGTCTGCTGAGCTGGCCCAGGTCAGGCCCATGCTCAGAGACTGCCAGCCTGATGCCCCATTGCAAGGTGATTTGACATCCTCTCCTCCAATGCCAGTGCTGGTACCTGAGGAGGATACGTTTTCCCTGGCAGCTTCGGCTACCTACTTCCACGGTTATGGGAGAGATTCGTAAAATGGGGGTTCCCAGGCATCTGAGCGGGGCTCCCACTCCTCAGCTCAGAGTTCAGTGGCTGAGTTGGGGGATGGCTCCATGCGGGCAATCATGCGCATGGCTTTAGATCGACTGGACATGCATGTACCACAGCAGGCAGAAGCTGCACCTGCTAGTGCCCTCTTCAGGCGCAGGCCAGCCCCCACTGCCTTCGTTATTCCCCACTCTAAGGGCTATCTGAAGGAGTTGCAGGTCTGTTGGAGACCTTCTCACAAGGCCTTATGATGCTGGAGCACGTGCTGGCCGCATGGGGAACTCTTTGTCGAATCTCACGTTAGCGCTCTCAGCTTCACTGCAGGAGGGCAACGTGGCTGCTGATTCTGTCACTTTTTGTGATGCCTCACTGGAGGCATTCGGCCTTCTGTCCAGGGAACTTGGACGGATGATGTCCATCCAGGTTCAGGCTCGTCGCCAGGTTTGGTTATCTCAGTCAAACTTAACAGAGGCATCCAGGAGACTCCTTCACAGCTCCCCATGGAACCGGGAGAGATATTTGGTCCTGCAGCCCAGGAAGCACTGGAAAGGACCATCCAGGCAGGGTAAACCAAGCAGCAGCTTGCGGGCCTTGGGCGGATGCCTCTTCTTGATAGGCCTCCTGCCAGCAGAACGAGGGGTTCCTCGGCTGCTTCTCACACCCGCTTACCACGGCCGACCCACTCCACTGGCCGCCGTGTTGTCCAGCGTCCCATGTGGAGACCAGCTCGGGACTTTCGAGGCCCTGCCCGCCTGTCCTGCCGGCGGTCGGATATTTTTCACATCAGCAGCTCCGACAGTGGGCTGCTCATACTTCAGACCCGTGGGAGGTTGCCACCTTGACCCACGGGTACAAGCTTTAATTCCGTTGCCGGCCCCTCACATCTGGCCGGGTCAAAATGGCCTCCATCAGCGACCCGGCAAAGGCTCTCGTGTTGGGCCAGGAGTTATCCACCCTCCTGGCCAAAGGCGCCATCGAGCCCGTGGACCCTCTGTCGCGTCCCCGGGGGTACTATTCAACATACTTCCTAGTGACGAAACAGACTGGCGGATTTCGCCCAATCTTGGACCTCAGAGGGCTGAACAAATCTATGGGGGTCATTCCTTTCCACATGTCGACCACTTCAGATGTCCTGCAAACTGTGGCACAGGGAGAATGGTTTACGTCCATTGACCTCAAGGATGCTTACTTCCGTGTCCCCATCACTCAAATACATCGGCGGTTTCTCCGCTTTGACTACCGAGACCGCCACTGGCAGTTCAGGTTGCTACCCTTTGGGCTCCCTCTCTCCAAGGGTCTTCACGAGGTGTGTTGCCGCAGCCCTTGCGCCTCTACAGTCTCAAGGCTTGAAAATTCTCCCATACCTGGATGACTGGCTGGTCTGTCCACCATCCCGTGCTCAGGTGTCCAGTGATACAGCATGTCTCCTGTCCCACGTGGCCTGCCTCAGACTCGAGGTGAATATGGGAAAGAGTTGCCTGGTGCCATCTCAGGCTACAACTTTCATTGGGATTACATTGGACAGTGTAGCCATGATAGCCAGACCGCCCCCCACTGTGTGGGCGACATCCTTCACCTTCTTGCCCTGTTCCAAGAGGGCCGTTAGCTGACCTTCCTTGCATTTCCTCGCCTCATGGGCGAACTAACGTCCATTTCAGCTGTGGTTCCGCTGAGCTTGCTGACACTACGCCCCCTGCAGAGGTGGCTGAACAGCTTCCACTTGGATGCCAAGCGACACAGGCACAGGAAGCTCAGGGTGTCACAAAGGTGTCTCCTTGCCTTTGCTCACCCGGCACTCAGGCACTTTCTGCCACACCTGAGGGGCAAGCATGTCCTCGTAAGGTCAGACAACACATCAACTGTATATCATATAAATCTTCAGGGCAGGACCAAGTTTGCGCGGTCGCTGCGACTGACAGAAGAGCTCCTCACGTGGGCGGCCCCCCCGTCTGATCAGCCTTCGGGCAATGTATCTACCGGGAGAGCGGAGCAACCTGACAGACTCCTTCTCCCGTCAAAAACTCTGTCAGGAGAGTGGCGCCTCCACCCGGAAATGGTCAGCACTATTTGGAGCCTCTTCGGCAGAGTGGACGTGGACCTCTTCGCTTCAGAAGTCTCTACCCACTGTCCTCTGTGGTTCTCCTTAGCCGAGACAACCAGTCCCTCGGGCCAGGACGCATTGGCCCACCCTTGGCCGGACGGCCTCCTGTATGCCTTTCCCCCGCTTCCTCTGATTCGGTCAGTACATCAGAGGATCCTTCAGGGGGGTCGCAGTGTCCTCCTTGTGGCTCCCTTCTGGCCAGGGAGGAGCTGGTTCCCACTGCTGCACGGACTCTGTCGCGGTGTACCGTGGCGCCTTCCCGACAGGAGGGATCTCCTGTCCCAGCTGGCGGGGCGGATCTGGCACCCCAATCCATAATGCCTCCAACTGTGTGTTTGGCTGCTGGAGGGCCCGAGTCGCTGTTTAGCTCCTGTGCGGACCCTGTCAAATACACCATATTGAATGCAAGAGCGCCGTCCACTCGTCTTCAATATGAGAATAGATGGAAACTGTTTTCTGGCTGGTGTACAAATCGGGATGAGGACCCTGTGCACTGCTCTGTGCCAACTATTCTTGACCTCTTCAGTCTCTTCTGGACAAAGGTCGGTCTCATTCGACGTTGAAAGTGTACGTAGCGGAAATATCTTGTGGTCATGTGAGGATTGACAATGGCACTGTGGGGAGCCATAGTTTGGTGTCCCTCTTCTTGAAGGGGGCTCAGAGATTACATCCTCTGAGTGTCCCAAGAGCTCCAGCATGGGATCTCCCCTGGTACTGGATGCACTAAGCCGGCCCCCATTTAAACCCTTGACACAAGCGGAGCTGAAGTGGGTGTCTTGTAAGACTGCGTTCCTTCTGGTCATTTGCTCTGCAAAGCGTGTCAGCGAGCTGCATGCCCTGTCTGTCAGTGACTCGTGTTTGAGGTGGAACTCGGATGGCTCAGGGGTCACTCTGTGGCCGAATACAGCATTTCTCCCTAAAATGTTAGCTCGCGCTCACTGCAACCAGCCTATTCGGCTGGCTCGGGTTTACCCTTATCCAAGGGGTAAGGGGACGAGCCTGAACTGTTATGTCCAGTGCGGGCTCTGAGGGTCTACACTGCATCTACTGAATGCATTCGAAGGTCTGAACAACGTTTTCTCTGCTACGGTGGCCCTAACAGGGGTTGCGCCATCTCCAAGCAGCGTTTGTCCCACTGGATTATTAATGTCATCACCCATACCTATCGGGCGAGTAACCGTCCCCTTCCACCTGGTGTGAGGTGCCACTCTACCAGGAGTGTTGCTACTTCATGGGCTGCCCTGAGGGGAGTGTCCTTGGAGGACATTTGTGCCGCAGCTTCATGGTCGTCACCGGACACGTTCTCCAGGTTCTACAGGGTGAACGTGGCCACACTCCACCCCTTAGCCGTGGTTCTGCGGCCGGGGTCTTCTGACTTTTTGCACACTGAAGGTCCGTGATTCGGATTCTTCGTGACCTTGTTGGTATAAGTCATTCAGTGCTTTAAGCACCGCCCTCTGGCGGTCAGCAGGGATGAAAAAGAATGAAAGTTACGAATGTAACTACGGTTCTATGAATCCCGAATGACCGCCAGAGCTCTCTGTCACTCAGAATCCTTGTGTGCTCGCGAGAAGATTCTGTAAGAAACGATCCTCAGGTGACACCGGAAGATATAATCTTCTTTGGGTCACCTGCAGGTCACAGGTGACATTGTTGGTATACATACTCGAACTACGCATGCGCGAAGGGGAATATTCAGTGCTTTAAGCACTGCCCTCTGGCGGTCATTCGGGATTCATAGAACCGTAGTTACATTCGTAACTTTTGTTTTTCTCACTAGGTAGAATGTTTTCTTAGGACCAAGATGATGCTTCATCTTGTCTCCCGCATCTGTCGGGGTTGCAGACGTGCACTAGAGGGAGCGGCATGCGCCTATTCTCTAGAGGATCTGGCCAAGCATCCAGACTAACAGTGAGGCCCTGCCCGCAAGTACAGATGTGAGGGCACCAAGCGGTGTGTTCTCGAGGAAACGAGCCTAACGGGTCCCCGCAGTGGAACCAGGCTACACATGGTGAGGTAATGTACTTTAATGATCATATGTCCATTCTTGATCCAGGTTATCTGCATTGATGATAGTAAAACTGCACTAAATACTTGGCAGCCTTTAGTAGTCAATGTTTTGACCCTGGATGTTCCTGACTATGTTTGTATGTTTGCTGTGCCTAAGTAGATTATTCCTCCAGAGCAGAACTGCCGCCAAAATACAATGTAATGCCCTTATCCATGAATAAATTGTTCTATTTTATTGAAACGTGAGTTGTCCTGACTGAAATGAGTGTAACTAGTTCAGGCAGGAAACTCGAGAAGAGCTACGTCAGCTGACAGCAGCCTGGTAAGCTACCAGCACGTCAGCACCAGCAGGCGAACAATTGGAGGATACACATCACGAGGTCATGCAGCAGTCTATTTGAAAGACGTCAAGCTCACTTGCTTCCGCTGCTGTTCGCAATGACGCTTCATGCTATGCAACATGCTGTTTGGTTTTTGCTTGCCGCCTCCACCCCAGCCTCCACCTGTTTGGTTCTGCTCACATCGGGGGGATTTTGATTTCTGTTCCTGACTATGTTTGTATGTTTGCTGTGCCTAAGTAGATTATTCCTCCAGAGCAGAACTGCCGCCAAAATACAATGTAATGCTCATATCTATGAATAAATTGTTCTATTTTATTGAAACGTGAGTTGTCCTGACTGAACTGCATTTATTCAGAATATTCTAGTTAAGAACTTTGATGTGTCTAAGAAAAGATTTTTTCCAGCAGGCCTAACTAACCCCTATAAGCAACAGTAGCAGTGAGAGTATTCCCTGATCTTAAATGTCCAAGTTTTTGTTTTGTATTAAAGGAGGCTTGGTTCTGCCCAGGCCGTAACCATCGTCCTGCTCTTGGCTTCCTTGAGGAATGCCTCAGGAATCGGCAGAAACGCATCCCTGGCAGGCAGAGCCCCTACCCTCGTACAGCAGTTGCGGTAGACGGCAGATCTAGCAGGAGTCGCATTCTAACTGGTGAGTTCTGTCTATTTGTGAGTCATCAGTCAGCTCAGGGGATTTTTATTAGGGGCCGGGCAGCCTAAGTTGCCAGGACCCTATTGTTATCCTGCATGTTCTTCTGTCTTTCTTCTTCTTCTGAGGAAATCCTACTTCCCATACGCGAAAAATGACCAAATTTTGCACAAAGGTCCAGTCTCATGCCAGATGTCCTCAGCTGCAAAAACAGGCCAATAGTCCTGATGGTGGCGCGACAGTAAGAATCTAAATTTCAAAACTTTGAAAAATCATAACAAATCAACCATATGTGCTACAGATTAGCAACTTTCACCAAAATGTAGCCCCGATACTGAAGAAACTTTTGTACATTTAAATCTTTTGCAAATTATGAAGTCCATCACTCTGTTTTTTTCAAAAACTGTAAAACTTATAAAACCATCTCCTCCCCCAATTTTTGCTCAATTGACACCAAACTTGCTGCAGATCATCTTCAGACTGTCCTGCACAAACCATCTACACAGATTTTTGATTAATGGAAAACTGAGCCTACAGTGCATCAAAATGTTTGACTGTAAACAGTATTATAAATATATACTTGCAAATTCTTGCTAAATACATTTTCAATGTTCATAAAAAAATAAATACAAAATTTTGGGGTCATGGTAGATGATGTTTGGAAAATATCAGAATTTTATCTCAAAAACTGAATTTTTTACAGCATTTTGAATTTCGCTCTCGTGAACAACTGAAGTCGATGCAAAAAAGTAATTTTTAAACATCAGTTATTCACTTATGGAGCCAATAAATCATTGTTAAAAACAAATGACCAACATCTCCATGCTGTCTAGATGCAGTTTGTGTATTTTGGGATTTTTTGTCTTTTTTGTCAGCTGTTTGAAATCTGCCTTTACACACTAACAGCTGCTGTCTTGCTCACAGGTGACTGACTTGGTCACTTTGTGAAGTTACAGGTGATGTTTCCATTTGGCTTTTAGCTCAGTGAGATAGAGGATGGTTCTTGGTGTCAAAGGTCGTGAGTTCAGGCCTCAGCTTGTGCAACATTTCCATCTGAGAAATCTACCCAAACTGTTCACAAAGGTCCAGTCTCATGCCAGATGTCCTCAACTGGAAACACAAGACAATAGTCCCGATGGTGGTGCTACAGCAAGCCTCTAAATTTCAAAACTTTGAAAATTCATAACAAATCAACCATATGTGCTACAGCTAGTGCAACTTTCACTTAGTAATGTGCTTTTCCATGGCATGGATGGCTGCTGTCTGACACCCTGATACTTCGCTTTGTCAATTTGTGAAGCCAGACATGAACTGTCACTTGACAATTAGCTCAGTGAGACAGAAGACAGACCTCAGTCTCAGAAGTTGTGAGTTCAAGCCTCAACTGGGGTAAAATGCACATTAGAATGCCATCTTTTTTCATCTTCCCACATTCTGCTTATTGCGCAGAACTGCCTAATTTAGCCTAAAATTGCCCGGCCCTGACCATTGCTGCACAGCAGCTATAATTTAGACTTTTTCTGTCTGAACCCCTTCCGAGTCTGCAGTTGGAGGCTCTCTGAGAATTATTGTAACTTTAGCCTCGACTTGGCCACTTAAAAACTGGTATACGGTGAACTTCTATTGATTGTACCTCTCTTGACAGAATCTGACATTTCTCAAGACCGGGCAATGGAGATGAAGGAGTGGCTGAAAAACAATATCTGGCCACTGGAACAAGTCCGAGACTACATGGCAGACACCGCCATCCACCGGGCCCAGTGGATTCGTAGCAACGGCTCCAAAAGTCTCCCTGAGATCCTGGCTGAATACCTACGATTTTTGGATACTCCAGGAATGGTATGTTTAATGATCGAAGGATTGATGGTTCGATTCCTGGCTCTGACTGTCCACATGTCAGAAGTGACCATGGGCCAGACGCAGCCCCAATGGGTTGTGGCAAGAATCTTGCTTAGGAACTATCCCTGTTGGTGTGAATGTGTGTGTGTGTGGGTGAATAAGAGGTCATTGTAAAGTGCCTTGGGTCCTGTTTGGTGCAAGTGCAGTCTATCTTTCAATTTACAACCAGAAAGACAGCAGCAAAAGGAAATTTAGACAGTAGCTGGCCTCAATTTAAAGAAATTAGTTGATGATGTCAAGATTAGTGAACCCCTCACATTTCTATTTTGTCCCTGTACTACAGATAGCACAAGATTTTGCCATTCTCTATCCAGAGAAAAGTGAGAAGCTGACTACCAGCTGGGTACACATGTTCAGCACCAAGGTCCTGCAGCTGGCTAAGAAAGAGAGAAATGCACAGAGCCTCCCAGCACAACTGAAGGAAGATGCGACTGCAGGTACATATCAGCTTAGCCTCACCAGACCCAATTCACAAACATGTGAGTTGCCTGGAGCTCCTGATTTATTAATAATTAGACCAACAGGCCTCTAGTGGTAGCTGTATAGATCTACAATTAGTGAGAGCAATAAAAGATACGATGACAAATCTATCATCAAAACACTCTGATTGGATTAGTGCTGGGTGATGTGCGGCTCTGTTTATGTTATGGGATGGGATTTGTGTGTGTGAAAAGACATCTATATGCATATGCACATTTTGTTTTTCTGTTATGTATTTTTGTTGAATACAGTACAGCCATTTTGGAAGTTTGGAAGTTTGACATCTTTGTATGATGTGTGACAAACAAGAAATTGAATAAAAATGTAAATGACAAAAAAAACAGTCTGATTGGAGAAGTAAAAAACTCCTCTGTGGTCTACATCATAATCTTGTGCATTTCAGATGAGAGAGGGTGACATGGCACTACGAGTGCTGCTGCCAGGGCTCGTGTTCAAGGTGGGAAAGAAGGCAGTGCGCCCAAGTGTAGATGAGGCCCGAAAAGCTTTTATTGACACACAACCGGTAATTGTAGAGCAGAATTCAGTCTGAAAATTGCAATATGAATTGTTATTTGTCAAGCTCAAATGCAGTTGTGACTTTGTCGTGTCATCATAAACATTTGATATTCTTCATCCCGCCTGATTTCACTTTCAGTTTTAATGCATGTTCACAGCTTAGTCTCTGTCAGTGGTTTAGATTATATGATCTACACATTTTCAGGTTTGCTTTTTCGCCTTATTCACATGAATGCCATGTTTTCAAGTGTGACGTTATGGGCTGGGTAAAAGCGCAAGCTGCTATTGACTCCAACATTATATTTCAAGCTAAAATGAAACACTTGAACAAAAATAGTGAAAATAACAGGCATACTACATTACTGGAATTATAAACTCATCAGGCATAGGCACCGATTATTTTTGACAGCTGTTATTTTCGCATTTGGAAATACATTGAAGTGAATGGGGTATGTGCTTGTAACTACCAGGGTGACGTGTCAGTACCAGACTCCTGAAAGAGAGCCTGGAGACGTTCTCCATTCATTCTTGGCATCCCCACCGTTAATAATATGCACACCTTGGTATGCAATGGGCTTTGAACACAATTCAAACACACGAAAATGCAGTTCCACAAGGGAAGGTGTGAAGCAGAGCTAACACAGCCAATAGTCAAGAAAGAACGCAAGTGCACTGATTGAAACAATATTGGAGCCAATCAGATTGTTCCTACTTTGAGCCAGCAGTAGTTGAATGTCTGCAGACACCTAGGCAGCCATAGTGTGATGACTTTGGCATCAGTGTAAGAGAATAGCCTCCATTATCATTTAAATACTTATTATTGTTCTGTTACTTTTTCTACTTGACAGGCTGGGACCAACATCCCCGAGTGCCTCAGAGCTCAAGCCCAGTCTGAGCCATTTGTCGCCGTCATTGGATCCCAGGCATTCACTGTCATGCAAGGCGAAGCATTGCTAAACACAACACACAAGTCGACATTTGTTTTAAGTCCTTTTTTGTTTTTGTCACCTAAACGATGCTCCCCTGTCTGGCAATTTGTACAGTCTGCAATTTACAATATCCCTGGCCCTGAATCCCCATCCGTACGCTTTCACCGCAGCAGTTTGTGCTCCCAGTCTGTTGTAGCAGCACCCTCTGAGCAGCCTGTGTAGTGTGTCCATGTTTGCCTGTGTGGAGCATCTTTTAAGTGATTTTAAACAGGTTTGAGATTTGCTGATGTTTGTGAGATTTTGTAGTTTTTTGTAGATTTTAATAAAATCTCTGAAAGATTTTAACATTTGCCTCTGTTTATTGATGGTGCTGCCATAAGAAGTGGAGCTTTACTTTCAGACAGTGTTGACCAGTTCACATAGTTTTTGCATGTGTTTGTACCTTTGTCACATAAGCATACAACAATTTATTTTTCCCCTAGCCAGCATTTTGTTTTTATCCATCAAAGGTGTAAAAATAAATCCACTGCTGGGTCAAATTAACCAGGCATTTGTGTTAATAAAGGCAAAAATTAATTCCAAATGGATCACCATCTAATAAAAATGACCCAGCAAGTGTAAAAACCAATCCAATGCTGGGTCAAATTAACCGTCCCTTTGGATTTATTGAGATGAAAATAGAAGAATGACAGTGACCCAGCAAAGGAGTAAAACCAATCCAATGCTGGGTCAAATTAACCATGCATTTGGGTTAATGAAGGTGACTCAGCATGCTGGGTCATTGACATGCTGGGTCAATTTGACCCAATGCTGGGTGGGAGATATGCTATACCAGCGTTGGGTCAAAGGAATAACCCATATTGGGTCATTTTTGACCCAGTGTTTTTTAGTTGTGCAATGTGTGAATGCAGAAAATTGGATAGGGGCGTCAAACTTGCGAATCTCTATTTCCTGCAAATCAAATAGTTAGAAAAAAGTAGCACTTGATTATGATAGAAGAGGGATCCTCCTATAAGCCCACCAAATATGAAGAGATTCTGTGGTGGAAATTTTGAATAAATGGCCATCAAAGTTGATACTGTGCAATGTGGGAATGCAGAAAATTGGATAGGGGCGTCATACTTGAGGATCTCTATTTCCTGCAAATCAAATAGTTAGAAAAAAGTAACACTTGATTATGATAGAAGAGGAATTGTTCTATACGCCCACCAAATATGAAGAGATTTTGTTGTGGAAATTTTTAATAAATGGCCTTCAAAGTTGATACTGTGCAATGTGGGATTGCAGAAAATTGGATAGGGGCCTCATACTTGAGGGCCTCTATTTCCTGCAAATCAAATAGAGTAAAGTAACACTTGATTATGATAGAAGAGGAATTCTTCTATAAGCCTATCAAATATGAAGAGATTCTGTGACGGAAATTATTAATAAATGGCCTTCAAATTTGATACTGTGCAATGTGGGATTGCAGAAAATTGGATGGGGAAGTCATACTTGAGGGCCTCTATTTCCTGCAAATCAAATAGTTAGAGAAAAGTAACACTTGATTATGATAGTAGAAGAATTAATCTATAAGCCCACAAAATATGAAGAGATTCTGTGGTGGAAATTTTTAATAAATAGCCATCAAAGTTGATACTGTGCAATGTGGGATTGCAGAAAATTGGATGGGGGCCTCATACTTGAGGGCCCCTATTTCCTGCAAATCAAATAGTTAGAGTAAAGTAACACTTGATTTTGATAGTAAAGGAATTCTTCTATAAGCCTACCAAATATGAAAAGATTCTGTGGCGGAAATTTATAATGAATGGCCATCAAAGTTGATACTGTGCAATGTGTGAATGCAGAAAATTGGATAGGGGCGTCATACTTGAGGACCTCTATTTCCTGCAAATCTAATAGTTAGAGAAAAGTAACACTTGATTATGATAGTAAAGGAATTCTTCTATAAGCCCACCAAATATGAAGAGATTCTGTGGTGTAAATTTTTAATAAATGGCCATCAAAGTTGATACTGTGCAATGTGGGATTGCAGAAAATTGGATGGGGGCCTCATACTTGAGGGCCCCTATTTCCTGCAAATCAAATAGTTAGAGTAAAGTAACACTTGATTATGATAGTAAAGGAATTCTTCTATAAGCCTACCAAATATGAAAAGATTCTGTGGCGGAAATTTATAATGAATGGCCATCAAAGTTGATACTGTGCAATGTGTGAATGCAGAAAATTGGATAGGGGCGTCATACTTGAGGACCTCTATTTCCTGCAAATCTAATAGTTAGAGAAAAGTAACACTTGATTATGATAGTAAAGGAATTCTTCTATAAGCCCACCAAATATGAAGAGATTCTGTGGTGTAAATTTTTAATAAATGGCCATCAAAGTTGATACTGTGCAATGTGGGATTGCAGAAAATTGGATGGGGGCCTCATACTTGAGGGCCCCTATTTCCTGCAAATCAAATAGTTAGAGTAAAGTAACACTTGATTATGATAGTAAAGGAATTCTTCTATAAGCCTACCAAATATGAAAAGATTCTGTGGCGGAAATTTATCATGAATGGCCATCAAAGTTGATACTGTGCAATGTGTGAATGCAGAAAATTGGATAGGGGCGTCATACTTGAGGACCTCTATTTCCTGCAAATCTAATAGTTAGAGAAAAGTAACACTTGATTATGATAGTAAAGGAATTCTTCTATAAGCCCACCAAATATGAAGAGATTCTGTGGTGTAAATTTTTAATAAATGGCCATCAAAGTTGATACTGTGCAATGTGGGATTGCAGAAAATTGGATGGGGGCCTCATACTTGAGGGCCCCTATTTCCTGCAAATCAAATAGTTAGAGTAAAGTAACACTTGATTATGATAGTAAAGGAATTCTTCTATAAGCCTACCAAATATGAAAAGATTCTGTGGCGGAAATTTATCATGAATGGCCATCAAAGTTGATACTGTGCAATGTGTGAATGCAGAAAATTGGATAGGGGCGTCATACTTGAGGACCTCTATTTCCTGCAAATCTAATAGTTAGAGAAAAGTAACACTTGATTATGATAGTAAAGGAATTCTTCTATAAGCCCACCAAATATGAAGAGATTCTGTGGTGTAAATTTTTAATAAATGGCCATCAAAGATGATACTGTGCAATGTGGGAATGCAGAAAATTGGATAGGGGCGTCATACTTGAGGATCTCTATTTCCTGCAAATCAAATAGTTAGAAAAAAGTAACACTTGATTATGATAGAAGAGGAATTGTTTTATAAGCCTACCAAATATTAAAAGATTCTGTGATGGAAATTTTTAATAAATGGCCTTCAAAGTTGATACTGTGCAAAGTGGGATTGCAGAAAATTGGATGGGGGCGTCATACTTGAGGGCCTCTATTTCCTGCAAATCAAATAGTTAGAAATAAGTAACAATTGATTATGATAGGAGAGGAATTCTTCTTTAAGCCCACCAAATATGAAGAGATTCTGTGGCGGAAATTTTAAATAAATGGCCATCAAATTTGATACTGTGCACTGTGTGAATGCAGAAAATTGGATAGGGGCGTCATACTTGTGGACCTCTATTTCCTGCAAATCAAATAGTTAAAAAAAAAAGTAACACTTGATTATGATAGAAGAGGAATTATTCTATAAGCCTATCAAATATGAAGAGATTCTGTGATGGAAATTTTTAATAAATGGCCATCAAAGTTGATACTGTGCAATGTGTGAATGCAGAACATTGGATAGGGGCGTCATACTTGTGGACCTCTATTCCCTGCAAATCAAATAGTTAAAAAAAAAGGAACACTTGATTATGATAGAATAGGAATTCTTCTATAACCCAACTAAATATGAAAAGATTTTGTGGTGGAAATTTTTAATAAATGGCCTTCAAATTTGATACTGTGCAATGTGGGATTGCAGAAAATTGGATGGGGGCGTCATACTTGAGGGCCTCTATTTCCTGCAAATCAAATAGTTCGAAAAAAGTAGCACTTGATTATGATAGAAGAGGGATGCTCCTATGAGCTCACCAAATATGAGGAGATTCTGTGGCGGAAATTTTTAATAAATGGCCATCAAAGTTGATACTGTGAAATGTGTGAATGCAGAAAATTGGATAGGGGCGTCATATTTGAGGACCTCTATTTCCTGCAAATTAAATGGTTAGAAAAAAGTAACACTTGATTATGATAGTAGAGGAATTCTTCTATAAGCCCACCAAATATAAAGAGATTCTGTGGTGTAAATTTATAATAAATGGCCTTCAAATTTGATACTGTGCAATGTGGGATTGCAGAAAATTGGATGGGGAAGTCATACTTGAGGGCCTCTATTTCCTGCAAATCAAATAGTTAGAGAAAAGTAACACTTGATTATGATAGCAGAAGAATTCTTCTATAAGCCCACCAAATATGAAGAGATTCTGTGGAGGAAATTTTTAATAAATGGCCATCAAAGTTGATACTGTGCAATGTGTGAATGCAGAACATTGGATAGGGGCGTCATACTTGTGGACCTCTATTCCCTGCAAATCAAATAGTTAAAAAAAAAGTAACACTTGATTATGATAGAAGAGGAATTCTTCTATAACCCCACTAAATATGAAAAGATTTTGTGGTGGAAATTTTTAATAAATGGCCTTCAAATTTGATACTGTGCAATGTGGGATTGCAGAAAATTGGATAGGGGCGTCATATTTGAGGACCTCTATTTCCTGCAAATCAAATGGTTAGAAAAAAGTAACACTTGATTATGATAGTAGAGGAATTCTTCTATAAGCCCACCAAATATGAAGAGATTCTGTGATGTAAATTTTTAATAAATGGCCTTCAAATTTGATACTGTGCAATGTGGGATTGCAGAAAATTGGATGGGGAAGTCATACTTGAGGGCCTCTATTTCCTGCAAATCAAATAGTTAGAGAAAAGTAACACTTGATTATGATAGTAAAAGAATTAATCTATAAGCCCACAAAATATGAAGAGATTCTGTAGTGGAAATTTTTAATGAATAGCCATCAAAGTTGATACTGTGCAATGTGGGATTGCAGAAAATTGGATGGGGGCCTCATACTTGAGGGCCCCTATTTCCTGCAAATCAAATAGTTAGAGTAAAGTAACACTTGATTTTGAAAGTCAAGGAATTCTTCTATAAGCCTATTAAATATGAAAAGATTCTGTGGCGGAAATTTATAATGAATGGCCATCAAAGTTGATACTGTGCAATGTGTGAATGCAGAAAATTGGATAGGGGCGTCATACTTGAGGACCTCTATTTCCTGCAAATCTAATAGTTAGAGAAAAGTAAAACTTGATTATGATAGTAAAGGAATTCTTCTATAAGCCCAACAAATATGAAGAGATTCTGTGGTGTAAATTTTTAATAAATGGCCATCAAAGTTGATACTGTGCGATGTGGGATTGCAGAAAATTGGATGGGGGCCTCATACTTGAGGGCCCCTATTTCCTGCAAATCAAATAGTTAGAGTAAAGTAACACTTGATTATGATAGTAAAGGAATTCTTCCATAAGCCTACCAAATATGAAAAGATTCTGTGGCGGAAATTTATAATGAATGGCCATCAAAGTTGATACTGTGCAATGTGTGAATGCAGAAAATTGGATAGGGGCGTCATACTTGAGGACCTCTATTTCCTGCAAATCAAATAGTTAGAAAAAAGTAACACTTGATTATGATAGAAGAGGAATCCTCTCATAAGCCCACCAAACATGAAGAGATTCTGTGGTGGAAATTTTTAATAAACGGCCATCAAAGTTGATACTGTGCAATGTGTGAATGCAGAAAATTGGATAGGGGCGTCATACTTGTGGATCTCTATTTCCTGCAAATCAAATAGTGAGAAAAAAGTAACACTTGATTATGATAGAAGAGGAATACTCCTATACGCCCACAAAATATGAAGAGATTTTGTAGTGGAAATTTTTAATAAATGGCCTTCAAAGTTGATACTGTGCAAAGTGGGATTGCAGAAAATTGGATGGGGGCGTCATACTTGAGGGCCTCTATTTCCTGCAAATCAAATAGTTAGAAAAAAACAAACAATTGATTATGATAGGAGAGGAATTCTTCTTTAAGCCTACCAAATATGAAGAGATTCTGTGGTGTAAATTTATAATAAATGGCCTTCAAATTTGATACTGTGCAATGTGGGATTGCAGAAAATTGGATGGGGAAGTCATACTTGAGGGCCTCTATTCCCTGCAAATCAAATAGTTAAAAAAAAAGTAACACTTGATTATGATAGAAAAGGAATTCTTCTATAACCCCACTAAATATGAAAAGATTTTGTGGTGGAAATTTTTAATAAATGGCCTTCAAATTTGATACTGTGCAATGTGGGATTGCAGAAAATTGGATAGGGGCGTCCTATTTGAGGACCTCTATTTCCTGCAAATCAAATGGTTAGAAAAAAGTAACACTTGATTATGATAGTAGAGGAATTCTTCTATAAGCCCACCAAAAATGAAGAGATTCTGTGATGTAAATTTTTAATAAATGGCCTTCAAATTTGATACTGTGCAATGTGGGATTGCAGAAAATTGGATGGGGAAGTCATATTTGAGGGCCTCTATTTCCTGCAAATCAAATAGTTAGAGAAAGGTAACACTTGATTATGATAGAAGAAGAATTGATCTATAAGCCCACAAAATATGAAGAGATTCTGTGGTGGGAATTTTTAATAAATAGCCATCAAAGTTGATACTGTGCAATGTGGGATTGCAGAAAATTGGATGGGGGCCTCATACTTGAGGGCCCCTATTTCCTGCAAATCAAATAGTTAGAGTAAAGAAACACTTGATTTTGAAAGTCAAGGAATTCTTCAATAAGCCTACCAAATATGAAAAGATTCTGTGGCGGAAATTTATAATGAATGGCCATCAAAGTTGATACTGTGCAATGTGTGAAAGCAGAAAATTGGATAGGGGCGTCATACTTGAGGACCTCTATTTCCTGCAAATCTAATAGTTAGAGAAAAGTAACACTTGATTATGATAGTAAAGGAATTCTTCTATAAGCCTACCAAATATGAAAAGATTCTGTGGCGGAAATTTATAATGAATGGCCATCAAAGTTGATACTGTGCAATGTGTGAATGCAGAAAATTGGATAGGGGCGTCATACTTGAGGACCTCTATTTCCTGCAAATCTAATAGTTAGAGAAAAGTAACACTTGATTATGATAGTAAAGGAATTCTTCTATAAGCCCACCAAATATGAAGAGATTCTGTGGTGTAAATTTTTAATAAATGGCCATCAAAGTTGATACTGTGCAATGTGGGATTGCAGAAAATTGGATGGGGGCCTCATACTTGAGGGCCCCTATTTCCTGCAAATCAAATAGTTAGAGTAAAGTAACACTTGATTATGATAGTAAAGGAATTCTTCTATAAGCCTACCAAATATGAAAAGATTCTGTGGCGGAAATTTATCATGAATGGCCATCAAAGTTGATACTGTGCAATGTGTGAATGCAGAAAATTGGATAGGGGCGTCATACTTGAGGACCTCTATTTCCTGCAAATCTAATAGTTAGAGAAAAGTAACACTTGATTATGATAGTAAAGGAATTCTTCTATAAGCCCACCAAATATGAAGAGATTCTGTGGTGTAAATTTTTAATAAATGGCCATCAAAGTTGATACTGTGCAATGTGGGATTGCAGAAAATTGGATGGGGGCCTCATACTTGAGGGCCCCTATTTCCTGCAAATCAAATAGTTAGAGTAAAGTAACACTTGATTATGATAGTAAAGGAATTCTTCTATAAGCCTACCAAATATGAAAAGATTCTGTGGCGGAAATTTATCATGAATGGCCATCAAAGTTGATACTGTGCAATGTGTGAATGCAGAAAATTGGATAGGGGCGTCATACTTGAGGACCTCTATTTCCTGCAAATCTAATAGTTAGAGAAAAGTAACACTTGATTATGATAGTAAAGGAATTCTTCTATAAGCCCACCAAATATGAAGAGATTCTGTGGTGTAAATTTTTAATAAATGGCCATCAAAGATGATACTGTGCAATGTGGGAATGCAGAAAATTGGATAGGGGCGTCATACTTGAGGATCTCTATTTCCTGCAAATCAAATAGTTAGAAAAAAGTAACACTTGATTATGATAGAAGAGGAATTGTTTTATAAGCCTACCAAATATTAAAAGATTCTGTGATGGAAATTTTTAATAAATGGCCTTCAAAGTTGATACTGTGCAAAGTGGGATTGCAGAAAATTGGATGGGGGCGTCATACTTGAGGGCCTCTATTTCCTGCAAATCAAATAGTTAGAAATAAGTAACAATTGATTATGATAGGAGAGGAATTCTTCTTTAAGCCCACCAAATATGAAGAGATTCTGTGGCGGAAATTTTAAATAAATGGCCATCAAATTTGATACTGTGCACTGTGTGAATGCAGAAAATTGGATAGGGGCGTCATACTTGTGGACCTCTATTTCCTGCAAATCAAATAGTTAAAAAAAAAAGTAACACTTGATTATGATAGAAGAGGAATTATTCTATAAGCCTATCAAATATGAAGAGATTCTGTGATGGAAATTTTTAATAAATGGCCATCAAAGTTGATACTGTGCAATGTGTGAATGCAGAACATTGGATAGGGGCGTCATACTTGTGGACCTCTATTCCCTGCAAATCAAATAGTTAAAAAAAAAGGAACACTTGATTATGATAGAATAGGAATTCTTCTATAACCCAACTAAATATGAAAAGATTTTGTGGTGGAAATTTTTAATAAATGGCCTTCAAATTTGATACTGTGCAATGTGGGATTGCAGAAAATTGGATGGGGGCGTCATACTTGAGGGCCTCTATTTCCTGCAAATCAAATAGTTCGAAAAAAGTAGCACTTGATTATGATAGAAGAGGGATCCTCCTATGAGCTTACCAAATATGAGGAGATTCTGTGGCGGAAATTTTTAATAAATGGCCATCAAAGTTGATACTGTGAAATGTGTGAATGCAGAAAATTGGATAGGGGCGTCATATTTGAGGACCTCTATTTCCTGCAAATTAAATGGTTAGAAAAAAGTAACACTTGATTATGATAGTAGAGGAATTCTTCTATAAGCCCACCAAATATAAAGAGATTCTGTGGTGTAAATTTATAATAAATGGCCTTCAAATTTGATACTGTGCAATGTGGGATTGCAGAAAATTGGATGGGGAAGTCATACTTGAGGGCCTCTTTTTCCTGCAAATCAAATAGTTAGAGAAAAGTAACACTTGATTATGATAGCAGAAGAATTCTTCTATAAGCCCACCAAATATGAAAAGATTATGTGGAGGAAATTTTTAATAAATGGCCATCAAAGTTGATACTGTGCAATGTGTGAATGCAGAACATTGGATAGGGGCGTCATACTTGTGGACCTCTATTCCCTGCAAATCAAATAGTTAAAAAAAAAGTAACACTTGATTATGATAGAAGAGGAATTCTTCTATAACCCCACTAAATATGAAAAGATTTTGTGGTGGAAATTTTTAATAAATGGCCTTCAAATTTGATACTGTGCAATGTGGGATTGCAGAAAATTGGATAGGGGCGTCATATTTGAGGACCTCTATTTCCTGCAAATCAAATGGTTAGAAAAAAGTAACACTTGATTATGATAGTAGAGGAATTCTTCTATAAGCCCACCAAATATGAAGAGATTCTGTGATGTAAATTTTTAATAAATGGCCTTCAAATTTGATACTGTGCAATGTGGGATTGCAGAAAATTGGATGGGGAAGTCATACTTGAGGGCCTCTATTTCCTGCAAATCAAATAGTTAGAGAAAAGTAACACTTGATTATGATAGTAGAAGAATTGATCTATAAGCCCACAAAATATGAAGAGATTCTGTGGTGAAAATTTTTAATAAATAGCCATCAAAGTTGATACTGTGCAATGTGGGATTGCAGAAAATTGGATGGGGGCCTCATACTTGAGGGCCCCTATTTCCTGCAAATCAAATAGTTAGAGAAAAGTAACACTTGATTTTGAAAGTCAAGGAATTCTTCTATAAGCCTACCAAATATGAAAAGATTCTGTGGCGGAAATTTATAATGAATGGCCATCAAAGTTGATACTGTGCAATGTGTGAATGCAGAAAATTGGATAGGGGCGTCATACTTGAGGACCTCTATTTCCTGCAAATCTAATAGTTAGAGAAAAGTAACACTTGATTATGATAGTAAAGGAATTCTTCTATAAGCCCAACAAATATGAAGAGATTCTGTGGTGTAAATTTTTAATAAATGGCCATCAAAGTTGATACTGTGCAATGTGGGATTGCAGAAAATTGGATGGGGGCCTCATACTTGAGGGCCCCTATTTCCTGCAAATCAAATAGTTAGAGTAAAGTAACACTTGATTATGATAGTAAAGGAATTCTTCTATAAGCCTACCAAATATGAAAAGATTCTGTGGCGGAAATTTATAATGAATGGCCATCAAAGTTGATACTGTGCAATGTGTGAATGCAGAAAATTGGATAGGGGCGTCATACTTGAGGACCTCTATTTCCTGCAAATCAAATAGTTAGAAAAAAGTAACACTTGATTATGATAGAAGAGGAATCCTCTCATAAGCCCACCAAACATGAAGAGATTCTGTGGTGGAAATTTTTAATAAACGGCCATCAAAGTTGATACTGTGCAATGTGTGAATGCAGAAAATTGGATAGGGGCGTCATACTTGTGGATCTCTATTTCCTGCAAATCAAATAGTGAGAAAAAAGTAACACTTGATTATGATAGAAGAGGAATACTCCTATACGCCCACAAAATATGAAGAGATTTTGTAGTGGAAATTTTTAATAAATGGCCTTCAAAGTTGATACTGTGCAAAGTGGGATTGCAGAAAATTGGATGGGGGCGTCATACTTGAGGGCCTCTATTTCCTGCAAATCAAATAGTTAGAAAAAAACAAACAATTGATTATGATAGGAGAGGAATTCTTCTTTAAGCCTACCAAATATGAAGAGATTCTGTGGTGTAAATTTATAATAAATGGCCTTCAAATTTGATACTGTGCAATGTGGGATTGCAGAAAATTGGATGGGGAAGTCATACTTGAGGGCCTCTATTCCCTGCAAATCAAATAGTTAAAAAAAAAGTAACACTTGATTATGATAGAAAAGGAATTCTTCTATAACCCCACTAAATATGAAAAGATTTTGTGGTGGAAATTTTTAATAAATGGCCTTCAAATTTGATACTGTGCAATGTGGGATTGCAGAAAATTGGATAGGGGCGTCCTATTTGAGGACCTCTATTTCCTGCAAATCAAATGGTTAGAAAAAAGTAACACTTGATTATGATAGTAGAGGAATTCTTCTATAAGCCCACCAAAAATGAAGAGATTCTGTGATGTAAATTTTTAATAAATGGCCTTCAAATTTGATACTGTGCAATGTGGGATTGCAGAAAATTGGATGGGGAAGTCATATTTGAGGGCCTCTATTTCCTGCAAATCAAATAGTTAGAGAAAGGTAACACTTGATTATGATAGAAGAAGAATTGATCTATAAGCCCACAAAATATGAAGAGATTCTGTGGTGGGAATTTTTAATAAATAGCCATCAAAGTTGATACTGTGCAATGTGGGATTGCAGAAAATTGGATGGGGGCCTCATACTTGAGGGCCCCTATTTCCTGCAAATCAAATAGTTAGAGTAAAGAAACACTTGATTTTGAAAGTCAAGGAATTCTTCAATAAGCCTACCAAATATGAAAAGATTCTGTGGCGGAAATTTATAATGAATGGCCATCAAAGTTGATACTGTGCAATGTGTGAAAGCAGAAAATTGGATAGGGGCGTCATACTTGAGGACCTCTATTTCCTGCAAATCTAATAGTTAGAGAAAAGTAACACTTGATTATGATAGTAAAGGAATTCTTCTATAAGCCCACCAAATATGAAGAGATTCTGTGGTGTAAATTTTTAAAAAAATGGCCATCAAACTTGATACTGTGCAATGTGGGATTGCAGAAAATTGGATGGGGGCCTCATACTTGAGGGCCCCTATTTCCTGCAAATCAAATAGTTAGAGTAAAGTAACAGTTGATTATGATAGTAAAGGAATTCTTCTATAAGCCTACCAAATATGAAAAGATTCTGTGGCGGAAATTTATAATGAATGGCCATCAAAGTTGATACTGTGCAATGTGTGAATGCAGAAAATTGGATAGGGGCGTCATACTTGAGGACCTCTATTTCCTGCAAATCAAATAGTTAGAAAAAAGTAACACTTGATTATGATAAAAGAGGAATCCTCTCATGAGCCCACCAAACATGAAGAGATTCTGTGGTGGAAATTTTTAATAAACGGCCATCAAAGTTGATACTGTGCAATGTGTGAATGCAGAAAATTGGATAGGGGCGTCATACTTGCGGATCTCTATTTCCTGCAAATCAAATAGTTAGAAAAAAGTAACACTTGATTATGATAGAAGAGGAATCCTCTCATAAGCCCACCAAGCATGAAGAGATTCTGTGGTGGAAATTTTTAATAAACGGCCATCAAAGTTGATACTGTGCAATGTGGGATTGCAGAAAATAGGATGGGGGCCTCATACTTGAGGGCCTCTATTTCCTGCAAATCAAATAGTTAGAGTAAAGTAACACTTGATTATGATAGTAGAGGAATTGTTCTATAAGCCTATCAAATATTAAAAGATTCTGTGATGGAAATTTTTAATAAATGGCCTTCAAAGTTGATACTGTGCAAAGTGGGATTGCAGAAAATTGGATGGGGGCGTCATACTTGAGGGCCTCTATTTCCTGCAAATCAAATAGTTAGAAAAAAACTAACAATTGATTATGATAGGAGAGGAATTTTTCTTAAAGCCCACTAAATATGAAGAGATTCTGTAATGGAAATTTTTAATAAATGGCCATCAAAGTTGATACTGTGCAATGTGTGAATGCAGAACATTGGATAGGGGCGTCATACTTGTGGACCTCTATTCCCTGCAAATCAAATAGTTAAAAAAAAAGTAACACTTGATTATGATAGAAAAGGAATTCTTCTATAACCCCACTAAATATGAAAAGATTTTGTGTTGGAAATTTTTAATAAATGGCCTTCAAATTTGATACTGTGCAATGTGGGATTGCAGAAAATTGGATGGGGGCGTCATACTTGAGGGCCTCTATTTCCTGCAAATCAAATAGTTCGAAAAAAATAGCACTTGATTATGATAGAAGAGGGATCCTCCTATGAGCTTACCAAATATGAAGAGATTCTGTGGTGGAAATTTTGAATAAATGGCCATCAAAGTTGATACTGTGAAATGTGTGAATGCAGAAAATTGGATAGGGGCGTCATATTTGAGGACCTCTATTTCCTGCAAATCAAATGGTTAGAAAAAAGTAACACTTGATTATGATAGTAGAGGAATTCTTCTATAAGCCCACTAAATATGAAGAGAATCTGTTGCGGAAATTTTTAATAAATGGCCATCAAAATTGATACTGTGCAATGTATGAATGCAGAAAATTGGATGGGGACGTCATACTTGAGGATCTCTATTTCCTGCAAATGAAATAGTGAGAAAAAAGTAACACTTGATTATGATAGTAAAGGAATCCTCCTATAAGACCACCAAATATGAAGAGATTCTGTAGTGGAAATTTAATAAATGGCCTTCAAAGTTGATACTGTGCAATGTGGGATTGCAGAAAATTGGATAGGGGCGTCATACTTGAGGATCTCTATTTCCTGCAAATAAAATAGTTAGAAAAAAGTAACACTTGATTATGATAGAAGAGGAATTGTTTTATAAGCCTACCAAATATTAAAAGATTCTGTGATGGAAATTTTTAATAAATGGCCTTCAAAGTTGATACTGTGCAAAGTGGGATTGCAGAAAATTGGATGGGGGCGTCATACTTGAGGGCCTCTATTTCCTGCAAATCAAATAGTTAGAAAAAAAGTAACAATTGATTATGATAGAAGAGGAATTCTTCTTTAAGCCCACCAAATATGAAGAGATTCTGTGGCGGAAATTTTAAATAAATGGCCATCAAATTTGATACTGTGCACTGTGTGAATGCAGAAAATTGGATAGGGGCGTCATACTTGTGGACCTCTATTTCCTGCAAATCAAATAGTAAAAAAAAAAGTAACACTTGATTATGATAGAAGAGGAATTATTCTATAAGCCCATTAAATATGAAGAGATTCTGTGATGGAAATTATTAATAAATGGCCATCAAAGTTGATACTGTGCAATGTGTGAATGCAGAACATTGGATAGGGGCGTCATACTTGTGGACCTCTATTCCCTGCAAATCAAATAGTTAAAAAAAAAGGAACACTTGATTATGATAGAAGAGGAATTCTTCTATAACCCCACGAAATATGAAAAGATTTTGTGGTGGAAATTTTTAATAAATGGCCTTCAAATTTGATACTGTGCAATGTGGGATTGCAGAAAATTGGATGGGGGCGTCATACTTGAGGGCCTCTATTTCCAGCAAATCAAATAGTTCGAAAAAAGTAGCACTTGATTATGATAGAAGAGGGATCCTCCTATGAGCTTACCAAATATGAAGAGATTCTGTGGCGGAAATTTTTAATAAATGGCGATCAAAGTTGATACTGTGAAATGTGTGAATGCAGAAAATTGGATAGGGGCGTCATATTTGAGGACCTCTATTTCCTGCAAATCAAATGGTTAGAAAAAAGTAACACTTGATTATGATAGAAGAGGAATTCTTCTATAAGCCCACCAAATATGAAGAGATTCTGTGGCGGAAATTTTTAATAAATGGCCATCAAAGTTGATACTGTGCAATGTGTGAATGCAGAACATTGGATAGGGGCGTCATACTTGTGGACCTCTATTCCCTGCAAATCAAATAGTTAAAAAAAAAAGTAACACTTGATTATGATTTAAGAGGAATTCTTCTAGAACCCCACTAAATATGAAAAGATTTTGTAGTGGAAATTTTTAATAAATGGCCTTCAAATTTGATACTGTGCAATGTGGGATTGCAGAAAATTGGATAGGGGCGTCATATTTGAGGACCTCTATTTCCTGCAAATCAAATGGTTAGAAAAAAGTAACACTTGATTATGATAGGAGAGGAATTCTTCTTTAAGCCTACCAAATATGAAGAGATTCTGTGGTGTAAATTTATAATAAATGGCCTTCAAATTTGATACTGTGCAATGTGGGATTGCAGAAAATTGGATGGGGAAGTCATACTTGAGGGCCTCTATTCCCTGCAAATCAAATAGTTAAAAAAAAAGTAACACTTGATTATGATAGAAGAGGAATTCTTCTATAACCCCACTAAATATGAAAAGATTTTGTGGTGGAAATTTTTAATAAATGGCCTTCAAATTTGATACTGTGCAATGTGGGATTGCAGAAAATTGGATAGGGGCGTCATATTTGAGGACCTCTATTTCCTGCAAATCAAATGGTTAGAAAAAAGTAACACTTGATTATGATAGTAGAGGAATTCTTCTATAAGCCCACCAAATATGAAGAGATTCTGTGATGTAAATTTTTAATAAATGGCCTTCAAATTTGATACTGTGCAATGTGGGATTGCAGAAAATTGGATGGGGAAGTCATATTTGAGGGCCTCTATTTCCTGCAAATCAAATAGTTAGAGAAAGGTAACACTTGATTATGATAGAAGAAGAATTGATCTATAAGCCCACAAAATATGAAGAGATTCTGTGGTGGGAATTTTTAATAAATGGCGATCAAAGTTGATACTGTGAAATGTGTGAATGCAGAAAATTGGATAGGGGCGTCATATTTGAGGACCTCTATTTCCTGCAAATCAAATGGTTAGAAAAAAGTAACACTTGATTATGATAGGAGAGGAATTCTTCTATAAGCCCACCAAATATGAAGAGATTCTGTGGCGGAAATTTTTAATAAATGGCCATCAAAGTTGATACTGTGCAATGTGTGAATGCAGAACATTGGATAGGGGCGTCATACTTGTGGACCTCTATTCCCTGCAAATCAAATAGTTAAAAAAAAAAGTAACACTTGATTATGATTGAAGAGGAATTCTTCTATGACCCCACTAAATATGAAAAGATTTTGTAGTGGAAATTTTTAATAAATGGCCTTCAAATTTGATACTGTGCAATGTGGGATTGCAGAAAATTGGATAGGGGCGTCATATTTGAGGACCTCTATTTCCTGCAAATCAAATGGTTAGAAAAAAGTAACACTTGATTATGATAGTAGAGAAATTCTTCTATAAGCCCACTAAATATGAAGAGATTCTGTGATGTAAATTTTTAATAAATGGCCTTCAAATTTGATACTGTGCAATGTGGGATTGCAGAAAATTGGATGGGGAAGTCATACTTGGGGGCCTCTATTTCCTGCAAATCAAATAGTTAGAAAAAAAGTAACAATTGATTATGATAGAAGCGGAATTATTCTATAAGCCCATAAAATATAAAGAGATTCTGTGATGGAAATTATTAATAAATGGCCATCAAAGTTGATACTGTGCAATGTGTGAATGCAGAACATTGGATAGGGGCGTCATACTTGTGGACCTCTATTCCCTGCAAATCAAATAGTTAAAAAAAAGGAACACTTGATTATGATAGAAGAGGAATTCTTCTATAACCCCACTAAATATGAAAAGATTTTGTGGTGGAAATTTTGAATAAATGGCCTTCAAATTTGATACTGTGCAATGTGGGATTGCAGAAAATTGGATGGGTGCGTCATACTTGAGGGCCTCTATTTCCTGCAAATCAAATAGTTCGAAAAAAGTAGCACTTGATTATGATAGAAGAGGGATCCTCCTATGAGCTTACCAAATATGAAGAGATTCTGTGGCGGAAATTTTTAATAAATGGCCATCAAAGTTGATACTGTGAAATGTGTGATTGCAGAAAATTGGATGGGGGCGTCATACTTGAGGGCCTCTATTTCCAGCAAATCAAATAGTTCGAAAAAAGTAGCACTTGATTATGATAGAAGAGGGATCCTCCTATGAGCTTACCAAATATGAAGAGATTCTGTGGCGGAAATTTTTAATAAATGGCGATCAAAGTTGATACTGTGAAATGTGTGAATGCAGAAAATTGGATAGGGGCGTCATATTTGAGGACCTCTATTTCCTGCAAATCAAATGGTTAGAAAAAAGTAACACTTGATTATGATAGAAGAGGAATTCTACTATAAGCCCACCAAATATGAAGAGATTCTGTGGCGGAAATTTTTAATAAATGGCCATCAAAGTTGATACTGTGCAATGTGTGAATGCAGAACATTGGATAGGGGCGTCATACTTGTGGACCTCTATTCCCTGCAAATCAAATAGTTAAAAAAAAAAGTAACACTTGATTATGATTTAAGAGGAATTCTTCTAGAACCCCACTAAATATGAAAAGATTTTGTAGTGGAAATTTTTAATAAATGGCCTTCAAATTTGATACTGTGCAATGTGGGATTGCAGAAAATTGGATAGGGGCGTCATATTTGAGGACCTCTATTTCCTGCAAATCAAATGGTTAGAAAAAAGTAACACTTGATTATGATAGAAGAGGAATTCTTCTATAACCCCACTAAATATGAAAAGATTTTGTGGTGGAAATTTTTAATAAATGGCCTTCAAATTTGATACTGTGCAATGTGGGATTGCAGAAAATTGGATAGGGGCGTCATATTTGAGGACCTCTATTTCCTGCAAATCAAATGGTTAGAAAAAAGTAACACTTGATTATGATAGTAGAGGAATTCTTCTATAAGCCCAACAAATATGAAGAGATTCTGTGATGTAAATTTTTAATAAATGGCCTTCAAATTTGATACTGTGCAATGTGGGATTGCAGAAAATTGGATGGGGAAGTCATATTTGAGGGCCTCTATTTCCTGCAAATCAAATAGTTAGAGAAAGGTAACACTTGATTATGATAGAAGAAGAATTGATCTATAAGCCCACAAAATATGAAGAGATTCTGTGGTGGGAATTTTTAATAAATGGCGATCAAAGTTGATACTGTGAAATGTGTGAATGCAGAAAATTGGATAGGGGCGTCATATTTGAGGACCTCTATTTCCTGCAAATCAAATAGTTAGAAAAAAGTAACACTAGATTATGATAGAAGAGGAATTCTTCTATAAGCCCACCAAATATGAAGAGATTCTGTGGCGGAAATTTTTAATAAATGGCCATCAAAGTTGATACTGTGCAATGTGTGAATGCAGAACATTGGATAGGGGCGTCATACTTGTGGACCTCTATTCCCTGCAAATCAAATAGTTAAAAAAAAAAGTAACACTTGATTATGATTGAAGAGGAATTCTTCTATAACCCCACTAAATATGAAAAGATTTTGTAGTGGAAATTTTTAATAAATGGCCTTCAAATTTGATACTGTGCAATGTGGGATTGCAGAAAATTGGATAGGGGCGTCATATTTGAGGACCTCTATTTCCTGCAAATCAAATGGTTAGAAAAAAGTAACACTTGATTATGATAGTAGAGAAATTTTTCTATAAGCCCACCAAATATGAAGAGATTCTGTGATGTAAATTTTTAATAAATGGCCTTCAAATTTGATACTGTGCAATGTGGGATTGCAGAAAATTGGATGGGGAAGTCATACTTGGGGGCCTCTATTTCCTGCAAATCAAATAGTTAGAAAAAAAGTAACAATTGATTATGATAGAAGCGGAATTATTCTATAAGCCCATAAAATATAAAGAGATTCTGTGATGGAAATTATTAATAAATGGCCATCAAAGTTGATACTGTGCAATGTGTGAATGCAGAACATTGGATAGGGGCGTCATACTTGTGGACCTCTATTCCCTGCAAATCAAATAGTTAAAAAAAAAGGAACACTTGATTATGATAGAAGAGGAATTCTTCTATAACCCCACTAAATATGAAAAGATTTTGTGGTGGAAATTTTGAATAAATGGCCTTCAAATTTGATACTGTGCAATGTGGGATTGCAGAAAATTGGATGGGTGCGTCATACTTGAGGGCCTCTATTTCCTGCAAATCAAATAGTTCGAAAAAAGTAGCACTTGATTATGATAGAAGAGGGATCCTCCTATGAGCTTACCAAATATGAAGAGATTCTGTGGCGGAAATTTTTAATAAATGGCCATCAAAGTTGATACTGTGAAATGTGTGAATGCAGAAAATTGGATAGGGGCGTCATATTTGAGGACCTCTATTTCCTGCAAATCAAATGGTTAGAAAAAAGTAACACTTGATTATAATAGTAGAGGAACTCTTCTATAAGCCCACCAAATATGAAGAGATTCTGTGGTGTAAATTTATAATAAATGGCCTTCAAATTTGATACTGTGCAATGTGGGATTGCAGAAAATTGGATGGGGAAGTCATACTTGAGGGCCTCTATTTCCTGCAAATCAAATAGTTAGAGAAAAGTAACACTTGATTATGATAGTAGAAGAATGAATCTATAAGCCCACCAAATATGAGGAGATTCTGTGGCGGAAATTTTTAATAAATGGCCATCAAAGTTGATACTGTGCAATGTGTGAATGCAGAACATTGGATAGGGGCGTCATACTTGTGGACCTCTATTCCCTGCAAATCAAATAGTTAAAAAAAAAGTAACACTTGATTATGATAGAAGAGGAATTCTTCTATAACCCCACCAAATATGAAGAGATTCTGTGATGTAAATTTTTAATAAATGGCCTTCAAATTTGATACTGTGCAATGTGGGATTGCAGAAAATTGGATGGGGAAGTCATACTTGAGGGCCTCTATTTCCTGCAAATCAAATAGTTAGAGAAAAGTAACATTTGATTATGATACTAGAAGAATTAATCTATAAGCCCACAAAATATGAAGAGATTCTGTGGTGGAAATTTTTAATAAATAGCCATCAAAGTTGATACTGTGCAATGTGGGATTGCAGAAAATTGGATGGGGGCGTCATACTTGAGGGCCCCTATTTCCTGCAAATCAAATAGTTAGAGTAAAGTAACACTTGATTTTGAAAGTCAAAGAATTCTTCTATAAGCCTACCAAATATGAAAAGATTCTGTCGCGGAAATTCATAATGAATGGCCATCAAAGTTGATACTGTGCAATGTGTGAATGCAGAAAATTGGATAGGGGCGTCATACTTGAGGACCTCTATTTCCTGCAAATCTAATAGTTAGAGAAAAGTAACACTTGATTATGATAGTTAAGGAATTCTTCTATAAGCTTACCAAATATGAAGAGATTCTGTGGTGTAAATTTTTAATAAATGGCCATCAAAGTTGATACTGTGCAATGTGGGATTGCAGAAAATTGGATGGGGGCCTCATACTTGAGGGCCCCTATTTCCTGCAAATCAAATAGTTAGAGTAAAGTAACACTTGATTATGATAGTAAAGGAATTTTTCTATAAGCCTACCAAATATGAAAAGATTCTGTGGCGGAAATTTATAATGAATGGCCATCAAAGTTGATACTGTGCAATGTGTGAATGCAGAAAATTGGATAGGGGCGTCATACTTGAGGACCTCTATTTCCTGCAAATCAAATAGTTAGAAAAAAGTAACACTTGATTATGATAGAAGAGGAATCCTCTCATAAGCCCACCAAACATGAAGAGATTCTGTGGTGGAAATTTTTTAATAAACGGCCATCAAAGTTGATACTGTGCAATGTGTGAATGCAGAAAATTGGATAGGGGCGTCATACTTGCGGATCTCTATTTCCTGCAAATCAAATAGTTAGAAAAAAGTAACACTTGATTATGATAGAAGAGGAATACTCCTATACGCCCACAAAATATGAAGAGATTTTGTAGTGGAAATTTTTAATAAATGGCCTTCAAAGTTGATACTGTGCAATGTGGGATTGCAGAACATTGGATAGGGGCGTCATACTTGTGGACCTCTATTCCCTGCAAATCAAATAGTTAAAAAAAAAGTAACACTTGATTATGATAGAAGAGGAATTCTTCTATAACCCCACTAAATATGAAAAGATTTTGTGGTGAAAATTTTTAATAAATGGCCTTCAAATTTGATACTGTGCAATGTGGGATTGCAGAAAATTGGATAGGGGCGTCATATTTGAGGACCTCTATTTCCTGCAAATCAAATGGTTAGAAAAAAGTAACACTTGATTATGATAGTAGAGGAATTCTTCTATAAGCCCACCAAATATGAAGAGATTCTGTGATGTAAATTTTTAATAAATGGCCTTCAAATTTGATACTGTGCAATGTGGGATTGCAGAAAATTGGATGGGGAAGTCATACTTGAGGGCCTCTATTTCCTGCAAATCAAATAGTTAGAGAAAAGTAACATTCGATTATGATACTAGAAGAATTAATCTATCAGCCCACAAAATATGAAGAGATTCTGTGGTGGAAATTTTTAATAAATAGCCATCAAAGTTGATACTGTGCAATGTGGGATTGCAGAAAATTGGATGGGGGCCTCATACTTGAGGGCCCCTATTTCCTGCAAATCAAATAGTTAGAGAAAAGTAACACTTGATTTTGAAAGTCAAAGAATTCTTCTATAAGCCTACCAAATATGAAAAGATTCTGTGGCGGAAATTTATAATGAATGGCCATCAAAGTTGATACTGTGCAATGTGTGAATGCAGAAAATTGGATAGGGGCGTCATACTTGAGGACCTCTATTTCCTGCAAATCTAATAGTTAGAGAAAAGTAACACTTGATTATGATAGTAAAGGAATTCTTCTATAAGCTTACCAAATATGAAGAGATTCTGTGGTGTAAATTTTTAATAAATGGCCATCAAAGTTGATACTGTGCAATGTGGGATTGCAGAAAATTGGATGGGGGCCTCATACTTGAGGGCCCCTATTTCCTGCAAATCAAATAGTTAGAGTAAAGTAACACTTGATTATGATAGTAAAGGAATTTTTCTATAAGCCTACCAAATATGAAAAGATTCTGTGGCGGAAATTTATAATGAATGGCCATCAAAGTTGATACTGTGCAATGTGTGAATGCAGAAAATTGGATAGGGGCGTCATACTTGAGGACCTCTATTTCCTGCAAATCAAATAGTTAGAAAAAAGTAACACTTGATTATGATAGAAGAGGAATCCTCTCATAAGCCCACCAAACATGAAGAGATTCTGTGGTGGAAATTTTTAATAAACGGCCATCAAAGTTGATACTGTGCAATGTGTGAATGCAGAAAATTGGATAGGGGCGTCATACTTGCGGATCTCTATTTCCTGCAAATCAAATAGTTAGAAAAAAGTAACACTTGATTATGATAGAAGAGGAATACTCCTATACGCCCACAAAATATGAAGAGATTTTGTAGTGGAAATTTTTAATAAATGGCCTTCAAAGTTGATACTGTGCAATGTGGGATTGCAGAAAATAGGATGGGGGCCTCATACTTGAGGGCCTCTATTTCCTGCAAATCAAATAGTTAGAGTAAAGTAACACTTGATTATGATAGTAGAAGAATTGTTCTATAAGCCTACCAAATATTAAAAGATTCTGTGACGGAAATTTTTAATAAATGGCCTTCAAAGTTGATACTGTGCAAAGTGGGATTGCAGAAAATTGGATGGGGGCGTCATACTTGAGGGCCTCTATTTCCTGCAAATCAAATAGTTAGAAAAAAACTAACAATTGATTATGATAGGAGAGGAATTCTTCTTTAAGCCCACCAAATATGAAGAGATTCTGTGGTGTAAATTTATAATAAATGGCCTTCAAATTTGATACTGTGCAATGTGGGATTGCAGAAAATTGGATGGGGAAGTCATACCTGAGGGCCTCTATTTCCTGCAAATCAAATAGTTAGAGAAAAGTAACACTTGATTATGATAGTAGACGAATTAATCTATAAGCCCACCAAATATGAAGAGATTCTGTGGCGGAAATTTTTAATAAATGGCCATCAAAGTTGATACTGTGCAATGTGTGAATGCAGAACATTGGATAGGGGCGTCATACTTGTGGACCTCTATTCCCTGCAAATCAAATAGTTAAAAAAAAAGTAACACTTGATTATGATAGAAGAGGAATTCTTCTATAACCCCACTAAATATGAAAAGATTTTGTGGTGGAAATTTTTAATAAATGGCCTTCAAATTTGATACTGTGCAATGTGGGATTGCAGAAAATTGGATGGGGGCGTCATACTTGAGGGCCTCTATTTCCTGCAAATCAAATAGTTAGAAAAAAGTAACACTTGATTATGATAGTAAACAGATCCTACTATAAGCCCACTAAATATGAAGAGATTTTGTGGTGGAAATTTTTAATAAATGGCCATCAAAATTTGTACTGCGCAATGTGCAAATGCAGACAATTGGATGGGGGCGTCATACTTGAGGACCTCCATTTCCTGCAAATCAAATATTTAGAAAAAGTAATATTCGCATGTCATAACATATGTATCCTACTATATGCCATAGAATATCAAGAGATTCTGTTGTGGAATTTTTAAATGAATGGCCATTAAAATTGATACTGTGTAATTTGCCAATGCAGACAATTGGATGGGGGGATCATGTTTGAGGGCTGATAATTCCGGCAAATCAAAGTGTTTGTCAAAAGTTACCATTCAATAGCATAACTCATCGATCCTATTATAAAATTTCAAAACATGAAAAGATTCCATTGTGGAATTTTAAAATAAATGGCCGTCAAATTTGGGACTGTTTAATGTGTTCATGCAGGCAATTGAATGGGGGTGCATACTTGAGGGCCTGTAGTTCCTGTGAATGAAGCAGTTTGTAAAAAGTACCTCTTGCTTACTACAGGTTGTAGTATCAACTCACTGAATATGAAAAGATTCGGTGCCAAACTTATTGAATAAATGGCTATCAAATCAGGAACTATTGTAATGTGTGAATGGAGAGGACTGATTGGGGTACCATGTTTGAGAGCCTGTAATTCCTGTCAATCAAAACGTTTGTGAAAAATAACAATTCCTGACCATGCTACATGCACTGTAATATAAATTGACTGAATATGAAGAGATTCTATGATGGGATTATGAAAAAAATGGGCATCAATGTCGGAACTGTTGCAGTGTGCGAAAGGAGATGATCGAATGTGGGGCCACGTTTCAGGGTCTGTAATTCCTGCAAATACAAAACTTTTAGAAAAATAACAGTTGCCACACTACATCCTTTGTATTATTATAAAAACCTGAATATAGAGATTCCAATGTAGAAATATAAAATAAATGGCCATTGAATTTTGTTACTCTTGCAATGTACGCATGTAGACAGTTGAAATGGGGGTGATTTTTAAGGGCCTGTAATTTCTGCAAGTCAAGAAGTTTGTGGAATATAACACCTCCTTTACATGCTTCATGTATTCTTGTACAAGCACATTGAAAATGAAAAGATTCCATGGCGGAATTATTAAAGAAATGGCAATCAAATTAGCCACTTTGCAGTGTGAGAATGAAAATAAATAATTTTATTATTCTGTTGTGCATGAATGCCATGAACAATGAAATTTTCACATACATGCTCTAAAATTCATAAAAATACAGCATAATAAAATTTTTTAAAAGTATTATCAAAACGGAGAAGTGTTGGGTTCTTCATTGGTGAAATTATGAACAAATGGTGGCAAAAACTAACCATTTATTCGGCGAGCAAATTAGTCCAATCTCTTTTCTTTCATGTTTATGTTTAGGTCAAGAAAATAATTTTGAAATAAATAAAACACTTACGTTCAGGTACTTAAGTTGGAGATATCTAATTCTATCATTGACTTATTCGGTCTGTAAGATTATATAACTTGAAATATTTTGCATAAGTGAAAATTAAACAATATGCTCAAGGTTATTTTATTTTGCAAGGCATACATGGATATTTCTGGTGAAGGGGAAGGTTAAGAGGTTAAATACACCTAAGAAGACAAATGAATAGTTTGATGAAAACATACAATTACAAATGTGTTTGTAACAAAAACCATCAAATGTCGGTGGGCCGCAGGACCGAGTAAGGCAAGTTCAAGCGAACGCATTTTTTTTTCAATCAAGGCAGTACAAAGTACTTCAGGTGATGCACATTGATTCAAAAATTTCCGGTACATTAGGCCGACACTTGACGTAAACTATTACAAGTAATATTCTGTCCAAGTTCTTTTTGACCAATTATTGGTACTAAAACACAGTCATCGATTCAATTTAATTCATGGTCACCCGTTCCATTGTCTTCATTCTCACACTGCAAAGTGGCTAATTTGATTGCCATTTCTTTAATAATTCCGCCATGGAATCTTTTCATTTTCAATGTGCTTGTACAAGAATACATGAAGCATGTAAAGGAGGTGTTACATTCCACAAACTTCTTGACTTGCAGAAATTACAGGCCCTCAAAAATCACCCCTATTTCAACTGTCTACATGCGTACATTGCAAGAGTAACAAAATTCAATGGCCATTTATTTAATATTTCTTCATTGGAATCTCTATATTCAGGTTTTTATAATAATACAAAGGATGTAGTGCGGCAAGCAACTGTTATTTTTCTGAAAGTTTTGTATTTGCAGGAATTACAGACCCTGAAACGTGGCCCCACATTCAATCATCTCCTTTCGCACACTGCAACAGTTCCGACATTGATGCCCATTTTTGTCATAATCCCATCATAGAATCTCTTCATATTCAGTCAATTTATATTACAGTGCATGTAGCATGGTCAGGAATTGTTATTTTTCACAAACGTTTTGATTGACAGGAATTACAGGCTCTCAAACATGGTACCCCAATCAGTCCTCTCCATTCACACATTACAATAGTTCCTGATTTGATAGCCATTTATTCAATAAGTTTGGCACCGAATCTTTTCATATTCAGTGAGTTGATACTACAACCTGTAGTAAGCAAGAGGTACTTTTTACAAACTGCTTCATTCACAGGAACTACAGGCCCTCAAGTATGCACCCCCATTCAATTGCCTGCATTAACACATCAAACAGTCCCAAATTTGACGGCCATTTATTTTAAAATTCCACAATGGAATCTTTTCATGTTTTAAAATTTTATAATAGGATCGATGAGTTATGCTATTGAATGGTAACTTTTGACAAACACTTTGATTTGCCGGAATTATCAGCTCTCAAACATGATCCCCCATCCAATTGTCTGCATTGGCAAATTACACAGTATCAATTTTAATGGCTATTCATTTAAAAATTCCACAACAGAATCTCTTGATATTCTATGGCATATAGTAGGATACATATGTTATGACATGCAAATGTAACTTTTTTCTAACTATTTGATTTGCAGGAAATGGAGGTCCTCAAGTATGACGCCCCCATCCAATTGTCTGCATTTGCACATTGCGCAGTACAAATTTTGATGGCCATTTATAAAAAATTTCCACCACAAAATCTCTTCATATTTAGTGGGCTTATAGTAGGATCTCTTTACTATCATAATCAAGTGTTACTTTTTTCTAACTATTTGATTTGCAGGAAATAGAGGCCCTCAAGTATGACGCCCCCATCCAATTTTCTGCAATCCCACATTGCACAGTATCAACTTTGAAGGCCATTTATTAAAAATTTCCGCCACAGAATCTCTTCATATTTGGTAGGCTTATAGGAGGTTCCCTCTTCTATCATAATCAAGTGCTACTTTTTTCTAACTATTTGATTTGCAGGAAATAGAGGTCCTCAAGTATGACGCCCCTATCCAATTTTCTGCATTCACACATTGCACAGTATCAACTTTGAAGGCCATTTATTAAAAATTTTCGAAACAGAATCTGTTCATATTTTGTGGGCTTATAGTAAAATTCCTCAACTATCATAATCAAGTGTTACTTTTTCCTAACTATTTGATTTGCAGGAAATAGAGGTCCGCAAGTATGACGCCCCCATCCAATTTTCTGCATTCCCACATTGCACAGTATCAAGTTTGAAGGCCATTTATTAAAAATTTCCACCACAGAATCTGTTCATATTTGGTGGGCTTATACCAAAATCCCTTTACTATCATAAGCAAGTGTTACTTTTTCCTAACTATTTGATTTGCAGGAAATAGAGGTCCGCAAGTATGACGCCCCCATCCAATTTTCTGCATTCCCACATTGCACAGTATCAAGTTTGAAGGCCATTTATTAAAAATTTCCACTACAGAATCTCTTCATATTTGGAGGGCTTATAGTAGGATCTCTTTACTATCATAATCAAGTGTTACTTTTTTCTAACTATTTGATTTGCAGGAAATAGAGGCCCTCAAGTATGACGCCCCCATCCAATTTTCTGCAATCCCACATTGCACAGTATCAACTTTGATGGCCATTTATTAAAAATTTCCGCCACAGAATCTCTTCATATTTGGTGGGCTAATAGAAGGATTCCTCTCCTATCATAATTAAGTGTTATTTTTATCTAACTATTTGATTTGCAGGAAATAGAGGTCCTCAAGTATGATGCCCCCATCCAATTTTCTGCATTCACACATTGCACAGTATCAACTTTGATGGCCATTTATTAAAAATCTCCACCACAGAATCTTTTTATATTTAGTGAGCTTATAGGGGGATCCCTCTCTTATCATAATCAAGTGTTACTTTTTTCTAACTATTTGATTTGCAGGAAATAGAAGTCCGCAAGTATGACGCCCCTATCCAATTTTCTGCATTCACACATTGCACAGTATCAACTTTGACGGCCATTTATAAAAACTTCCCACCACAGAATCTCTTTATATTTGGTGGGCTTATAGGAGGATTCATCTTCTATCGTAATCAAGTGTTACTTTTCTCTAACTGTTTGATTTGCAGGAAATAGAGGTCCTCAAGTATGACGCTCCCATCCAATTTTCTGCATTCCCACATTGCACAGTATCAACTTTGAAGGCCATTTATTAAAAATTTCCATCACAGAATCTCTTCATATTTGGTGGGCTTATAGGAGGATCCCTCTTCTATCATAATCAAGTGTTACTTTTTTCTAACTATTTGATTTGCAGGAAAAAAGAGGTCCGCAAGTATGATGCCCCTATCCAATTTTCTGCATTCACACATTGCACAGTATCAACTTTGATGGCCATTTATTAAAAATTTCCGCCACAGAATCTCTTCATATTTGGTGGTCTTATAGAAGGATTCCTCTACTTGCATAATCAAGTGTCACTTTTCTCTAACTATTTGCTTTAAGTAAAACATTATTACAGTTACATGCAATTATTTGTCATCTGGATTAACAGCAGCTCGCCAAAATCTCACATTTCAATCTGCACAAAATGTCAACTATTTATTGAAAAAAGAAAAAGTCATTTTCAAACCACATTATGGAAGTTGTTGACGATTTTTTTTTCTGAAGAAAATATGCACATTCTTTCGTTGAATAAGCCTCGGTTTTTCTCTCAACAAGCCGAATTTTGACAGCATTTGTATCACGTGATCAAAGTACCGCGCTATCCGCTGTAATTGCGCATCAAATTTTAAGCGGTGATAGTTTGACCGTCGTTTTGCGAACTGGTGATAGCTTGACCGCAGTTTCATACGGCCGCCTACATTCTGAAGTTAAGCGCTGTGGGCGTGATCGAAGCGAGTAGGGGAGAATACGCGTAACTCAAAAGCGTTTAACTCGAACCGCGTAAAAAAAAGTCTTACGCGCTAATGGGAGAATAGACCCCTTAATGAAGAACGGAGTCCCAAAGCTGTGCTAGCTGGTAGGAGACAAGCAGTTGCAAAAAGAGGAGAGAGGAGCATCAGTGTTGGTGGTTAGAAGGAGTTCTGAGCAGACAATTGTCAAATGGTTCGACAACAAACCAGCGCTGATGGCCTCCACTGTACATGGAAAGATCCTGAAGATATCTGCACCAGATTGTCCAACAAAGAAAAACCCTAGGTCCAGGTGCGAAGACTAGCAGTATCAGACATTACAATGACAACATGGGTGGCGTGGACCTATGTGACCGAATGCTCAGCTCTTACCGCATGTGAAACAGAACAAAGAAATGGACATCACATGTGATTAGACACTTCCTTGATGTTGCCATCGCTAATTCCTGGATCCAATACAATTCTGACGGCAAAGTGCTAAACCAATCAGCGAAGAAGTACCAGGACTTCAAACTGCTCCCGACTGAAGAGCTGTTGGAGAGTCCATACTTTAAAGACAGCAGTGAAGACGGTGAAAAAGACTTTGAGCCACCTACAAAAATGAGGATACAGTGGAAGGAAATTTAATACAGTAGATACAGATACAGTAGTGGAAATTTAATAAATGGCCTTCAAAGTTGATACTGTGCAATGTGGGATTGCAGAAAATTGGATGGGGGCGTCATACTTGAGGGCCTCTATTTCCTGCAAATCAAATAGTTAGAGAAAAGAAACACTTGATTATGATTGTAGAGGAATTCTTCTATAAGCCTACTAAATATGAAAAGATTCTGTGGTGGAAATTTTTAATAAATGGCCTTCAAAGTTGATACTGTGCAATGTGGGATTGCAGAAAATTGGATGGGGGCGTCATACTTGAGGGCCTCTATTTCCTGCAAATCAAATAGTTAGAAAAAAGTAACACTTAATTATGATAGTAGAGAAATTCTTCTATAAGCCCACCAAATATGAAGAGATTCTGTTGCGGAAATTTTTAATAAATGGCCATCAAAGTTGATACTGTGCAATGTGTGAATGCAGAAAATTGGATAGGGGCCTCATACTTGTGGACCTCTATTTCCTGCAAATCAAATAGTTAGAAAAAAGTAACACTTGATTATGATAGTAAACAGATCCTACTATAAGCCCACTAAATATGAAGAGATTTTGTGGTGGAAATTTTTAATAAATGGCCATCAAAATTTGTACTGCGCAATGTGCAAATGCAGACAATTGGATGGGGGCGTCATACTTGAGGACCTCCATTTCCTGCAAATCAAATATTTAGAAAAAGTAATATTCGCATGTCATAACATATGTATCCTACTATATGCCATAGAATATCAAGAGATTCTGTTGTGGAATTTTTAAATGAATGGCCATTAAAATTGATACTGTGTAATTTGCCAATGCAGACAATTGGATGGGGGGATCATGTTTGAGGGCTGATAATTCCGGCAAATCAAAGTGTTTGTCAAAAGTTACCATTCAATAGCATAACTCATCGATCCTATTATAAAATTTCAAAACATGAAAAGATTCCATTGTGGAATTTTAAAATAAATGGCCGTCAAATTTGGGACTGTTTAATGTGTTAATGCAGGCAATTGAATGGGGGTGCATACTTGAGGGCCTGTAGTTCCTGTGAATGAAGCAGTTTGTAAAAAGTACCTCTTGCTTACTACAGGTTGTAGTATCAACTCACTGAATATGAAAAGATTCGGTGCCAAACTTATTGAATAAATGGCTATCAAATCAGGAACTATTGTAATGTGTGAATGGAGAGGACTGATTGGGGTACCATGTTTGAGAGCCTGTAATTCCTGTAAATCAAAACGTTTGTGAAAAATAACAATTCCTGACCATGCTACATGCACTGTAATATAAATTGACTGAATATGAAGAGATTCTATGATGGGATTATGAAAAAAATGGGCATCAATGTCGGAACTGTTGCAGTGTGCGAAAGGAGATGATCGAATGTGGGGCCACGTTTCAGGGTCTGTAATTCCTGCAAATACAAAACTTTTAGAAAAATAACAGTTGCCACACTACATCCTTTGTATTATTATAAAAACCTGAATATAGAGATTCCAATGTAGAAATATAAAATAAATGGCCATTGAATTTTGTTACTCTTGCAATGTACGCATGTAGACAGTTGAAATGGGGGTGATTTTTAAGGGCCTGTAATTTCTGCAAGTCAAGAAGTTTGTGGAATATAACACCTCCTTTACATGCTTCATGTATTCTTGTACAAGCACATTGAAAATGAAAAGATTCCATGGCGGAATTATTAAAGAAATGGCAATCAAATTAGCCACTTTGCAGTGTGAGAATGAAAATAAATAATTTTATTATTCTGTTGTGCATGAATGCCATGAACAATGAAATTTTCACATACATGCTCTAAAATTCATAAAAATACAGCATAATAAAATTTTTTAAAAGTATTATCAAAACGGAGAAGTGTTGGGTTCTTCATTGGTGAAATTATGAACAAATGGTGGCAAAAACTAACCATTTATTCGGCGAGCAAATTAGTCCAATCTCTTTTCTTTCATGTTTATGTTTAGGTCAAGAAAATAATTTTGAAATAAATAAAACACTTACGTTCAGGTACTTAAGTTGGAGATATCTAATTCTATCATTGACTTATTCGGTCTGTAAGATTATATAACTTGAAATATTTTGCATAAGTGAAAATTAAACAATATGCTCAAGGTTATTTTATTTTGCAAGGCATACATGGATATTTCTGGTGAAGGGGAAGGTTAAGAGGTTAAATACACCTAAGAAGACAAATGAATAGTTTGATAAAAACATACAATTACAAATGTGTTTGTAACAAAAACCATCAAATGTCGGTGGGCCGCAGGACCGAGTAAGGCAAGTTCAAGCGAACGCATTTTTTTTTCAATCAAGGCAGTACAAAGTACTTCAGGTGATGCACATTGATTCAAAAATTTCCGGTACATTAGGCCGACACTTGACGTAAACTATTACAAGTAATATTCTGTCCAAGTTCTTTTTGACCAATTATTGGTACTAAAACACAGTCATCGATTCAATTTAATTCATGGTCACCCGTTCCATTGTCTTCATTCTCACACTGCAAAGTGGCTAATTTGATTGCCATTTCTTTAATAATTCCGCCATGGAATCTTTTCATTTTCAATGTGCTTGTACAAGAATACATGAAGCATGTAAAGGAGGTGTTACATTCCACAAACTTCTTGACTTGCAGAAATTACAGGCCCTCAAAAATCACCCCTATTTCAACTGTCTACATGCGTACATTGCAAGAGTAACAAAATTCAATGGCCATTTATTTAATATTTCTTCATTGGAATCTCTATATTCAGGTTTTTATAATAATACAAAGGATGTAGTGCGGCAAGCAACTGTTATTTTTCTGAAAGTTTTGTATTTGCAGGAATTACAGACCCTGAAACGTGGCCCCACATTCAATCATCTCCTTTCGCACACTGCAACAGTTCCGACATTGATGCCCATTTTTGTCATAATCCCATCATAGAATCTCTTCATATTCAGTCAATTTATATTACAGTGCATGTAGCATGGTCAGGAATTGTTATTTTTCACAAACGTTTTGATTGACAGGAATTACAGGCTCTCAAACATGGTACCCCAATCAGTCCTCTCCATTCACACATTACAATAGTTCCTGATTTGATAGCCATTTATTCAATAAGTTTGGCACCGAATCTTTTCATATTCAGTGAGTTGATACTACAACCTGTAGTAAGCAAGAGGTACTTTTTACAAACTGCTTCATTCACAGGAACTACAGGCCCTCAAGTATGCACCCCCATTCAATTGCCTGCATTAACACATCAAACAGTCCCAAATTTGACGGCCATTTATTTTAAAATTCCACAATGGAATCTTTTCATGTTTTAAAATTTTATAATAGGATCGATGAGTTATGCTATTGAATGGTAACTTTTGACAAACACTTTGATTTGCCGGAATTATCAGCTCTCAAACATGATCCCCCATCCAATTGTCTGCATTGGCAAATTACACAGTATCAATTTTAATGGCTATTCATTTAAAAATTCCACAACAGAATCTCTTGATATTCTATGGCATATAGTAGGATACATATGTTATGACATGCAAATGTAACTTTTTTCTAACTATTTGATTTGCAGGAAATGGAGGTCCTCAAGTATGACGCCCCCATCCAATTGTCTGCATTTGCACATTGCGCAGTACAAATTTTGATGGCCATTTATAAAAAATTTCCACCACAAAATCTCTTCATATTTAGTGGGCTTATAGTAGGATCTCTTTACTATCATAATCAAGTGTTACTTTTTTCTAACTATTTGATTTGCAGGAAATAGAGGCCCTCAAGTATGACGCCCCCATCCAATTTTCTGCAATCCCACATTGCACAGTATCAACTTTGAAGGCCATTTATTAAAAATTTCCGCCACAGAATCTCTTCATATTTGGTAGGCTTATAGGAGGTTCCCTCTTCTATCATAATCAAGTGCTACTTTTTTCTAACTATTTGATTTGCAGGAAATAGAGGTCCTCAAGTATGACGCCCCTATCCAATTTTCTGCATTCACACATTGCACAGTATCAACTTTGAAGGCCATTTATTAAAAATTTTCGACACAGAATCTGTTCATATTTTGTGGGCTTATAGTAAAATTCCTCAACTATCATAATCAAGTGTTACTTTTTCCTAACTATTTGATTTGCAGGAAATAGAGGTCCGCAAGTATGACGCCCCCATCCAATTTTCTGCATTCCCACATTGCACAGTATCAAGTTTGAAGGCCATTTATTAAAAATTTCCACCACAGAATCTGTTCATATTTGGTGGGCTTATACCAAAATCCCTTTACTATCATAAGCAAGTGTTACTTTTTCCTAACTATTTGATTTGCAGGAAATAGAGGTCCGCAAGTATGACGCCCCCATCCAATTTTCTGCATTCCCACATTGCACAGTATCAAGTTTGAAGGCCATTTATTAAAAATTTCCACCACAGAATCTGTTCATATTTGGTGGGCTTATACCAAAATCCCTTTACTATCATAAGCAAGTGTTACTTTTTCCTAACTATTTGATTTGCAGGAAATAGAGGTCCGCAAGTATGACGCCCCCATCCAATTTTCTGCATTCCCACATTGCACAGTATCAAGTTTGAAGGCCATTTATTAAAAATTTCCACTACAGAATCTCTTCATATTTGGAGGGCTTATAGTAGGATCTCTTTACTATCATAATCAAGTGTTACTTTTTTCTAACTATTTTATTTGCAGGAAATAGAGGTCCGCAAGTATGACGCCCCTATCCAATTTTCTGCATTCACACATTGCACAGTATCAACTTTGATGGCCATTTATTAAAAATTTCCGCCACAGAATCTCTTCATAATTGATAGGCTAATAGAAGGATTCCTCTCCTATCATAATTAAGTGTTATTTTTATCTAACTATTTGATTTGCAGGAAATAGAGGTCCTCAAGTATGATGCCCCCATCCAATTTTCTGCATTCACACATTGCACAGTATCAACTTTGATGGCCATTTATTAAAAATCTCCACCACAGAATCTTTTTATATTTAGTGAGCTTATAGGGGGATCCCTCTCTTATCATAATCAAGTGTTACTTTTTTCTAACTATTTGATTTGCATGAAATAGAAGTCCGCAAGTATGACGCCCCTATCCAATTTTCTGCATTCACACATTGCACAGTATCAACTTTGACGGCCATTTATAAAAACTTCCCACCACAGAATCTCTTTATATTTGGTAAGCTTATAGGAGGATTCATCTTCTATCGTAATCAAGTGTTACTTTTCTCTAACTGTTTGATTTGCAGGAAATAGAGGTCCTCAAGTATGACGCTCCCATCCAATTTTCTGCATTCCCACATTGCACAGTATCAACTTTGAAGGCCATTTATTAAAAATTTCCATCACAGAATCTCTTCATATTTGGTGGGCTTATAGGAGGATCCCTCTTCTATCATAATCAAGTGTTACTTTTTTCTAACTATTTGATTTGCAGGAAAAAGAGGTCCGCAAGTATGATGCCCCTATCCAATTTTCTGCATTCACACATTGCACAGTATCAACTTTGATGGCCATTTATTAAAAATTTCCGCCACAGAATCTCTTCATATTTGGTGGTCTTATAGAAGGATTCCTCTACTTGCATAATCAAGTGTCACTTTTCTCTAACTATTTGCTTTAAGTAAAACATTATTACAGTTACATGCAATTATTTGTCATCTGGATTAACAGCAGCTCGCCAAAATCTCACATTTCAATCTGCACAAAATGTCAACTATTTATTGAAAAAAGAAAAAGTCATTTTCAAACCACATTATGGAAGTTGTTGACGATTTTTTTTTCTGAAGAAAATATGCACATTCTTTCGTTGAATAAGCCTCGGTTTTTCTCTCAACAAGCCGAATTTTGACAGCATTTGTATCACGTGATCAAAGTACCGCGCTATCCGCTGTAATTGCGCATCAAATTTTAAGCGGTGATAGTTTGACCGTCGTTTTGCGAACTGGTGATAGCTTGACCGCAGTTTCATACGGCCGCCTACATTCTGAAGTTAAGCGCTGTGGGCGTGATCGAAGCGAGTAGGGGAGAATACGCGTAACTCAAAAGCGTTTAACTCGAACCGCGTAAAAAAAAGTCTTACGCGCTAATGGGAGAATAGACCCCTTAATGAAGAACGGAGTCCCAAAGCTGTGCTAGCTGGTAGGAGACAAGCAGTTGCAAAAAGAGGAGAGAGGAGCATCAGTGTTGGTGGTTAGAAGGAGTTCTGAGCAGACAATCGTCAAATGGTTCGACAACAAACCAGCGCTGATGGCCTCCACTGTACATGGAAAGATCCTGAAGATATCTGCACCAGATTGTCCAACAAAGAAAAACCCTAGGTCCAGGTGCGAAGACTAGCAGTATCAGACATTACAATGACAACATGGGTGGCGTGGACCTATGTGACCGAATGCTCAGCTCTTACCGCATGTGAAACAGAACAAAGAAATGGACATCACATGTGATTAGACACTTCCTTGATGTTGCCATCGCTAATTCCTGGATCCAATACAATTCTGACGGCAAAGTGCTAAACCAATCAGCGAAGAAGTACCAGGACTTCAAACTGCTCCCGACTGAAGAGCTGTTGGAGAGTCCATACTTTAAAGACAGCAGTGAAGACGGTGAAAAAGACTTTGAGCCACCTACAAAAATGAGGATACAACAACCAGAGCCGTTTGTGCGCAGACCAGGAGCCACACACATGCCAGAGATGATGGATATTGAGCTTGCAGAAGGATACAGAAATAAGGGCTGCAAAAGCAAGACATACATGAGGTTTACCGAATACAAGCCGTTTCTTTGCATTACCAAAAAGAGAAAATGCTTTCGAGATTATCACCGCTAAAATAAAAAATACACAAATGAAGACATTAAGAGCAATGAAGAATGAACATCCTCACAAGATTAGTTTAGGTTTGACAAATGACAAAATCACAATAAAAATAAATGTTCTACGTTAGCTCCACTGTTCGCTGTTAAAATAAACACTCAAAGGACTTAAGGGGACCATCAAATGATATGGACATGAACAATGCATTCAATTTTATTAGAAAATATACTACCATCCTTACAATCAACAAGAAAGTGAAACAATCCAGAATGATAAATAATTTACTTGTTTAATCAATGTGATTGTATTCTTGGTTTGTATTATACTACAGCCATAATATGTTCAATTATTTATCATCTAAGTTCGGGCTTCTTTACGCACCAAGATGGTTCCATCATGGTCCACAACAGTGGACATGCTGGAAAATTAAAAATAAAAATGAATTTTGAAGTTTAAAATGTAAAATGTTTTATTGATCCTAAATAGGTAGATAATCACAAAAACAGAGATTAAAAGACTTTTTTCCCCCCTTTTTTGTGATTCCCGGGAGGACAGATGAGAAAATTTTGAGTTTAAAAAAGATTAAGCGGTCAAAAGAATTCAATAATCCAGAAGATGGCGGTATTTTGCGAAAATAATAGTTGAAGGGGAAAAAGCGAGAAGAAAAAAAAAGAAAAAACCGAGGATGGTGAAAGTTAGTTAATTAATTAATTAATTAATTAATCGCCGAGCATCAGCGAGTGTCGGAGCTCTAAGGGCAGAACCGGACTACACCCCTCCCAAAATCACCTACAGTATGATCTTGTCTGTGTAAACTGCGACTGAGATTGAGACTGAAAGAAGCAGACATAAACCAGAAAGCTCGAGTTTTGCATAGTTTGGTTTAAAGCAAAACTCCTTCAATGTATGTTTGTTTGTTTATTGCATTATTTGTTCATTAGTATTTAGATTGTATTTATTCATCTTTTGTGTTGCTTTCTCCATTTTTGAACACTTCTCCCAAAATAAACAATTTAACCAATAAAGAATAAATAATTTTGCACAGAAAATTCTGTATTTCGGAGTGCTTTAGACTTTCACACAATTTTCTTGATCTTTCCCATTAAGGGGATTGATTACTGGGAAAATAATTTATTTGCCCATTTATCCATCAATCTAACTATAGATGTAATATAAATATTTGCCACTGGGTGGCAGTGCATGTCAATAATAATATAAGAGACAGAGAGAGAGAGAGACTTTGCTATTGGTTCCCCAAGGTACAAGTTAAAATGTATCTGGATACTAAAGTTACTGCGATTGGCATATTTACTTCCCTTTTGGAAAACATACAGGAAGTGGGAATTAATTAATGATTTCAGCAAAAAAGAAAAAATTTGCTTTTGACAGCCAAATTACTTATTTCATGATAGAAAAGCTCAAATAGGAATCCATTCTCAGTAATAAAGCACACAAGGAACATTGTTGTCGTGTTCTTGGCTATATGTCGGGGAAAGGTCAGACGCACAACCCCATTCTCTCAATCCCGAATACGTACATCACTCTACTAGTAAGTTCCTGTCCTTAGGTAAAACTTTTCCCTGAAAAGGGGAATCGTGGTGGTCTTTTTTATCTTTTGTTTATATGTGTATTATACGCGTTTCATTTTTTAATGAAATATGTTAATGTCATAAAAATTGATTTTGGATGATACAAATGCTAGTGAAATGATGTTAAAATTTGGCTATTGACAATCTTAGATGGGACTGTAATATACTTTCCACAAAGGGACAGAAATTATGCTGTTTTAGTAAAAACATCCAATTGTATGAATGATTAGGTACCTATAAAGAAATTAGCTCATCTCCAGTCATCTCTAAGTGACATACATTTTTTCATTTGCTTCAGTGCTGCACCATTTCTGATGTGTGTATATACAACCAATCTGAGCAAACTTTGCTCTTTGCTCTTTACAAATGATCACTCAGTCAGCACAGACTTGATACACATACGTTATACTTATTTAGATCTGAGAAACAGTATTGATCTGAGAAACAGTAACGTTTGTTGCAATTGTCTTAAACATTTTGGAACTAACTGTGATGGAGGGAGGAAAAGACCTCCACTTCACAAAAAGGCACAGCTTTTTAAAATAAAATAATAAAAAACCAAGAGGGGGCCAACAAAAATACTTTCACATATCCTATAGGTTAAAAATAATCAAAAAGGCTCACAATACGATACCTCTTTAAAATCGTAGCATACATGGACACTAGCTCTGCTGTGATTTATAATCCCTATGATATCTTCACCATAATCAAACTGTTTTTCTGGAAGTTGGGGGCGGGACTTTGACAAGCGATTTCGCTTCTCCCGCGACCCTTTCAGTCATGATACATGGCTGTGTTGTGTTGAAATTGTCATGAAACGACTACACAATCATGCTGAAGTAAAAAAAATAAATAGATTAAAAAAAATACTTACTTTGTTCTTGGCCAAAAACCTAGGCCTTGTTTATAAGCCCAATCGGCCACAGCAGTAGCAATTGCGGCTTTACAAGTGTGAATATGGACAGTGCTGCCCCCTGGTGTACAGAACCCATACTCCCTATTTGATATTGGCGTATGTTTGTAATGAATTATTTTAATTTTAGGATGATGTTTTTCATGCACATAACTGATACCAGGGGAGAAAAATTACTCCTGGGCAAGCAGAAAAAACAAGGAACTCAAAGCTGCATAAGAACAGAAAAATAAATGAAAATACATCTGATCGGGGCTGAAATAAAAAAAAAAAAAAAAAGCCCACTACTAATGTGGGTCTGCAGATTTGAAAGGACATCAGAAGCCATTTCTTGAGCGGAAATTAGAGGTGGGGAATAAAAATGGACTTTTATTACCCAGCAGAGTAGTTTGGAAATTTACCGGCCAAGGCGGAAATTTACATACCGTAGGCAGGAGAAAAATTTGTTCCCAGCATTTACTGCAGTAATTTCCCACAGTTCATTATGGCAGTTCATATTATCAGCTCACATGCATTGTTGGTTATACATACATGCTCTTCTTACAATGGTCCATAAATAGGACTATTGTTGCCTGACAGCCTCCCTTTCTTTTTTGTAAGCTCTAAGAGGGACAGAGTAATGCAGTCACACTCTGACCACCTCCATTTAAAGTGCCTGAGGCAACGGGCATATTGATGATCAAGAGCACTAGGCGCACTGGGTGAAGCGCAAGATGCAAGCGGTTTTAGGGCATGCCAAATGGAGTTCTATATGCAGGTTAGTGAACCAGATCATGCCTAAAAACGTCACTCCATTCATTTGCGTCCCAACCAACCAGTCTATTTATACCGCCTTCATTCTGCAATCATTGTCTGTCTCATGCGAAGTAACCAGTGTACCGGACCCGCGTTCACCCCAACCTGCATTCTATTAGACCCTCATTCTCCATGACCAGCATTCTATCAGAGCCGCATTCTCCCCAATCAGTTTTTCACTAAGTTAATCCTTTTTTTTCTTTCTTTTCTTGAAGTTTCAACTAGCGACAAGGACTCTGGAATCTGAGCTCCAGCACAACCATGAAATGCCAAATTTGTCTCCAAATCATTCAATTAAACCAAAGTATTCTAACAAATTCTCCAACACCTCCAGATCAGACAGACCATCTTCCATGATCAAAGCAACTGTTCCCCGCATCTCAATGGGCTTTCCCCCCAGGCAAAGCTGCAATTTCAGCGACTCCAGTCAGTGTTCACTTCTCACTGGTGACTCCTTCCAGCTCGCGCTTTTAGTCCCTTTTGAGATCTTGTGTGATTGATGGTTGAATGTAACATGTACTGGATTAAAGGACTTCTCATTTGCCAAGGTTTTCACAAAACAAACCAAGATACATAGTTTTGTAATGCTGTGCATGACGCAATACCAAATGGGATTTCTGGGTGTGCTATTTCCTCGCGAGTCAGGCCATGTACACACGTAGCCAGGTATTTTTAAAAACAAATATTTCCCCCCTCCGTTTATTAAAAAAAAAATTGAACAAAATCCTGAAATGCTGCGGTCTTCTCTGGGCCGGATCTCATTTAAAATGGACTGAGGCAAAATGGAATACTCTTCTGTGGTCAGATTGATCAAAATTTGAAATTCTTTCTGGAACCACAGACTCTGTGTCGTGCAGACTAAAGAGGAGAGACACCATCCAGCTTGTTGTCAGCGCTCAGTTCAAAAGCTTGCTCCTTCCATGGTATGGGGTTGCATTATTGCGGGCAGTTTACACATCTGGATAGGCATTATCAATACTGAAAAGTGTATAGAGATTTACAACAATGTCCTCGGGAAGGCCTTGCATATTTCGGCAAGACAATGCTAAGCCACATACTGCATCCATCACAACTGTGTGGCTTCACTGTAGAAGAGTTTGGGTGCTGAAATGGTCTGCCTCCAGTCCAGACCTTTTACCAATAGAAAACATTTGGTGCATCATAAAACAAAAGATCTGGCTTAGAAGACTCAGGACTGTTGGGCAGCTAGAATCCTACATCAGATAACACAGGGACAACATCCCTCTTCCGAAACTCCAACAAATGGTCTCCTCACTTCCCAGACATGGACAGACTGTTGTTAAAAGAAGAGGGGATCAAACAATTGTTCACATGGCCCTGTCCCAACTTTTTTGGGATGTGTTGCTGATATCAATTCAAAATGAGCCAATATTTTTCATTTAATGGTAACTCGTCTCATTTTCAACATCTGATATGTTGTCTATGTTCTATTGTGAATAAAGTATGGGTTTATGAGATTATTATTAACTTTTAACACAACATCCCAACTTCATTGGAATTAGAGTTTGTGAAACATTGCCGCAAATGTTTGATCTATGGCGCTTATGGCTGGACTGTAGTTTGGCCACAGCACAACAAAGTCAGAAATGACATTAAATACAATTAAAGCGGACAAAAACCTTTCGCCTACTCACCACTGGTAGAAGCACAAATATCCAGGAAAAATCACAATATTAGCAAAATTTGAGCAGGTCAATTGTATCAGCCAGCAGGACACTTCGCTTACGTTTCACTTTTGGTGGAATTTGTAAGCGTGTTCAAGACAGAGCAAAATAGCGTAGCACATGATACCTTGAAGATATGTGCCCGGTTGAATCTAGGGGGTAAGAATTACTGATGTATATAGAATAACTGGATTACTGTCATGATAGAGAATTGCATTGGGAGGTTGAAGCAAGCGGAAGTTGTCCAGTCGCCATTTTACTATGCCCGGTAGTAAGCAACCGTTGTATAGTTTTGTATTCTATGGCAGAGAAGTGCTGATGTGCAGCCTTGTAATGCGGAGCGACATTTTGGGTGATGTGGCGAGAGAATGAACTGGCTGTAGTGAAGACGGATACACATAAATGAATTTCAACAAACATATTGCTTATTATTAGCCACTGGCGATCTACCTTAATAATGTATAATGTGTCAGTGTTAGCCCAGTAAATAGTTATTATTTGGACAATTCAAAGTAATGTTCGCTAAAGCAGTGTTCCCCAACCCTCTCCTGGAGGCCCACCTGTCCTGCATGCTTTAGATTTCTCCCTGCTTCAGCACCGGTGATTCAAATGATCAGCTCGTAAATCACTCCCTAAAGCTGACTGATGGCAGCCTAATCATTTGAATCACCTGTGCTGGAGCAGGGACAGATCTAAAACAAGCAGGACAGGTGGGCATCCAGGAGAGAGTTGGGGAACACTGTGCTAAAGCTACCTAGATTACTGAACTAAAGTTAACCAGATCAATCAATGTCACACAGCATAAATTAGATAATCCAGTAAAACTGCTGTGTAACGCTGTCTATAATATAAGACTAGACTAACTCGACAACAAAACCAGGTGTTGACTGGTCTAATCATTAAGGTAAATTTATGGCAGCACGAAAAAAGGCTAATGTCCCGCTGACACTCAATTACCGTTGACGGACAAATTTAATTTGCCAGGTTATCAATGAGGATGTAACTTGAGAGCTACTTAAATTGATAATATGATTCACACTCGACAATGAATGGCAGGCAGTTTGACATACATCTCCAAAACGCACAACTCGCTTCACTTCTCAAGTGAACGCTGATTTAGTGACCTAGATAAGTTTATATTGCGTTCTCTTCAGCGAACCCACTTTTGCTTCGTAGGAAAATTTGCCTAGCTTCATGGCAGCTACTGAGTGCACACAGCACAAGAGAAAACTCAATACAAGACATCCGTTAGGCGATACATATGCTTTATGCGCAATTGAATCTCACACCCAGTGTTTCTTATGGTGGCCCTGAAGTGCAAAACACGAACGCAAAAGAGAAAACACAAACGCAAATGAGAAAACACAAACGCAAATGAGAAAACACAAATGAGAACGCAAAAGAGGAAACACAAACACAAAAGACAAAACACAAACACAAAAGAGAAAACACAGCAACATTAACTCTAACGGAAGCGGCAAGGAAATCGAAGAAGGCAATGGTGTTGTCAGAGGAAACATAAAAGAGAAAAGAGAAAGTGATAAAATAAGATCCAGGACTAGGGTCAACATTGCACTGGCTTTCACTCTCTGGTGAGAGCTGAAAGATTAGGGGATTAGGGATGTCTGACCGATGGCAACCTGGCATTGTTACTTTTGGACAAGTAAGTACACATTGTTAGCTTAATCCTTCATTCTAGATCTGGTTCAAGCACGTTTGAACTTGCTTTGTGTCAGGCTGTGTCGTTGAAATCCTCTCATACCCCGTTTATGCTCACTCATAACATAACATAGCATAACATGAATGGCGAGAACAGGCCGTTCAGCCCAACTACGCTTGCCAGTTTTTTTATACTATTGTGAATGTATCCCTTCAGATACTCAATGACTCAATGGTATCTAGCTTTAAGTCAAGCCTGCACCTGAAAACCCCCAAGGTCTTTGCCTCAACAATATGGTCATACAAGCTATTCCACATTGAAATTACTCTATGGGTGAAGAAATATTTCTGAATATCAGTGCTAAATTTACCTTTGGTCAACTTCCATTTGGGACCCCAAGTTCTACTCACAGCACTTGGTCGAAGATATCGTACATAATGTACTTTTTTAATCCCTCTAACATGTTTAAAGACCTCAATCAAATCACCCCTTAGTCTCCTTTTCCTAAGATTAAAGAGATTAAGGATCTTCAGCCTCTTCTCATAGCTTTCATCTTTTATACCTGGAATTACCTTAGCGGCTCTTGCTCTTCTTTGAACTTTCTTTAGAGCCTCTATATCATTCTTAAAGTATGGTCCCCAGAGCTGTACACAATACTCCAGATGTGGTCTGACGATTGTGTTGTACAAAAGAAGCATCACCTCCTTAGATTTGTACTCAATACTTTTGGCATTGTATCCCAGCATCCGACTGGCTTTTTTAACTGCTATGGCACAATGGCAAGAGCCTGTGAGGCTTTGGTCAACAATCACTCCCAGATCTTTCTCATGTGGAGCACATTCCAGTTTTAAACCTCCCATGAAGTAATACCGTCTAATGTTCTTATTACCTACATGTACAACTTTACATTTAGCAACATCAAATTTCATTTGCCACATTTCTATCCAAATCATCCTGAATCACTTTAGTGGACTCTAAACTATTTGTCAAAACCCCCAATTTAGTATCATCTGCAAATTTAACTAATCTGCACTCAATATTCCTATCAAGGTCATTAATGTAGATGAGGAACAGCAGAGGTCCCAACACCAATCCATGGGGGACGCCACTCCCCACCATACTTTGCTCAGATGAGATTCCACTGACCACCACTCTTTGTGTTCTGTCCTGTAACCAGTTTTGAATCCACTCCAGAATGCCTCCTGCAACTCCAGTGGAGCTCATTTTAAAAAATTGTCTCTTATGCGGTACGGTATGAAATGCTTTCTGAAAATCCAAGTATATGATAGAAGCCCTCCTTTAGTCATAAGTCTTGGTGGACTCTTCAAAAAATTCCAGAAGGTTTGTCAGGCATGACTTTACCGTACAGAAACCATGCTGGCTATCCCTCAAGATAATGATTCGTTCAAGAAATAAGTCCAGCTCATCTTTTATGAAAGATTCCAATATTTTCACGCAATGCAAGTTAAATTGACTGGCCTGTAATTTCCTGGCTTGGTACAGTCCACTTCCTTATATATTGATATTATATTGCCCTGTTTCCAATCATTTGGTATTTCTCTAGTTTCTAAAGACTGTCTGAAGATGGCGGATAGCAGCTTAAAGATGATTTCACTAACTTCCCTGAGCACTCTAGGATATGAGCCATCAGGACCCGCCGCCTTATCTGCCTTTAGTTGATGCAACTTGTCTAATACTTTGTTATTATCTGTACAGTTCAGGAACCACGTGCGAGACAGTAATCCAAAAAGCGTATGCCTTAATGGAGTCCAAGTCAAAGCCAAAAAACACAAGAATTGCCAAGCCACAATACGAAATCCAAAAACAGAGTCAACTAGACAGTTAGGGGTCAGAACCAGAAAGACAGATGAGCAATGGTGCAAAAACGATAGGCAAAAAGTCTTCGTCGATGAACAAATCCAAGGGTCATACACAGGGCATCCAAACACAGAAAGCGTAGTAATACAAAAAAAGGGTCAAAATCCAAAAAGACAAAACTGTACAAAAAGGGCTAGGCAAGAATCGAAGTCAGACAAACCAGTAGAAGGAAAAACAATACTCAATGGCATACAAAGAGCTCTGCACAATGAAATATTGGTCAACGTTCTGACAAGAGCTGGCTGTGAAAAGACTGCTTAAACAGACAGGAGGAAAGTCACATGCTATGCAGGGAGCAGGTGAGCTGGATCAGACTAATTACAAAGGGAGAATCACACAAGGGAACCCCTAACCACCAAAATTTGGCAAAAGCCAAGACACGGAAAGGAATCACACAGACAGCCTATGACATTTAAATAGCTCCGCTCAAGGAGTTCTAAGTGCACAGATAACGAAGTAAAGTAATTAAGAACTTGCGAGAGATCTCACAGAAACGCAAGAGGAGACAGTTACAACTGAGCAAGAGGTGGAGACAAGAACAGGGGAATTGCTAAGAGGGAATTAGTATAAATTAGTAGCAGTGCAACTTTACAGATTTAACTAGAGTGCTTGTTAGTAAGTTAGTAATCTATATACAAGGATTAGTTGTTTTAGTAGACTATGACACAAAATACAAATGTTAGTTTTTTTTGTAATCAGAACAGTAAGACGAAGGAAGTAAACAAGAATCGAAGGAATATATTAAACACCGGAATTCATTGAAATCACCCGAAGTCAGTGAGCACGCAAACAGGGAAGACGGACTGAACCAATTAGATCACAAGACAGGGGAGACAAGTGCAATGGAACTGAGAAATGGAATGAACTATAAACCTGAGTATTACAATAACCAAAAAGAATAAATAAAAGACAAAATCATGAACACTGAACAAGAACATAAACATGACCAAAGCCATAACCATGACTGTTATCCCGAACCTCAATTTCCACTAAATAATCTTGAGCATTTAACATGTCCTCTGGTCGAATAAAGACCCACTCGGCCGTAAAATTCTCAACAAAGTAACTCTTTAAGGCATCCGCAATATCCTTGTCCTCATATAGCAGCGATCCATTTTTATTCTTTATGCACTTAACCTGCTCTTTGACTTTTCTTTTTCTGCTACTGTACTGAAAGAAGCGCTTAGGGTTAGTTTTTGCCACCTCTGCAATTTGTCTTTCATACAGTCTTATAGCATTCCTCAGCTCTTTTTTGACCACAGCTCACAGTCCAGGAGTGTTTCCCATTTTATTTCACTTAAAGCGCATCCTGTCAAATTTTGCTCGCCTAAAATTGAAAATTTTGGTTTTTGAATACACCTTTTTAACTTCCCATGAAACACCAAAATTAACAGCAGGGTGATCACTTGTCCCAAGTGGCTCCAGTACCTCAACATTGCTAATTCTATCTGGGTCATTACAGAGCACTAAGTCTAAAATTGCCTTGGCTCTCGTAGGTTTATTAACATACTGCACCAAAAAATTATCATTTATAACATCTAGAAATTCTTCCTGCCCCCTACCCTGTCCTTTCACCATTTCCCAATCGATACCAGGATAATTTAAATCTCTCATATTAGTACTTTCTCCGTCTCTAGAAGCTTGCGTAATCCTCTTAAAAAGCATTTCATTGACTGTACTGTCTAAAGCTGGTGGCCGATAGCATACTCCTATGTTTAAACCTGTCTCGTGTTTGCCAATGAGCCTGACCTAGATATCTTCACAGGGCAAGGAATGTTCAATTTCGGGAATTTCCTGTACATTTATGTTTCCGATCACAAAGATTGCTACTTCCCCTCCTCGCCTATTACATCTATCCTTCCTAAAGAGCTTATAACCTTTTGTATATTATATTAATCTCCATCCTCTTCACCAAGCCATGTCTCTGTAATCCCAACTATGTCATAGCCCTCAGTCATGATAACGGCCTCAAGCTCTGGAAATTTATTTTTTATGCTTCTTGCATTTACATAAAAACATTTCAGGTTATTACTAATGCTCTTCCCCCTTGATTTCCCATGCGGCCCCTGCTTCAAGCCCCCCACTATGCTTTGATGCTTTAAAAGTATGTCATCAATAGTGCATGTAACGCCGTCAGCTTCCATTGGAGCAGTCTGCATTTCCCTATGTGTAATACTCTCTAACCTCCTTGCCCCCCAAGACCCTAGTTTAAATAATCCTGTGGTACCCTCAACATACACTGGCCGAGTGCAAAGGTACCCCTCCGGTTCAGGTGCAGCCCGTCAGGCTTGAACAGGTCACCCCTGTTCCAGAAAACATTCCAGTACCCCATAAACCTGTACCCCTCTTTCCTACACCAGGTTCGTAGCCACGTCCGGATAAAATACTATTTTGCTCTGCTTGCACGTGATACCGGTAGAATCCCAGAGAATACTACAGTTGATGATCTGCTCCTAAGCTTCTCAGCTAATTCCAAAAATTTGCCTTGCAGAACCTCAGACCTACCCTTACCTATGTCATTTGTCCCAATATGGACCATAACAACTGGATCCCTCCCCGCTTTGGCCAGGAGCTTGTCAGCATGCTCCAGAAGGTTTCCTACCTGGGCACCAGGCAGGCAACACACCAGACTCCTTGTCGCGCAAACAGGCTAAGCTATCTATTCCTCAAAGTATTGAGTCCCCTACTATCACTAACTCTCTTTTCAGAGGGGTAGAGGCCAACAGGGTGCCCTGCTGCTCATCAGTCCCCTCACTCTCAGGGTCAGGGGCCAATTCGAGTTCCTGCAAGAGCCTGAATCGTTTGGACGCCTCAACCACTGGAGGAGCTGTCGCTGTACGGCTTGCACGCCCTTTCCTGCGCTGTCGACGTACAGTCACCCAACTTTCTCTCCCTGCCTGCTCTGGGATCCCTGTTCCACCCTGCTTTGGCCTACACACCATTTCTCTAAACAACATACTACTTAATTCCTCTAACTCTACTGATTGCAAACTATGTTGTGCCGCCAACTGGCCCTGAAGATCAAGGATCTTGCTCTCCAGATGCTCAATTAGCTGGCAACGGTGGCAGACAAACCCACCCTGGAAATCTCTTTCCAAAAGTGCGATCATCCTGCAGCCGTCACATAGTTTTGGCCACATTTTGAACCCCCTACCTAATGATCTCGCTCCCCCAAGATATAAGAAAAATTACTAATGCTGAGACAGAAGCTGAGGAACCACAATTTATTAATTTATTAACCTAAGAAGCCCTAAGCAGCAGTCACAATAGAAACCGTGGAGAAACTAAGTAAATGGATTAAAAGCCTCTTTTAACAGGGGCTTAGTTTCAGTTAACAGAAATGAAATACCAAATTGAGCCAAACTCTATATGTAATAAGCACTCCTAATGAGCCAACTTGAGTTTATCTAGTCCCAGTACTATAAAACTACTAACCTAAGAATATCACAGGGCTTAGCTGAGAACCCAGATCAAACAGACTGGCTGCAACGCCCAGGAGAAACTGGAGGAAAGGAGGAGGCGCAGTACTCCGGTAAAACTTACCATTTAAAATCCAACCTAACCGATTGGACTACTCAAGTGACTGCTGCCATACTAACTAAAAACTAAATCTCAGATTCCCAGCCAAAAATGCAAACAATACTTATCTAGCTAGCTAGCTAGCCGCAAATACAACTAAGGGTAACCGAGAAAAGAGTAAAGCCCCGGTTCCCTTTAATTAAAACGGACAGAATAAACAAGTCGTTTACTATGTGAGTGAACTAAACACGGTACCTCCCCCAACAAGCTGTCCTAAGCACTCAAACAAGCAGTTAAACTTTAATCAGCTGATCAAGGCACAGCAACCGGAGGAAAATACAAAGATAGGGTAATTTACATTGTGTTTAATCAGAAGAGCCCTTTTGGTAATAATAAAATGCGAAAAAGGCAAAACCCTGGTTTGCGTTAATATTCAAGTTTGGCAATCCGTTGATGCGGTAAAGCAGTAAGGATAGAGAATGCAGGGGACCAAAAAACCCAGGTCTGACTTACTGCCGGCAATGCGAACCAAGCTCCTGCTCTGGTCATACAGAGACCGCATGGCACCTTAGTAGAGGGCCCCGGACACCATACACCCGAAGCTTCGACTATGGGCCGAATTCTCCGCTCCAGCACCCTGGAATAGACTTTACCCGGGAGGCTGAGAAGTGTGATCCCCCTATAGTTGGAGCACACCCTCCGGTCCCCCTTTTTAAATAGAGGGACCACCACCCCGGTCTACCAATCCAGAGGCACTGCCCCCAACTGTCACGCGATGCTGCAGAGGCCTGTCAACCAAGACAGCCCTACAACATCCAGGGACTTGAGGTACTCAGGGTGGATCTCATCCACCCCCGGTGCCTAGCCACCGAGGAGCTTCCGAACTACCTCAGTGACTTCAGCTCGAGTGATGGATGAGTCAGCCTCTGGGTCCCCAGCCTCTGCTTCCTCAGTGGAAGGTGTATCAGTGGGATTGAAGAGGTCCTCGAAGTATTCCTTCCACCGGTCGACAATATCCCTAGTCGAAGTCAACAGATCCCCACCTCCACTGTAAACAGTGTTGGCAGGGTCCTGCTTTCCCCTCCTGAGGCGCCGAACGGTTTGCTAGAATTTCTTCGGGGCCGACCGATAGTCCTATTCCATGGCTTACCCAAACTTTTCCCGTACCCAAGTTTTTGCTTCCACCACCGCCCGGGCCATAGCACGCTTAGTCTGCTGGTACCGTTCAGCTGCCTCAGGAGTCTCAGGAGCCAGCCAAGCTCGGTAGGATTCCTTCTTCAGCTTCACGGCATCCCTTGCTTTCGGATTCCACCACCGGGTTCGGGGATTGCCGCCACGACAGGCGCCGGAAACCTTACGGCCCCAGCTCCAAACAGCTGCGTCAACAATGGAGGTGGAGAACATGGTCCATTCAGACTCAATGTCTCCAGCCTCCATGTCTCCAAGAGATCTGGTCAAAGCTCTCCCAGAGGTGAGAGTTGAAAACCCCTCTGACAGAGGATTCTACCAGACGTTCCCAACAGATACTCACAACACGTTTGGGCCTGCCACGTCTGTCTAGCTTCCTCCTCCGCCAGCGGATCCAACTCACCACCGGATGGTGATCAATGGACAGCTCAGCCCCTCTCTTCACCCGAGTGTCCAAGACATACGGCCGAAGGTTAGATGACACGACCACAAAGTCAATCATTGACCTCCGATCTCGGGCGTCCTCGTGCCACGTGCACTGATGGACGCCCTTGTACTTGAACATGGTGTTCGTTATGGACAAACCGTGACTAGCACAGAAGTCCAATAACAGCACCGCTCTGGTTCAGAATGGGGAGGCCATTCCTCCCAATCACGCCCCTCCAGGTAACACTGTCGCTACCCACGTGGGCGTTGAAGTCCCCCAGCAGAATGATGGAGTCTACTGTCGGAGCACTTTCCAGCACTTTCCAGACTCCAAGAAGGTTGGGTACTCTGCACTGCCATTCGGCCCAGAAGCCGAGATGACAGTGAGGCACCTGTCCCCAACCCGAAGGCGCAGGGCAGCGACCCTCTTGTTCACCGGGGAAAACTCCAACACATGACGGCTAAGCTGGGGGGCTATAACCAAACCCACCTCAGCCCACCGCCTCTCACCGAAGGCAACTCCAGAGTTGAAGAGAGTCCAGCCTGTCTCGAGGAGTTGGGTTCCAGAGCCCAGACTGTGCGTGGAGGTGAGCCCGACTATCTCTAGCCGGTCCTGCTCGACCGCACGCACAAGTTCAGGTTCCTTCCCCCCCAATGAGGTGACATTCCATGTCCCAAGAACCAGATTCCGTGTCTAGGGATTAGGTCGTCAGGCCCCCTGCCCACGACTGCCACCCAAAGCCCAATGCATCGGGGGATTGGGCCATCGGGAAGGTGGGCCCATGTCGCTCGTTCGGGCTGTGCCCGGCTGTGTCCCGTGGGCGGAGACCGGACCACCAAGCGCTCGCCTACCAACCCCAACCCCAGGCCTGGCTCCAGCGTTTTATTTATATTTATCAGGGGCTTTGGAAAATTTTTCTCTAAATTTAACATTTAAATTTTTTTACTTTACCTTACTTTGCTTGCGCCCGGAATACTGAAACCCCCCAAGAAAACGAAAAAAAAAAAAAAACCCATCCCCTTTCTTTGACCAGATTAGTGACTTAATTTGGCTGTTTGCTCACCAAGTTGTTATAGGCGGAAAAAGGAGAAAAAGAAGGAGGAAGATTCTCCCTGCCCCAATGCGACAAAGGTTATGCCTCGGGTGCAAATCCTCTAATCTCTACTACTGTTCGAGCCTTAACACACAAATTATTTTCAGAAAAGCCCGTTTAAACAAGAGTAAATTTTCAACTTCAATCCCACACGTCTTCCTCTGTCTCAACCCAAGCAGAATGATCACCACGAACAGCGCTATAGCACAGCCAAAAGATCTGCGACAGCAACCAAATAATCGTCTCATGCAATTTATCTAGCTAGCTGCTATCTGACATGCTAGCAGGTTTTCATGCTATTGCTAGCTGGCAAACATGGCTAAACTAGTTGCCGTTCGAAATGTGTGATCATAAACTTTGTTACGAGCATGATAAATCGGTGTGAACTTGTATCATTCAATGTGATAACGTGCATTTGCATGCGACGTGATGATATGTAAGGATCTGGTGTTGTGCAGGTTACTTGTGAGAGTGAGCATGAGTGTAGGAAAACGGTACACCAATCGTTAGGTGTTACGCATGGCTATCGAGTGGCTTTATAAAGTTACTGTCTAGCTGCCCCCCAAGTTTGAGTCCATCTCCTTCATGTATATGAATCGGGTTGTGTACCCCTCATTCTTCACCTCTCACCTCTTGGACGATCCAACCGGCGGAGCAGGAGCGAGCCCTTCCCGGTCATTGGACCTGGACGCACCCCCCACAGCCACTGACGGATTCGTCACAACGTGTCCTTCAGTCCCGTATGGAGTACGAAAGGTAGAAGATTTGTCATGTTTTATTTCGGAAGGATGCGGTAATGATCTGAGTTGGCATGTACTCATGTCGTTTCAGGGATTTTCTGTCAACTCCCTGCTGCCCTCTCGTTTTATTGCAATCGGTTTTGCGCTTGACAACTTTGTGGTTGGATTCTACAAAGGGACTGCCGATTCGAACAGCAACTCTGCTGTAAGTAACGTAAGTAATGTAAGTGACGTTCACTCACTTCTTAGCAGAGCAAAGATAAATTTATGTCGGTAAGGCTAGGATTAGTAGCAGCTGTGCATATAAGCGACACCTACTTCTGCGTCAGGTTTTGTTTCTGACATTCAAAGTGCACGCATAAAATGCTATAAAGAGCCATCCACACTGAGAAAGATAACTACACTGATAACCATAACCATCATGATTTGAGCATCAATACAGATGATGTGTAAACATTGATGTTGTGCGTTCCAGCTGGGTCAGAGCCCTTTTTTCTCTGCGATGTCATCTGCCATGTTGAATGAATGTGAAGCCCTGTAAATTCCACCTTATTTCGATTGGCGGTCAGTTTCTCTCACGTGCGTAAAATCGCCCTGACCACGATGATGTTGTTTGCCATTAACACTGTTGTTAAAGTTGTAGTGTGGACTTACTGAGCCATCTACGTGAGTTAGACAGATTTTTAAGTCACCCTTAACTGGTCTGAAGACATGGTTGAACAAATTGCACTTTACATGTCCTGCTTCAGAACGTTCGCTGGTGTAGTTGGCTTGTCAACAAATGCACATGTAGACAGATTGTCCGACAGTTGTTTCAGACAATACCATTTATCAACTGTTGGGGGACAAGTCCAATCTTGAAATAAATTCACAATGGGGTCTATTCTCCCATGCGCTTAACTCGAAAAAAGCACATCTAGCTACGCGCTTTTCAGCCTACGCGTATTCCCCCCTCGACTTAAGTCTGTGCATTACGCGCCCCGAAGGCAGTTACGCACTTGGGGTGGAGCAAGGCTGAAATCGGGGCGTTACCGGGCGTTTTCCTCATGCAAATAACACTTGCACGTATTCTCCCCCTGGTTTACGCGCTTTTTCTGTCAAGCGCTTTTGAGGGCTGTATTAAGGTCAAGCGCCAACATAAGGTGAAATGGAATATTGCGTTTGATGTCTGTTATCGGCCGAATTTTAACATTAATTTTATTTTATTTAACATGGTAAAGGTTGAGACATTTATTATGTGATTGTTCTTCCTTATTTCTCAACTACATTTCTCAAAGCCATAATAATTTATCAAACGAAATCATCACATGATATTACGCATCAGCCTCTTCTCCAATCAGTTCAATTACAAACGCAAAACAATTAATACAAGTATACATAAGATCATCATTCTACCATGCCCTCAAAATCTAAAACCAAAATGCCAGTCCTGCATTTGCTCGCACTCTTGCGTGATTGGGAAAGAGTAAGAGGAGCGCGCCGAGCTCGAAGACGAACACGCATATATCGGCTTCGTTTGGACATCCTGGGACCATCAAACATCGAGTGCATCCAGCACTTTCGTCTGGACTGTGCATGAGGCAATCATCTATCTTTGCCGACTTTTGGATGAACAGCTATCCAGCCGCAGCAATTATCCGCAAAACATACCCGAGGTCATCAACGTCAGAACTGCGCTGTCACTCCTGGCATCTGGGTTGTTCCAGAGAGTGGCTGGTGATGTCATACTCATATCAAAGGCATCTGTGTTAAGGTGTCTGACACAGTTCGTTGACGCTCCAAGTTCCTCTCCGTGCACTTCCACTGCAGAAAGAGTGGATGCCATTCCCTCCTCCTGTGCAGTGAAATGCACAGTGGATGATGGTTGCCCACCACCTGTTGCGTGTACACTTCTCCGGTGTGCAGAGAGCCTGGCTTTTACAGCGCCCCGCTGATCTCTCCATTTATGCTTTAAATCGGGGATACTGCGCTTACATCTCCCAATTGAAGCCACATCCAGAAGGATTCGCAGCATAATTCCTCGGATCAGCTTTCAGTGCTCGCTTGCCATACCACACCAACATCTGCGAAATTTGGCTCGACGTCGCCATCATTGTCTTCATGTTCTATTAACAAATGCGACTGCCCTATATGTTCGTGATCATCTAAAAAGTTGTGATATTGTGTGTGAGTAGACTGATTTTCTAATTGAGGATATCTGTATTAACTAACTCGTGTCTTTGTAATTTTTTTTACCATTGATAATACTGTGTATTTTAATGTGTGAATAAAGATATTATTAAATAGGCTACTCTAGATTGAGCCCTACCCTGGCCAATACCAAAGCACTACCCATTTGTTAATCAATTTTAGCCTATAAAGAATAGCCGACATGGGAAGAATCATTATCAGTAAATGGTTATAATTGATTATTTTAAAGTATTAGGCACAAGTTCAAGTGAACATGTCGCTCAAATCAAATAGGATATCATAGGTTATGGATATGGAATTCAGTCATTGCTGAGGCAGTTTTGGGGCGGGTAGATGACCGCGTGCGGTGTAAGAATCCTTGTTAAAGCGTTTCCATGTCCTTTTGTTGCAAACCTGACATCGGAGTAGTTTGATCTTTTTGTGTGGCTAGAATGTTCCCTTAGTCTTCTTCCCTGTCTTCCACGGAACAAACAAGCTGGTGTAGGAGGGGCACATTTTCAGTGATCTGATTGCGCTGGTTGAGAAGCGCTAAATTCTTTATTTATTATTTCATTATCGCGGCAATTTGTTTTTTTGCAGAGCTTTAATGCCATGGTGGCTAGAGTAAGAAATGACAAGTGTTTGCCACTAACATTGCAATATCCCCCGCCACCTCAATTTTATGTGTCCCTACGTACGGACCGATGGACGGGGCCCAATGCTATATCCCTTGCTTCGCGCTAATCACGCGGCAGGGGACAAAAAAAGAGATGTCTGAATTAACTCTTGTAATTGGTACAGACATACATAGGTCTACTACTAAAGTGGCATATGAAACCTCGTATCTTCAAAACGACAAACTTCATAGGAAAATAAAAAATAAATATAAAATTAAATGATGATAATAAAATAGTAAACATAGTTTAAAATAAAAAAAATGTTTAATTTTGCATGTAAGAATTGTGGACATACGTGTTTTCGTTTCTTATCAGTTTGGAGATACGAGGTTTTATCAGCAGACCGACGATATTCAAATTTAAAGTCTGGTTTGCATTTTCCATGGACCACAGATGCATTTTCATTGTTAATCAGAAAATCCTTTTTCCATGTTTTCCTGATAGCCATAATCAACGAGGTTTGTAGAGAGTCTGCCTCTCTTTTGCATTAGTCACACCTCTTTCATAAGGCTGCCTACATTCGGAAGTTAAGCGCTGTGGGCGTGATCGAAGCGCGCAGAGGAGAATAAGCGTAACTCAAAAGCGCTTAACTCGAATCACGTAAAAAACGACTTACACACTAATGGGAGAATAGACCCCAATTGTTATGATTCTGCCCTTTCGCGTGTTGTCCCGTGCTCATTTGTGCTTGTGATTTACTTTCGTTTCTTATTTTCCAGCCTTCAGTTTTGCCGTCTGACAATTCGCTCCCAATCTGTCTCCAGTGGTGTCGCATGACTGCCTTCAGCATGCCTGCGTCTCGTCGTCCAATCACGTTTCCACTTTCGGTTTGGCTTTGGCATTTCATTCATTACTTACAGCTGTGTTTTATTCCGGGTCTCGCGAAACTCTGAGTGAATGCGCTCTCTGATAGGATATTACAAACACGAACTAACCAGCACATATTTAAGGGTGATTGTAAATAATTTGTCACGTAGTATTAACCCTGATTAACTCGTTTCTGGCTTTTGTATTTCAATCTGAGCTGTATCTGATTAACTACATTTAAAACCCTGTGCTCTCCTTCGCTTTTCTTGTGGTGCTTTTTCCTCGTCACATTTAGATTACCTTAATCTAAACTGTCTAGTTTGATTGATGGTCTCCGCGTCTCGTCTGGAGTCATTATTGTTTAACCCGGTCCTCGTGTAATTATTTATTAATCCCATGTGTTTCTGTTTCAGTCTGTGATTGCATTCCGAGTCCCCGCCTCCTCTCGTGATCATAAATGTAGGAGCTTTGGACGCGATTGTCAGACGGATCCTCCGTGTTGTTCTACATGGTGAAGTCTCAGCTCCTCGTGCCTTCTGAGTGTCTCCCGTGTATGGTTCCCGAGTTTTTCTGTTTGCTGCGCTTTTAGTCTTGTCTGCCCTCTGTATAAGTCTCCCAGTGTGTCCGTCAGTTTAGTTAGGTTCAGTATTTGTTTTCTCAGTTATCCTCTCTTGGAGAGAGTATTTCTGTTTCCCCCTGCCTTTGGCAGTGTACCTCAGTTCTCCCATTTGTTCAGTGCTTGGGCACGGTGTTTTGTTTCTGGCATGTCTGCCATTTTTCCCTTAGTGTTTTGTGTTTTAATAAACACTTCTGGATCCTGTACCTGGTGTTCCTCTGACCTCTTCTTACACCAATGTGAACAAAAAAAGAACTGAGCTCATTTTCTGTTGGCCCCCTTTTTAGTCCACTTTTAGAGGACTGAGTTTGGTTCTTTTTGAAAAGACTATATGTGAAAACACCTTTTAGTGTCATCCAGGGAACCAGGTGCAGATGATCAGTACAGTGCTGAATAAATACAGAGGAAGTTTACAAGAGCTGTGGGTACAGGATTGATCAGTGACCATATAAAATATCAAATCAAGAGCTACTTGGATGATCCAGCAGTTACAGATGTTTTAATTGCTAAAACTAATGAAGCGGCAAGCCTTGAGTGGGAGAGGCAACAAAAATTCAAAAGAAGAAGCAGACAGCCTAAAGTGAGAGAAATACAAGTAGAGGCACAAGCAGTTTCGGGGGGCTGCAGTTAGTGCAGTTGATGGGCGAGAAGTGTCATCCTCCACTTCTACAAAAGTTACAACTGTACAGTAACTTCTAAAGAAACAGAACTCGATGATATCTTTAAAAAATTAAAGGGGAAATAGCTGAAATAAAGCAAGTTATTCAAGAGTCACCGAGGTCCCCCCGCCCAGCCATCTCAGCTGGAAACAGGGCTGCAGGGACTGTCAGGACAGTCCAGCAACAGAGGGGAGCAGTGCAACCACTGCTTCAAATGTGGACAAAGCGGGCACCTATCCAGGGGATGTCTGATCCAGGGGACGCCCAAGTACTGGACATGGAAGGTAGACATGTCAGCAAGTACTGCAACAATTCTCTCATCTCCATCAGTTACACAGCCTAACCATGGCGAGCAACAAAAGGGAATTTATAAACTCATCACTGACAGCATTCAGCAGCTGGAGACTAGAGTGGCAGCTAGCAATAGGAATAAAACAACTGGTGTTTTTTTTTAATTTTCAGAATCTATACTTCAACGCGCAGCAGTTTCCATTGAATTTTCACGCTCTAATATCTCCCCTATTTACTCATCTCCTTGTCCCTCATTCCCTTGTCTCCTATCTCCAAACAAATTGATTTATCAAAGCTTTTGTTCTGTAGGCAATGTACCACTAAGACAAACTAGTAAACGCATTTCTTACGTTGTCCACTTGTACTCTCTCCCCCTCATAATCACTCTTATCGTTTTTAACATGCATTTTCTTTCACATGTCATCTACCAGATACGATCATCTGGTAAATTATGTTAATGTAAAGTCTCCATCATCCCAATCCCAAGCATCCTATCCACCATCTGAGCTCTAAACACGTGGGCTTTTTTTCCCCATGGAAAGAAATTGGGATGCAAATCTTAGAGGTCGTTCATCCAGGGAACTAGCTAAAGGGACGTGTCTTTCAACATCGCGTTTCCAGGCTTTCCCTGAATTCATAGACATGTCACTTGAACATGTTTTTTCCATGAAAGCTGAAAATGTTTAACCTTCTTTTTTCATCACTGTTTTAACTATTGCTCACTTTTGTACAATTTTTTTTAAACTTCAAGTGCAATCTGCATCCCTCTCTCGCAACGGGAGCTGCGTCTGAATTTTATTATACGTCTCATAGTAAAAGTAATCTGGAATTGGCGAGAGTAAGCAACTGAAAAAGAAGCTGAAGTGAGAGGAAAAAAACTTCACCTTTATATTATATATACCTTTTATGTTCAAAAAGTAGAGGGGGACTCACAATTATTCACTAAAATTGGCGGAAAAAATGTGTTTTCTTCCTCCTCTTTAGACGCGAGGATGCCTGATCAGGTCGTGAAACATTTGCATATGGAGAAGATGATGAGCGCAGCGCTCTTCTCAAGTCTTCCGTAGCCAATTCTTGATGTGGCATGACACTGGCTGTGGCCGCGGGGTTTTTTTTTTTTTTTTTTAATATCAAGGTAACATTGCGCCCCATGCATCTGTATGCGGATAACTGCACTAGTGGGAACATTTAAGTGTATTGTTAGTTAATGTTGCCTGAAAGCTTCAGATAATACATTATCACCCCTAAAAATAGGCGACTATATGTATTGGTGAGAAATGAACGAGGAGGAAAAAATGACATGTGCACGGTTATTGATTTTTCTAAACGGTTATGATTTGTTTTCTGGGTAACCGTTCACACGTGTAGATGTTGACACCCCTAGTCACAACCGTTGGAGAGAATTCTGGCCAACACCACCAGACTGGGAGAGTTTGACCCAAGTAGCCTACCTAGCTCCCACCGAGGTGTCACTCTGCTCAAAGAGTTTCAGACCAGAATTATAAAATTTTTTGGGCGACTGAAAGCGCTCCTCTCTCACCTGGACAACTGAGCAATGTCAATACTGGTAACAAAGCAGTTCAACTCCCAAAAAGCATTCTATGAGAAAATCATCCTTAAGTACTACAGCACATCCATTGATGCAAAGAAATTAATTTTGAGAAATTAATCAATTAGCTTGCCCTCACTGTTGCCGGATTCCTCCAGAGATTTCTTCCCACCGGGGAGTTTTTCCCTCCTAGTCAAGAGTTCTTTTGCCTCATTTGCTATCCTGGGGATGAGGCCCACGAAAAGCTTATGCAAATAAAAATCAAATCGAATTGAAACTTTACCATCCCCACATTAGGTGGCTATTTTCCAATAAATCCCTGATCAAGCCAAAGATTTATTGTACGCAACTCCGCCAACTCTCCTCTGACCTCAGCGATTATGTCAGTCTAAGTTAATACTTTCCATTCTAGCCACTATTCCTGTTAAAATAATAATTCAGCTTTAATCTTTGGTGAATCCAATCGTTGATCCAATGAATGGTTTATCTCAGTAGAATCTCCAATTCGTTATGACTTGAAAATCACGACAAAGAAAACCAGCAATGAAAACTTAAACATATTTATTCTTCAGTGATGAAAAAAAATTCTAAAAATAATCCACTGTTCAATCCTATTACAACACTCTATAATGCCACTATGTAACTCTGTTGCCAAAACAAAAACTCTGCTCTTTCTGACCAAAATCACAGTATTTATATAGACTAGCAACATTCTGGAAAGATCTACAGGATTCCTGGGTAATCCCGCCCCCTCCAGGCAAGAAGATGCCAGAAGCTTCTAGAAAACACTAGTCTATCTCAAATGATATTACATCAGATCATGTTTTGCTTCAGACACACCAACAGAAGGTGCTAAAGAACAAAATAAATAATTGACCAGCAAGGCAGCAAAAACAGTATGTAACAAATCTCTATTTACAAATGAAATATGCTGTACATAAAGTACTCATACGTAACAATTCCTAATTAGGGTTCTGCCCAGGATGCTTGGAGTGCTGGTTGGAGATGAGTTCGTATGTGAGTGCGCACAGTGCACGAGCTGTGTCAATCGAAATCAGATATTCCCTCTGAGTCACCAGATTACTGTGTTTCTTTGATGTGCTCCTCGGTGCGCAGCGAGATGCCTCTTTTTTCATAGATAGATGCCATATTCATAAACTTGATTATATATTTTGTATCCAAATACTTTTGATTAAATTTCTGAATATAACTTAACAACTGTCATTTATGTTTCAAATATTTCTTCAGTGGTGCCTGTTGGACAGAGAACAAGCAGGGCGAAAAACATCTTTAAACTGCTTATTAGTCTTGATCTGTTTCAGTCATTGTCCTTGAGAAAAGATACTTTGACTCTCCTCTTTCAGGTGTAGCTAATTCTCTTCGTTAAGACATGAGATAAAATGCATAAACTGAAGGCAAAAAAGTGAGCATTTCTTGCTTTGTAAGATGTGGAAAAAGTTAGCGGAAAATCCACAGTAGGCTTTTTTTCGTGAAGGGTCACCTATTAAGGCAGGTGAATTAAACATTTTTATTGAATTTATTATTGACTCGCCTTGCCATTTCATTAAAAGGGAAGCTGTGTACTTAACTGAAAATGGATTTTTCATATTGTTGGAAAACGCTTTGACCAAGAACAATGATTAAAATCGGGTCATCCATTTCAAGGTATGTTTTCCGCCCCCTCGGTTTTCCGTCCACCGACCGCCAGTGTTGTTAATGAACATGTAAAGAATTTTACTGTACTCGACAGAGATTTATTTAGTTTTGCTGTCGTTTATATTACAAGAAAACTTTTCTCTTGACGTGCAAATTACAGCGCTACAGAAATCAATCACACTGCCTGATTATAATTGCCTGTCTTTCATTAGATTGAGACAACCGCATCGATCATTTCCCCACAGCCTCAGATTCAATTTGCCATGAATACCCAGCACACGCAGGCTCGGATGGCATTCGATGTTTTAATCACTATTGGGCAAGTTTTTCAGTATCAATGAAAGTTTGCTATTCTGACAATAACAAGAAGGGGGGGGCATATTTAGGGTCATTTATGCTTTATTTCTAGCAATTTTATTGGACACTGGTTGCATTCATTTTTACTGATCTTCGAAAAAATAGCGCCAGTCGGAAAAGGACTGACTATCTGAACAGAGTGGTGGTCGGTGCATTCCGAGTGCTGGTCGGCGCCAACCACCGCTGACCAACATTGGCAGAACCCTGCCTAATGATGGCAGTCAGAAGCTTTCTGAAGCACTGAAGCCTTCCTGCCAGTTTTTACTGATCTTCGAAAAAATAGCGCCAGTCGGAAAAGGACTGACTATCTGAACAGAGTGGTGGTCGGTGCATTCCGAGTGCTGGTCGGCGCCAACCACCGCTGACCAACATCGGCAGAACCCTGCCTAATGATGGCAGTCAGAGGCTTTCTGAAGCACTGAAGCCTTCCTGCCAGTTGTATCGTTAATCCATTTACAACCCCTATTCCAAAAAAGTTGGGATGCTGTGTAAAATGTAAATATAAACAGAATGCAATGGTGTGGAAATCTCATAAACTAACATTTTATTCACAATAGAACATATCAAATAATATATTCGATAACATATCATGTTGAAAGTGAGATATTTTACCATTTCATGAAAAATATTAGCCTATTTTGAATTTGGTGGCAGCAACACATCTCAAAAAAGTTGGCATAGGGCTATCTATACCATTGTTTAAAATCCCTTCTTCTTTTAACAACAGTCTTAAAACGTTCAATTGCTGAAGTTTTAGGAGAGGAATGTTGTCCCACTCTTCTCAGATGTAGGATTCTAGCTGCTCAACAGTCCTGGGTCTTCTTTGCCAGATTTTTCATTTCATGATGCGCTAACTGTTTTCTATTAGGGAATGATCTGGACTGCAGGTTGGCCAGTTCAGCACTCAGACTCTTCTACTGGGAACACATGCTATTGTGATGGATGCAGTATGTGGTCCAGCATTGTTTTGCTGAAATATGCAAGGCCTTCACTGAAAGAGACATTCTTTGGATGGGAGCATATGTTGTTGTAAAACCTCTATAGACTTTTTAGCATTGATAATGCCTTTCCAGATGTGTAAGCTCCCCAAGCCATAGGCACTAATGAGATGTAGGCTTTTGAACTGTGCACTGAAAACTAGCTGGATGTGCCCTCTCCTCTTTGAACCACATGATTTGACGTCCATGGTTTCCAGAAAGAATTTCAAATTTTTATTCATCTGACCACAGGACAGTTTTCCATTCTGCCTCAGTCCATTTAAAAAAAAACTTTGGCCCCCAGTGGTAAAATGACCTTCCCACTTCCCAACAAACTGCTCCATCCTTGCCACTCTGCCATTGTAACCTTAAGACTCACTTGTTTAGACAGTATCTGACCTGACCTGACCTGCCCCCCCCCCCAGCTTTATTTAAATTAAGAAGAAAAAAAAAACTTCCTGCTCTAACGTCTCCATTTGCTTTTTTTTTCTTTCCTCTGCATGCTCTACAATTTCATTACTTGAAGTGACTAATGCTCGATATGAATTGTACCTTATCCAGTCTGTTGGCTACTGTGTCAGTGACCTCACTGTATGCACTTGCTCTCAGTCGCTTTGGACAGAAGCGTCAGCTAAATAAATGTAATGTACAAAATTAAAAAATTAAGCTCAGGCTTGGCAGCAAGTCATCATTGGCCTTTGTGTCTTTTTTTTAACATCATAGTGAAACATTTGTGTGACCATATTAGTTAAGTGTAAATTAGTGGCATTGGTGTGTCATTATAATTGGATTATTCCAGGCTGGGTCCATGGATTATCTGGAATTATATTCATATTCACACTCTGCACAGCCTGAAATGTGAATCTATAAATTTTAAAGACACCATCAATTCCAAATCAGTTCTCAAGAACTCAGAATTATACGGTTGTCTAGAGCCACACAAACGTTTATGATACCACTGAATGCAATAGCAAAAGAGCCATCCAAAGCACAAAGGTTTTAATATACTGCCTCTGTCATTTAGAATATTCACATTTCAGATGTCTAGACGTTGAATGTTTCTAGTGACTTCAGTAGCACACCCAAAGTCTACTATTTATCTTGCTTTGGCAAATGTTGATTGTCCTTATCTTATCTTCCCGATGCCAAAGTTAGTATTCTCAATTGCAGATGGAGGCATTGTTTATATTAAACCTGTGTCTCTATGTTGGGTTATTCCAGTTCAGGCCCTTAAGAATTCCTTGTATCTGCACTGCTTTAAACAGGTAGAACTGTACACAATTAATGTTTAAATATTCTTTCATTAAAGGTTGCTTTTATTTTAATTATTGCTTTTTTTTCAACAGCACAGAAGAGCAAATAGATAAATACAAATGTAAAAACATGGACAGATGCTCTACACTCTTGTATTCAACCTGCATAAACGTAGCTGAAGCCATCCAAGTCAAAAAAAAAAAAAAATTCCACTGATTAAGCAGTCACATCAAAATGAAAATGTCTTTTCTGAGCCGCAGTCGTTGGGTGCAGGAAGCCATATCTCTCAGCCAGCAATTCTGTTGCCAAGCCAAGTGACACCAACAATTACATCCTCTTGGATATGCAGCTGAAAAACATCTCTGCCCCGCTAGACCTTGCCAGAATTGTTTGTGTTGGTGCTTTATTAAATTCCTAAGCTCGCAGTCTTATCCTCCCAGTTGGACAGTGTATCTCTTTAGTGTTTACCAATTGTTAGTTCTCTACTATTGCCACTCCCTGGAGTTCAGCTGACTCTCACACATCTAAAATGACACATCTAAACAGAGCCAAGATATGACTGGTGAAATATGTTACCTGTGTGTGTGTGTGTGTGTGAGCTTAACTCACAGACTGGGACATGAGAAGAAGCACCAGCCTGCTTAATATTGTGCATTTTGGAAATAAATGTGGTTGTTAACACTACACTTGCTGCAAGGAGCACAATAAAAGGCCACTGTACACTGAAAAAAATAAAACTTGGGTAAACTTAAAAAGATTGAAGTAATCAATCACACCTAATTTTGAGCATTGGCTCAATGTAAATAATTCATTCATTCATTATACTCAAATTTTTAAAAAGTCAGTTGAGCCATAACCATAAACTAGAGGGTTTAGTTTAAATTAGTAAACTTTACAACTGACTACAACTGACAACTTTACAATGACAAAAAACACATTCAATGAACAACAGCACTGTTTTACTTTTTTCAGTGTACACCAGTGGCGTAGCCAGCGGGTGTGCCGAAACACGTCCCTTTATGACAGCACAGCAATAATTCCTGGCTAGTTCTTCATCATTTTCCTTCATTGACGCGTTTTCCAATTATCGTAATTTGCAACTGAAGACACGGTTTCTCTCCATATGCAATCTAACAGCGATGAAATCATGGGCTAAATTCAGTACAGTTGCGGAAAAAGAACAGAGAATTGGGTCGGACAAAACTTCCATTTAAAATAGTTATTAGTCCTGAACTAATGATTTTCTGGTTGAGTTTAGCATGAATATATCGATATCAGTGCAGTTGAACATCATTGGTCACCAGTAACCTCTCCAAACAGATAACATGCCTTTTCTCCATAATAAAGCTGACAATATTGTCCATTTTTCTTCGAAGTCCCCCAAGCATTAAATAAAATGCTGATTAAACAGCCATAACATTCACGCTGCAATGAAAAGCTAACTGCTCTCACATCCAAGCTCATAACCTTAAGGCCCGGTCACACCGCCCGAACTTTGCTGGAGCATTCCTTGAACGGTAGGGAGGGGGGGCCAAATTTCGACAACGCTTGTCACCGCGCAGAAAATGGGAAAAAAATCGAAAACAGGGGCGTTGGCTTAGCGGTGCACCGCTGAAGCCGGCGTTGCTTTAACGTTGGTTTAGCGGAAGGGAGCGGCAGCGAGCGTTGGTTTAGCAGTGACGCGAGCGTTGGTATAGTGGCGTTCTGTGCATGCGGGCTTTGGCTCGGCGGGGGTATAAAGTTGGTTTGGCGGCATACCGCTGGTGACTACGGCGCTGAACGATCGTTTTGATACAAGTTCTGATAGATTTTTGATAGAAGTCGATAGTTGAAGTTCATCATGCCACGTGGACAATAGCTTGTTGCAATCTGAGGAGGTTCTGATTCTGCTGCTGGACTAGTGCACTGTAGCGGTTTATTTTATTATAAAACAATAATAATAAGAAAACGCTACTGAATGCAAAAATTGTGTAAATAAAAATGGGGATGTAATATTCATTTTTTCCATTCGGCGTATTACTTTAAAACTCCACCTTACAACCCATGACCTCGGGATATAGTGAGGTGTCCTCAATGGGAATGATGGGATGGTGAGGTTGGATATTCGGGAGGTGGCAACTGGAAGGGTTGCAGGCCAGTGTCGATGCAGGAAATAAATAAATAAATAAATAAAAGAGAAATTAGCAACGTTCCTTCGGCTGCTTTGGTTGTGGAGTTGCCCTGAGGAGGATCTTCAGTTGCGCCTACCAGCCAAGTTCGGGACGGTTTATTCTCAATCTCTTCTAAGAGCATTCACACGGAGAGACGGCATCTACATGTTTTGGAAAGAATTTTTTTATGATCTATTTAATCAAGCTGGATCCTGTTAAAGGAATTTTGATTTTATATTCTAAGTATTACCTTCACAAGAGAAAAGTCAAGACGACTCAGGAAAAAATCAGTCGGAGGCAGAGAAGTTAATATCCAAGCCAAAGTCCGTTTACTTTTTTGGAAAAAAGGATCCCCACATACAGAAGTTCAGGTCAAAATGGAAGACAAAGAGTTAGAAAAGTGCTCTGGTATTTGTAGGAATACTCCATGGCGTTCTCCTCCCCCCCGTGCTGATTTACACATCATACAGTTTTTCTGGAATCTTCGCCGTCTCACGCGATGCGTCAAGCTGTCTACCGATGCACGCACACATCCGTGAGGGAGGAAAGCAACTGTCCCTTCTATCAGCCCTGGCTCCAGCTTATCTTGCCATGGATTCCGGGGCTTTCTATAAACACATAAACTTAGAGAAAGAGAAAAACATCTTGCCCTTGGTACAGACATTCAAGGCTTCATGACTTTAGATAGGCTATATGTCATGACACACTAGTACAGTTATGCAGGCCCCTGCTAAATCAAAAATATGTAAGCACACACACACTGGGCCTATGAACTGGAACAGAATATGAGCAAGCAAGGATAATTAATTAATAAATCAAATAAGCAATCAAATGGATTAATAAGCAATCAATTGGAATCAAATAAGCATTTAATAATGATTAAATGAATCAAAAATAAAAATTTTTCCACATTTCCCCCCTTTTTATAATTGATTATCCGCCAGCATGCCACTTCTCTCGATTTTCAGCATGTGCTTCATTAATGGGGAAAATATGTCATCATTATTCTCCGTTCTTCTGTTCAAACAAATCACCCAATTCAATCACATCGTCATATGAATTCTTCAGCTCCTCGGGCAGAGTATTCATCTCGTTCCTGTACTGCAACAGAAACATCTGATACTGTGGAGTTGCACTCAAAAACCCTTGATATCATTCCTTTAATTATGGGAATTCCACAGCAACTGCAAAAGAGCAGTACTGCGAGTCCCCCAGCTATAAGACTCATTACAGATGTAATTCCCGCTTTCCAACCCCCAGACAGAAGCCAATCCCACCAAGAATTTGTCACTACTGGTGCAAGGTCTCGCTGTTGTGCATCAGATATGTCTTTCAAATGTTGCAAGGCTTGATCTATCACCCCTCCAGCCTCATCATTAGCGGGTATAAAGGTACAACATGCGGGGCCAACAAGCTGGCAAACCCCGCCCTGTGCTGCTGTCAATAGATCTAATACCATTCGATTCTGTAATGTCATTAATCGTAGGGCAGTCAGCTCCTCCTTTATACTACCTGTGACATTACGGGTTTCATTCACAAGTGCACTTAAACGGTAATTCACAGAGTCCAGTCGTAGCATTGCCTGTCCAACCCCAAATTGCGGGAACAGAGAAAAGAGAACCTTGTTCCCTGTTGTCCATAACCTTTGATCAGCTGGGACATTATTTCCCCATGTTGGCTCCTGCAATGCTGCGTCTCGCTTCCGTCGTGTAACATTTTTGTCTACACTCACAATATAAGTATGATCATTCAATTGTACGTAAGCACTGACTCCCCCCCCCACTTTGGTGGTAATGCCACATATATACGGTGTCCACACAGCCAATACCAACCATCCACAGCTCTCGTCCCATTCCAGTGAGGTGCCCATGGATGACATAATGTCCCATTCGGACTGTCTTCTCTGCTGGGGAACCAAGATGTTTCCGTTATTGATGGATACCCACAGAAAATTAATAGTTTCCCCTGGCATCCCTGCGTCATCCCCACAAACTCCGTGCCATTCCCTTTGACACATCGCCAAAACTTTTGATCTGCACTATAATGGACTACCATCAGTGGGACGTTAGAATTCATCTTACCCAGCTTCAGATATCCATCCCTGTCAGTGCAGTATTTCAGTCCAGAATCCATTACCATGTTATATGTGGGGGCAAACTGGGATCCATTGAAACTAATCCACTGCGAGCAGTAGACACTGCCATGGCACATTTGATTGTACTGTTCACACTCATTGTGGGTGCCGCAACTTGTGTCACCTCTACTCTGGGTGTAGATATGGAAGCTGGTAGGTGTGTGCACACATAACAATCAGAACGGTTGGCAGCATACGCTGACCTGTTATCATATCTCCACCAGGAATTAGTAGCATACACATGTGAGGGATTGTCTGCTTGAGGAAGGTGATTTCCCTCCCCCACAAATCTCCTTCCTCTGGGGGAGGTCAATCTCCATCCTGTATTCACAGCATACATGTTCAAAATAAGCAGACACAGGGAGAGGCAAACCATTTTATTGAACCCTTTTTTTTTTAATGAACAAGTCCGGAGTCTCTACTGACTTGGAGCGTAACCAAACTCTTCACTGGGTTTGAGACGGACGAGCTCTATATGCCACGCCCCCCTTTGTCGCCGGACTCCCTCCAAGTCTATCCTGACTCACCCAGATGTACCTACACACCCGCTGGAGGAGGAGATACCACCTTACAATGCAACTGATGTATTCAAGTCTCCCTCTCCTGGATTTTTACTGCACTCGGTGTGGTCAGGAGCACTTGATATGGACCTTTCCACTCCGGCTCACTCCACTTCGGTTTTTTTCCGACACTCCGCACCAAGATCCAATCTCCAGGCTTTATCTCACCAGGCGGCAGTTCCGCTACTGATCTAGGAGGAAGCATATTTCGAATCTCATTTTTGTTAGTCAACATTCTGTTCATATACTCTGCCAGAGTTGCTTCTTCTACTTGTGTTCTCTGCAATAAATGTGGTAACTCAAAAGGTTTCCCATGTACTATTTCGTAAGGTGATAACCCCAATTTCCGCTGTGGTGTTATTCTCATACTGGTTAATGCTAATGGCAGACATGCTACCCAGCTCCATTTAGTTTCTGCCATGGCTTTGCGCATTTTTGCTTTTAAGGTCCCATTAGTCCTTTCCACTTACCCTGCTGATTGTGGATGATACGCACACTGTTTTTTCAATTCTATTCCCAATTTTGCTCCCAATCGAGTCAATACTTCATTCCTAAATTCTGGACCATTGTCGCTATATAATGCTTTTGGAATTCCACATCTAGGAATAATTTCCCTACTCAAAATGTTAGCCACTGTAATCGCATCTACAGCTGTGGCTGGGAAGGCCTCTACCCACCTAGAAAAGAGTCATACCAACACCAACACATATCTTTTCCCTTCACATGGTGTTAAGTGTATGAAATCCATCACCCATGTATAAAATGGCTCAGGGGGAACAGGAATTGCCCCCTTCTGTGGTGCCACACCTCCCCGTGCATTATAACTTTGTCATGTTGGGCATTTCTTCGAAAAGTTTCTAAGATAAGTAGAAAGTCCAATGGTATAATAACTCTGGTTTATTAACCCCTCCATCCCTCCCCTTGATGCATAGCACTGCCCATGCACCAAATCAGCAGCAATGTGAAAAAGGGATTTAGGCAGTATAAGTTTACCATTGGGCCCCATCCACCCTTCATCAGTATGTTTTGCCCCATGTGATGTCCACTGACGCTTTTCTTGTGGGGGAGCAACATCTTGTTCTGCTCGTAGAAGATCACGTGAGATCGAGTCATCAGATTGGTGTATTAGCCCCACAAGAGTGTGTTTGGCTGCTGCTTTTGCCTCTGCAAAAGCATTAGCCTGACTGATTGGGTCAGTATTTTTAGTATGAGCTTGTACTTTGATGATTGCCAATTCTTGAGGTAGTTGTAGTGTTTGTAGCAGCTGTAAAATAAGCTGGGCATGGGTAATAGGTTTCCCTGTTGAGGTAACCATGCCTCGATTACGCCACTGACCAGCAAAAACATGACAGGTGGAATGTGCATACTGAGAGTCTGTATAGATGTTTGCACGTCGCCCCTTAGCGAGCTGGCATGCTTTAGAGAGGGCTATTAATTCTGCAGCTTGCGCAGAATAGACAGGCGGTAGAGGCCCACTATCAACACAGGTGTCATAAGTACAAACAGCATATCCAACACAGGGATTGCCTTTATCATCTCGTGATGCAGAACCATCAACAAAAAATTCAATGTCAGGGTCTGTAAGAGGGGTGTCCTTGAGGCCAGGACGAGCTGCTGTGTTGTACACGACTTCTTGCAAACAATCATGCGCCTCGGCTTCCTCTTCTGTGGGAAGGAGAGTAGCAGGATTTACTGTGTTACATCGCTGAATGTTTAAATTTGGAGTGCTAAGTAAAGTCGCCGTGCAAGACAGTTGCCGAGCTGGTGACATATAAGAGTGCTTCGCCTGCAAAAGAAGCACTGCAACAGCATGTGGCACATAAAGGGTCAAATCAGTGTACAGAACTACTGACATAGAGGCACGCACTGCAAGTGCTGCTGCCTCCACAGCACGGAGACACACAGGGTAGGCACTTGCCACTGTATCAAGGTGTTGAGAATAGTAAGCAACTGGTGCCTTTTTCCCTCCAAAATCTTGTGTGAGGACAGATGTCATAAAGACCCCTTTAATGTCTACGAACTGGTGGAACGGTTTAGAATGATCTGGTAGGCGTAATGTGGCAGCAGTTTGCAGGGCTGTTTTAAGGGTAATCAATGACTGCTCTCCCTCCTCTGTCCAAACAATGATATCAGACGCTGTCATAGGGGTCGCATAAATCAGATCCAGCAATGGCTGTGTAATCTGAGCATAATCCAGAATCCAGCTCCGACAGAAATTTGCAGTTCCCAAAAGTGACACCATATCCCTCTTAGTTCTAGGTTTTGGCATTTGAGCTATCGCAAACTGTCGCTCAGGCAGAATAGTTTTTCCTGCATTGGAAATATTATTGCCCAAATATTGTACCGTGTCCTGCCATAATTGTAACTTGCTTTTATTTACTTTATGGCCTTGTGATGCCAAGAATTGTAAGCATGCTGAGGTATCTAGTTTACATTGTTCCATTGTATGTGAGCAGATCAATATGTCATCCACATGTAATATAATTTGACTGCCATCAAGGGGAGTAAATTTTGCCATGTTCGCCTCCATGGCTTGCGTAAATATTGCTGGTGACTCCACATACCCTTGCGGACAGCGCGTATAAGTATATCTTTTGCGCTGGAACGTGAACGCAAACCAAAACTGCGATTCTGGGTGAATGGGCACAGAGAAAAATACATTTGCCAAATCAATCACGGAGAAATAGGCCGATTTAGGTCACATATCATTCAAAATTGTATTAGGATCCGGTGTGACCGGAGCCCTCGGGATTACTGCTGCATTTACTGCTTGTAAATCTTGCACAAGCCTCCACTCCCCGTTCGCTTTACGAACTGGAAATAGTGGAGTATTACATGGGGAATCTGGGCATGGCACTATTGCTCCTTTATCAATTAGTTCACGTATAACTGGTTCAATGCCTTTTCCGCTTCAGGTTTCAAAGGGTATTGGCGTTGATATGGACGAAAGGTCCCTGGTCAACGCGGATATCAGACTCTGCCGAGGCATTTAATTCAGTTAAAAACTTCCTTTCCCACAAAAACAATACACAGCAACTTTTCCCTCTGGCCCGTGTCTACTCCATATCCATTCCCTTATTTTGTTTATTCAAATACCCTTCTTTATTTAGCACTCACTTTAAGTTTGTTTAGAAGGATTTATGATTTGTTGAACGAAATTGTTTTATGTGCGCGACTCGCGTCTTGCGAGTGCGGTCAGATTGAAATAATTCCTAATTTGCCTTATCCTGTGTTTTTCTGTTTTTTCCTCTCTTGAATGCTTTTATTCGTTAATATTTTACTTTTCTGAGTTTTGCTGGTGAAAAAAACCGAAATAACTGAATTCGGTTTGTTGTGGGTGGTTCTATTTCATCCCTGCTGACCGCCAGAGGGCGGTGCTTAAAGCACTGAATATTCCCCTTCGCGCATGCGTAGTGCGAGTATGTATACCAACAATGTCACCTGTGACCTGCAGGTGACCCAAAGAAGATTATATCTTCCGGTGTCACCTGAGGATCGTCTCTTATTTTCTTCTCGCGCGTAGTTTGCTTGCTTGGAAAGCAATGAGTCTATTGCTTTACTACTAAATTCCGTTGCTAGTAGTTCCGCGACCATTGTCGGTCGGAGCAGCGATTGTTCGCCCTCCAGGAACTGCGACGGCGATCTTTCTCTGGTTGAGAGAGACTTTACGTTACTTTGCTGCGTTTGTTAATTACTTATCGGTGACGGTTGCGTTCGCGCATCCTTATCCCGACGTTTTAATTTAGTCTGTCGAGCTGACTTCGTTAGCTGGCTGGCGGGTTGCGTCAGCGTTTCCCGGTGTCCAGCGTGGATAATTATTAGCGGTAACGCTTGCATAGCTACACCTTCAAGTGAGTTTGCATTAGCCTCTGTTGGGACAGGCTGCGTGCGCGCTGCTTCCCCCCAGCATATGGTTTGTTTATATGTTTGTGCTGCGCCCCGACGCTTAATTTAGTCGGTCGAGCTGACTTTGTTTGCTGGCTGGCGGGTTGCGTGAGCGTTTCCCGGTGTCCAGCGGATAATTATTAGTGGGAGCGCTTGCATAGCTACACCTGCGGGTGAGCTTGCATTAACCTCTGCTGGTCCAGGCTGCGTAGGCGCTGCCTCCCCCCAGCATATGGTCTGTTTTTGTGTTTGTGCTGTGTCCCGACGTTTAATTTAGTCGGTCGAGCAGACTTCGTTTGCTGGCTGGCGGGTTGCGTGAGCGTTTCCCGGTGTCCAGCGGATAATTATTAGCAGTAACGCTTGCATGGCTACACCTTCAGGTGAGTTTGCATTAGCCTCTGTTGGGACAGGCTGCATGTGCGCTGCTTCCCCCCAGCATATGGTCTGTTTTTGTGTTTGTGCTGTGTGCCGACGTTTAATTTAGTCGGTCGAGCTGACTTTGTTTGCTGGCTGGCGGGTTGCGTGAGCGTTTCCCGGTGTCCAGCGTGAATAATTATTAGCAGTAACGCTTGCATGGCTACACCTTCAGGTGAGTTTGCATTAGCCTCTGCTGGTTCAGGCTGCGTGGGCGCTGCCTCCCCCCAGCATATGGTCTGTTTTTGTGTTTGTGCTGTGTGCCGACGTTTAATTTAGTCGGTCAAGCTGACTTTGTTTGCTGGCTGGCGGGTTGCGTGAGCGTTTCCCGGTGTCCAGCGTGAATAATTATTATCAGTAACGCTTGCATAGCTACACCTGCTGGTGAGTTTGCATTAACGTCTGTTGGTACAGGCTGCGTGCGCGCTGCTTCCCCCCAGCATATGGTTTGTTTATATGTTTGTGCTGCGCCCCGACGTTTAATTTAGTCGGTCGAGCTGACTTTGTTGCTGGCTGGCGGGTTGCGTGAGCGTTTCCCGGTGTCCAGCGTGACTAATTATTAGCGGTAACGCTTGCATAGCTACACCTGCTGGTGAGTTTGCATTAACCTCTGTTGGTACAGGCTGCGTGTGCGCTGCTTCCCCCCAGCATATGGTCTGTTTTTGTGTTTGTGCTGTGTCCCGACGTTTAATTAGTCGGTCAAGCTGACTTTGTTTGCTGGCTGGCGGGTTGCGTAAGCGTTTCCCGGTGTCCAGCGTGAGTAATTATTAGCGGTAACGCTTGCATAGCTACACCTGCTGGTGAGTTTGCATTAACCTCTGTTGGTAGAGGCTGCGTGTGCGCTGCCTCCTCCCAGCATATGGTTTGTGTTTTGCTTTGTGCTGTGTCCCGATTTGGATTTGTTACTGAGCCCCTGCTGGTATAGGCAGCGTACGCGCTCCCTCCCTCCAGCTTACGGCGTCCATACTCGGTTTGTCCATAGCGTTCGCGCTCAGGTTATCCGAGGAGTATTCATTAAAATACCAGCTGGGTTCCTTACCCTGTATAGGTAGCGTACGCGCTCCCTCCCTCCGGCTTACGGTGTCCATACTCTGTTTGTCCATAGCGTTCGCGCTCAGGTTACCCGAGGAGTATTCATTAAATACCAGCTGGGTTCCTTACTCGGTATAGGCAGCGTACGCGCTCCCTCCCTCCGGCTTACGGTGTCCATACTCGGTTTGTCCTTAGCGTTCGCGCTCAGGTTATCCGAGAAATATTCATTAAATACCAGCTGAGTTGTGCAAGCCCCTGTAGCATACTAGCGGGAGCGTCTGGGCTTATTTGGACAGGTGAGTGTCGTGTAAGCCTCCAGCGCCACCACAATGGATGACTCCCATTTCTGTACGTCATGTGAGGCTCCTCTACAGCCAGAGGACGGCCATGACCTATGCCCCGCATGCCTCGGTCCTGAGCACCTGCGGGAGGCGCCGTCAGACTACCCCTGCATGAACTGCAGTTACTTGCCTTGGGCGGTGAGGGCTGCCAGTCGGGCGCAGGTGGAACATCAAGGGGATGAAAGTGACCTCCCCCCATCAGGCCAGTCTCCCCCGGCCTGTTAGAGACGCTCTAAGCGGCGGGCTGCGGCTACAGCAGTCGCACCCTCCAGGAAGAGGGCGAAATCTGCTCAAAAAGAGACAAGAAAGCAGGCTCTCATCTAAAGTCGATCAGCTGTCTGCTGAGCTGGCCCAGGTCAGGCCCATGCTCAGAGACTGCCAGCCTGATGCCCCATTGCAAGGTGATTTGACACCCTCTCCTCCAATGCCAGTGCTGGTACCTGAGGAGGATACATTTTCCCTGGCAGCTTCGGCTACCTACTTCCACGGTTATGGGAGAGATTCGTAAAATGGGGGTTCCCAGGCATCTGAGCGGGGCGCCCACTCCTCGGCTCCGAGTTCAGTGGCTGAGTTGGGGGATGGCTCCATGCAGGCAATCATGCGCATGGCTTTAGATCGACTGCACATGCATGTACCACAGCAGGCAGAAGCTGCACCTGCTAGTGCCCTCTTCAGGCGCAGGCCAGCCCCCACTACCTTCGTTATTCCCCACTCTAAGGACTATCTGAAGGAGCTGCAGGCCTGTTGGAGACCTTTTCACAAGGCCTTATGATGCTGGAGCACGTGCTTGCCGCATGGGGAGCTCTTTGTCGAATCTCACGTTGGCGCTCTCAGCTTCACTGCAGGAGGGCAACGTGGCTGCTGATTCTGTCACTTTTTGTGATGCCTCACTGGAGGCATTCGGCCTTCTGTCCAGGGAACTTGGACGGATGATGTCCATCCTGGTTCAGGCTCGTCGCCAGGTTTGGCTATCTCAGTCAAACTTGACAGAGGCATCCAGGAGACTCCTTCGCAGTCTCCCCATGGAACCGGGAGAGATATTTGGTCCTGCAGCCCAGGAAGCACTGGAAAGGACCATCCAGGCTGTGCAAACCAGGCAGCGGCTTGCGGGCCTTAGGCGGATGCCTCTTCTTGATAGGCCTCCTGCCAGCAGAACGAGGGGTTCCTCGGCTGCTTCTCACACCCGCTTACCACGGCCGACCCACTCCACTGGCCGTCGTGTTGCCCAGCGTCCCATGCGGAGACCAGCTTGGGACTTTCGAGGCCCTGCCCGCCTGTCCACCCCCCCCCCCCCTTAGGGGCCGGGGGGCCAGACATTGAGGCCTTGGGGCCGGCGGTCGGATATTTTTCACATCAGCTCCAACAGTGGGCTGCTCATACTTCAGACCCGTGGGTGGTTGCCACCTTGACCCACGGGTACAAGCTTCAATTCCGCCGCCGGCCCCTCACTTCTGGCCAGGTCAAAATGGCCTCTATCAGCGACCCGGCAAAGGCTCGCGTGTTGGGCCAGGAGTTATCCACCCTCCTGGCCAAAGGCGCCATCGAGCCCGTGGACCCTCTGTCGCGTCCCCGGGGGTACTATTCAACATACTTCCTAGTGACGAAACAGACTGGCGGATTTCGCCCAATCTTGGACCTCAGAGGGCTGAACATATTTATGAAGGTCATCCCTTTCCACATGTTGACCACTGCAGATGTCCTGCAAACTGTGGCACAGGGAGAATGGTTTACGTCCATTGACCTCAAGGACGCTTACTTCCGTGTCCCCATCACTCAAAAACATCGGCGGTTTCTCCGCTTTGCCTACCGAGACCGCCACTGGCAGTTCAGGTTGCTACCCTTTGGGCTCTCCCTCTCTCCAAGGGTCTTCACGAGGTGTGTTGCCGCAGCCCTTGCGCCTCTACAGTCTCAAGGCTTGAAAATTCTCCCATACCTGGATGACTGGCTGGTCTGTCCACCATCCCGTGCTCAGGTGTCCAGTGATACAGCATGTCTCCTGTCCCACGTGGCCTGCCTCGGACTCGAGGTGAATATGGGAAAGAGTTGCCTGGTGCCATCTCAGGCTACAACTTTCATTGGGATTGCATTGGACAGTGTAGCCATGATAGCCAGATCGCCCCCCGCTGTGTGGGCGACATCCTTCACCTTCTTGCCCTTTTCCAAGAGGGCCGTTGGCTGACCTTCCTTGCATTTCCTCGCCTCGTGGGCGAACTTACGTCCATTTCAGCTGTGGTTCCGCTGAGCTTGCTGGCACTACGCCCCCTGCTGAGGTGGCTGAACAGCTTCCACTTGGATGCCAAGCGACATTGGCACAGGAAGCTCAGGGTGTCACAAAGGTGTCTCCTTGCCTTTGCTCACCCGGCACTCAGGCACTTTCTGCCACACCTGAGGGGCAAGCATGTCCTTGTTAGGTCAGACACATCAACCGTATATCATATAAATCATCAGGGCAGGACCAAGTCTGCGCGGTCGCTGCGACTGACAGAAGAGCTCCTCATGTGGGCGGCCCCCCCGTCTGATCAGCCTTCGGGCAATGTATCTATCGGGAGAGCGGAGCAACCTGACAGACTCCCTCTCCCGTCAAAAACTCCGTCAGGAGTGTGGCGCCTCCACCCGGAAATGGTCAGCACTATTTGGAGCCTCTTCGGCAGAGTGGACGTGGACCTCTTCGCTTCAGAAGTCTCTACCCACTGTCCTCTGTGGTTCTCCTTAGCCGAGACAACCAGTCCCTCGGGCCAGGACGCATTGGCCCACCCTTGGCCGGACGGCCTCCTGTATGCCTTTCCCCCGCTTCCTCTGATTCGGTCGGTACTTCAGAGGATCCTTCAGGGGGGTCGCAGTGTCCTCCTTGTGGCTCCCTTCTGGCCAGGGAGGAGCTGGTTCCCACTGCTGCACGGACTCTGTCGCAGTGTACCGTAGCGCCTTCCCGACAGGAGGGATCTCCTGTCCCAGCTGGCGGGGCGGATCTGGCACCCCAATCCACGATGCCTCCAACTGTCTGTTTGGCTGCTGGAGGGCCCGAGTTGCTGTTTAGCTCCTGTGCGGACCCTGTCGAATACACCATATTGAATGCTAGAGCGCCGTCCACTCGTCTTCAATATGAGAATAGATGGAAACTGTTTTCCGACTGGTGTACAAGTCGGGATGAGGACCCTGTGCGCTGCTCTGTGCCAACTATTTTTGACCTCTTCAGTCTCTTCTGGATGAAGGTCGGTCTCATTCGACGTTGAAAGTGTACGTAGCGGCAATATCTTGTGGTCATGTGAGGATTGACAATGGCACTGTGGGGAGCCATAGTTTGGTGTTCCTCTTCTTGAAGGGGGCTCAGAGATTACATCCTCTGAGTGCCCCAAGAGCTCCAGCATGGGATCTCCCCTGGTACTGGATGCACTAAGCCGGCCCCCATTTGAACCCTTGACACAAGCGGAGCTGAAGTGGTGTCTTGTAAGACTGCGTTCCTTCTGGCCATTTGCTCTGCAAAGCGTGTCAGCGAGCTGCATGCCCTGTCTGTCAGTGACTCGTGTTTGAGGTGGAACTCTGATGGCTCAGGGGTCACTCTGTGGCCGAACACAGCGTTTCTCCCTAAAGTGTTGGCTCACGCTCACCGCAACCAGCCTATTCGGCTGGCTCGGTTTGACCCTTCTCCAAGGGAGAGTGGGGATGAGCCTGAACTGTTATGTCCAGTGCGGGCTCTGAAGGCCTACACTGCAGCTACTGTATGCATTCGAAGGTCTGAACAACTTTTTCTCTGCTACGGTGGCCCTAACAGGAGTTGCGCCATCTCCAAGCAGCGTGTGTCCCACTGGATTATTAATGTCATCACCCATGCCTATCGGACGAGTAACCGTCCCCTTCCACCTGGCGTGAGGTGCCACTCTACCAGGAGTGTTGCTACTTCATGGGCTGCCCTGAGGGGAGTGTCCTTGGAGGACATTTGTGCCGCAGCTTCATGGTTGTCACCGGACACGTTCTCCAGGTTCTACAGGGTGAACGTCGCCACACCCCACCCCTTAGCCGTGGTTCTGCGGCCGGGGTCTTCTGACTTTTTGCACACTGAAGGTCCGTGATTCGGATTCTTCGTGACCTTGTTGGTATAAGTCATTCAGTGCTTTAAGCACCGCCCTCTGGCGGTCAGCAGGGATGAAATAGAACGAAAGTTACGAATGTAACTACGGTTCTATGAATCCCGAATGACCGCCAGAGCTCTCTGTCACTCAGAATCCTCGTGTGCTCGCGAGAAGATTCTGTAAGAAACGATCCTCAGGTGACACCGGAAGATATAATCTTCTTTGGGTCACCTGCAGGTCACAGGTGACATTGTTGGTATACATACTCGCACTACGCATGCGCGAAGGGGAATATTCAGTGCTTTAAGCACCGCCCTCTGGCGGTCATTCGGGATTCATAGAACCGTAGTTACATTCGTAACTTTCGATATTGAATGTCAAAAGGTTTTTTTTTTATTTTTGCTTTCCTTTTTTTTCTGTTATGGATATCGTTTAGTGATATTTTGCAGAAATTCTGTGGTTTTTTGGTTTTATATTAATACATTGTATTCCCACTTGACTATACTTGTTTTGATGATTTTTTAAATGTATATTTGTGGTGAAGCTGAGTAGTCCTTCTTCGGTTTTATATCGACCTGGTGCCCGAACATAATTTGAAATAATACTATTCGCCGCTACGCGACAGCACCAATCATAGCAAGTCTCTTAGCATCCATGTTTTACAGTTTTACTGTAACTGTGAGCAATTTCGATATAGATGAGGTCTGAACTCAACGGCAGCTCGATTCCAAATTAGCTCCTGGTCCATTTCTCCCCGTATTTGGAGCCAAATTCTGGTCCTGCTCTGACACCTCTATACCAACGCCAAACCAAAGTTCATCGCCGCCATGGCTCGCTGCTTCAACGCCCGACACCGTTCCAGCAACCCTGTGTCCGCTCATAAAAGTTTGATGTTTGTGCAACGTTTAATCGCCGCCCGGGCAACGCTGGCGAAGCAGCGGTGGTCCAGCGTTCAAGATTTCTGCGTTGGCCTAGCGGACCCAAGCGTCCACGAACTTGCGTCTAGCGGAGCCAAACTTTGAATGGGCGTTGGTGGAGCGGGGGTGAACTTTTCCGGGGCGGAAAATTGCCCCCTCCTCACCGCTCGCAATATTTTGTGCAGCTAAAAACTTTCGGAGCGGTAGGAGGGCCCCTCGAGAAACATCAGCGGTGGCCGTGCGTATACGGCGTTGCTTTAACGGAGGCCAACTTTTGTTAAACGGTGGTGAACGGTTATGAGCAGTGATGAATTTTTTTCACCGCTCCAGGAACGCTCCAGCAAAGTTCGGGCGGTGTGACCGGACCTTTACACCTTATGAGGGTAAAAAAAATCACTAACTCAGTAATATCTGAATTCTGAAATATACCTTATTTTAACAGAACGGAAATTTCACTTTCAGGAAAAATCAAACAACATATGCCTCCATATTCAACAGAATAGTGTAATGAACGTACCGAGGGATCTACCGACGTGCGTGGGATGCGTGTATTGGGAGAAACGAAAACCTTTGCATTGGAGGTCTTTAAACGCGGTATAAATTCTAAAGTAAAAAGCCATATTGAGCAAAATGCAAACAGAGTAGAAGTATAACCTGTTTTCTTCATTGATGCCCTCCTCCAGAGACAGATGTACAGGTAGAAGGAACCCTCCAGTACTGTTTCATTCGGAATAATTCCCATTGACCGCGTCCATACAACATTTATCTTGTCAATGAAACTGAACACTTCAGGCCGGTTTCGGGTTTGTTTCTTTGATATCGCATCATTTTCAGCTGCGCAACCGTGGCCAACATTCGAAGAATACAACCGACCTTACGTTTACGCTCAGCTTTGTATCCTATTCTTATTGTCCGATCAATGTATTTCAGTTATTGAGGAAAGTTTAAACACTCAGGAATTGGATAAGAAATGAGTCTATCAATACATCGCTACCGGGGAAGCTTCACGAGGGCGTGAACTATAACTGTACAGTTACGCAGATGAACCTGAGTATATAATTGAGTGACTGGCTATCGACACCAGTGCTTGGGTGGATGGAAGGGAGCGCTGAATTTGTCAACGGACGAATCTACTCGTTAATCCATGGGAGGGAACTATGAATATTTTGTGTGTGATGACTGTCATTGACAGTAGAATGTGAGAGAATCAATACAATGTTGGATTTTTTGCTTCACAAAACGTATTTTTTTAACCACTAATTGGAGTACTGTTGGCTCATTGTAGCTAAAATGGTTGCTACAGAATTTATGTCTGTCGCAAGCGATAATATTTTTAAACTACTGGATCGATACTATCGACAAGGATATTGACTAGTTTGCACATCAGGCTTACCTGAGGAGTTTAATTCATGCAACTCCTGAAAAATTGGAGGGAAGTTCTCCATACTCTAAATCACGTTTCAGCTCTGCCTGCTTGGGAAAATTCAATAGCTGATCCGGGGGTACCATCTCGTGGTCAAGCACTGTAACTAAGTGCTTAAATTTGCAGGTCTATAGACGCGAGCGTCTACATCTGCAGAAAGGGGTTAAGTTAACTGGCATCAGGTGTGTAACATGATTGGCAATAAAAGGTATGTCTTAGAGAGGCTAAGTCTCTCAGAAGTAAAGATGACCAGAGGCTGTCGAACCTGTGAAGGCTTGCATAAAAAAAATTGTGGAATTCACGTATTCACGTGTTTACGTTGACTTTGAATGTAATCAGTTGTGCGAAAAATTCTTTATGTGTTCGGTGTGAAAGCAGCTTAAAGCTTTGTGGAAGGCCTAACTGTCAGCTTAACGTAGCTAACAAAGCTCAACAAGGATGTCTACATTTGTTCTAAGCTAAGTCACCATTGTGTTCAAGGCGACATCTTGTCACTTTGCTGGAGATTAATGAAAATTATCTTTTACATCGTTAAGTTAGCAAAGGTTAGCTAAAGTTAATAAACTCTGTGGCTAACTTCAGTGCCGATGGACGTTGGCTTAACGTGAGCTCCTGGCTGCGTTTTTCACCATGTCACCTTGTTTACTTAAGAGTTCAGTCAGGTAAGGTTAGATTTATTAAATTTGGTAGCAAGCAATAATGATACGTAAATGAAATTTATTACCCTGCGGTGCACAAACAATGCTGATCCTCTATTTTGTTGTGTGAGAAGGTGAATGAAACGAGATGCGGTTGATCGCATTTGCACTGAGACCCGAAAATTTTAGCTTCTAATTTAAACTTTTCGTAGACCTTCCCCACTCTAAATTCATTAATGTATCGCTCCAATGCATTGTGTAACCCTATTTGCTGACTTCTTGATGATATTTGAGCCTTCTATTGTCAAAAATCATCGATAGCATCCTGAAAAATATCTCTGACTGTGATACCAGCCATTAGTGCCTGTTCTAAAATGTTGATTGCTTGTCCGAGTCAGTGGAGGGGGCGGGGCTTAGCCATAGCTCAATTCAGCGCAGCAGCAATATTTTAAAGTGGCGACCATTCATCCGTCCAATCGTGTAAAGAAACGTATATGATGGGCAGGGGACTGATAATTATGTTGCCTAGAGTAAGTGCATTCAGATTTTCTAATTAGCGCGGTTGTCTTCCTAAGTCGTAAGGAATTCCCCTTTACACCTTTCCTTCATCTTATGAAATTTTCCACAAAGGTTAAAGAGAAGTGATTCGGTTTTAATGGATAGGATGTAATTTTTTGACTATTCAGACGCAGCTCTGGTGTGGCCGGAACAACCTGGAGCTAAATGTTGTTAAAGGAGATGGTTGTAGACTTCAGGAAGAACCAACTCATATCCGCCCCCACCATCCTGCAGGACTCTCCAGTGAACACTGTCAAGTCCTTCCGTCTCCTGGGCTCCACCATCACTCAGGACCTCAAGTGGGAGCTGCACATCAGCTCCCTTGCCAAAAAAGCACAGCAAAGGATGTACTTCCTATGGCAACTGAAGAAGTACAAGCTACCAAAGTCAATGATGGTGCACTTCTACAGGGGAATCTCTGAGTCCATCCTAACTTCCTTCATCGCCGTCTGGCACACTGCTGCCACTGCTCAGAACAAAGGCAGACTGCAGCGTATCACTCTCAGCAGAGAAGGCGATAAGTCGCAACCTTCATGACCTGTATGTCTGCAGAACTCTGACGAGAGCAGGAAAGATCGTAGCTGATCCTTCTCACCCTGGCCACAGACTCTTTCAGACACTTCCCTCTGCTATCAGGACTAAAACCTCATGCCATAAGAAAAGTTTTTACCTTCCTGCAGTCGGACTTCTTAGCACGTCATTGACTCCACACACGCTATGATATGCACACAAATGCACCGTCTTTTGTCAGTTCTACTGCATTTGCACACCACCCCTCCCCTCACCCCCCCCCCCCCTTTGTTTATTGTTATTATATTTATACAATCTAAATGTCTACTTTTGTTTTTCTCTATATTACTTGTCTGTTTTTGATTTTGATTACTTGGCAATAAAGCACATTCTGATTCTGATTCTGATTCTAAAGAATTTTTCTCATCCCATGAGCATTCATGACACATGCTTGGCCATGTCAGTGTTCTTTTAAACAGGACTGTAGTTGAGTCATACAACACAACAGTGAAATCATGCATTGCTACCAACACAAAAACATCTACCTGACCACAGGATCCAGGTTTTGCCATGGCTGTCCCTGTCCCCTGAACTAAACCCATTAGAAACCCGTGGGACGCTTTAGAGGAGAGTCCATAAACATGGACCTAGGACTTAGAAGGACCTGGAAAGATTCTGCATGTAAGAATGGTCTGAGATCCCTTGCCTCATCCTCACTACACTCTCCTGGAGACATATTATTTCATTTATAGTATTAAGTGAAGGGGATCCAATGAATGAGGCATTCATGTTTTTGAGAAAGTATTTCTTTCACAATAATAATTAGTATCTTATTTCAATCATCGTTTCAGTTAAAGGGCATATTTTTGTTAATATTCTGAATTTGATATCTAGAGCAGAAACAATGTAGACAATTATTTGTAACCACTGTCACTCACATTTATCAAGGATGCCATTATTGGTGCCGGGCATGGAATATATGCACAAGCCCAGATATGCTAATAGGTAGAAGTTTTACCTTTGCTCACACACTATTGTGTGAATATAGTGTGGATATGTGGATTCACTTAGGTTCTCTTTTGCAGTAAATTAATGTGAATGTAAAGTCTGGTTAATTAAAAGAACATCTTTCATTTCTGAATCTGCGGGAGAGGTTATTAGCATAACATTATCTAGTGTATAATGCAGACTAATTTAAGTTCTTAAAATGTAAATTTGATGCCATTAACTGTTTGACACTTTCAATTTCCAATTGGTCTGGCCTTGCATAATGAGCCAATCAGAGTGCTGAAACACCGAATAGATACTGCTAGAAAATGAGATAATCTTGCCTCTCAAAAACAAATTGACTTACTTTCAGAGCATAGAGGTCAAATTGCAGATTGCCTGCTTTAATTTTAGGGTATTTACATTCATATTGGATGACCACAGCAGAATTGTGGGTATTTTTGCGAAACTATAAGCAATTTAGAGACAGTGGTGGCCATACATAACATAGAACTTCACAGTTTCTATACTGAACAGCAAAAGAAATGCAAGTTAATTAAAGGCAGACTGGAAAATAAGTTTGCGCGTAATTATTTTAGAAAATCAAATTTATTACTAGTGCGTGCACATTTACACTCGTTTGATCAAACTTCTCTTTATTTTGCGGTCACTTAGATTGAGTAATCATAAGTGTACATTAACTAACTAGAACGGGCACTCGGTAGAGCGCAGACCTTCGCCGACGCCACTGAATCCCTCGCCACTGGCGTTGGTTTCATGCCGATCGGATAAAAATTGACCGAGATATGGCCGAAAGTCGGTTTTGACCTTTTCGTGGCCTTGACCTTGACCTTTGACCCGATCAATCCCAAAATCTAATCAATTGATCCTCAGGTCATGCCAAATCAACCCACCAAATTTTATGAAATTCCGTTTGGTACTTTTTGAGTTATTCGATACACATACATACTCACAGACAGACACACAAACAAACTAGAACGGGCACTCGGTAGAGCGCATACCTTCGCCGACGCCACTGAATCCCTCGCCACTGGCGTTGGTTTCATGCCGATCGGATAAAAATTGACCGAGATATGGCCGAAAGTCGGTTTTGACCTTTTTCGTGGCCTTGACCTTGACCTTTGACCCAATCACTCCCAAAATCTAATCGATTGATCCTCAGGTCATGCCAAATCAACCCACCAAATGTTATGAAATTCCGTTTGGTACTTTTTGAGTTATTCGATACACATACAGACAGACACACAAACAAATAAATACACGGGGATCAAAACATTACCTTCGTCAGCGAAGTCGCTGGCGAAGGTAATAAATACACGGGGATCAAAACATTACCTTCGTCAGCGAAGTCGCTGGCGAAGGTAATAAATACACGGGGATCAAAACATCAACTTCGTCAGCGAAGTCGCTGGCGAAGGTAACTAGCTAACTTTTCTTTTGTTGCTCAGTATATTTACTTTTTAGCTAACAGCAACATGCCCATTCTGAAGTTTCCTGGCCAACCTATGATTTTGGTCTTAAGAATTGCACCTTTCTGTGAACCCCCTGATGTCACATTTCATGGTATTCCCTAACAAATCTAACCGCATCCTAGTGAGTGGTAAGAATATCTTAAACTCTTGGAAAATGTAACATTTTACAGCTGGAAGCGATTCCATTTGTGATCCTTGAATTTTCATTTGCTGTCTGTGAATCAGTTCAGATTCAGATTGGAATGATTTGTCCACCACAGTGCTGTGAAAAGGTATTTTCCCGCTTCCAAATTTCTTCTATTTTGTCTTATTTGTCATATTTGAATGTTTCAAATCATCCAAATTATTCTGATTTTAAATAAAGACATGAATAATCACAAAATGCAACTTTTAGATTATCATTTTATTTATTGAAGGTAATAGTCAGTCAAAACTTTCATCTATGTGAAAAAAATAGCTCCCTGTAATTCGAATAAGTGGCTGTGCCACCCTTTGTGCAGACAACTGCTAACATTTGCAATATCTGGCAATGAGTCTTTTACATTGCTGTGGAGGAATTTAGGCCCACTCTTCTTTGCCGAATTGTTTTAATTCAGCCACTCTGGAGGCTTTCTATGCATAAATTACCTGATCAAGGTCATGCCGCAGGATCTCAATTGATTTCAAGTCTGGATTTTGACTTGGCACTTTTAAGCCATTGAGGTGGACTTGCTTGTGTGCTTCAGATCATTGTTATGCTGCATAACCCCATTGCGGTTGAATGTTAGGTCTTGAGCTGATGACCAAATATTCCTCTTCAGGATTTTCTGGTAAAGAGCAGGATTCATAGTTTCATCAATTATGGCAAGTTGCCGGGGTCCAGAAGCACCAAAACAGCCTCAGAACACTACTGCCGTGTTTGGTCATTGGTATGTTTTTCTTATTGTGGAATGCTGTGTCTTAGATGTAAGAGGACACATTTTCCTTAACGTTCTGCTTTTGACTCGGTGGCGGGAGTATCATGCTCTGGGTTTGCTTTTCAGCGAATGGGCCCAGAAGTCTTGTTAGAGTGAATGACTTTATGAAACAGGATCAGTATATTCAGATCCTCAGTGAAAACACCAAGCAATCTGCCGAAAAACTTGGTCTTGGGCAGGAATGGATCTTCCAACAGGATAATGATCCTAAACACACAATCAAGAAATGGTTTGTGGACAATTAAGTGAACGTTTTGGAGTGGCCAAGCCAGAGCCTTGACCTCAATCCTATCGAGAATCTGTGGAGGGAACTGAAGACCAAGGTCATGGCAAGGAAACCCTCAAAACCTATGGATCTGGAGAATTTGCCTAAGAGGAGTGGGCCTGTGAAAATGTGTAGAAACCTTGTGATCAACCACAGGAAGAATTTGGAGGCTGTAATCATGAATAAAGGCTTTGCCATCAATTACTGAGAAAAGGGTATAGATAATTCTGGACATGGCATTTTTTGTAAATCTGTGAAATAAAATACCAAAAAGTATTGTATTTCTCGAAAAATTATTTACTGTAATTCTCACAGCCTTAAGTCAACTTACTGTGTCATTTGTGCAAGAATAAATTTGATTTGTCAAAAAATATCTTGGAAAAAAATAAAAATTGATAGGGGTTTGAATAATTTTTGGCATCACTGTATATATATACTTGGCTCTATTAAAACGCACGGGTGAGGTATTTGTGGCAAATTGAAGAATCGATTTTTATTGCTTTTCCCTGTGAGGCACAAGAGAAAATAAAGAAAAGTGCGTGGTATTGTATTCCTGACGCGCACCGCGTGCATGCTATGCACTTCAGTAATAACAAACATTGAGCTGTTTGTGATGTGTAACGTGACACTTGACTTGTTCTTTTTGGTGTGGTCAATAGCCCACATAAAGCCAACAAAAAAAATGAAGGGCTTGTGACAGAGGAAAGAGAAAAAGAGCCTTTGGCATGTTACCGGCAGATCTCTGCCGCCGAGAGGTGTTGCGTCATTTGCACTGTTACCATTCAACGATTAGTCGTCTGTCTGTCTGAGAATGGAGCATTCTCACTGACTGACCCCGCTTAGGGCAGCCACGAATGACGATGACAGCTCAAGAGCGCCACATCTGGTTACAGCCTGTACGTGACAGATTCCGGACATCAACCAAAACTGATCATGAGATGAGGGGTCCGAGACCATTGAGGGTGAGCGCACGTTCCGTTGACGCTGTCTACGTGAGCAAAACATGCGTGCAAACGGCCCCTACTGAACAGCTCATCAACAGGAGTAGGAACTCTTCACTCCTGACTGCCTCTGTGTCATTTTTTGGCACTTTATTTCCCTGTTTCTGTCTGAGAATGGGAAACAGGGACTGTCGCTGATTGACAATGGTTAGGGCAGCCATGCGTAGATGGGCAAAAACTTGGTTTTCCGTAGGACCCGTGTGCACGCATGTGTTGCTCACATAGATGGCGTCAAACGATACTTGCGCTCACCCTCAATCTTCTCGGACCCAGTTTCGGACTTCACACCCAGTTTTCATACCTTCATTACAGGAAATATCTTCCAAATATGGTCTTTCCGCTTTCTTATTCGCACACTAACTGCCAACATCACGTAAAAGGAGTGGAAAATTACAGTCAAGAGAGGAAAAATACAGCCAAAGAACTAGGATACAAATAGATACGTAAATGATTCAATTGGTTATGTTTTTTCAGTTATTGATTATGGTTATTCAACATGGCAGTTGATCTACTGATGAATATGATGAGAAATATTGAAATATAATCCTCAACATTTTTACTGAAGTGCTTGGCGCATACACGTGATGTGCGTCAGGATTGCAAAACCACACGCTTTTCTTTTTTTCCTCTCATGCCTCACTGGCAAAGCAATAAAAATTAATCGATTCTTCAATTTTCCGCAATCTTCAATTTATAGTACATACCTCACCCGTGCGTTTGTAACGGAGCTATGTATACATATATCAGCTGAAAGCATTTAGTCAGTAATTACATTAACTGGCATCAGGTGTGTAACATGACTGGTAATAAAAGGGATGTCCTAGAGAGGCTGAGTGTCTCAGAAGTATAGATGGCCAGAGGCTCTCCAACCTGTGAAGGCTTGTGTAAAAAAATTGTGGAATACTTCAAAAGCAATGTTTCTCAACGTCAAATTTCAAAGGCTTTGAAGGTTTCATCATCGACATTGCATAATATCATCAAAAGATTCATAGAAACTGGAAAAATCTCTTCGTAAGGGACCAGTCCGAAGACCTTTACTGGATGCCTTTGATCTTCGGGCCCTCAGACGCTGCTGTATCAGTTACCGGCTTGATTCTGTCATTGACATTACTAAATCTGCTCAGGAATACTTCAGGAGACCACTGTCTGTAAACACAGTCTGCCGTACCATCCACAGATGCCACCTAAAACTCTAGAGCATGATTAAGAAGCGCCGCCGTGTTCTGTGGAGCAAGACTCATTTAAAATGGACTGTAGCAAAGTGAAAAAGTGTCCTGTGGTCAGAAAAGTCCAAATTCGACATTTTTGCTGGAAATCATGGGCGTTGTGTCCTCCGGGCTAAAGAAGAGAAAGACCCCCCCTCCTACTATCAGCATTCAGTACAAAAGCCAGCATTTCTGATGGCATGGGGATGCATTAGTGAATATATGGTGTACTTGCATGTTTTAAAAAGCACCACGAATGCTGAAAGGGAAATAAAGACTTCAGAGCAACATATGCTCCCCTCAAGACAACATCAATTCCGTGGAAGGCCCTGTGTATTTCAGCAGGACAGTGCAAAACCACATACTGGAGCTATTACAGCAGCATGACTTAATAGTAGAAGAGTTTGTGTGCTGCACTGGCCTGCCTGCAGTCCTGATCTTTCACCAATTGAGAACATTTGGCGTATAATTAATTGAAAAGTCCGTCACAACTCTCCAGCAACTGGAAGCCTATATTAAACAAGAGTGGGATCAAATTCCAAAAGCTAAACTCAAGAAACTTGTCTCCTCAATGCCCAGATGCCTTCACTCTGTGTAAACAAGAAGACGGGATGCAACACCATGGTAAACAGGCCCCAGTCCCAACTTTTTTGAGACCTGAAGCAGCCATCAAATTTGCCCACCTGCATTGAGGCTCATTGATGGTGGCCGCGCCTACACCATGCATCGGGTTTTGGATGTCCAGTGTAGAGGACATGGACCCTTTGTCATTGAGTTCTGGGGATTTACGGCCTCGAGGAGCACTCAAGGTTCCTGAGTGGAACATCTTGGACCCCCTGGTGTGTGATTTTCTGTGCTGGCATCCGGGGTCCACCACAAAACCACGAGGTGGCATTCCTCTTGTCGGGGGTGGGTGCTGTCACAACCCTTGTGTGAATCCCCATTGTCCTGTGTGTTGTGTACATTAATTCAACTAATTCTACAGACACAAGAATCTGTAACAGTCAACAAACAAAAAAGCCGTAGTACTGATTTAAAACTGTATTAATTATGAAATCTTCAATTCACAGTAGCTTCTTTGCTATTTAAAGACAAAGATAACAAACAAGTGGTGCCAGGCACAACAAACCTCACCCCTCGCACATACTTTCCCCTACTTGCACGAAATTCAATAGGGATCTATTCTGAGTCAATGGCAATCCCAACACTGAATTAGTTTTGCAGCTAAAGTGTTAAAAAATACACAAACTGACAAGGTTGAGCCCAAATGCACGACTCCAGACACAAGCAAAAAATTACTTTTGCGTCTGGTGTGAAAGCGGCGTGACGTGCACATAACGCATGTATTTGCATCTTAGCATTGACTTTCAATGTAACTTGTCCCGCGAAAAATTTGTTCCGTGTCCGGTGTGAAAGCTGCTTAACACACCCATAACCCGTGGATTCGTGTCTTTGCATTGACTTTGAATGTAGGCTAATCAGTCCCCTGAAAAATTTGTTTTTTGTCCGATGTGAAAGCAGCTTTATGGATAGTACGTGACAGCTAGAGAGAGCTTGGTTATGTTATGAACATTATACAGGTTTTGCAGACCGTAAGTTCTGTTAGCATGGACAAGTTGCTTATGTGGAGCATCACTTCTACAGGAAAGAATTTCCTAATTAATATCCGCCTTTTTCAGCTTTTTATTATCGACAACAATTTCTAAAGGGGGATGAAATTACGTCAAGGTAGTGCAGAGAAATCATTTATTATACCAGACATGGTTGAGCTTCTGCATTCCACATTGCTTTCACGGTAGCACCAGAGAGCTAGACCAGACATTTGTATCTGGCTGATCCCGGTCATGGATAAGTGAAGCAATCAGTAACTGTAACTGATCAGTGGCTACAATTGGGCAACATTATGATGGAACTGCCACATTGATGCTTACCAAAGTAACACAAGCATACCGATCAGAATTACTGCATATAAGTTAAACAGGAGCATTTTTAATTAGCAGAGCACGTGAACTAACATGCAGTAGCTGGCAACCGAGCTTTCATAACAACCAGAGACAAACCCTTGCAATGCAGGTTTTACAGACAGCAAGTTCTGTTACCATGGACAGTTGTACCAAGCATCCAAATTACAAACAAGTATTAAAAGTCAGTTTCAAATGAGGTTTATGTTCACATACCTAATGTTGAATTTCCCCTGATATTACTCTTGCATATCTAGGGCACAAACATTAGCAACAGTAACTTGGCAACGTTAGCCGCAGTTCTACAGCCACAATCAACTGACTATCACGTCAGGTTGGCTTATGCAGTAAAAACAACTTACAGCTTTTGTGTCAGTGAGTTACGAATATTCATGACCAAAACAGGCTTTATCTTCAATATTTTAGAAAGCCTGCGTTTGAGGCCAGTTGTTAGAGCTAAATATTGCTAGTGGTCCTGCTAGCCACCCATAACACATTAGCTTCACTTACATTATTTGCTGTTATATTGTTACTTACAGCTTGTGGCTCCGAGGGCTTGATCGATGCAACTGCTTCAGGTTTGAGAAGCAGCTGAAACACTTATCCTGTGCCAAATTATCCTTTATTGACAAGGCTGTCTTTGGTGAAATGCTGAGCACAAACAGCCAACGTTCCCTTTGGCTGTGGTTGTTTGCTGCCAGCAAACAAAAAAAAAAAAGCTACCCACTGATTTCTGGTGGCATCCTCTTCTGGAAGAGAAATCGTTGTTTTTCTTCACATACAAAAGTAAACAGACAAACAACTCTGGGAGAGATACTGACAAAACTGCACCTCAAATGATCTGCAGTTCTTTTGTATTTCCAAAAGTGTAGACGCTACTAAGGCATTGTATGATCAGCCGTTGTTAGTGCCTGCTAGAATAGTGTCCGGTGCTGGCAGGTCCAGCACCGTGATTGGCTCTGGTTAGGTTAGGTCTGTACTAATTGGATGGCACAACCTGACGTCAGGTTTTGCCCAGATCTTGCAAAGATCTCGGGAGGAGCTGTTCAGAGAGGAAATCCCATTAACGAAATCACGTGCTTGGATTACGGCAAAACCTCTGTATCTTATGTTTAGAAACTTTTCAGAGGTTGGGTATGGACAACCAACATTATAACATTGCTAATATGTATTATAAGAAGGATCAGCTTAATAAGTCCCCTTTAAACGAGTGAGCGAACCCGACAGCTGTCCAAGGTAACCCTAATAAATATCTCATTGGCCACGTTTACGTGGGTAGTTTTCCTCAATGTGATTGAAATCTATTGGAATAAGTGAATCTGATTTGATCTGTATACATGAAGTTTAAGTAAAGAGATCCACGTTCAATCCGTGTTGACATGGCCCCAGCTGAATCCGATTGTATTGTGTTTTTTTACCTGCGCATTACGACACTCTGTGTACGTCACTTCACTTACGAGCCTCTTACGTACTAGGAGCGCGTGTGCGGACCGAACAATCCTCTTTATCAACACAATCCGCTCCACTCAGTCGTTTACATGGAGCATGGAGCGGATTATCAATCGGCGTAGACTACCTCTTACAATCCGATCCGAAATACAATCAGATCCGGGTGAATCAGATTGGCTAAGGTGTTTATATGAGACATTTCGAATCTGATTGACCTTTCAATCTGATTGTAAATAGGATTTTTGGGCCCATGTAAACGGGGCCAATATGATGATGGAATGGTCCCAAAGGAGATATCCAAGAAAGTTCAAGTAGTCCAATAATTTTTTTGTCTATTGACGTAATTCGAGCAATCGTCAATTATGTTACAGTTATGCCCCATTTCTGATGCTACATGGGATAGTTCGGTGGCTGTCACTTATGGTCTCACAGGGCTAAGGCAGGTTACTTTAGCAGGCTTGGTGATGGATACTTGGCCAAACGATAGAGTGTAGAAGCCATATTATTATTCGTGCATCCAGCACTGTGTCTTGGCTTGATTTTTGCATTTATATCCTTTCGTTTCAATCCTTTATTTTACCAGATAAAACCAATTGAGACGAAAGCCTCTTTTTCAATGGTGATCTAGCATGAAAGCAGCAAGTCACACACTAGTGTTACATAAACACACAGTTCAAAACAATATCGACAAGACAGTACAATACAAAAGCAAGGGACAGAATAGAGATCACAATCTGACAGGACAAAACTAAATTTTACAATCAATAAAACTTACATCATAAGTTATAAAATTGGCTCAAGATAAAAAACAGTAGAAAACTAGAACGGGCACTCGGTAGAGCGCATACCTTCGCTGACGCCACTGAATCCCTCGCCACTGGCGTTGGTTTCATGCCGATCGGATAAAAATTGACCGAGATATGGTCGAAAGTCGGTTTTGACCTTTTCGTGGCCTTGACCTTGACCTTTGACCCGATCACTCCCAAAATCTAATCGATTGATCCTCAGGTCATGCCAAATCAACCCACCAAATTTTATGAAATTCCGTTTGGTACTTTTTGAGTTATTCGATACACATACAGACAGACACACAAACAAATAAATACACGGGGATCAAAACATTACCTTCGTCAGCGAAGTCGCTGGCGAAGGTAAATATAAATATAAACAATACGACAGCAGCAGTTCATGGGAAAGACCTCAGAAATCTTTTCTGAAACTTGGTATGGAGATCGGAGCAGCGATTTTAAGATGAATTTGAAGGTCATTCCATGACCAAGGGCCAAAGTAAAACAGACTCCTCTTCCCAGCATCAGTTCGCACAGGTGGCACCATGAAACACAACCAGGCTTTGGCTCTGAGGTTGTAAGAGTCCTGAATTAAAACAAATTTAGAGCAAATGCACTGGGGTAGTTTGCCTAAAATAGCCTTGTATATTAAAACATACCAGTGGTGCAGCCTGCGAATAGCTATTGAAGGCCAACCGACTAAAGTGTACAGTGTAGTTTGCAATTTCTCAAGTTTAGCAGAATTGTTGTCAGTGTAATGTGAATATAGGCCACTAGATGGCAGTATTTACCTTTTTTTTGTCAAGCTCAGACTGGAGTCATGTTTAGACATGTCCTGGACATGTCTGGGGCAAGTCTCAGAAAATTAAAAAAAAGAGGTCTAAATGTGGGTGGGGTCTGCAAAAGAGTATATAAGGAAAAGAATTGAAACAGTTAAGTAGAAGGAGAAATTGCAAGAAGATGACCAGACCTGCCATTCTGTTCAAGACCTGTGACGTTTCTTTTGTGGATTTCTTTGCCTGTGTTTGAGCATTTTCTCACCCAGGACATCACCAAGCCGCCCCACAAAAAGGGACTGTAAATATTTCTTTTTGTTTTTGTTATAATCAATCTTGGTCTTAGTTGTTAATTGTTAAAACTGTGTCCGTCATCCCTTGCTGTTGCTGTTGCTGTTGTGTTGTAATGTAATAACAAATTGGGGCCATAACAAATTGGGGGCTCAAGGTCCGGGATAGACCATTTTGTGAGTAATTTATTGAAAATCTAACATTTCAAATTGTAAAATTGATTTTTTTTAATTGAATACATATAGATTGACAACAGCAATGGATGATTTCTTGGCATCACCAACCGTAGGGGTTTTGAAGTCTTTTAAAAAGACAGAACTGCTAGAAATTTGCAGACAGTTGGAGCTGACAGAGGTAAAACCAGCCATGCGAAAAGCAAGACTGGCTAGAGTTGAATATTACATTGATGAAAATGTGTTTGCACCAGGAGATCTGGAACAGTTTCCAGTGGAAAATCCAAATATAGAAATGGAACTTAAATTAAAAATGCTAGAAATTGAAAGGGAGGAAAAAGAAAAGCAAAGAGAATTTGAGAGGGAAGAAAGAGAGAAAGAAAGGGAAGAAAAAGAAAAACAAAGGCAGTTTGAGTTAGAAAAATTAGCAAGAGAAGAGAAAATAGAAAGGGAGGAAAAAGAAAAACAAAGGCAGTTTGAGTTGGAAAAATTAGCTAGAGAAGAGAAGAAAGAAAGGGAAGAAAAAGAAAAACAAAGAGAATTTGAGTTAGAAAAATTTGCAAGACAGAGAGATTTTGAATTAGAGAAATTCGATAGAGAAGAAAGACTCCAAATGGAGAAACTAAAAATTAAAATTGAAACTAAAAATAAATTTTGTGCCAGTCAGGAGGTAGAACTGGTGCCTCCATTTTCTGAAAAGGACATAGACAACTATTTCCAGTGTTTTGAAAAGGTCGCAAAGAGTTGCCAGTGGCCAAAGGAACACTGGCCTCTGATGTTGCAAACTGTCCTCAAGGGTAAAGCTCAACAAGCCTATTCGGCTTTGTCTGCAGATGATTCCTCTGATTATGAGGTTGTCAAAAAGGTTATTTTGAGAGCTTATGAGTTGGTTCCAGAGGCTTACCGACAGAAATTCAGAGGTCTGAAGAAATCTGAAAATCAGACTTATGTTGAATTTGCGAATGAAAAGCAGGTTTGCTTTGAGCGCTGGTGTACTTCTATGGAGGTCAAGGATGATTTCAACTCACTAAAAGAGATGGTATTAGTTGAAGAATTCAAGAACTGTGTTAAAGATGATGTTAAGACCTTCCTTAATGAGAAGCAAGCACTGAATTTGCAATCAGCTGCCAAATTTGCAGATGAATATGTTCTCACACATAAGTCCAAATTTCAGTCTAGCAGTAATAATAGATGGTCCCAATTTCAGAAAAAGGGTTATGGTGATACCCAAGATTCCTCACCCAAAGACAAAGACAAATCTGGTGATGGTGCTCAGAAATCCAGTAACAGGTCTGATCAAAGTGTGAAAGCTGATAGTGACAGAAGTGGTCTAGTTTGCAGATATTGCAAGAAATCTGGTCATGTTACAACTAACTGTTGGTTCCTTAAAGCTAAGAAAGAAAAAGAAAAGGATACCAAACCAAATGCCTTTGTGAAAACAAGGTTAGAAACCCCTGTAGTAGATAACCAATCTGCTAAATTGCCTGCTTCTTGTGGGGCTAAAAAGCCTGATACAGCTGACTTCGTGAGGGAGGAATTTCTTCCATTTGTGTCAGAGGGATTTGTGGCTCTGAATGAGCATACTACTACTGTCCCCATATATATCCTAAGGGATACCGGAGCTTCTCAGTCACTTTTGTTGATGGACTCTTTGGAGTTACGTGATGAGACCGCTTCAGGGGATTTCATACTTGTACAAGGTATTGAAGGGAGGACTGTATCTGTACCCCTGCGCTCTATATTCTTGAAGTCAGATTTAGTTACAGGACAGGTAAAGGTGGGACTTATGTCAAGTCTACCTATAAAGGGTGTTTCTCTGTTGCTAGGCAATGACCTGGCTGGGGGCAAAGTAGTTCCCCCTGTACATCTTACTTCAGAGCCGAGCACTGAAGATGGGGATGAGGACCTATCTCTGTATCCTCCTTGCACAGTGACTCATGCTATGGCCAAGAAGGCTAAAGAAGAAGATGTTGTGGTGCCGTCCAGCACATTGAATAGTCAGGACTCAGGTGGTTCGCCTCATGACTCTGATTGGCCTACTATGGTTTCTCCGTTTGAGGACTTATCAGATACTTTTATCAGTTCTCTATTCAGCCAGCCGGATGGGTCTGGTGATTTTGATGTGTCTGGAGACTTGTCTCTGTCCAGAAAGCGGTTGATTGAGGAGCAAACTAATGATCCTGAAATTTGTGCACTAAAGAGGAGAGCCCTTCCTGATCAAGAAATAGACGCAGTTCCAGTTGGGTATTATCTCAAGGATGGTGTGTTGATGCGGAAGTGGCGCCCTCCTGATATCCCTGTCAATGCAGATTGGGCAGTGGTCAGGCAAATTGTTATTCCGAAGGTCTACAGGAATGAGATCTTAACAATGGCTCATAGTTTACATTTAGGAGGTCATCTTGGTGTTAACAAGACTGTTGATAAGATCATGAAACACTTCTTTTGGCCTGGGCTTCGGAAAGACGTTTCCAACTTTTGCAAAACCTGTCACACTTGTCAAGTAGTTGGAAAACACCAGTTAGACCCACCTGTAGCTCCATTGCAGCCTATCCCAGCATTTGGGGAGCCATTCTCTAGGGTCATTGTTGATTGCGTTGGTCCATTACCCAAGACTAGATCTGGAAATCAGTACTTGTTGACAATCATGTGTGCATCTACCAGATTCCCCGAAGCCATACCTCTACGTAACATCAAGGCAACTGCAATCTCAAAGGCTTTGATAAAGTTCTTCACGTTGTTTGGCCTTCCCAGGGAAATTCAGTCAGACCAAGGTAGCAATTTCACTTCTGGTTTGTTTCAGCAGGTTGTGTATGAACTAGGTGCCAAGCAGATTCTTTCTGGTGGCTATCATCCAGAAAGTAAGGGTGCCTTAGAGCGGTTTCATTCCACTCTCAAGACAATGATGAGGACTTATTGTTATGACCATGAGAAAGACTGGGATGAAGGTGTTCATTTGCTGTTGTTTGCAGCTAGAGAAGCAGTGCAGGAGTCTACTGGATTCAGTCCATTTGAGCTAGTGTTTGGTCATGAAGTGAGAGGACCTTTGCTATTATTGAGTGAACAATGGCAAGAGAAAGAGCCGCATATCAGTCTGTTAGACTATGTTAGCAAGTTCAAGGAAAGATTGCGTGCAGCTTGTTACCTTGCCAAAGAGAACTTGAAATCAAGTCAGAGAAAAATGAAAACTTGGTATGATCATAAGGCTAGAAGCCGTGAGTTTAAACCAGGAGAAAAGGTCCTTGTGTTGTTTCCCTTGCAGTCCAATCCATTGCAGGCTAGATTTCATGGTCCTTATGAAATTCTGACAAAACTCAATGATCTCAATTACATTGTGAAGACTCCAGATAGGAGAAAACCAAAACAATTGTGTCATATTAACATGCTAAAGCCTTATCATGACAGAAATGCTAGGGTTGCAGCTGTCACTTCAGATTCTCCAATGGTCGAAACGTGTGAAGATGAGGGGGAGTTTCAAGATGACGAACCAAGAATTAAAGCTGAAGTTCTTTCATGTAAATTGTCAAACACTGAAGTGTTGCAAAATCTTGATGTAAAACTCCAGCACTTAGAACCCTCACAGAGAGATCAGTTTGAAAGGTTGATCAAGAAATATGAGGATTTGTTTCCTGATGTTCCAAAGAGAGTTACTATAGCCTCTCATGATGTAGATGTTGGTGATGCCAAACCAATAAAACAGCATCCATACCGGATGAATCCTGAAAAGAGAAAGATTGCTGAGAAAGAGGTTGAATACATGTTAAAACATGATATTATCAGACCCTCCAACTCCGATTTGAGTTCACCCTGTGTGCTAGTTCCAAAACCTGATGGAAGTACTAGATTCTGTACAGATTATCGCAAAGTCAATGCTGTAACTAGAACTGATGTGTCTCCAATACCTAGGATTGATGATTGTATTGATAGTGTAGGGCAAGCAAAGTTTCTGACCAAGATTGATTTATTGAAGGGTTATTGGTGTGTGCCTTTAACTGAGAGGGCCAAGAGCATCTCTGCTTTTGCCACACCATCTGGATTGTACCAGTATGAAGTCCTACCCTTTGGCATGAAAAATGCCCCAGCCACGTTCCAAAGGATGATACAGTCTACAATCGCCGGATTGCCACACACGGGTGCGTACATCGATGACCTGATCACATGGAGTGAATCCTGGGAAGAACATCTAAAAGATGTAGAGACGTTGTTCCAGCGCCTGACCCAGGCTAACCTGACTGTTAACCTGAGCAAGAGTGACTTTGGTTGTGCTACTGTCACCTATCTTGGCTACGTCATAGGCCAGGGTAAGGTGGCACCCATAAATGCTAAAGTCCAAGCCATCATGGACTTTCCAGTTCCTGACAACAAAAAAGCTTTGCGCCGCTTCCTTGGAATGATCGGGTACTACTGCAAGTTCTGCAAGAACTTTGCTGAGATTGCTCTCAGTCTAACTAACCAACTGAAGAAAGGCGTAAAGTTCACTTGGGATGATGCATGCCAGAGAGCCTTCGATCGCCTGAAGTCTCTGCTGTGTCACTTCCCCGTGCTCAAATCTCCTGACTTCAACAAACCGTTCTCCATCGCGGTCGATGCTAGCGACCAAGCTTGTGGATCTGTGCTCCTACAGAGAAGTGACTCTGATGACATTGAGCATCCCGTGGCATACTTCTCCAGGAAGTTCAATCGCCACCAAAGGAACTATTCCACAATAGAGAAGGAACTGTTGGCTCTGGTCCTTTCTTTACAACACTTTGAGGTTTATGTTTGTACAGGACAAAAGCCAATGATTGTGTACACTGACCACAATCCGTTAATGTTTTTGAGTAAGATGAAAAACAAGAATCGGAGATTGTTGAATTGGAGTTTGATCTTACAGGAGTTTGACTTGGAAATTAAGCATGTGAAGGGTACAGACAATGTAATTGCTGATTGCTTATCCCGTGTTTGAATGTGTATATATATATCATGTGTTTGAATATTGTATGATATGTATATACAGACAAGTGTTCACTTAACCATTTTGTATTGAAAAGAAAAATTTTGCCTTTATGAGTCAAAATTTTTCCCTTTTGGAATGGAGGTGTAATGTGAATATAGGCCACTAGATGGCAGTATTTACCTTTTTTTTGTCAAGCTCAGACTGGAGTCATGTTTAGACATGTCCTGGACATGTCTGGGGCAAGTCTCAGAAAATAAAAAAAAGGTCTAAATGTGGGTGGGGTCTGCAAAAGAGTATATAAGGAAAAGAATTGAGACAGTAAAGTAGTAGGAGAAATTGCAAGAAGATGACCAGACCTGCCATTCTGTTCAAGACCTGTGACGTTTCTTTTGTGGATTTCTTTGCCTGTGTTTGAGCATTTTCTCACCCAGGACATCACCAAGCCGCCCCACAAAAAGGGACTGTAAATATTTCTTTTTGTTTTTGTTATAATCAATCTTGGTCTTAGTTGTTTAGTCATTGTTTTAATTGTTAAAACTGTGTCCGTCATCCCTTGCTGTTGCTGTTGCTGTTGTGTTGTAATGTAATAACAAATTGGGGCCATAACATCAGTAAGACCATCGGTCCTTACTACGAAGCTGCCACGTCCTGGTCGCACGGCAATAATCACAACAGATGATGCAGATCAGTGCTTCTTAGAGCTCTCTTGGAGTCCCACTTCTCCCACATTTTTTAGATCTCTCCCAGCTCCCACGGATGATTCTAATGATTCGCTCATTATCAAGCATCTTCAAGGGTAACTATGTTGATCATTTGACTCACCTGTACTGGAGCTGGTAGAGCTCTATAACATGCAGGAGAGGCAGTACTCCAGGGGAGGTTTGAAAAACGCTGAGGTAGATAAGATTACCATCTTACAGTATTACAATGATGGAATGGTCCCAAAGGAGATATCCAAGAAAGTCCAAGAATGTGTGTGTCTTTTAATGTAATTCAAGCAATTGTCAGTTTAAAAAAAAAAAAAAAAAAAAGCCCTGATGTTGCAGTTACGCCCCATTTCTGATGCTTTATTGAATAATTTGGTGGCTCACAGAGCTGCAGTAGGTTACTTTTGCAGCTGTGGTGATGGATAGTTGGCCGAACAATACTGAGTGTAGAAGCTGTAGAAATCTTTGTGCATCCAGTATATTATCTTGGTTTGATTTTTGTGTTTATGTTATTAGGAGTTTCTCAAGTCTTGCTGAATTGCTGTCAGTAATTCCATGGGTTGTTACTGCAAAGCTGCCATGTGCTGGTCACATTACAATAATAATACCACCAGATGACGTGGATCAGGGCTTCTCAAATCTCTCCTGGAGTACCACTTGGTTTCGATCTCTCCCCGCTAGCGTGTATAATTCTAATATTTGCGCATTATCAAGCATCTTCACGGGTAATGAACTGATCATTTGACTCACCTGTGCTGGAGCAGGTAGAGCTCTAAAATATGCAGTTGTAGTACTCCAGGAGAGGTCTGAAGAAGGCTGATGCAGATAAGATTACGATTACTCAATTTTTTTTTTTTTTTTAAATGTGCATGTAATCGACCTAAGCACTAGCAAGCTGTGCACCAGTAGTGTGCTAGTCTCAGAATTATGAAAAATTTCAGGGGGGGGGAAAAAAAAAAAAAAAAAAACCCCACCCCAACCACGCTAGATCTGGTACTTTTTTTTTTTTTATTGACAGCTGCTCAAATTAATGTGCAGAACTATATGGGCGACGATGTAGTATAAGAAACACAGGCTTGCCTGAGCGCATGACTTCCTGGATAAATGTTGTAATTTGTCCAAGAATAAATCTAAGATTAACTGCCTCGTAAGTCCACAAGTATTTGTGTCCTCAAAAGAACTTTCCAGAAGTTTCCACAGTCTTCTTAATATCCGTGCCTTGCTTGAGAAGCTTTCATACATACTGTGGCAACCCCAGGGGGAACAGGTAGGTTTCACAATGAAAATACTCCTTAGGTCACCCAGTGGGGCTTAAGAGTATTTAAATGATAGAAGGGAAGGGGAAGGGACATAAACAACTGAGGCTCCTCTCTGGTCCATCCTGCTCCTCTAAAGGCCTGTCCGGGGAGAATGGGGGTTTCCACTAGCAAGACATGGATGTAGGAGGGAAGGGCAGCAGTCTTCCCTCTCCTGGTTGGTTTTCAGTTAGGCTTCTTCTTAGAGCACTGGGTTCCTTTAGAAGGCTCTGCAGGAATTAGGCTGGGGCCCTTGGTCTCTTACCACTGGTGGCTGCCCTTTTGTCTTCAGGTGCTGTGGGCTTAAATACCTTGTCCTTTGATGAGCTTGTTTCTCTCAGGTGAGTCCACTCAGTTCTCCCCATTGGCTGCAGGCAGTGTATTGGGTAATAAGTTGGTTAATTAACTCTCCCAAATTTAATGGGCGTGTCCTACTCACCCTAATTAGCTGTGAGTGAGCTCCAGGTTCACCACAATACATAGTCACTTTTAGTCTGTCAGTATTGACCAGTTGTACAAAATGGGGCTTTGCGAAATAATTGAGAAAATTGTAGATTTTTTTAGAATGTTCTACGAAACATTCACTTGACTATTCTACGCACATTTACATTCATATAACCCTCCTCCAATCCAGCAACCTGCATGATTTTTTTCTTGTATTGTTTCCTTGAAATGGTTTGGTGTCTTTTGTGCTTTCCCATCCAGATGAAATACATTTGTCTTCCCCACTTCTGTTTGTCTTGGTTTTCCATATAGGTGTATGCTGAGTCTCAGGATTGTCCCTTTCTATGTGCCTGAAGGAGGCAGCGGTAATGCAAGATAGGTGCTTGCTTCTAATATGATGAAATAGCCAGTTCGCTATGGCATTGACACACTGCTGATAAACTAAATGATACCGGTTAATCTGACTGGCCTTAATCGAGCCAAACACTGACCACACCCACAGGTAATTTATTTGACTAAGTCCAACCCTTTCGATTGCAGCGGTACAGCTGCATTATCAGAGCCTGTCACAGGATTATCACAAAGGTGTGAGACATGCCCCGTTTTAATTTGTGATATCTCTAGCACTTGCAGTTACTGACTGTGTTAAGGTTGTGAAAAAAAGTGAATATTATGTTACTCCTACAATCAGCAATGCATTTTGTTAGTTTTCTTGTGCGGGACCCAGTGATTCACCCAGGCTTCATTTGAAATTCAGTTTGTGGGAGTTGTAATTTTGACTCATGCACGCATTTATGCAGTAGTTTCATACCTGAGATTGTGAAGCTCCATCCCACAAATAAATCTTTCATAATGAGGAGAAGCACATTTATGTTACACCGTATTGCTGTAGCTTTCATTCTCTTGAGTCAGTAGGTTATTTCTCCAATGAGGACATTCAGAATTTTTACCATTGCTGTGATACCTCAATACCAAGGCAACCATAATTTCATCCCTTTTAGTGTAACTTCAAAATGTCTCCCAGGAGTCAGTGTGCAGATATGAGGATGCTTTGGAGATTTCAGTGAATGATAAGAATATTTCATAGCAGTTATGTGTTCTCATAAAGCTACTCTTTCAGCAAACTGTAATCTAGCAGAGTCAGAACTGAGCCCCAGGTTCAGGGCTGCTATAAAAAGTCTATAAAACTCTTGCATCATGCGAATCTTGTATTTGTGTACAGTGAGTGGTGATCCAATCAGCCAGAGACTGTAATCCAAAAATCTCCCTTGATGGTGCGCCACAGCTTGGTGACTTCACTTGCACAGCCACTTTCACAGACTCTCCTGTGAGACTAATGCAGTGTTTTTTTCTTTCACTACTGTGAGACTCCAGCAACTTTTCACTCTTTCACAGACTCCCATGTGACTCAAAGAGCTTTTCTCTCTTTACTTTGCTGTGTCACTTTTGCTGCTTTTCACTATTTTTCAGACTCCTTTGTCTGACCTTTTCAGCTTTTTTTAATATTTCGCAGACTCCTCTGGGTGACTCGAACGGGTTCTCATACTTTCTCAGACTCTTCTGTGTGGTTTATTTTGTTTTTTTCTTTCACAGACTCTTTTTGTTTTTACTTGTGCTGCCGTACATCTTTCACAGATGCTCCAGTGTGACATTAGCAGCTTTTTCATCTTTCACAGACATTCCTGTTGATTTGTGCAGTTTTTGTCATCTTTCCTAGACACTCCAGTGTGTTTCCTGCAGCTTTTTACTCTTTTACTGGCTGCTCTGTGTGACTTGTGCAACTTTAAACTCTTTCACAAACTCCTCTGAGTGACTTCAGTTTCAGTTCAGTTTTACCTTTAGCTAGTGAGTGGCAACGAAGAGTTTTCCTGCTTGCCTGCTGAATGTCAACAGTAACATGCGGCCAGTGCTTTGTGTGCAATTTAAAGCCATCTGCTCATTTCCAGCCCTTTGAGTGGCAATATGAGTAAGTTTTGTTGCTTGGTTAAATGTTTAGAGAAGATATATATAAGTATTGCAATAATTTGTTAAGTTTGTGAGCATTTTTTGTGAAAGATGTGCCATATGATAGCATGTATCCATGTTGTGCCTGCTCAGCTAATGTTAGCTCATGTCTTGCACCTTTTGTGCACATAGTGTTTATTTTTTAGTTTACTAAATGCATATTTGTATTTTGTATCTTTTTTAGTTTCACACTTTTTTGCATTAAATCCTGGTCCAAAACGACACCTGCCTGTTCCCTGGAGGAAGTGATGCAAGAGAGAGTTTAACTGGCTGTGAATCTCAATTAGGACACAGAGTCACGTTGAGTGTAACAGTACAGGATGCATGTTTTTAGGTGGATAGGGGTGTTTGGGGGGGGGGGGGTTGGAGGGGTGGGTTTTAGGGTGTGCAGCGAGATGGACATGAAATGCACAAATTAAAGACAAATCTCTTGTCTGCAAACATACAAAGGGATGCATACCTATTTAAGTTCATTTATGGCCAAAACAAACATAATTATTCCAAAATTACGTGTCTTTACTGAACCCTTTCAACAGTGTAATAGGACTGCATTTACGGAAGAAAATTTTAACAGAAAGCATTTGCTTAGCCTGGCGAACACAAACTGCTGTCTAGGGCCCTGTAGGCCATCCTGTCTGAGGCAGGGAGCAGAGACAGCTATAGTCCCAGGCAGGGCTGTTGTATAGGGGGGAAAGGTGATCACAATTATTAGGGCCCACAGCCCATTGGGGCCCACAAAACCCATAGTAACTGCCATAACTAAATTATTATGCAGAGGCCTAACTGCTTTTCATACTAATGCATCAGAGTTAATCACAAAGGCATGCAATATTGATTAAATAAATTTCAACAACCCCCTCCTTAAAAAATGGTTCGGTCCATGCTGTGTGCTCCTCTTGGAAAATTGTCCGTGTGTTTTTGCTAGCAAGATTCGCGGCAGTACGGCAGTCAAGAGTACACGCGGCCCACACACACAAATCTGCACACCAGAAAAGAAGAGCGAGAGAGGCCAGCAGAGCAGGGGCCCAGAAAATTACAAAATTCTTTTCAAAGAAAGGTGGGAAAATTTAAGTAGCTTGCTATGTTAGCTGTTCAAGCTCAGGCTGGTTGCTCAGCTGCTAACGTAAATAATAACGCTGAGTAAATAATTCCCTGACAAGAATGACATTATTCAGTTATTAACGGTATCATCTACAGAAAAGATCAGTAAGGTTATCATTCGCCAGCCATTATAATATACCGTCAAAAAATCCGGTAGCAGCAGGACACATGCCTCCATCCTTATTATGAGTGGTTACTGCATACTTGGCTCTCGTGACTGTCCAGGCTAGGTTTGCATAACAAACTACATGCAGTCAGTGTGGTAACCTTAGGTGTAACTGAAACAATGGCTTGACATGGCTGACATTTTACCTTCTTACAAAAGTGTTCACTAAAACTAAATTGCAACTGTTGCCAGAAGTCTTGTTAATGCGGGGGGTAATTTTACAGTGCTTGCCCTCCTCATACAATATCAAAGTGAAGCTGTGTGCTTTGAGCTATGGTACTGAGAGAGAAGCCCATCTAAATTTGGTTTATTCCAAGAGTAGGTATGTGAGTTCTTCATCAGTTGGTCCATAAAATATAATTTTAAATGTTTACAAAAGCAATATGAAATAGAATAAATAAAGTAGCTATATGTAAGTCTGTGGCCAAAACTGGTAGTGCAGTCACATTTAAAATAGTGCAGAGCGCAGTATCCCCTCCTCTCCTCCCCCAGACGAGAGGTTGCCAGCTAGGTTGCTGGATCCAGCAGGAACGTCTACTACACGGAGCTACCATGGCTACGTTTCAATATCATCAATGATTTGCTCTGACAGGGTTGTGTTCAATTCAGTTCAGAAAAGATCGACACTAATGATGAACTAACTTTAGCAATGGTCATAATAGTCTAAAGTCCATACTATAAAATGCGTAAAGAATGAACGAGGACTTATTTAACTGATGTACTGTCTCAATTACATTTCATATTACCATATTATACCATGGTCTGGGTGAATACTTTTTTCTGATTGGCTGGCAGGTGTGAATTAAAACCGTGGAACCGCACAGGTAGTTCGGCTACGGTAGTTTCACCATTCAAAATTCATCCACTAGCCAACTTGTAACCCTAGCAACGTTCGACCTGTTATTTGGCTGGGTACAACAGAAACCTAGCTGCTCATTTATCTCCAGTAAATTTGGCGGTGTCATATAAGTTGCGTCCTGCAGGGTGGTAAACTGTAGGTACTCAAGCGATGATGACCGGAAATATTATACCAGCTAAGTTATCAGGCTTTATTCATTAAACGATTGTACAAAACCCAAAACCAGTGAAGTTGGCACGTTGTGTAAATCGTAAATAAAAAAAGAATACAATGATTTGCAAATCCTTTTCAACCTATATTCAATTGAATACACTGCAAAGACAAGTTACTTAATGTTCGAACAGGTAAACTTTGTAATTTTTTGCAAATATTAGCTCATTTGGAATTTGATGCCTGCAACATGTTTCAAAAAAGCTGGCACAAGTGGCAAAAAAGACTGAGAGAGTTGAGGAATGCTCATCAAACACTTATTTGGAACATCCCACAGGTGAACGGGCTAATTAAGAACAGGTGGGTGCCATGATTGGGTATAAAAGTAGCTTCCCTGAAATGCTCAGTCATTCACGAACAAAGATGGGACGAGGATCACCACTTAGTGAACAAATGCGTGAGCTGATTGTCGAACAGTTTAAAAACAACATTCCTCAACGAGCTATTGCAAGAAATTCAGGGATTTCATCATCTACGGTCCATAATATCGTCAAAAGGTTCAGAGAATCTGGCGAAATCACTGCACGTAAGCGACAAGGCCGAAAACCAACATTGAATGCCAGTGACCTTCGATCCCTCAGGCGGTACTGCATCAAAAACCGACATCAGTGTGTAAAGGACATCACCACATGGGCTCAGGAACACTTCAGAAAACCACTGTCAGTAACTACAGTTCGTCGCTACATCTGCAAGTGCAAGTTAAAACCCTACAATGCAAAGCGAAAGCCATTTATCAACAGCACCCAGAAACGCCGCCAGCTTCGCTGAGCCCAAGCTCATCTAAGATGGACTGATGCAAAGTGGAAAAGTGTTCTGTGGTCTGACGAGTCCACATTTCAAATTGTTTTTGGAAACTGTGGATGTTGTGTCCTCCGGACCAAAGAGGAAAAGAACCATCCGGACTGTTATAGGCGCTAAGTTCAAAAGCCAGCATCTGTGATGGTATGGGGGTGTATTAGTGCCGAAGGCATGGGCAACTTACACATATGTGAAGGCACCATTAATGCTGAAAGGTTTATACACGTTTTGGAGCAACATATGTTGCCATCCAAGCAAAGTCTTTTTCATGGACGCCCCTGCTTATTTCTCAGCAAGACAATGCCAAGCCACATTCCGCACGTTTTAAAACAGCATGGCTCCGCAGTAAAAGAGTGCGGGTGCTAGACTGGCCTGCCAGTAGTCCAGACCTGTCTCCCATTGGAAATGTGTGGCGCATTATGAAGCGTAAAATACGACAACGGAGACCCCGGACTGTTGAACAACTTAAGCTGTACATCAAGCAAGAATGGGAAAGAGTTCCACCTGAAAAGCTTCAAAAATTGGTCTCCTCAGTTCCCAAACGTTTACTGAGTGTCGTTAAAAGGAAAGGCGATGTAACACAGTGGTAAAAAGGTCCCTTTGCCAACTTTTTTGCAATGTGTTGCTGCCTTTAAATTCTAAGTTAAAGATTATTTGCAAAAAAAAAAGTTTCTCAGTTTGAAAATTAAACATCTTCTCTTTGTAGTGTATTCAATTGAATATAAGTTGAAAAGGATTTGCAAATCATTGTATTCTGTTTTTATCTACGATTTACATAACGTGCCAACTTCACTGGTTTTGGGTTTTGTAATTGGTTACGGTTACAAAGGAAGCTAACGTGTCTCGTTCATGTATCAGCAACTGCTGACAGCTCACTAGCTATGTGCTGTGCCAACAGATTGATTTCAGCTTGCTGACCATAAGTTCACTGTAATTGTAGGTTGCAAGTTAGCTACAATCTGCATAATCGCGCATAATGTTGCCTGATACATAATCTCCATTTCAGCTGGAATCCACCTATCAAATCATCCGCTGGTAAACGGATGTAAGCGTGTGCAAAAAATTCTTTCTCCATGAACATAAAATGTACTAAGATAGCTGGTTCAATTTAGCTTAGCCTACAGTATCGAGTATGAGAAGGTGCGGCGCCCATTTAATGATTACCAGCTCGTTTTTTTATTTTTAAGTGCAAAACCTTCACCAAACATTTCTGAATGCTGCGATTTGATATTGCTGTCAAGTGACCATGGTATTAGCGGGATCATTAACTCGAAGGTGAGCATTCCACGGTTTTAAGGCACTTCGCCGAGGCAACCACCCTCCGCTTCGTGTCAGGTGGTTATTTGCCTCCGCGCCGTGTATTAAAACCGTGGAATGCCCACCTTCTCGTTAATTATCCCTTACTTATACCATGGTCTGGGTGACTACTTTTTTCTGATTGGCTGGCAGGTATGCATTAAAGCCGTGGAACCGCACAGGTGTTCAGCTCTGGTTGTTTCACCATTCGAAATTCATCCACTAGCCAACTTATAACCATAGCAACGTTACAGCTGGTATTTGACTGGTACAACAGAAACCTAGCTGCTCATTCATCTCCAGTAAATTTAGTGGCGTCATATGAGTTGCGTCCCACGGGGCGGTTAACAATAGGTACTCAAGCGATAATGACTGTAAATATTATAGCAGCGAAGTAATCAGGCTTTATCCATTAAACGATTGTAATTTTGTACGGTTACAAATGAAGCTAACGTGTCCACTTCATATATCAGCAACTGCTGACAGTTTGCTAGCTATGTGCTATGCCAGCAGACTGATTTCAGCTCGCTGACTCTACAGAAACCGTCATAAGTTCATTGTAATTGTGGGTAGCAAGTTGGCTACAGTCTGCATAATCGTGCATAATGTTGTGTTATGTATAATCTCTGTTTCAGATGGAATACGGTATCAAATCACCAGCTAGTAAACGGATGTACGCATGTGCAAAAAATTCTTTCTCCATGAATGTAAGATGAACTAAGATAGCTGGTTCAATTTAGCTTGGCCTTTCGTATTGGGCATGAGAAGGCACAGTGCCTGTTTAATGATTACCAACTTGTTTTTTTTTTGTGCAAAAATACCAAAAAATTTTTAACCAAAAATTCCTGAATGCTGCGATTTGATATTGCTGGCAAATGGCCATGGTATAAGCGGGATAATCAACTCGTAGATGAGCATTCCACAGTTTTAAGGCACTTTGAGGAGGCGGAGGTTATTTGCCTCCGCCTCGTGCATTAAAAATCGTGGAATGCACACCTTCTCGTTAATTATCCCTTACATGGCTGTGCTAATGCTGGAACGGTTTCCACAGCGTCTCAGCATAATGCCAGAGAAAAGGACTAATAATGCCTTGCTAATGTCAGCAATGAAGAGCCACGGTTTTTATTCCTCAAATGCCAATTGGGCATTCCAGATTCCAGTGGGATTGGAGATGCCAAATTTAAAAAAAAAAAAAAGAAGAAGAACACCAAGAAACAGAAAAATGAATAACAGCCATTGTCGTAAATAATGTCGGGCGCCCACACTGATATGCTTTCAGGGGGCCCAGAATTCCTAGCAACTGCCCTGGTCCCAGGTGGAGGCTCCGCCTTCAGTGAAAGGTATGGTAACTGAAAGCAGCATCCAATAAAAATCAGCAATTCAATCAGGTCTACTTCCCTCCCTTCCCATCATTAGACTATGCCACTAAAAAGGTACCAAAAACCATAATGGAACCACCTGAACCACAAGAGCAGTCTGAACATTTGTGTGTGCTATTTTTAAACTGCAGAGCCTAATCTGTCTTCATTCAGGATCTAATGAGTTCTAATAACAGTTCTATCACTGCACAGTAATGACATCATTATACAGCACAGCGGTTTAACAAATGTACCCCCGGGTTATACATTGAGATTGTTATTGAACCCATCCATGTTTGCAACGTTTTTAATATATAACCATTTCACTTTCCAACTGCTCAGTTTGTCCTGCTAATAGCTTTCTCTGGGGCCTTCAACACAAATCTTTCTCCATATTACAAATTCTGTGACTCCTTTCTCTGTACACAATCTACTGTACATGACATGACCAAATATATGAGGACACTCTTTGCCCCTGCGCAGATTGTGGTTTTCATGGTTCACGAAAGGCGTCTTGGATGACCTGCAGGAACAATATGATGCTATAGCACACTAGGATGATCCAGAACCTGTACTTGAACAAAGAGAAGCCCTTCAGTGTTTAAAAATGATATTGAGCTTGCTCCTGACATGACTTAAGATTGCAGGAAATCATGACTGGCCCCTTTACAGAGCCCTCACCGCAACCCCATCAAACATTTTTAGCATCAGCAGAGCCAGATTTTAGCTGGCACCAAGTGCAAAACATACCTGCATGACCTGTCTAATGATTTTCTGGCTGAAATGAGAGCAAATTCCACTAAAAATGCTGTAAGATCTAGCGATAAGCCTTCTCAAAAGAAAATCGGTTTTAGCAGAAACGGGGGACCAACTTCATATTCATGATCATAAATTTGCAAAAAGATGTTAGATGAACCGATTTTGGATGAAGATCACAATTACCGTATGTATCATACTATGAAGTCTTTAAAGGATTTCAACTGACATTTGTTGGATGCTATAGATCTTTGATTCACTATTTCTCTCAAAATATACAAAGCAAGATTATCTTTGCTGGTGATCTTAACTAGGACTTATCAAGCCCCGTGTCTGATGGTTTTACAGACCTCTGGGACCTTTTAAATCTCACTCAGCTTATACCTAAACTCTCCCACTTACCCAAACCTTAAATATCTTGACAAATCTACAATTATTGATGTTATATAACAAACGCTCCTCACAGATACTCTGCAGTTGGACTTTTCCACAACGACATTTCAGTTAGGAAAACTCACTTTTCAATTAAATATAACAATTTATTCACGGGTATAAGCATTACTGTGACGGTGCGTTCATGAACCACACGCAAGAGAGAGAAAAAAAAAAAAAAAAAACAAATGCCTTAATGAAGTCAAAACAAAAAAAACACAAGAATTGCCAAGCCACAATACGAAATCCAAAAACAGTGTCAACTAGACAGGCAAGGGTCAGAACCAGTAAGACAGATGAGCAGAGGTACAAAAACGATAGGCAAAAAGTCGTAGTCGATGAACAAAGCCAAGGGTCATATACAGGGCATCCAAACACAGAAATCGTGGTCATACAAAAATGGGTCGAAATCCAGAAATGCAAAAACAATACAAGAAGGGCAATAGCAAGAATAAAAGTCGGACAGTCCAGTAGAAGAGAAACAATACTCAATGGCATGCGAGGCGCTCTGCACAAAGAATTATTGATCAACGTTCTGACAAGAGCTCTGAGTGAAAAGACTGCTTATATACACACAGGAAGGTCACATGCTATACAGGAATCAGTTGTAGAGAATCAGACTAATTACAACGGGAGAATCACATGAGGGAAGCCCGAACCACGAAAATTGGCGAAAGACAAAACACGAACAGGAATCACACAAACAGCCTATGACATTTAAACCGCTCCGGTCCAGAAGTTCAACGTGCACAAATAACGACTGCGGGAGCGTGATTAAGCACGTGCGAGAGATCTCGCTGAAGCTCAGGAGAGGACAGAAACAGGCTAAAAGGCGGAGTATAGAACAGGGCGATTGCTAACAGGGAATTAGTCTAAATTAGTAGTGGTGCAACTTTACATATTAAACTAGAGTGCTCGTTAGTAAGTTAGTAATCTTATATACATGGATTAGTTGTGTTAGTTGACTATGATACAAAATACAAATGTTAGTCTTGTTAGTAATCAGAACAGAAAGGCGAAGGAAGAAAACGAGACTCAAAGGAAGATTTTAAACACCGGAATTAATTTAAATCTCCCGAAGTCAGTGGGCACGGAGACAGGGAAGACGGACTGAATCAACTAGATCACAAGAAAGGGGAGACAAGTGCAATGGAACTGAGAAATGGAATGAACCAAAAACCTGAGTATTACAATAACCAAAAAGAATAAATAAAAGACAATAATAATGAACACAGAACCAGAACATAAACATGACCAAAAACCATAACCATGACAATTACATTGTATATTGGTGCCGGTTCTGCTCTGGAGGAATGTACTACCTAGGCACAGCAAACATAGTCTTGAACAGAAATCAAAAGGATAATCTCTAATGTGGAAACATGGGAATTCTTCAATGATAGTTTTACCTATCTTGTGTCCAGACAT